>CM034155.1:325334276-326069276 GCA_019776745.2 Taxus chinensis | reverse complement strand
AAATAAAAAGACAGAGACTCTTACATACTTACGGATGCATCAGGACAACATCAGGGCAAGGACGGCCAATATTCTGATGAATGAGTCAGGGTCATCACCGCTTTGGCAATAAATAGGTTATTTCCTCAACCATTCCTCAAATAAGTGCTACTTTACAAGATTACTCCTGCGCTCATGAATCACAATACCATTCAGAACATCGAGACTTAGGCAATTCATCATGAATACGGTAATGTGTCAGTCTAAAATCAAAACAATGCTAATCAACATATATATAGAATTTTATCTTTAGTGTCATCTGAGCTGTATCCTAGTCCTGATAATTTTTTGTTTCAAAGAATGCAGAGAGCAAGAGGGATCCAAAGGTGATAGGAGTAGGCTATCACTTGCGAACAGGCACATCCTCATGTGAAAGTAGATGATCAATAGTAATGAACAATCACAATGGCTTTCCCTAGCTATCGATTAGGACTGAAATCACTAAAAAAGCTAGACACCTAGAATGACATGAGATTGATATTTGTTCTGGTGCAGTGCACTAGTTTTATTGTTGGATCGTCATTAAAAAATATGTGAGAGTCGGGTTGTTTGTGTTAATTGAGAAAATCTAGGAATTTCAAGCTATATTTACTCTGGTTTAAAATAGAGTTATACATGATTGTCCTGTTGAGCCTTGGAAATCTAAATAAGTATGACTTGTTCTGACCTTTAGGACCCGATAGATAGATATGCATCAACCGTAGAGTACCCATCATAACTTGGCGGTAGCTTGGAACCAGCTATATGATCGCATTAGCATTGAGTTGTTCTTAGGCGATTATATGACGATACCTTGGCCTTCTGAGAGACCTTATGAGGAGATATTTTGGTTTTGTAAGTCTTAAGTTTCTGATCCAGGTTGTGTCTATGTCATGTTCTTTCATCGAAGAGGCGCCATAACTCATTGCCTTAGAGGCTATGTTTGAGTACTAATCAAGTTAGACTAGCCCACTGGGAGGGAATATTGATGTCCTCTTGGCAAGGAAGTTGAAGTTTCTATGGGGTACGCCATCCCCTTTGTCACCTTAGGCCCATTTTTTCTGAGAAACTTGGTGAGGTATAATTTTTATTTTGGAAACTCTCTCTTCTGCATAGTGAACCTACTTTGAATATTCCACTGTAAACGAGGGCTGGTCTTCTCTCTGCATATTCTTGGGTGTTCTAAACTCCTCCCAACTTGTAAACCAAAATTTCCTAACTTTATAACGTATATCTTCATATTATATCTTATTGACACTTCATGGAGACTCACCTGGAATACATTCGTGATGCATGTAACTGGTTGGGAAAACTCTTGTAATCTTTGTGTGCTCTGATTGGGGTCCACTAACCTTTTATTTCTATGAACTTAATAATGTGATAAGCTTGGCTCTTTTTACTCATTCTGTTTGGATCAATTGCTAATTTTAAAAACATGAGTATAGTAGAACTCTGGAATTAGGAGGCTTCAACCTTTGAAGAAGTCAATAAGTCAATTCGAACATTAGGAAGAGGGTCTCTTACTCTAACAGAAGAAATGCCAACTATGTAAAAAAATAGCAAGAAACCTCTTGATACTTTCCCTAGAAGTAGAATGAATAATTCTTCCACCTATATAACGAAATCGAGAGAAATCATGTCAACATTGGTGATGACCCTAATGACCCAAGGTATTGGCGTATCGTAATATAAGGAATGCATCTAATTAGAAAACTCAATAATAAATATGCTTGGAAAATGTAATTACAACTTGTTTTAATCTTTTTTTTTTTGACAAAATAGATCACGTGTAACTTTAATAGATTATAACCCAATTAGAATGTATTAATAATATAAGATCCAATTGATTGTATAAATCTTTCAATTAATTTTCAACTACCCTAAAATTTATAGACGACACAATCTATTACTGAATCTCTAAATTTTGAGGGATATGTCAATCCTAGATGCTACCCTATTGGATTTTTAATCTGTAAATTACGTCCTATAGATTTTAACTTTGTTGACACTGAAGTTCTAGTACTTCACATACCCCCCTTGTGTCATATCAAAGATGCAAGCATCTTGTTTCAATGATTATAACGTAATTTCATGATTTCTGAGTACTAAAATGGACCATCTAACTAGTTATCGTTAAGAAAAATTCTCGTTAAAAAAATACATAAGGATTTTCAATCCCCTGTGTTGGAATTGAAAATGGTATCTCATCACTAAATTCTAATTTAATAAGTTCAAAAAAATAGTGAAATTCTGCATCCATCTCATCCAATTTACATTATCCTTATTGATCGCAGTTTAAAATATCTGCTATTTACGTATAAATAATAAATTACTATAGTATGGAAAAGGGATGTTATTTTAGCCGTTTTCTTCTCCCTTCAGCATAGGAATTATGTGTAATGACTCCCTTGTATGAATTACTATTATCATGCTATCGTATCCCTTTTTCACTCTTATCTTGACAAGGTGTATGAATTGTGAAATTTTAGGATCTGAACTTTATCCCTCCAGTTTTTAAGGGATGCCACGCTTCATTATGTTTTGAATAGGTCATTGGTAACCTAGACTTATTGGAAGTGTCCGATAGGAACATATGATAATAAGAATATGGAGAAATTTTTGAATCCTCATTCCTTTTGGGGAACAATGATGTTAATCATCCTTGACCTTTGGGGGAAGAGAATGGTGCAAGCTTAATATTTCATAAGTTTCTACAAGATTTTTTAGTGTGTTGCTCTAGTAAATTGCTAGATGGACCTCACTTATTTCTTATTTTAAAATCCTATCTCACTTAAGTGTTCTTATGTGTTATAATTGATTAATCTTGTGTTTGGGAAAATTATTAAATATTCTTTTGATGCTATACTGGTCTAAAATTAATTAAATATTGTTTTATTATATAATAGTGAATGGTTTAATCTCTTGTGTTGATATCTTACTCATGTGAATTGCAGATTTCCATATCAAAAAAATAATGGAAATGTTAATCTAATTGATTAGGTTTTCTAAATAAGGATTAGTTTGTTTTGTGTTATAATATTTGGGTATAAATTCAAATTACGAAAACCTTATGGCCAAGATTATGTTTATATGTCAATACCATGAAAAATGATATAAGTGAGTTCTTCCAACTTATATACGAATACTTCTAATGAGTTATTTGCGTATCCTTTTAATCGATTTTGTTACAATTATGTAGTTTTCTTTGTTTTAAGAATCATTTTTTGTCGTTCTAATTTTTTTGGTCATATAAGAAGGTTGGATTTCTCATGAAAAATAGTAAGGTGATGATTATAGTTCATTGTATACTATTGTCTAAATGTTAAGCAAACATGGAAATGTAAATTCAACCCAAGTCAGAAGTATTATCCTCCATTTTTACTATCTAATACACCCATGTGCAAGCTACATGGACACCTTGTGTACATGCAATATTTATATTTTCCTATTCTTCATGGACCTATAGTTTTCATTCAGCTTGGGATCCTATTGAAATTTCTTGTTTAAATTTTGAAAACTATTTGAAACTTGCCCTCATAGAGATCTATGCGGTGTAGGATGAATGGCCCTAGACAATCTTGTTGTGGAGTAGGTTAGTATATATGCCAAATAGTCTCCCTTCTGGTTTTTTTCAATACTGTTGGACCAAACTTGGAGTTCTGAGGGAACACTTTATATTTCTTTGAAGTAATATATTTCTTTTGAACCTTCATAGAAGGTAGGACTTCTATTGTGTATGCATTTGGAATTCCCCTACCTCTTTCTTATGAAGATCAAAGGAGGAAGTCAAATCTAAGGGGAGGGGGATGTAATGCCCACTCCTGCTTCGACACCTGATGATGGATTTGTTATGATCATGTTTTTAGGTACATGGTTTAGATACATGCCATTACTTGATGTGTTACTATCGACATTTGAGTTATGGATGAATTTTTTGTTGTGAATTGTCTATAGGTATATTCGGTCTTATGCCATGGATTGTATTGAACTATCCATTTTTCTATTGAACGACAAGGGATAGAGATTGTAAGTACATGATAAAAAACCTTAGTGTTGTTTTAGTGATATGTTGTCACTTTGGACTATTGTTAATAGGTGACTAGTGCCCAGATCATCTTGTACACTAGCCATGTCATGATCATTGATTTTGTTAATTGCTTAGTCACATGTGACATTGTTTAATATTTTGGATAAAATACTGTTAGACACTATGGACATTGTGATTTGTCATTGTGTAATGGTGTTTATTATGGATTGTTTGGGTTTATCGAGGACATTGATAGATTTTACTAGACATGATGATGAATTAGTGTTAGTTTGTCATACAAATATGACATTGTGGACTTTTCAAAGTGGTGATTATGTTATGTGATTATAATGGATGTACTAAATTGCATGATTACCTCATTAATGATTATGAATTGTGATAATGGTTATGTTAATCGTAGGGTGACAATGAATGTTAGTGACATTGTTGAACACATCTAAATGATATAGTAAGTGTGAAGTAATTGTGTAGGATTGTATGATTGCCATAAATTATGAATTGTGGTAGATGGTTAGTAAATATGAATAATTAAGTTAGAATATAATTGTCTAACCATGGTAATGATGCAATTATGCTATATGATGATTTTGTGGCCGAAGGCGGTATTGTTTTTATCACTTGCAGGAAATGAAAAATCATAATAAACAAAATAAGGGAAGATGGGACCAACTATGGAATAATATCAGATGTTTACAACTTTGTCACTTTGGTAGCCGTACGTGGTCATGTGGGTCATTGTTGTATACTTTGCTATGTTTATAAGAAGGTCTACATGGGGGAGTAACCTAACAAGTGACCATGGGTGTGATTGTTGTAATATTTATCTCTCTTTACTTTATTTACCTTAGTTGTGTATGTGATTTATATTGAATTGTAATATCATCTCATTTTATTTTACTTAATTAGTTTTCCCTTGATTCAGCTAATTAACTATGTGTGGATGATGATAATAATGAGGTGTGACAAAATGGGGTAATGAATTTCATAGACTAGTCCTTGCTCTATCTTCATAATTTAAAGGGAATTTTAATTTCATTTTGATTTGTGTAGCCTCTTCCCATCTCTTCAAATATTTGATTTGGGATTTAAGATCATTTTTTGGAGGCTTATGCGACAATGTTATACTTTTTCCATATTCCATAAACTCTCTCCACCAATATAACCTTTGATGTGAGAGGTCAAATTTAGTCTTCAATATGTGTTGTTCTAAAAGGAAATATGGGCAATTAGTGTCCATATTTTTACTTATCCTCTCTAAATTGTGTCCTTGAAGGTATAGAGTGGATGTTTGTGTGCAAGAATGAAATTTTTTATATCCTCATCTTTCTCAATTTAATGGACTCTTGGTCTATGTGTTTGAATTTTGAGGTGAATTGAAGGGAAATTATGTGGTATCCTACATGGAGAAACCTCACAATCATCTGAACCTTTTTCTATTTATAGGATTTTCTTGGTTTTTTTTTTTTACTTGCTTGGTGATTTTTTGGAAATATTTGTTGGGAATTGGCTTGGATCTAGAAAGAAGTTTTGAAATTGGATTTTTGAGGATAGAAGGAATTCACAAAGACAGGATAGACTCTTATACTTGTATTTAGCATTTCTTGTTTATGAATTATGTTGCAAATGTATGGATGCAATGTGATTTTGTATGGATTTGGGTAAAGTTGGGCATAGGGATAGTGTGGGGAGAGACAAATGGAGCCATTTTTGTGAAGATAAAAGGGATTATGTTAGGATATTTTGGAGGGAGTGTGGGAAGGGTGATCCACCTATGTGGAGTTAAAAGGAAACTATATCTTTGTATCTTTTAAAATGAAGAGATAAGGAGTCTTGTGTGTGTATGTGATTTGTGTTAGTGAACTTGGAGGCATTGGGTGGACCCTTATCCCACTTGGGAAGAAAAATTACATGGCTATCATATTCTCTTCTCATTTGGCTTAGATTTTAAGCCTATGTGTTTTGGAAAGTTGTAGATTCTTATTAATAGTGTTATTGTGTTTGTATGAGTTGCAAGTTTTATTGGTATGCATGTATTGTTAAATCCATTTTTGTGTGGGCTGCCATAGTTGTAAACATTCCTTATTTTTTTTCATTTTTGGGGCTCAAGGGCCAATGAGAAGGTAGGCTTCACCTTCTCATTGGATTAAGGTTGGGAGGTGAGTGTTGCCTAGCTCCCTTTCTTTGTGATTGTGTTGAAGATGGAGGAGAAAAAGGAGTTGCAGATTTGAACTATGGGATTGAGCTGCGAGAGTAATTTTAAAGAGAGATAATTGTTGTAAATTTTAGCATGTTGTCTCCACTTTTATGTGGAGGTCTTCTTATACTTGCATATTAAGTTGAAAGCTCCTTGTAAATGGATTACACAAATCTGATTTGCACTATTTAATTATGAAATGTGTATGGTTGGAAAATAAGTATTGGAGAGCCCATATTTTTATTGAATTTGTATCTCTTTAAGAATATAATGTGTTTAAAACAAACAACTTGAATTAAAGTTTGCATTTTATTCAAAATCTTTAAATGGTTCTTTCTTGGATTAGAAATAAAATGAAGTATATGATTTGTTTCTCTTTTGAAATGTTCTTTTCTTGTCTTATATATACAAAGAAAATAAGCATATACTTGGTTCTTGTTATACTTATTTTCCTCTTCCAAATGAGTGTGTAAAATGGTAGGATTTTTTAGCATAGTTGTTATAATTTATACATATTGCAAAACAAACAATTTATGTAATTAGTTCCCTTTGCATCAAAAAATCTCTCTCTCTCTCTCTCTCTCTCTCTCTCTCTCTCTCTCTCTCTCTCTCTCTCTCTGTGTATTTGTTTTTAAATTAAAATAATATTAAGTCCTACGAATATATATATATATATGAATGATTTTATTTGTTTAAAAACAAACTTAGAAAAAAATATAAATGAAGGGGGAGGGGTTGGGGGCGGTGGGGAAACTACCCTGCCCTAACTGTGTTGTTTTTATAAAAAAAGAAATTAATAATGTTTGGGGGACTTATGGGGGGCGGCCATCCCCACCTCCCTTATCACTGTTATATGTGGCCCTTCGACTCAGTCTAGCATTTGATAAATACAAAAACACAATGTGTGTGTGTGTGTGTGTGTACTTTTATGGGCCTATAAAAGTGTATATATATGTATATACATACATATATATTTTTATAGGCCTATATATATAATATTATATAATTAATAATATATATATATATATATATATATATTATATAATATATATATTATATATATATATATATATATCATGTGTGTGTGTATATACATATCACCTACATATATACATACATATATATATATATATACTGTGGTGTGGGGTGTGTGTGTGGTGTGTGCTGTGTGTTCTCTGTATCTTGTATTATACATTAATATTATATATAATATATATATATATGAGATATATAGAGATAGATGAATATATTGGATGAGTAGGAAAGACATAACATGACATATATACCCACACAAAACACATATATAGATACAGAGACATACATATACATATACAGAACAGACATACCATTATATATTATATATATATATATATATAATATATATATCCTATATATACTATATATATATATATATATATTATGTATATGTTATATATGTATATGTATCGTATGTATATATGTATCTATTGTAATCTATATGTGTGTGTGTGTGTGTGTTGTGTGTGTGTGTTGTGTGTGTGTGTGTGTGTGTGTGTGTGTGTGTGTGTGTGTGTGTGTGTGTTGCACCTAAATAGGATCTACCTGGGTATTTAAGAAAAATGACAATAAGGGTAAGCAAATACCCACAACCAGAAATCGAGTTGAATCTTGCAAACAAAAAATAATGACAAACTACAAAAGGAAAATCCTAGAAAGGGAGTGAAAAATATAAATAAAAGAATGGATTCCATGGGAAGAAATTTCTCCCTCCATTGTAGATCTAGAACAAGCAAAGCCTCCATGGTTTATCTCAAGCCTCCATCTCTTCCAACCTAGAAAAGCTACATGTGCAAATGAGAGGAGTTAGGGCAACAAAAGAATAAAAGAGGAAACATAAGGATTTTTATGGAATTTAGGAAAACCTAGAATATAAGGGCTCTTGTTGATCTAATCCAAGGGTGGAGATTAGACTCTACACCTTTTAAGTTGTTGGAATTTTTATGGGAAGAGATGTTTTATTAAGTGTATGGGAATTTAACTAATGGGTTCATCAAACACATTTTGACATGGTTAATAGTGGATTAGATTATGTTAGGCATACTCCTTTTATGGGTAAATAAATTTAAGTTACACATGGGGAATTTTAATTGAATTAATTAAAGGCAATTAATAGAGGAATAAAGTTGAAGGTGTAGATAATTAAATTAATGTGTGGTATGGGCATAATTTACCTAGGGAAATATAAATAAATTTAACTTAAGATATGTTTTTATACATTTTAATAGGGACCTAAATGAATAAAAATAATCAATATTAAATTGGGATTAATTAAAAAGACTTAATATGGATAATAGGAAGGGATTCTAATCCTATAATGAACTATGGAAAATAAATTAATATTAACTAGCAAAACATAGTATTAAGTGGTTAAACAATTATTAAACACAATGCAAGCCTGTTTAAATTAAAAAATCATAAATTTCCTAAGTGTGTGATGAATTTTGGGATGGTTTTGGTGTGTGGTTTTGAGGGCGTTATACCATCATCCATCTTTCGTCTTGCATTCATCGGTTTCACACCATTTAGAAAGGGAAAAGTATCCACCAACAAATCACTACTTGCATTAATTCTTGATTCGAATTTTAAATCACCCCACGTGTCATTGGAGCAGGAACAGTCACTACCAAATTCGTGGACTTCCATCATACTTCCTGCCACATTCGAACTGTTCCAAGTAAAATCACATCGACCTTTTACAAAACTGGTTGCTAAGACATTAAATGCTAAATTTAAATTCAAATATTTACATAGCTCCCCCAGACCACCTAGGCCATCCAACCTATCCACGTATGACAAGTTCTCTTCTTATTCCTGCCCTTCATCTACCACGCTATCTCTGCTCCACACCATGCCTACATGTGCACCAAGTTGTTCGGCCCTTCCGAAATCCGTAACCTCTATTTCCTCTAAAGAGCACTCCATGTTTTCTCCTTCCTCCTCCTTTGCATATTTCCCCTCACTCGAATCCTCCTCTCACAAAACATCCTCAAATTGTGCAACAGGAATACACAGATTTTCTCCATTTTCCTTCACTATCTGAGAAGTAAAATCACCCCCACATCACGATGTGGCTTCATACCCAACTTTCCTGCATGATTCGTATATGACTTGTGACTTTTCGATGACTATTTCCTATTCATATTTGAAGTTTAAAGTATTCAGGAAGATTTTGTTAGGAACCTTAGCACAACAGGCACGTTAATGCACAATTGGGAAAAGACCAGTATTGAACGGGCCTTCGTGGCTGGGTCCATAGCGATAAGCATGCCCATGGATCTATCCATACCTAAAAATACTCCTGGCTCCCAGACTTCCAAGGGCAGAGCAGGTAGGTGGATCCAAACAAGAAGAAGTGGAAAAGCATACTCCGCTTTCAGCCCTGGGAACTATCGATAAATGTTGAGAGCTATTTTCCTGTAAAACCATGGTCCTCCTAGAAACAGCCTTTGTAAGTCTACATCATCTTGGAAGTAGAAGAGGAAACTATCCTCCCAAGCGCATGCACTTCCAACCTACAGGCCCATTTTCTCTTGCACCATTCTCTTATGAAATTGATATTTGGTTGCACTCCTCCAAATCTACCAATTGTTGTGCATTTGAATATACTCTTGGCCCTGTCCACCAGAGCCTATGGGATCTCAAGATGTGGATCATCATCAAACCACGAAGGTGTGATTTTTTGGAGTTCCATAGCCACACCTCCAAACAAACGAGAAGCTCAAGATTTGGCCAAAGCAAGGGGAGACGATGACTAAGCAAGGAGTGTCATTTTTTGTAAGGAGCAACGAGCAGCAAGCAACAACGAGAAATTATTTTATGATTAATCATAAGGAGTAGCCAAAAACGTTGGATGGTAAATTTTTGTATTATACCAGAGCTATGAACTGGACTGGTGGAGGAGCGCTTTCTCTAAGTGGGACATGGGGTGGGCTTGGGTCCTTAATGTCCATCGAGTGATCTACATTTAGAGTGCCTCCCTATGTTTTGCATGGTCCATATAGAGAAGTATGACCCCTACCTCAAGGTGTCCACATTGTTGTTTATTGAAAGCATCCAATGAACTCAATGGGAATTGAAAGCATCAAGGTATTATTAATGAAATATAAATATATGCATATCTCATTCATAAAATAGAAACATCCATTAATTTTTATTTTTAATTACTTTTGTTTGATTTATTTTTTAGATTTATTTGATTTCTTGTTTTGTTGTATTTTATTGATTTTGATTTGTAATTGGTTTTTTATTACTTTTGTTTGATTTTTACAAATAAAGAATGGATATTAAACTATATGTATTGGATTTGGGATTTTGTAAGAAAGGTGAAATTAGAAGATTGACCTTACAATTTTGGAAGTTGGATGTTGGAAATGGAAGTCATTTTCTACAAACTGCAAGTTCGCAAGTGATTCATTTCTATCATTTTATTCATATTTTTTAAATTGTTATTTGAAATTCGAATTTAATATTCTCATAAACTTTAATGATGTTTATGGATCTTCAAATTGATTAGTGTGACATTATTTTTTTGGTAAAAAATGAATATGTGAAAAACTATGAAATTGATTAGTCCAACCTATTAACTATAATTAAATAAAAGTCATATAACTATGAGAAAATATTACAAAGAACACTAACATCCATATAAAATTTAACTCAATTTATGTATTTTGTAATAGTTATTATAAAAATAAATTTAACGTGCATATTAGCTTTTAAACACCAAATGACATCCATATAATTTTCTGGACTGCCAAGAAATTTGACTATGGCATGTAACATTGAAAGTAAAAATCCAACATTGATCCATGTTGCCTTATGAATGAAACCACTCCTTGTAGTTATAAGGCGTATGTACAATGTGGGTAGGTTGCATTTATTGTAAAACCTAAGGAATGATGATTCACCCTTGGTTGTTACGTTTTGGTGGGCCTAACATTTTAAATATATCATTACCCCTCAGACACATTATATTTTGTTTCATATATTAAACATTCACAGTTAATAATATTTTCAAAATTAATTTTTCTCTAGGATTTATTTGCTTGTTATTGTGTTCGTAAATATTATTGTTTTCATTTTTTATGGATCATCAGTGCTATATTTTTTCCATTCATCAATTTCCAAATTGTGTTACCACTCTCTAAGATCATGTTTAGGTCCAGCGTGCTTTAAAAACACAATTATTTTATTTATATATACCTACTACTTCTTTCCTTCACGAATTACATGGATAGAATTGACAAGAAATCTACTACTTTAGCCTTAAGTACATCAAATATTAAATTAAGAAAACAAGAAATCTCTTTCCAACCCTAACATTTCACTATACACTTTCATGGTTTTATTAGTAACAATCCCTCATTGTAAATCAGAGAGTAAATTACACTCAATGACAATAAGTATCATATGCAATCTGAGTCAAAAAATTTCAATCAATAGATAAAATCTACATATCACTCATATGTCCAATAGCTAGATGGGCTTAATTATCGATGCTTGCCCACGCATTACATGTTCTTGCAATTACTTGAGCTTATAACTAAAAAGGACTAACCAAGCTTACATATTAAATCCACTAACAAAAGTTACATTTCAAAGTGTGATTTATTTGATTTTAATTAAAATTTTAGAGTCGTAGAAAAAGACCCCAAATTAAAGTACATATTACTAAACTATTAAGTTGAAGATTCACAAAGAGGAAGAAAAATAACCATTTTATAGAAGTTGTGTAGCTCTTATATCACATTTAAGCATTAGCTAAGAAAACTCCAAATACCTCTAGACTGAGCCTATGTACCTAAGACTTGAACCCATGATTTAAACTTTATTGTGCCCATAGAGTATCATTCATGTTCATAGTTTTTAGAAACTATATGGGGCACTTTATTTTTCTTCTGCGATGCAATAAAATTTTGACAAAGGCAACAATGTAATGTGTTGTTAGCATCCCAAACAAATAACACATTACATTAACACCTTTTTGAGTAAAAACTAACAATGGAGGAACATATACTAATAACAAGTAACAAAAAATAATTTTAAGTGGGCATCCAAAATAATATAAAGTCGCATTATAAATAAACTAGTTTTTCTACAATCTCTTGTTAAATGGTAGTGTCAACATGGATCTTATCTTAGACATGATCATGTGTAAGTCAAAGTAAGTGCACTCTTTTCTAAGTTTTCATTTACTATCTCCTTCAATGTTCTAATTATAATAAGGTAATGCATGACCTTCAATGTTCTAATTATAATTAGGTAATACATGACACTCTTCAATGGATCAATGATCAAACAACTTGGCAAAATTCAATTCTATATTTCTCATATCATTATAAATAATGTTGATCTGAATAAGAAAATGAAATAATTTTATAATATTGGATTATAATATTTTTCATAGATTTGACTTTTTTTAATTTTGTATTATTTTAATAAGTAAACCTCCTCTTTAAAAGGATGCACATGTAGTTGTTTCTTCTATATTTTTGAAATACATTTTTAATATAAAATATTTAAATTGCTATTGACCTAAAAAAGTGTCATATTGAGTAGATCCTTATTAAAATGGCAGGTCCCTAATGAAATAATAATGAAGTAAGACTTAATAATTTAGATAATATTCACAAATTAACAACTCTCCATAATATTTTTACTCTACAATTTTTATCAAAGAAAAAGAAAAAGTAAAAGTAAAGAAACTATTTGTACCATAACAATACACAAGTTTTGGATGAACTTAATTATTATACATTGCACATTTCAAACATGAATTTCCTCATAATAACCTCATGAAGGTATAATATATAATAAAAATATGTCATATATATAAGTTGATAACATAAAATGCTTTCCATTTTTTCCTTGTGTATAAGACTGGCTAGCTCTTTTCAAACCAATAAGGAAAATGATTACAAGTAAATATGTGTGAAGCACAAATTTTTAATGCAACAAATAAAATTGTGAATGAATATGTGCAAACCGCAACATCAAATGACCACTACACATTCTAAATCTGGAATGACTCTGAATAATCCAAACTTGAAATAAAACGGTAACATTGCCAACTTCTACGCAGGGTAGCCACTTATGGCATGGGAAAAGAAATATATTATGTGAAACATTAAAGTTTCCCACAAAAACCCCATGGCCTACATGTCATTTAAATTTATTTATTATTTCAAATGTAAAGAAAATATAGATTCGACTGTTTCTATATTAAAATGGAAGGTAAGATAATGACATTAAGCTATGAGAAATTCCACTTATTGTTGGAGGGCTTTACAGGAAAGACATCATCATCTACACAAAATCCAAACCATATACAAATGTACAGAAAATTTAGATTTGAGTGCTTCTATATTAAAAATGGAAGCTAAGGTAATAACAATAAGCTAGGAGAAATTCCACTGGTTGCTAGAGGGCTTTGCGGAAAGACATCATCATCTGCACGAAATCCAAGTCATATATTTAATCTATCTTTTATGGAAAAATCCACATGAGTCAAATTTGACATCTTTTTGGAAAATCAAATGTGATTATGTATATAATACAATTGTATACCTACAGGAGGCCCTATGACTTTAGTGTTAAAATTGTCGATGTCAGAGTCAAAATCAGGATTGAGCATTGCAAGTTTGATCTAGATAAGTTTGTGATGATACGCACCTTACTAGATCTGAGAAACTCCAAAAGCTTCATCACTCATGCAGTTTATCTCATCACACCTGCACATTTAATGAGATTTAGGCTCCATGTTCAGAGGTCAGGGAGGAGGTGCCTGTGATTTATTAGCTTCTTTCTGCCTGTCAAAATGGCACCACTCCCCTGTCCCCGCAACCTTGTTTTCTTTCTCGACAATCAACTATCGCATCTACCTCGCCAATTGCCTTGTCATCCATCTGTAAAACGTGAATGGATCCACTGGATCCGTACCTCAATGCATGTATGTAGCATATATTTGGGTTGTTGATCTCCTGTCATCAGGGGTTAAATTTGACGGTCACCCCTACCCGTCAAGAATTTTTTTTGTGACGGTTTCTTAAATAATATCACCTTGCACATGACGTTTAATTTTCATTATTGACTTTCATAATTTTCATGTAAATATTAAAATATTTAAGTTCATATAGTAGCATTGTATTAAATAGAGATTTTATTGACAAATAAAATCTTATTTCATTTTTACTATATCCTAATTTATCTAAGAAACACTACTTTATCATAATATTTTAGATACATTAATATTATAACCCGTAATCATTTCATATTTTATACTCTTATTTAAAACTCTAAACAATTTTCTTTTTTACTGATGTTGCCTTGTAGCATATGTTTTAATGGCGATTTTGAGTTAAAACACAAATTAAATACTTGAGCAAGCTTATATGCAAACGAGTTAACAAAGGATCATTAAAATTTAATGTTCCTGTGGTTAACTATAAAAATATCAGACCTTACAGATTTTACAAAAACGTAGAACCATTTTACTATAGAACGAGCCAAGGCGGGAAAACAAAAAAAAGTTAACGAAAAGAAAAGGTCAAAGTTGTCGAGATTGAACCCGGGTCACGCACATGACAAGCTTGTATATTACTAACACTATTGTTTTGATTTAAATTTTCTGATTGAAAATATTGTAATTGTGCACATACAATTTAAATAACTGATTCAATTCATAAAAAGATGCAGACTTATGTAATTTAAAGGAGTGGTTTTATTTATAAGAAGTCACATAATTATAATTTAATGTAAAATGATTTCAATACCCTTAATTTAGGCACTAAGAGATTAAATTGCCTTACCTCTGAATACTTTGGAGTTGTGCCACTGGATCACTATGTTCTTCAGTTTCTTATACCATCGGCAGCCTTAAAACCTACACATTTTAATTTTACTTGAATGTTCTAGGAGAAATCTGCATAACAAGTTTGAATGCTGCAAAATTACAAATGCTTACTGCAAATACATACATGTATTTATCATATTTCATAGTTTATCCTAGATATAGTTTATGATCTCCACGGTTTTGAAGCCTACTGCGAGAGCCGAAAGCAAGTGGTCCTTTGGAAAAAGAGCTTCACCTTCACTTATAGTGTTAGCTAATATCATGCCCAATCTCCATAAAGATTTCACTACAACACCTTTCTCCCAGTTTGTGTAGCGTCTCATCTCAACAGAAATTACCAGGAAGACCGAACTCATTGTCGCCTTCATTTTTAAAAATGTTTTGTCAACCTCAAACTTACAAAGGCTTGCACTAAACAATTAGCTTTCTCAAGTCTTTCAACAACAAATATAGCGTTAAATAAATTTCATTTTCACTTCCATGTTCTCTAGATTTGCTGGGGGAAAATATATACCAAAGATTTAGTATTTAACAATCAAGATCATGTACCTCGTTTGTCCTGGATAGAGTTGAAATGTGGCATAATCAAGGAGTGTATCTGCTTTCATGTTGTCTCTATTACTTGTTTTCCGGGATATTGAAGAGTGCTTGTACAGTTTGGACTCAAAGAGTTCCAAATCATTCAGATACAGCACCAGGAACCCTCATCGTAAGCTAATTCATCAAGATTTTGAGCCTTTTCCATTAAAGAGAGACCTAAAGTTGACTCTGAGAATGTCGGTTTGGTCAGCCAGGTGGTTTACAAACAGAGAATTAAAAAATTGCAAAAGTTGTGGACGATTTGGCATACACGTTATTTATAGAAAAACAACCCTGCATTACCATAAAGTGTCCGTATCTGCATTTTCAATTTAAGAAATTAGACCGGCAGGTATCTCCTGTGAAAATGAACCAAAAGGCAAATGTGTGTTTATAGGAACAGCGATGTATGATAACATCTTCCAAAATTCCAATGGATATCATAATAGTTAGCTTGGAAAATCTTGCATTCCGGAAATGCCACTTAATTTTGTCATTACTTACATTATCAATTATGTGCCTGCACCCTAGTGGTGATCTAGGGGGCCACATTGCTCACATTCCCAGCATTTGAACCTGAATTCCTTGCCAAGAATGAATCAAGGATCTCTCTCAGTCTCAAGACGGATCTTCATATTTCATAGTGTTCACTCTTGGGTATTGAATTTGAAAAGACATTGAAGTGCCGTCTCCATGACCCTGCAGACAGTATGAAATAAAGAAAGTTGAGGGCAAAATCATTTCGTATCTTCTCCATCTATTACATTTATTGGCAAGCAGTAAATGTTTATTATAGATGTGCATAAAGTACAATAAAATATACTACCTGCCAGCGAAACAGTAACTTGAAATAGTTACTATAGTCTAGAATATAGGTATAAGACTAACACAGCTGATTTTTACTGACAAGTGACAAGCAAGAGTTGAAGTCAATGCCAGATGTCATGGCTCACAATGAATAAACCAACTAATTTTTTGACTTTATTTAAAATTAAAAACGGCCAATTTTTTACTTTGAACGTCATATTGACGGGGTGTAAAAGAATTTGCCCATCCTTTGCCATGTTCTAAAATAATTTTTGACTGTTTTTTACGGCTAAAAACTTGAAAAACGTCTAAACGGGCGTCAAATTTAACCCTTGCCTGTCATCACCAACAGATCAGAACCAGGGATCACACAACAAGGACAATAGTGCAGCAACATGTATACACGAAAAGATGAAGAAAAACATTGTCATAATCATAACTGAAGCGTACATAAGTCTATAGAAGACATGGATGGCCAAGATTTGTGCAACGGTTGTCCCTGTGTACACCCTACATCCCAACCATTGATGGATGTACTATAGGTAACTGCATTTGGCTGTAAAAATTCCTGTTGGCATAAATACGGAAAAGAATAAAATGTTGGTGTGTTGGAGTGAACTTTCCACTGGTTATTTATTAGTGCTAGATTTTGCATGATGTTTTGACACTTTTTTAGTCATTCTAGATGTTAAAATACAATCACTTTTGAAATATGACAGTCATGTTCAATAGGTAAATATTTAATTTAAATATTAAAATGATATGTATATTCAAAATTTGACCATTATACAAAAGAAAGTTAATAAGTTGAATATTATATGTAAACAATATAATTTTAAATTTGTGAGATTCATGACAAATAACATTAATGAAAATGAAAACTTTGGAATGTAAATAAAATTAAAATAATAGAATTCTTTTAATATCTTATTAATGAAATATAAACATTTACCAATCAGTCAAGACTCCAATGTTATTTGCTTGTTATTGTGTTCGTAAATATTATCATTTTCATTTTTTATGGATCATCACTGCTATCTTTTTTTCTATTCGTCAATTTTCAATCTATGTTACCTCTCTCTAGGATCATGTTTAGATCCAGCATGCTTTAAAATCACAACTTTTCATTTTATATATGCCTATTATTTCTTTTCTTCACAAAGTCCACAGATAGAATTGGGAAGAAATCCACTCCTTTATCCTTGAGTACTAAGTACATCAAATATTAAATTAAGAAAACAAGCAATCTCTTTCAAACCCCTAACATTTTATAGTACACTTTAATGGTTTTATTAGTAACAATCCCTGGTTGTAAATTAGAGTAATTTGCACTCAATGATGATTGAAATCATATGCAATTTCAGTCTAAATTTTTCAGTCAACACATAAAATCTATGTATCACGCATATCTCCAATAGCTAGAAGTTCTTAATTATCAATGCTTGTCCATGCATCACATGTTTTATGATTACTTGAGCTTATAAATAAAAAGGACTAACCAAGCTTACATATTAAATTGACTAACCAACCTTGCATACCAAAGTTAGATTAATTTTCTATTAATAAAAATTTTAGAGTCTCGAAAAAAGGCCCCAAATTATAAGTCCATATTACTAAACTATTACGCTGAAGATTTTAAAACAAGAAGAAAACTAACCATTTTCCATAAGTTTGGTAGTTCTTATCATGTTTAAACATTAGCTAAGCAAACTCCAAATACCCCTAGACTAGTCCTATCTACCTAAGACTCGAACCCATTATTTGCAATTTATATTGTCCATAGATTATCATTCATGTGCATAGTTTTTAGAAACTATATGGGGAACTTTATTTTTCTTCTGAACATTAAAAGCAACACAAATAAATTTTGATAAAGGTAACAAATGCAATGTGTTGTTGGCAGCCCAAACAAATAACACATTACATTAATACCTTTTTGAGTGAAAACTAACAATGAAGGAACATATACTAATAACAACTAATGAAAATTTGTTTTTAAGCAGGCATCCCAAATAATATAAAACTGCATTATAAATAGAATATGTTTTCCACAATCTCTTATTAGAATGGTTGAGTGTCAACATGGATCTTATCTTAGAAGTAGGCATGTGTAAGTCAAAGTAAGTGCACTCTTTTCCAAGTTTTCACTGACTACCTCCTTCGATGATTTAATTATAATCAAGTAATGGATGACCTCCTTCAATGTTTCAATTATAATCAGGTAATACCTAACATTTCAATGGATCGAAAGTTTGATCAAACAACTTGGCAAAAACCAATTCTAGACTTCTCATATCACTTTAAATAATGTTGATCTCAATAAGAAAATTAAATACCTTTATAATATTCGATTATAATATTCTTCATAGATTCGACTCTTTTTAATTTTGTATTAGTTTAATAAGTAAACCTCCTCTTTAAAAGGATGCAGATATAGTTGTTTCTTCTATATTTTTAAAATACATTATCAATATAACATATTTAAATTGATATTAACCTAAAAAGTGTTATATTGAGTTTAGCCTTATTAAAATGGAAGGTCCCTAATGTAATAATAATGGAATAAGACTTAATAATTTAAATAATGATCACTAATTAACAACTCTTCATAATATTTTTAGTCTACATTTTTTTTCAAAGCAAAATAAAAAGAAAAATTAAAGAATCCATTCATACAAAAACAATACATAAGTTATGGATGAACCTAATTATTATACATTGCATGTATTTCAAATATGAATTTCCCCCCAATAACATCGTGAAGGTATAATATATAATAAAAATATGCCAAACTTATAAATGAACATTATTCTATCAATTGATATATATACATACATACATACATATGTATATGTATATGTATATGTATATAACATAAAATTCTTGGCATTGTTCCCTTATCTACGAGATTGGCTAACTCTTTTTGAACTAATAAGGAAAATTATTAAAAATAAATATGAATGAAACATAAATTTTTAAGGGAAATATAGAGATGAAATTTGCAACAAATAAAATCGTGAATAAATATGTGCAAACCACGACATCAAATGACTGCTACACATTCTAAATCTGGAATGACTTTGAATAATCTAAACTTTAAATGAAATGGTGCCACTACCAACTTCTACGTGAGGAAACGACTTATGGCATGGGAAAAGAAATATATTATGTGCAACATTGAATTCGCCCACAAAAACCCCATGGCCTACATGTCATTTAAATTTATTTATTATTTCAAAAGTAGAGAAAATATAAATCTGAGTGTTTCTATATTAATATGGAAGGTAAGGTAATGGCATTAGGTTAGAATAAATTCCACTAATTGCTGGAGGGATTTGCGGTAAAGACATCATCATCTGCACAAAATCCAAGCCATATACTTAGTGTATCCTTTATGGAAATTTCCACATGATTCAAATTTGACATGTTTTTGGAAAATTAAATGTGATTATGTATATAATACTATTGTATACCTATGGGCTATGACTTCGGTGTTAAAATTGTCAATGTCAGAGTCAAAATCAGGATTGATCATTGCAAGCTTAATCTACATAAATTGTGCAATAGATAATTTTTCCCACCAATTGCAAAGAACATGGGAAATAATGTTAAGTAGTCCACCATTAATAATTTTCTCTTGGTCTCAACAAATGTAGAGTGAAAAAATATCATCAGTAAAAACAAAGGATTAATTTAATTTTTTTACGCCGAAGGCATTCCCCCAATGGGAAAGGTCCTTTCGGCGTTTCTGCAACTATGTTAAATTTGATGTCTGTTTGGACATTTTTTCAATGCGATTAATTTTGATGGTCATTTAGATGTTTTCGAATTTCTGGCTATTTTTAACAGTTACTTTTCTTTTTTTTGTTATGTTTAGATTTTTTTTTTCGTGCATGTTGAATACGGGTTTATTGTTTAATATTTTTACTATTTATTTGAAGAATGTCTTATTGGATTTTTTTTATGTCAATGGATTTCAATGTAGTTGTTACAACTGTGGTTAGATGCCATCTATATTTGTTATTTTTGTGAATGCTACCATGTTTCCATGTAGATTATGACTGATAATAAAACCCAGACTGAAAACCATTTGGTAAAATGCATTGTTTATCTAAATGTATTGAACATCTGAAAGGCAATCCAAAAAATTACATGTCTCTATTGACATGGGTGAATTGTGAGTTGTAGATTGAAATTCCAAGCAACATTGGACATTTGTAAAAGCAAAAAATACCTCAACCCTGCTAACATCAACCACTTTGGTCTGATATTTTTGTTCTCTCTGCAGAACCCATCATCAAAGAAAGGATTGAAGCCAATACTTTCCCAGATAGACTATTGGCATCTTACTTTTCCTTCTCAAAACTAGACTATCTATTTTATCTTTTTCCAAATTGTGCGACCTAGATGCGATCTCTTGGATGGCGCTGGTGGTAGGATATGCACACTAGAAAGGGTGTATTGACGAGGCTTGTATCTGTTTGGGGAAATTTCCTTTGTGTCTTTCCGAGGAGGCATTGGTATTTTATAAGAAAATGCATCTGATGGGCATGAAACCCAACAAGTTCACCTTTGCGGTGGTTTTACCTACATGTTCTAACTAATCCTCTCTCGAAGAGGGTGTGGCAATTCATACTAAAGTACTAAGGAGAACATTTTATTGTAATCTTCTGGTTACAAATTCCCTCGTAGATATCTATGAAAAATGTGGGAGTACCGAGATTACATGCGATGTGTTTGAAAAAATGTCAAAATACACTTTTCTTTATTTCCTTTTTGTCATAAATCTATACACTTATCGCTATTGTAGCATTTTACTTTACAATAATGAACATTCCTCCACATGTATTTAGCATATTACTGTAAATAATAGAATGTGGAAATCCATACTCAAGTAATAAGTAGCATATTTCAGTGTAATCTTATGGTTACAAATGCCCTCGTAGGTATATTGTATGCAAAATGTGGGAGTACATAGATTCCACGCGATGTGTTTGAAAAAATGTCTGATCCACTTTTCTTTATTTCCTTTGTGTCATGAATCTATACACTTATCATTATTGAACCGTTTTTCTTTACGATATTGAACATTCCTCCACATGTACTTAGCATGTTATTGTAAAGAATAGAATGTGGCAATTCATACTCAAGTAATAAGTATCAGATTTCAGCCTAATCATCTAGTTACAAATGCCCTCATAGCTATGTATGCAAAATGTGGGAGTACAAAGATCGCACCCAATGTGTTTGAAAAAATGTCTGGTCCACTTTTCTTTATTTCCTTTGCGTCTTGAATCTATACACTTATTGTTATTCAAGTGTTTTGCTTTACGATAATGAACAGTCATCCACATGTATTTAGCATGTTACTATAAAGAATAGAATTTATTGGGAGTCCTTTCTGGCCTTGATTTCAATGCTTTTCCATGTATTTACTTTTCTTGGTGTCACTTCTTTGTTGTCTCCTTATTTTCTTTAATTCCGTTCATTTGTTGTTTGTATACACTCTTCGGTTGCTACAGTTTTTTATTAAATACTCTCTTGTTACTGGAAATAGTGGAGTATCATTGTTTTTACTTAGTTTGCATGCGTATTAAATCTCATGAGGTTTTGTTTTCTTTGTAGACATCCTTATTATAATTACAAGATATTGTTGGCTCTCTTATCTCTCCGTTTCCCTCCAAGTTTTGGTTGTGTTTCACATTGCATTATAAAGTATGATTGGATGTTGCAGCTTTTCTGTAAATGCTCTCTTGTTTCTAGAAATATTGGTGTACTGCTATTTTTACTTGTTGTATCCCTATGTTGCATGTCTTTCAATTAGGTCCATGATGATATTTCTAAAAACTATTTCCTCTTCTTGTGTATCAATCTTTAAATTAAGACTACACACATCTTGGACCTTCAAAATCAAACATGCCAAGTCTATATTTTTTGCCATTACCATTGATAATAAGATTAAGGTTCAGATCCTCCAATCTTTTCTATATCTCATAAATTGGGGAAGCTTTGGGACAAGCATCATCATATGTTGTCTGAATGGCAAGCTAACTTCTAAGGCAAAGTTCTAGAATATTTTTTTAAAATAAAATTTAGCATCAACAATAGCTTCTGCAAGAACAAAAACCATCTTGCCAATGATGGAAAACATTTTTTTGTCATTGAACAGTCTTAGACATATGTTTGATTACAGTACATGAAAATCACTATATTTGCAATAATTTTTTATTACCTCCCTACAATGTTGTGGTCATCCGCTACGTTTTAAGCATCATTTCTGAGTTGTTCACATATGGTTGGCATCTCTCACAACAAATTCTCTTTAAGATGAACTCAGGGTAATGTACCAAACCCAACATATTCAAAGGTATGTGAACATCTCATGCCACACACAAACAAATTATAAGAGAAATAAATGCTCATAATGCAACTTCAAATCTTGAATAAGGAGAAAAAATTCAACTAGAGGAGGCAAAATTTTGGTATTAGCCTACAAAATCAAAGAAATATAATCATTCTCTATATTGCAAATAAGACCTTTCAATGACCAAATCTCACAGTTGCTTTTTGGTAGTGAATTCAAGTCACCCATGCCGCAAATATCAGGTAGATTTGAGCCCACTCACTTTCTGTTTTGGAGAACAATGAGGATAAGCATAGGGAATCTAAACTAAAAAAAATTGCAAAAATTAGTTGCAGGACATTTTTTATAAAAAAAATCTTTGCTAATTACGTCGAAGGTGTTCCCCCTAGGGGAAAGCCCCTTCCTTCGTTTTGGTAACTATGTTAAATTTGACAGCCTGTCGGACATTTTTTCGAGGCATTTTTGTTTGACGGCCATTTGGAAATTTTCACTTTTTCCACGTTTTCATGTTCAACCATTGCAGAATGAAGACAAATGATCCTGAGGTAGACAAATTGACCATGGCACAGCCTGTTTTGGTTTCCTGCTTCATATATTTGCAAAGATTTGGTGGATTTGATATGATGAGGGCCCGGGGTAGGGAAAAAGGTTTCGTTATAGAATATAGTTGTACTCTTATTTGAATATCGTTCCTATCCTTGGAGCACCACATCTCCAAGTAAGTATGCTTTTCTGTCATTTTTTGGTTGGTCTGTGGTTTTTTGGGCTATAATTTCTTTTTCTTTCTTTCATTCTTTAAGGAACTTATTTATAAATTTATAAATGTGAATTTTAAAATTTCCTCTGTAGAAAATTTCAAGACCAACATTTCAGAGTCCAATTTTGAAATACAACCATCTTTTGTGAGGACAAGCATTTGTGAATTCTCTGACTCAATACACTTCCTACCAAACTCCACTTTAAGGCTCGTAATTGTAGCTTTCAATTGGGACACTTCAATATCAATCTCAATCTCAATGTTCTCCTGCTCCATCTATTCACGCCCGTCATTCCTTCCCTTAACTATTGCATGCTGCCTGGAAAGTTCTTCAACAATATATTTACCACAAAAAATGTAAACTCGAAGA
Source organism: Taxus chinensis (assembly GCA_019776745.2). Lineage (NCBI taxonomy): Eukaryota > Viridiplantae > Streptophyta > Pinopsida > Cupressales > Taxaceae > Taxus > Taxus chinensis. The sequence continues at coordinate 326,045,249 of CM034155.1, read as the reverse complement.
TTTACGGTTAAAGTGCAGTTCAAGTATGATTTTAATTCTCAAGCCATGTATAAATAAATTCAAATTAGTTAAAATTTTCATAGAAGACTGTAGTCGAATCTTTTAAGTTGGAACTAAATTTATGCCTAAATTTTTTTAAAGTATACCTTTTGCATAGCTTTTTTCTTTGAACGGACATTCCCCACCTTGCATGCCCGTTGTGGCTTCCAACAATTTCCTCGGATTGTGATTTATTAGCTTCTTTATGCCCATAAAAATGGTGTCACTCCCTTTTTATGGTCCCCGCAACCCCATTTTATTTCTCGACGCTCAACTATCCCATCTTCCTCACCAATTTTTGTGTCATCCATCTCTAAAACATGAAATGTCTTCGTATCTCAATACATGTATGTAGCAGATATTTGGGTCATTGATCTCTTGTCATCAATAACAGGTCAGAACGTGAGATCACACAACAAAGACAATAGTGCAGCAACATGTATAAACGAAAAGATGAAGAACATTTTGGTCATAATCATAACTAAAGCGTACATATATGGGACACGTGGATGGACAATATTTGTGCAATGGTCGTCCCTGCGTACGGCATAAATATGGTCGAGAAAAAAATATTGGTGTGTCGAGAAAAGATTTGTGCAATGGTCGTCCCTGCGTACGGCATAATAATGGTCGTCTCTACACATTGAAAGGGATTTCCAAATCTATTGGGGATCTACTGGTCATCGATTCAACGACTCTCACCAAGAAAAGGTTGGTCTCTGCGAGAATGTGTGTGAATGTTCAACTAAGGAAAAATCTACATGCCCTCATCCGCCTCTGCTCTAGCCATAGGATGGTGGAACAGGAAAATTTTTATGAACACTCCCATGTTTTTTGTGGTAAATGTAGATCTATTAGTCACAACGATGGCTGTTACTCTGGATCGATCTCAAAATGGAGGTTGAAGGCTCTTATCATGATGGGGTTGGTGAGGATCCAAAGGGCGGTGCATTGCGAACTAGTGAGATGGGGCTTGTTAGGGATGGTTTAGAGGTGGGTGGACCTTCTCCCCTGTTTTCTTCAATGACCTTAGGAGGGGGATCCATTCCTGGTGCTCTGGATGGTGGCGAGAAGGCTATACGTGTGGCTGATCTGGGGATTGTACTGGCTTGCAGGACAAATCAACCTTTCTCTTATGTTACAGGTAACAAGACGGGGATGCATGTTAGCCTAGGGCGAGACCTGGAGCCTAGATTCAACAAAAACTTGGAGCCAGCGTTTTATTATATGTTTGAGTCAAAAACAGTCCACTGATATGGATAACGAGATTGAGGCAGAGGACACAAAAGACTATGTTGAGGAGGTGGATAACAGTGAACCCAATGGGACAGAGGATGAGGATTCTTCTTCCAGGTCCGAGTCAGAGGTTGAGGTGGTTGTTACGTCTTCTCCCGCTCTTTCAATTTGGACTGAGGATTCTTTCAAAGAAGATCGGTGGAAATTTTATGCGAAAAATGCGGGTAGTCTGAGGAGAAACATTCTCACTGGGAGTATCGAAATTTTTCTTGACATTGAAAAAAGCTAATAGTTATTTCTTTGAGACCTGTGGGATTTTAAATCTAAATAAACTTAAGAGTGTTGGATTTCTAGCAAGCCTCACACTATAATAGTTATATCTTTGAGACCTTTGGCGCCCAAAACCATGTTGAACTCATTAAGAACGCTTTTGAGGATGAGGGTTGGTGCCATGTTGATTCCAGGAAATCAAAAAGATCCTCTCCTCCTCCTTCTGGGAAGAGTTAGCTTTCTCTTCCTCTAATGGGTCTCAATTCCCTGTAGGTGTTTTCCTCTGGTAGTCTGGTACTCTTCATGTATTGGTCAAGTTTTTTTGGCTGGTATGCTTTGGGGATTCATTTCTCCCTAGGGGTTTTCCAGTGTGGTTTCTTTGAGTTATCTCTCTCTTGTTGTTCCTTGTTGTCTCACTCTTGTGCCTTCATGCCTATATTTCAGTTGTACACGGTTCATGATCCCTTCAAAAATTGTTTTTTACCCAATCTAATAAAAAATTATAATTTAAAATTTGTGAAATTCGTGATAAATAATGTAAATGAAAATGGAAACTTTGGATTGTAAACAAAATGAAAATAATAGAATTATTTTAATAGCTATTAATGAAATATAAAAAAAATCATATTTCATTGATAAATATTGGATAGTCGAATAGCCACATTGGATTTGGGATTTTGCAAGAAAGGTGAAATTTAAAGATTAAACATGTAAACTTGGAAATTGGAAATTGGAAATTGGAAGTTGTAACTCATTTCTACATAATTGCAAGTTTACACTAGTGATTTTAAGTGGTTCATTTCTATTAATTTTTCAATATTTTCTTTTGAATTGTAATTTGAAATTATATTATAATATTCTCATAATCTTTAATGATATTTATGGATCTTCAAATTAATTAATGCAACATTAATTTTTATAGAAAAAAATGAATTTTTGAAAAATTATGAAATTGAATAGTCCAATCTATTATCCAACATTAAATGAAAGTCACATAACTCTGGGAGTATTACAAAGAACAAAACATTCATATAAAATTTAGCTCAACTTATCTATTATGTAAAAGTTATTATAAAAACACATTTGATGTGCCTATTAAATTTTGAACGCCAAATGACATCTATATAATTTTCTAGACCGTCAACTAATTTTATTATGAATGTTGTAACATTGAATGTCAAAATCCAACATTCCCAGTTAACACCCCACCGAACACGAAAGTCATGGAAAAGATTTGAAAATAATAGTTTATATTTTAGTCTCATTGACTCTCAAATTCGTGGTTCTAAGTCTCCAACTTCTGGGTTATGTCTATTATTTATGGTATAGAATAATGACTATGCTACTTGAGTCGAATGTCCTCCATATTCTAATAATAGTAATCACACATGAGTGGTGCAATGGGGATGTCAAAAGGGAGAGACGTTAAACAAGTTGAATTTGAAGTGGGCACTACCTCTGGATTTCACAAGGGGGTTTGTGTAACACCCACATTTTTACGCACCCAAAATCACACTGTAACTTCATTAATCACTTAGTAAAAATTATGGATTTTTTTTTAAAAAGTTTCAAGTGCAAGAGTGGATATTTACCTTAGCTCATGTTCACCTAGGTACTTTATTTACCTTTATTGTATTTATCGTCACCCACTTATGTGTGTGGATATTTCTAATTATTTATTTATATATTAGCGGGATATTATCTAGTTCTTAGGTATAGTGCTTTCTTTGATCTATGGTATTGACTGTTTCTTTCATTGATCTATGGTATTGACTAGATCCATGATGTCTAGTTATCTCATAAATCTATGGTCTTGACTAGTAATTTCCTTGATTTATGGCTTGATCTACGACCTTGACTAGTTTTTAAATTGTTATTCATTGCCTATATAAGCAAGGCCCATTCTCATTGTATTTCATTGAGTTCCATAATAATATATAATATTGCTTCCCATTTGTTTGCAAAGGTTTATGTAAAGTTATTTTGGCGAATTACTTTCATCTTATTGATCATGGTGTTTAATTAGCATCTATATTCTTGGCTTGGTACAATCTGGTTATCGTTACTTTTAGCAAGGTTAATATATTTTATTTACTTTTAATTAATTCCCGTCTAAGAATCTCTACACACCCTTAGAGTAGTTGGAACCAATTTAATAATTAAATATTATTAATTAATTCACAAAATCATTATGGAGGAAAAATTTCTTCCTAAGTTCCATTAATTCTATTTAAATATTGACTAAATTAATATTGTTTATTTTATCCACTTAGATTGCTCTTAAATTCATTAAGAGTCATTTCCTAAGTTGACTTTAAATTTACTTCCCTAAATAATTAACAGCCATGCCCCCTCATTTGTTTATTTAACTATACATTTATTCTTAATTATTTTAACCCCCCTTTAATAAATCATCTAGAATACCCATGCACAATATCTATTTATTTAACTCAGTTTTGAGTGTCTTATTTTGAAAAAGTGTATTTTTATGTGCTCTTTCCATTAGAAATATTTATTTTTAAGAATCGAATTATAATTATAAAATGTCATATTGTCACACATTCATTAGAAAGTGTCAAAATCTGGGGGGCTCTTGTTGCATTGTTTGGGGGTCTTGTTGCATTACTTGGTTCTTGCATTTCCTTTGGTGATTTTCTAAGGATGGTGTCTACTTCTACATTAGATCATGTTGAGCCATTAACAACACATAATTACCACACATGGAAACAAAGAATGGAAACAATAATCAAGCAGAAAGGGTTATGGGCTTTAACTTCTTCATAATAACCACTATTCACTAGAGAATATGAGAAATTTCAATACCAATGCAAATTTGATGAGTGTATGGGTTTGATAGGAACTTATATGTAAGTGACAATCTTTTGTTTAATTTTTGAAAAATGTGACTCTCCTTTCAAATATGGGAGAAATTGGAGAATTTATTTGGTAAGGTGGATCATATGAGAGCCATGCAACTTGACATTGAGATCACCTCTCTTAATCGTAAATATTTTTCAATAATTATAGACTATCTTACCAAGTTTAAGCATTTTTTGACACAGTTGAAGGGGAGTGGAAGAGATAAGAAAGATGAAGAATGTGTTTACTTGATTCTATCTAAGTTGAGAGGACCATTTCAAATATTTTCTTCAACATTTTTCTCTAGCATGGATGTCTTAGGTGACAAATTCAAAATGCCTGACTTAGAAATACTTTGTGAAAGACTTACTAGGGAAGAATTCAAATTGTCTCACTTTGAGTCTTCCACCTCTCAAAAGGAATTAGTTGCATCTAATCTAAAGGGAAACAGAAAACTAAAAAGTAAAACCAGATTTACCCCTTCTCCATCTCAAAATGATCCTAAACCTGAAGAAAACAACTCTAAACCCAAGGAGTCTTCTAAATCCAAGAAAATTCTAGCTTTTCATGCTCTTTTTGTGGGGGTAGTGGTCATGAATAACATAGGTATTATAAGCGAGTGCAAGCCTTATAGGATGTAATCAAGAAACATGAAATTTCTATCTCCACTCCACCTCCTTCTAATCAGCATGGCAAAGCACTTAATTTTGTTGGGAGATCTTAGTCACCACTAGCAAACAGTTCTGTTATAGATTCTGATGCTTTTCATCACATGACTTCTTCCAAGGAGTCTTTTTTTTTCTCTAGGTTTGAGTTCTACTTCCAAAATTAAGGTTGGAGATTATTCCTTTCTTTCTATTGAGGGAAAAGGTGATATACAATTTAATGGTGGCAGTATTCAAGATGCACTATACGTTCCTAACATCACTACAAATTTGCTTTCTGTATATCAAATTTTTCATTCTGGTCAAGGGAAAACATTAACTTTTACACCACATGGGGAAGAAGTAAGAACTTTGTTGGAGCCTTATTCAATTGTTTCTCATGGTATTGTTAATCATAGTTCTATAATATATCACTTTGAGGGTTTTGATGACACTTATTTTATAGGGACATGATTGGTTTCTCATGTAGATTCAGAGAGTAAGATTTGTCATGAAAGATTTGGACATCTTAATTATAGATATTTAAAAGAGTTGAGCACTCATGGTATGATAGATGGTCTTCCTAGAGTTTCTTGTCCTTAGGGATTTTTTTTTGCTATGCATTAGGGAAACACTACCAAGATCCATTTCTTAAGAATTTTTCTAAGAGAGATTCTTCACCACTTGAACTTGTGCATAGTGACTTGATGGTTTTTTCTACCCCCTCTTTCAATGGAGCTAAGTATGCACTTACCTTTATTGATAATTTCTCGAGGAGTAATTGGGTTTATTTTCCCAATTACAAAAGTGATGTTTTTTCACACTTCAAATTTTTCAAGGCTTTGGTCAAGAAACAATATTTGAGTTGGATAAATAACCTTCGCACTGATAATGGGGGGGATTACTTCAGCAGTGAGTTTTCTGATTTTTTGGAAACTCAAGACATTATTCACCAGCATTATGTTTCTTATACTCCACAACAGAATGGCTTAGCAGAGTAGAAGAATTGAAATTTGAAGGAAATGGATAATTGTATGATGCATTCTAGACATTTACCTCCTATCTATTGGGCAGAAGCATTTAATTGTGCTAACTACATTTGGAATCACACACCACATAGAGCACTTGAGAATTTGACTCCAGAGGAAGCTTGATCCAATACTAAGCCAGATGTCTCATTTTTTCGAGTCTTTAGGAGCCACATTTGGCACTTTTTGCCAAAGAAGAAAAAGAAAGATTTGGATAAGAAGAGTAAACCCTTGATCTTTGTAGGGTATTGTGAGGACATGAGAGCTTATCAACTTTTAGATCCTAATACTCATGATGTTATTTTTTGAACACATTTTCAGTTTGATGAGTGCTTCACTCCTCATGATTCTTCATCTTCTGCCATGCCTCCTTCATCTTCTCATATTGAGGATTATTTCTTTGAGGAGGTTGATGAGAAGCTTATAAATGTCATTGAGGATCATATTCCCACTTATGTTGTCAAAATGCTTAAGTGGGCTTGTACTAAAATTTCTGAGGTAGCACCTTTCATACAAGATCTTCCACCCACTAGGAATCATCACACACATTCTACAGGGTTTGGAATTTTGTATCAGGAAGTTTCTGAGGATCCACAGTCTTTTCCAAAGTCTCATGGGATACAGGAGTTGGATGATGCGATGGCTACTGAGTATTCTTCTTTGATAAAGAATCATAGTTGGGATTTGGTCTCTCTTCCTAAAGGAAGAAAGATGATTAAGTATAAGTGGGTATACCGAACCAAATACACAGATGATGTGTCTATTGACAAGTATAAGAACCATCTTGTTGCAAAAAAAAATTCACAAATTGAAGGTATTGATTACTCTACGACTTTTGCACCCATTGCCAAGATGGATTTTATACGCCTTGTACTTGTTATTACTGCATCACAGGGGTGTCCCGTATATCAGATGGACATGAAGAGTGTCTTTTTATAAGGAGTTTTATAAGAGGAAATATACATGGAGTAATCGGTTGGATTTTATCAGGATTATTCTCTTGTTTCTAGGCTCTGAAGGTCTCTCTACGGTCTCAAACAAGCCCCTCGGGCTTGGTATGAGAAGATGGATTCTTTTCTTCTATCTACTAATTCTTTTTTTTCCACTCTTATCATACAGTGTATCTCCAACATGTTGGTGAGGATATTGTGATACTTTTATTGTATGTTGATGATTTGTTACTTACTAAAAACTCTTCTTCCCACATTCAGACTATTCAGAGGGCTCTTTCTACACAGTTTGACATGATAGATCTTGGGTTATTGCATTACTTCCTTGGTTTACATATTTCTCATAAAGATTCAGGGATTCATTTAAGTCAGCAAAATTACACCCGTGGTCTTCTTCAGTGCTTTGATATGGCTCATTGCAAGCTAATTCCATCTCCTTTTCAGTCTGGGGTTACTCTTACTTCCACATGTACCACACCACTTTGTGATCCTACATTGTATAGGTAGTTAGTTTGGAGTCTCATATACTTGACTCATACTCACCCTGATATTTCATTTGCAGTAGGGCTTGTATATCGGTTTGCACATTCTCCTCATAGTAGTCACTGACAGGCTACTAAAAGGATTTTGTGCTATTTACACAACACTTCCCACTTTGGCATACACTACGCTAGGGGTTCTACTCTGTTGGTTGGGTATACAAATTCAGATTGGGCGGGTTCTCTTTATGATGGGAATTCCACTTCTGGCTATCTTTTTTGTCTTGGTTCTTCTACAATTGCTTGGGTGTTGTAAAAAGAAACAGGCTATTGGACTTTCATCTTCATAGGCAGAGTACAAGGTAGCAGTTACAGCAAGTCAGCAGATTCTTTAGCTTTGATAGTTATTGACAGAGTTTGGATTTCCACAAGATTCACCGATTGTACTTTGGTGTGACAAAAAAAGTACAATTCACATTTCTCACAACCCATTTGAACACTAGTGGACCAAGCATATTCAGATACACATCCACTTCATTTGTCAGCACATTCAAGATGGATTTTTTTACTTGGAGTACATTCCGGCTCAGCAGCAGGTTGCAGACATCTTTACAAATCATTTTGCATTACCTTGCTACATTGATTTTTGTGGAATGCTTGGGGTTTCGGAAGTTCTTCTTGGCCCGAGGGTAAGTGCACAAAGTTGGGAGGCCAAAAGCAAACAAGAATCTGAAAAAAAGAAAAACATGTACGTGTTTTGCTAAAACGTGCTCGTGTTTTAATTTGTCTGGCTCAGGAATCACTGAAGCATAACGTGTACGCGTTATAACGCATACGTGTTTCAAACAAGTCAAAACGTGTCAAACAAGTCAAGTATAAGATTTCTTTTATTATTTCTTATACTTTAAATTTATATTAGTAAATATAAGAAAGCAGGGTCACTTTGCACCTTATGGAAGTGGTCTCGTAGCTCCAACAGTTATAATCTAGAAGATAGTTTTTCAAAATCTAATCTGGTCAGTACTTACTCATTTTTAGAATTTCAGCAAACAACCTAAAACTTTCAGGTCATATATATTGTAGTCGGTCTTTGTTTTGGGAAAGCATATAGTCATTTTTTAGGTTTTTTGACCTTGTAAAATGGATTTTGGCCCTACCACTGCTTGAATTGGTACTAATTTTTAAATTATGTCCATAATTAACTTTAGTGACCATGAATTAACTCTATGATGTTTTTCTACTTCTTACTAAAATGAGATCCTCACTTTGTAGTAGAGGATTATTCCCTAAATGAGATTCTTATCCTATGGCCAAAATGAGGTGATTGTAATGTGCCTCCTCCTTAAGGTGTGATAACACTACTAGGTGTTGAATGAGTTGTTACGAATAGTACCAAGTGAATTGCATCAAGTGAACTTAGATGATTTCTCATTCTTAGAAACATGGTGCTCCATATAAAGATCACCCCCTCACCTTTTCCTAGCTCTAAAAGCATCCTTTTATGGAATCAAATTCATGATTCTCATACATGATTTTTCTCATATGTCTCTTATGGAGACAAACGATGCCTTAAAACTTTACAAATAATGGTCCTTGATAACTTGGTGACATGAATAGCTCCTTTTAGCTTGTTTAGAAGGGTGTTCAATTAACTACAAAATGGCCAAAAATGCCTTTTTAGGCCTTCAAAGGAAATAGTCTCTCATAAAACTAAATGAGTCGATCGATCACCTTAAACACTATTCCTTACACACTGAAACATGCTGAATGATCTTTGTAGGAATTTCCTTTGGGTGAGGGTTTATGATTTAAGTTTTAGGGTTTAGGGCTTGAGGTTTAGGGTTTAGGACTCAAGGTTTAGATTTTAGGGTTTAAGGTTTAGTGTTTAAGACTCATAGTTCATATTTTAGGGTTTAGGGTTTAGGGATCATGGCTTAGGGTTCATGGTTTAGGGTTTATGGTTTAGGTTTTTATGTTTAGGGTTTATGGTTCAGGGTTGAGGGTTTAAGATTTAGGGCTCAAGGTTTAAGGTTTAGGGTTTAGGGGTCAAGGTTTAGGGTTTAGGGTTTATCGCTCAAGGTTCAGGGTTTAGGGTTTATGGATCAGGGTTGAGGGTTTAGGGTTGAGAGTTGAGGGTTCAGGGGGTTTATGGTTCAGGGTTTAGGGTTTAGGGTTTATGTTTGAGGGTTCAAGGTTTAGGGTTTTATCTTAGGGCTTATGGCTTAGGGCCTAGGATTCAGGACTTAAGGTTTAGGGTTTAGGGCTCAAGGTTTAGGGTTTAGGGGCCAAGGTTTAGGTTTTAGGGTTTAGGGTTTACGATTTAGGGCTTAGAGTTTAGGGTGTATGGCTTAGGGTTTATGGTATAAGGTTTAGAGTTTAGGGTTCATGGTTTAAGGTTTAGGGTTGAGGATTTAGGGTTTATGGTTTAGGAGTTAGGGTTGAGGATTTAGGGTTTACGGTTCAGGGTTTAGGAGTTAGGGTTTAAGGTTTAAAGGTTGGGGTAAAAGGTTTAGGGCAAAGGGTTTAGGGTTTAGGGTTTAGGGATCAGGGTTGAGGGTTTAGGGTTAAGAGTTAAGGGTTCAAGGTTTAGGGCTCAGGGTTTAGTTTTTAGGGTTTAGGGTTGAGGTTTTATGTTTAAGGGTTCAAGGTGTAGGGTTTTAGATTAGGGCTTATGGCTCAGGGCCTAGGGTTCAAGGCTTAGGGTTTAGGGTTTAGGGCTCAATGTTTAGGGTTTAGGGGTAAATTTTTAGGTTTTAGGGTTTATATTTTAGGGTTTAGGATTTAGGGCTTAGACTTTAGGGTTTATGGCTTAGGTTTTATGGTATAGGGTTTAGGGTTGAGGTTTTAAGGTTCAGGGTTGAGGATTTAGGGTTTATGGTTTAGGGTTTAAGAGTTAGGGTATTTTGAAGGTTTATGGAAATTCCCAGGTCATGGTTCAGGGTTTAGGGAAAAGGGTTTAGGGTTTAGAGTTTAAGGCTCGAGGTTTAGGGTTTAGGTTTTAGGTTTAATGGTTTAGGTTGCAGAGTTCAGGGTTTAGGGATTAGGTCTTAGGGCTTAGGGTTTACGGTTTAGGGTTTATGGTTTACGGTTTAGGGCTTAGTGTTTAGGGTTTAGTGCTTGGGGGTTTAGGATTAAGGATTTAGGGTTTAGGGATCAAGGTTTTAGGGTTTATGATTTTAGTTTTTTAGGGTTTAGGGTTTACCTTCAGGATTTAACATTTAGGCCTTGAGGTTTATGGTTTAGGTCATAAGAGTTAGGGTCTCAGGGCTCAGGGTTTAGCGTTTAGGGTTATGGTGTATGGTTTAAGGTTTAGGACTCAAGGTTCAGGGTTTAGAGTTTATGGGTTTAAGGTTTAGGGTTTAGGGTTACAGGTTTAAGGTTTAGGGGTAAAAGGTAGAGATCAGGTCTCTAGGGTTTAGGGTTTAGGGCTCATAGTCTAAGGTTTAGGGTTAAGAGTTTAGGGCTCAAGGATTAGGGTGTCAGGGTTCAGGGCTTAAGGTTTAGGGTTTATGGTTTAGGGATTGTAGGGTTTAGGGTTCATGGTTTCATGGTTTATGGCTTAAGGTTTAGGGGTTCAGAGTTTAGGGGTTGGTTTAAGGGTTTATATTTTAGGGTTTAGAGCTCGAGGCTCTAGATTTAATTTAATTAGGGTTTAGGGGATTAGGGCTTAGGGTTTAAGGTTTAAGATTAAGGATCTAGGGTTTATGGTTCAGAGTTTAGGAGTTAGGGTTTAGGATTTATTATGGTTCATGGTTTAGGGAGGGTTTAGGGTTTATAGTTTAGGGTTTAGGGTCTCATGGTTGAGGTTAAGGGTTTAGGTCACAGAGTTAAGGGTTCATCGAATAGGGCTGTAGGGCTCAGGGTTTACATTCAAAGAGAGTCATAAAAAGTTTAAGGATTAGATGTTTAGTGTTCATCTGGGGTTGATATTTTGACTTTAGGGAAGGATGTCATTTATTCCTGATTTTAGGGTCCAGGGATCCTTCCAAAGACCCCATTTGAGGTTCCTCAATCCTTAGGATGTACAGGGGGACATTGTTTAGGACTTGGCTTCCATTTATAGGGTTATACGGCTCAAGAGATTAGGGTTTATGAAAATTTTTAAGGGTTATGGGTTAGAGATCAGGTCTCTAAATCTATATGAAGTTTCAAGGTTTACGGTTTAGGGTTTAAATCACATCACAGGGTTCATTTCACTAGGATTAGATGGCTACCCCTGAACAAACATCATATAAGGAATTATTCAATGGTTTATGGAAGGTTTAGGGTTCTTAAGTCGTAAGGCCAAGGGTTTAGGGCTCCCAGATTTAGAACTAAACAAGGGCTTAGATTTAGGGTCTAGGTGGATATAGGGTTTAACCCCTTAGTGTTTAATGTTTAGGGTTTAGCCATTCCCCTGGTTTAGGGTATAGGGTTTATTTTAGGGTTAACACTTTAGGAAGTTCTTAAACGTCAAATTTAGGCTATCCATTCCAGTGAGAAATGTCACCTTGAACTTTAAAAACTTTCCTAAATCTAGAGGGAGAGACTAGCTTCCATATAATGGAATATTAAATTATGACCCTAAACCTCTATGAATTTCATTGATAAATTCATCAAGTATGTTTCACTTTTGATTTACCCCTACTTCATGGGTTTATTAATTTTGAATGGAAGGTCACTGTGATAGGCCATAACTCCCATTTATAACTAAACAGAAAGATTTACAATGATTCATAACCCCTTAGTGCTTAGCATATTTGTGATACCTTACATCCATTCCATGAAAACTATGAGAAACGTGAAGAAATTCAATTCAAGCTTGCAGGATCATGTTTCTTTTAGTGTGAATAAATTTACATTCAAGAACGCAAATATATGTGGGGAGAAACAAGTTTGGAAGAGATGTGTAATATATGCATTACAAGGCACAAGGTAGATGTCATATCCATTTAGTTACTTGCCCCACCTCTCATTAGCAAGGTAGTTCTATAAGCACATTCAATGATGGTTCTAGGCATGAGACTAGGAAATATTGATGAAATATGGTTTGGGGTTTAGGGTTTAGGGCTCATGGTTTAGGGTTTAAGGTTTAGGGTTCAGGGTTCAAGGTTCAAGGTTCAAGGTTTAGGGTTATGGTTTAGGATTTAGGTTTTAGGTTTAGGGTTCAGTGTTTACAGTTAAGGTTTACGGATCGAGGTTAAGGATTTAGGGTTTAAGGTTTAGGGTTTAGGGTTTAGGGTTTCGTGTTAAGGATTTAGTGTTTAGGGATAAGGGTTTATGGTTTACGGTTCAGGTTTTAGGGTTTATGGTTCAAGGTTTAGGGTTTAGGATTTAATGTTTAGGGATTAAGGTTTAGGGTTTATGGTTTAGGGCTCGGGGTTTAGGGTTTAGGGCTTAGGGCTTAGGGCTTAGGGCTTAGGTAAATATAGGGTTTAGGGTTTAGATTTTAGGTCTCAGGAATAAGGGTGTATGGTTCAAGGCTTAGAGTTTAGGGTTTATGATTCAGTGTTTAAGGTTTAGCATTTAGGATTCAGTGTTTAAGGTTTATGGTTTGGGGGTCAAGGTTTAGGGTTTAGGATTTAGTTTATATGGTTCAAGGTTCAGGGTTTAGCATTTAGGGCTCATGGTTCATGGTTTTTGGTTTTCGGTTTAGGGTTTATGGTTTAGGGTTTAGTGCTTATGGCTTAGGGCTAAGGGCTTAAGGCTCAGGTTTAGGGATCATGGGTAAGGGCTGAATGTTTAAGGTTTAGGGTTTACGTTTTAGGGTCTAGGGATCATCGTTAAAGGTTTAGGGTTTAGGGTTTAGGGCTCATGGTTTATAATTTGGTGTTTAGGTTTATGGCCTATGGTTTAGGGTTTCGATTGTAGAAGTTAAATGCTAAAATATTTAGGTTGAATGCTGAAAACTTGAAAATTTACCTATGTACTAGCTAGATTATACTTAAAAAAAAAAATCCTAAACCATGACTCATGGAGTTGTGAGACTAATTCTATAAGGTGCAGAGTGACCCTAATTTCTTATATTTACATAAATAAATTTAAAGTATAAAAAATAATCAAATATAAATAATAATAAATTAAAAACTTATCCTTAAACATTTATTTATGTGAATAGAAGCATGTTAAAAACATACATAATGTCTATACTACACAGAACGTGTACGTGTTATGTTTATACTACAAAGAACGCATACGCGTTTTGTATTTTCTCTTTTCCCAAGCCATGCCTCAAAGCTTGGGACCCGGTTTGGATCCCCAAGCCTAAGGCATGGACCTAAACAAACACAACAAACAATGTGTTTTTACAAGAAAATGTAAAAATGTCACTTCCTCTATGATAAATCAAAATAAAACAATCGATCCATTCTAAAAAAATTATACCACGATGTAGAGCAGTGTCTCTTCTTTCTAAAAATATAATTTTTCAAATTTTATGACTAATATAAGGTTTCCATATTATTTATTTTCTAACTATGCCTTTTTATAGCTATTTTTGAAGTGTAAATATGTCTATCTTTCATGGTGTATATTTTTTTTGAGTAATCAAAATTTTTAAAAAATTATACTATCCCAAACTAGGCATAATTCTATACATATTCAAAAAAAAAAAAAAAAAATTTTTAGATATTTTTTTAGGTAGTTAGTGGGGCACGGTCAGAGCTCCATTATTTTTTAAAGCATAAAATTTTTGTTCTAGAAAAATCATAAATAAAAAAATCTTCTCTAAAAAAATCTAAAAAAAATGGAGCCCAAACTAAATTCTTCTAGCTATCTTTCTACCAAAGGGTTTTCAAAAATATTAAATGGAGCTCAAAAAATGGTGGGGGGCATGAAAGTCCCTCTATTATGTTTTTTAACAAAAATAGGAGCATATGTTGGTATTTTAGTTGTTTTACCTACTTAAACTTATCTGTTTTCAATAAAATTTAGTAGCTTAGAAACTAGACACAAAATTCTACGATTCATATTTCTACAACATCTTCCAATTTTGAGTGTAACTATTTCATAAAACTCATACAAGTTGGTGCACTATACAATATGATCTTCCTAGAACATCTTCCTTCTTCCACTTATTTCTTTTTCCTTATAGCATGATTCTTTCCTTCTTTTGGTTCGATATTTCTTCATGGATATATTGTACATGAGTGCCTCATCGACCTAGTTTTCGGGACACATACTATGGACATGCCACTTCTATTTTGGACCCTAGCTTCACTTGAGGGGGGGTGTTACAGTAGGTATTTACCTTACCTCATATTCACCTAGGTAATTTATTTACCTTTATTGTATTTATCCTCACCCACTTAAATGTGTGTGGATATTTATTTTTATTTATTTAGATATTAGAGGGATATTATCTAGTTGTTAGGTATAGTTATTTCCTTTATCTATGGTATTCACTAGATCCATGATGTTGAGTTCTCTCATAAATATATGGTCTTGACTAGTTCTTTCCTTGATTTATAGCTTGATCTATGATCTTGACTGGTTCTTAGATTGTTATTCCTTGCCTATATAAGTAAGGCCCATTCTCATTGTATTTCATTGAGTTCCATAATAATATATGATATTTTTGCTCATTTGTTTGCAAAATTTTATTTAAAGTTATTCTAGCAAATTAAATTTGTCTTATTGATCATGGTGTTTGACTAGCATCTATGTTCTTATCTTGGTACGATCTGGTTATTGTTCCTTTTAGAAAGGTTAATATACTTTAATTACATTTAATTAATTCCCATCTAAGAATCTCTACACACCCTTAGAGTAGTTGGAACAAATTTAATAATTAAATATTATTAATTAATTCTCAAAATCATTACTTCTTCCTAAGTTCCATTAATTCTATTTAAATATTGACTAAATTAATATTGTTTATTTTATCCACTTAGATTTCTCTTAAATTCATTAAGATTTGTTTCCTAAGTTGACTTTAAATTTACTTCCCTAGATAATTAACATCCATGCCCCCTCACTTGTTTATTTAACTATACATTTATTCTTAATTATTTTAACCCCCCTTTAATAATTTAACTAGAGTACCCATACACAATATCTATTTATTTAACTCGTTTTGAGTGCCATTTTTTTAAAAAGTGCTTATTTATTTGTGCTCTTTCCATTACAAATATTTATTCTAAGAATCAAATTATAATTATAAAGTGTCATATTGTAACACACACTCATTATAAAGTGTCAAAATCTGGGGGGTTCTTGATGCATTGTCTAGGGGTCTTGTTGCATTGCTTGGTTCTTGCATTTATTTTGGTGATTTTTTGAGGATGGTGTCTACTTATACATTATATCATGTTGACCCATTAACAACACATAATTACCACACATTATAACCAAGAATGGAAACAATAATCAAGCAGAGAGGGTTATGGGCTTTAACGTCTTCAAAACAACCAGTGTTCACTAGAGAATATGAGAAATTTCAGTACCAGTGAAAATTTGATGAGTGTATGGGTTTTATAGGAACTTATATGTAAGTGACAGTATATTGTTTAATTTTGAAAAATGTGATTCTCCTTTAAAAATATGGGAGAAACTGGAGAATTTATTTAGTAAGGTGGATCATATGAGGGCCATGCAACTCAACATTGAGATCACCTCTCTTAATCCTAAATATTTTTCAACAATTATAGACTATCTTACCAAGTTTAAGCATTTGTTGACACAGTTGAAGGGGAGTTGAAGAAATAAGAAAGATGAAGAGTTTTTTTTACTTGATTCTATCCAATTTGAGAGGACCATTTAAAATTGTTATCCAAACTTCACCCCTCGAGGTAATTTTGATAACATGCATAAAATTCTTCATTCCGGAGCAAGTAGAATTGATTCAAGGCCCAAAATAATGTTTTGGGGATCCCCTTGGCTTCTCTCTAACTTCCCCCATCTAGGAAAAAACCCAAGAAGTTAGAGAAAATTGGAAAAAATCTGAAAATGGGCTCATTTTGGCGGAAAAATCGAACATTTTTGTTCCAGATGGTCCACGAGACAGTTGGGACGTAGGTATGCATGGACACAAAAATATGATTTTGCTCCAATTAAGTACATTGCGGGTGGCTTGGAGAAATGTGTCCGGGATGGTTGGGACAAAAGTATGCGCAGGACGCATAAAGGTGAAAAAGCTGCAAAAGGAACCATACGTTGCGGAGAACGCAGAGGTCAACAGCCCTCACAGCCCAGTCAACGGTGGACGCATAGGGACAAGGAATCCTGAATTAGGTGATGCAAAGATTTCTTTCTGGGACAAACACGAACCTGATTTTGCTGAAATAGCCACAGTGAAGAGAAAAGTCAATGTTTGACCTCCTGAACTTCAAACGACCATAACTTTTGACTCCGAGCTTTGATTTTCATAAAATTGGACTTTCTAGAATGAGCACGACGTCTTCTACATCACAAAAATTGGATTTCTTAATTTTGATGAGGGTAGATATATTAAAATAAAATCAACATATTCAGCTCCAGTCAATTAATGTTCATTCCTGTCAAATGACAGAAAATGCCTAGCAGACCCAAAATAGCTGCTCACACTCAGAAGGCCATAAATTTTGCATTTCTCAACAAAATCACACAAAATTGGTACTGTTGGAATCTTGGCTTTGAGCCCAATGCATAGAAATCAAGAAATCATAGATTAGATGAGGGTTTGATGGATATTTTCTAGAAAACGTGGCCAAGTTCAAAATAGTGTTTTATTTGGTAGTTGGACACATTCAATGAAGCATGGGTTGCCATATTTCACTGCTACAAGTCATGGGACAGTATGGGGAGCCTTTTTCAAGCAAAAAAACATCATTTCACTCCATTTAATACCTCTTACAAGTGGTTGAAGGACATATTTCAGGATTTCCATTTTCCCTCTCTCTCTCTCTCTTCTTATTTTTCTATAAATTGGAGTGTTGGGCTCATTGTAAAGGGAGGTAATTTTTATTGTAGAAAAGCTCTGTCAAAATTTCTTTTTGAAGCCAATCTGCTATAGGCCCTTGTAGTGGACTCCTTGCATGGTTATCCAAACCCTTATCTTGTAATAGATTGAACTGTGCATATCATGAAATAATAAAATACAAGTTTGTGGATGCATCTTCCCCTGTGTGTTTGTTTTCACTCTTCTTGCCCTTTCAACCTTCATTACAAGAATATTGTGTCTATTTTTATGATCTTACAAGGACTCATTATTATTGTGCATGTATGAAATATTTTTGTGAATGCATTTTCTAGATTGTGGAGAACTGTTATCACCCCTTCTAGTATGCATTTTACTTCTATTTTTCACACATTGGAAGACTACTCTCACACCCCTCCTTTTCTGGTGTATCACCACTTTAGTGTAGGCTTCATTTTCATGCACTCTCTCTCCTTGGTCCCTTGGAAAGTTAGATTAGGACTGATAGTTTTTGCCTGCATTAGAGTAGATTGTGGCAGGTAGTTTAGGAGTAAGAACCAACTTTCTCTGGAGGTCTATCTCAAGTAGCAAGTCCCACAACTTGGAGATAGTACCCATGTTATCCAATCACACCATGAGCTCAAGTATATGCACTTGTGTAAACATAAGGGTGTTGTGATTCGGTGATAACAGTTCTAGCACACTCCAGTGGGATAGAGAGAAGAGAGAGAGAGAGAGAGAGAGAGAGAGGTCATTTTAATTACAACAAGATTGATGTGCACTTGTTGTA
Source organism: Taxus chinensis (assembly GCA_019776745.2). NCBI lineage: Eukaryota > Viridiplantae > Streptophyta > Pinopsida > Cupressales > Taxaceae > Taxus > Taxus chinensis. Next base: position 326,027,080 of record CM034155.1, on the reverse strand, counting down.
AGTTTCCAACTTTGAAGGAGCTTTAAAATTACACATATGGCAACTCCAAAAGAGGTAGAATCCACTAGTTTCAGCAGTCCAAGCCTGGCAGATTTATGAGAAGAATTCAAACCAGATCAAGAACTAGGGAAGAAGGACTATTTGTTCATCTACACATATCCCCAGGTAGAGAAAGAAGGGGAAGAAGAGCTCAAAGGTCTCCATCTCCACCAAATAGGACCTTGTCAACACCTCCACCTGGTAGGCCTTTCATTCAATCAACTAGAATTCTTCGACCAATCAGGATGGCACAACCAAATCCATATGTCAACTTCACTGGCAGCAGCCCACTCGCCCTAATGCACAAAATCCAGGTCCCGATAACAGTGTTAAAGAGCATCTCATATTTCACTGGGAAAACCAGACTTCCCTTGGTGATCATGTCCAAGATATTGTGAATGTATTTACAATCCATGAAATCCATGAGATGGACATTACAGTCAAGTTTCTCACCTCTTCATTCAAAGGGAAAGCTTCCCAATGGTTTAGGAGCCTTGAGGTAGGCTCTATCCAAAATTGGAACCAGCTGTGCACAACTCTCCACAACCAGTTTGGAGAGAAAGGTGACAACTTATCTTTGTTGGAGCAACTAACAACAATCAAGAGAGCCCCAAACGAGTAGCTGACATTTTAACCTCATATTTCAGTGGACCTAGGACAAGATTCCAATAGTAGTAAAGCCCACTAATGAAGGTTCCTTCTTATACTTTCTTAGGGCTTTGAATTCTGATATTTCTTTGATGATTCAGTCAATGGGGGGCACAACCTTACCTGCAACCTATAGCCTTTCCATAGGGGCTGAGAACCATTTGATTCAGGCTAGAAAAATCACTCCTAGGCCATCCATGCCTCTATACCCTGAGTTAGGAAGCCCAAATACTAGCCAAACACCTACATTAGCTCCTATACCCACCCCCAGGAGTCAAAGCTCAGCTGAAGCCTCCACTTCATCATCTAACAACTCCAAGGAACTCTAAGAGGTCATGAAACAATTCAAAACTTGGGTAATGAGCTAGTAACCATCAAAAGACAACAAGCTCAGAGTTCTAGGCCATATCAGCCTCAGGCTCAGTCTCAGGGTCAGTATCAGACTAGACCCCAATACCAGCAAAATAGGCCACCATCTCAGACTGTAAATCAAATCCAGAACCAAGGACAGCCTCAAGCTTCTAGACCTTTCAGGCCATATGATCCAAGTACAGCTTCAACATCAAGGGCATTGGTTCCAGCACAGAATAACATGGCACAAGAATATGATTGGTGTTTCCCATGTAGTCAGCCACATAACCAATCAATGTGCTTTAATGGTGCATTAAATCAGGCTCTGATGGTGCAAACCATTGGTGTGTCACAAGAATCTAGCCACAAAGAAAATCAACAGTAGGAAGCACCTCAGCAAGGGACATCTCCGAATGAAACTACACTTGTCAATTGGCAGGCTGAAGATTTATGTGGTATAAATCAAATACCTTCTCAAAGTGTAGCAGCCAATACACACTCCAAGAAGAGAAACATTGGGGAAGGATAGTCATCCAACTCAAATGGTCCACAGCCCTCTATTACTCCACAAGGTGCTGGAAATCAAAGTGCAGTTCTAAATGTGCAGGGTCAGCCCAAACCACCTTCTAAACCATCTCAAGTGTCGGTTGCAACAACTCAAGTGCTAGAGAAGAATGTGCAAGGAAAGGGGTAGCAGAGAGATAGCTCATCTCCATTCAACATCATTGAGTAGATGAAGAAAATGAATGTAAACATCTCAATGTGGGAGTCATTGGCTATCCCAGGATAGAGAGACCTATTGCAGGCTGCTATGGCAAATTGGTCAGCATCAAATCAGCCACCCAATCAACAAGAAAAATTTCTTACCAATGTAACTCAGCCTGAAGGAAATCATGGAGGAAAACAAGGTAAAAATTTGAAGCCCCCTCCATTCTATGTCTCATTGATCATAGGAGATAAGTTGGTACATAATTGCATGATTGAATCGAGAGCAAGTAGCTCAGTCATGCCAAAACAAATAGCTGATCAGTTAGGTCTTCAATATGAAGTCATCTCTAAGGGTGTTGTGCAATTGGATGGGACATCAATGAAAATGGCTGGAGTAATCAAATATTTGAGCCTCACATTACAAATGTGTCCCAATGTAACGGTGTCACAAGATGTGTCAGTGATAGACCTGCCACCACTCTTTGCATTGTGTTTGTCAAGAGATTTAACTTCTAAAATTGGAGGCTATCTTTCGGCTAATTGGTCACACATGTTATTCAAAAAAAGGTATGGGGCAAAGGCCACAATCAGATCTGAGCCTATTGTACATTTTCACATAGAGCCCCATACACTGAGTCCAATCAATTTAAATTGTTCAGCATTTGATCAAGAGGATTATCCAAGAACTCATGAAGCTGACACTAAGGTCGGATGCATTCCAGACTTGACTCTTGATGAATGGGAAAACAAAAGACACACATTTGATCCATACAAAGAAATGGAGGAATCTGAGCTAGGAGTTTATTGTTTGCATGAAGAGAATCAACCTCTCCCTAACATCACCAAGCCAGATCACAAGGGTGAGAATGAAGTATGGAAATTGTTCTTTGATGGATCAAGAAGTAGACAAGGTGTAGGAGGAGGAGCTATGCTCATTTCACCACAAGGTACAAAGTATTACTCGGCCTTCCGTTTCTAGTTTTCTTTCTCAAACAACACAGCTGAGTATGAAGCCTTAATTCACGGATTGCACTGGGCAAGGAAGAAAGGCATTAAGAATTTGCAGTATTTGGTGATAGTGATCTGATTGTGAACCAAGTCAGAGGACAAAATGCTACCAAGAATGATCTGTTGAAGAACTACAAAAATTGGGTATGGGATCTCATTGAAGATTTTGAAGCTTTTAGCATCAATTCCATCCCAAGGAAGAAGAATGAAGCAGCAAACAGACTGGAAACAATTGGGGCTACATTTGATGTTGTAGAAAGTATCAAAAGTGAGAAATCTCAGCCTCATATCAAAGTGGTTGTGAGACCAGCTGTTCCGGATAACAATACAAGTTGGCAAGTCTTCGAGAATGATCAACAAATTGTCAATTTCCTACAAGAAGAAGTTGAGTTCTCCACCAGAAATCAAGACAAGCTGGAGAAACAGTATGGTGACCAAGTGGTGCAGCTGAGAACTAACAAATTACCAAAAGGCCTTATAACCTTGGAGTTAATCTTCAACCCAAATGATCAATTCCGGAAGGAGAAAGCAAACATTCAGGTAAAGGGTGAAGATTCAAAGCCTATTTTAGTAAATGGAGGCAAGACATTGCAAATTGGAAAAGTACCCCACAAGAGAAATCTTAATTTTTTCAGCTTTTCAAGAGTTCCTAGATGTCTTTGCTTGGACTTACAAGGATTTAAGAGGTTTCAACCCAAAGTTGGCACAACATACTATTGAGCTGGATCTGGAATCCAAGCCTATCAGGCAGAAGCAAAGGCCAGTGAATCCCCATATTGAACCTCTCATGAGAAAAGAGTTGAACAAGCTGATTGAGGCTAGTATCATCTTCCCTATCAAACATTCAAGTTGGGTTACAAACTTGGTGCCAGTGAGAAAGAGAAATGGAGAAATAAGATTGTGTGTGGACTTCTGTGATCTAAATAGAGCATCACTCAAGGATCATTATCCACTTCCATTAATGGAACAAATCTTGCAGGTTGTAGCTAGTTCAAAAAGGTTTTCATTGCTAGATGGATACTCAGGCTATAATCAGATAATGGTGAAGGAAGAAGATCAATTCAAGATAGCCTTCACTACAAAATGGGGCACATATGCTTACAAGAAGATGCCATTTGGACTGTCAAACGCTGGAGCAACATTTCAGCGAGCTATGGATATGGCATTCAAAGGCTTAATCAACAAGATAGTGCTGGTATACCTAGATGATATCACTATCTTCTCAAAGAATGCAGCAGACCATCTCTTTCACCTCAGGCAAGTGTTTCAGAGGTGTAGAAGGTTCAGAGTGTCGTTGAATCCAAAGAAGTGTGTATTCTTGGCACATGAGGGAAAATTGTTTGGGCCACATTGTCTCAAGGGAAGGGTTAACAATTGATCCTGAAAGAGTTGAAGCCATCTGAACACTTCCATTACCACACCACAAGAAATCTCTCCAAATCTTCTTGGGAAGGATAAACTTTGTCCACAGATTTGTGCCTAATTTTTCCACTCTTGTGAAGCCTTTAACAATGATGTTGAAGAAGAGTCTTGCATTCAAATGGATAGCAGAAGGAAAAGAGAGTTTTGAGAACATCAAGCATGTAATATCACGAGCTCCAACTCTTATCAACCCAGAATTTTCAAAGGACTTAATGTTGTATGCCTTTGGAGGATCAGATACAATCGCAGCTATCTTGATACGGATGAATAGAGAAGGTTCAGAACAGCCCATAGCATTTTCCAATCAAATCCTAGAATATTATGAATTAAAGTATTCTTTCATTGAAAAGCATGTCATTTCTGTCATCAGGAGTTTGAATAAGTTCAAAAACTTGGTCTCAAACAATAAGATTCAACTATTGGTGTCTCATGCTGGTGTCAAGGACTTCCTCCTAAACAAGGATTTGAATGAAAAGAGAGCAGGTTGGATCACTCAGGTAATGGAATATGATATTGAAATCAAAGTGACCAAGCTGGTTCATGGCAAAGGTTTGTGTGAGCACCTCACTTCCAAACAACCTGACGGATCAAAAGGTGAAGAAGATGTTGTCATGTTACTACAAAATGATCAAGAATAGCCAACTGATGATGCACCCATTCCATGTTGGACTCAAGACTTGGTGCATTATCTCCAAACAGGTTTGTGCCCTCTAAAAATGGAACAAAGCTAAGAGGAGATACTTCAGATTACAATCCATCCCATATGTACTCATGAATGACATATTTTTCAAAAAGGACATCAATGGTGTTCTATTGAGATGCATTAGAACAGGTCAAGTTCAGAAGATATTACACAAGTTCCATGACGGGGAAGCACGAGGCCACTTTGCTCCACGGGTAACAACTCTCAAAATCATGAAGGTTGGTTACTATTGGCCTACGATGTTCAATGATTGCTACTCATGGGTCAAGAAATGCAAGAGATGTGCATTCTTCACAGGGAAAGAAAGGTTAGCAGCGCTGCCCCTTCGTCTAATTTTAGTAAATCAACCATTCATGCAATGGGGATTGGACTTCATTGGGGTTATCAATCCAAATTCAAGTCAAGGCCATAAGTGGATACTTACGGAAACAGAACTATTTCACCAAGTGGACTGAAGCAGTGGCACTCAAAGAGGAAAATGAATCCAACATCTTGGATTTCTATGAAGGGATAGTCACGAGGTTTGGTGTCCCTTCCACTATCATATAAGACAATGCATTGGCATTCCTTGGCACAAAGATCACTGAATGGGCTGTCAAGAATGGTGTGTACCTCAGTACTTCATCGAATTATTACCCTCAGGGTAATGGTCAAGTAGAGTCTATGAACAAGAACCTACTAAGAATCATCAGGATAAATCTTGATGAGAATCAGAGAACTTGGCACACAAAGCTCAAATCAGCTCTATGGGCTGATAGGATCACACCCAAGAGGTATACAAGAAGCAATCCATACAAGCTTGTATACAAGAAAGAAGTAGTTCTACCTATATCACTGGATTTTCCAGCATTGGAACTCATGAAACAATTAGAACTAGTTGAGTTTGAGCCTATGGAAATCAGGTATGCAGAGACGATGGAGTTAGAAGAAACAAGAGAACATGTAATGCAGACCATGGAAAAAGATCAAGCATTGATTAAGAAGTGTTTCGACAAGAAAGATAAGGCCAAGATATTGCAAGCTAGAGATTTGGTACTGAAGTGGGATGCTGATCGTGTAAAGCTAGGAAAGCATTCTAAGTTCGATGCCATATGGAGTAGTCCATACATGATCATTGAATACAAAGGTAGCAATGCCTTCCAATTGGCTAAGTTGAATGGTGAAGAATTACAAATTTCAGTCAATGGAATCTATCTCAAACGTTACTACTAGAAAGAGAATTTCTCACCTTGTAAATATTAATTTAGAATTTCAATTCCTCCAAGTGCTTATGCACATTATATTATTGTTAGAATATTTTTCATTTCCCTAAGTGCTGGAACACATGTCATATTGCTTCTGGTGTGTGCATGTTTATAGTTCATCAAGCTCCCAGAATAGAATTTACAACCACAGGAGAATCAAATCAACAAATGTTTCAAGGGCTCAAAGATGTAGATTTTCAAACTTCAGATTAGATGATAGATTATCACACAAACTCCATGCCCAATGGATTGCTACAGGCAGCTGGCCATACTTCATCTGGCGGGCAGATAACCCCACTGAGTCACCAAAATTGTTATCCAAAATTCACCCCTCAAGGTAATTTTGATAACATGCATCAAATTCTTTAGTCTCGAGCAAGTAGAATTGATTCAAGGCCAAAAATCATGTTTTTGGGGTCCACTTGGCTTCTCTCTAACTTCCTCATCCAGGAAAAAACTCAAGAAGTTAGAAAAATTTGAAAAAATCCACAAAATGAAGTCACATGCTTGTTTTAGTGCATTGTGGGTCTGGGGGCTACGGATCATTAAAGTGCGGATCATACCAAGGTTTGTTGTACCAAGTTTGGAGCTGAAATACAAAGGAATCGACTAAGTCAGATTTTTGTGTCCTAGACTGCACAAGTTTAACAGGGAAAAAAGTACACACGGGGTGTACATTGCTGAAAATGCCGAAGTCAAAGTGAATCGGTGAATTCAAAAAATTTGGGCCCAGGCGGTCCGCGGGATAGTTGGGACATAGGTAAGTGCAGGACACGCAAAGCAGATTTTTCCACAAGTTAGTGCATTACGGGTGGCACAGAGAAATGTGTCTGGGACATAGGTACGTGTGTGACATCCAAAGGTGATTTTTTCACTCCAGTCAGTGCATTGCGGGTGGTTGCGGAGAAATGTGTCTGGGACATCGGGAAGCACAGGACGTGAAAAGGTGAAAAAGCTACAAAAGGAACCATGGGATGCAGCGAATGCGGAAGTTAATACCCCTCACGGCCCAATCAATGGCAGAAACGTGGGATAATGGATCCTGAATCGGATGATGCAGAGATTTGTTTCTAGAACAGTTGGGACACACAGACCTGATTTTGCCGAAATAGCCACAATAAAGAGAAAAGGTCAACGTTTGACCCCCAAACTTCAAATGGCCATAATGTTTGACTTCGAGCTCTGATTTTCATGAAATTGGACTTTCTGGAATGAGCACGACTTCCTCTACATGTATAAAATATTTTTTTGAATGAATTTTCCAGATTGGGGAGAATTTTTATCACCCCTTCTAGTATGCATTTTACTTCTATTTTTCACACATTGGAAGACTACTCTCACACCCCTCCTTTTTTGGTGTATCACCGTTGTAGTGTAGGATTTCATTTTTTATGCATTCTCTCTCCTTGGTCCCTTGGAAAGTTAGATTAGGATAGTTATTTTTTCCTGCATTAGAGTAGATTGTGGCAGGTGGTTTAGGAGCAAGAACCAACTTTCTTTGGAGGTGTATCTCAAGTACCAAGTCCCAAAACTTGGAGATAGTACCCATGTTATCCAATCACACAGTGAGCTCAAGTATATGCACTTGTGTAAACATAAGGGTGTTGTGATTCGGTGATAACAAAAATCTTTTCTTCAACCTTTTTCTCTAGCACCGATGCCTTAGGTGAAAATTTTAAAATGCCTGACTTAGAAATATTTTGTTAAATACTTACTAGGGAAGAATCTAAATTGTCTCACCTTGAGTCTTCCACCTCTCAAAAGGCATTAGTTGCATCTAATCCAAAGGGAAAAGGGAAAATAAAAAATTAAAACCAAATCCACCCCTTCTCCATCCATCTCAAAGTTATCCTAAACCCAAAGAAAAAAAATTCTAAACCCAAGGAGTCTTCTAAATCCAAGAATAATTCTAGCCTTTCATGATTTTTTTATGGGGATATTGGTCATGAAGAACATGGGTGTTATAAGAGAATGCAAGCCTTAGAGGATGTAGTCAAGAAACACAAAAATTTATATCTCCACTCCACCTCCTTCTAATCAACATGGAAAAGCACTCTTAATGTTGTTGGGATATCTTAGTCACCACTTGCAGATAATTGGATTATTGATTATGGTGCTTCTCATTATATGACTTCTTCTAAGGAGTATTTTATTTCTCTAGGTTTGAATTTTACTTCCAAAATTGAGGTTAGAGATTCTTCCTTTCTTTTTGTTGAGGGAAAAGGTGATATACACTTTGATGGTGGCAATATCCAAAATGCACTATATGTTCCTAACATCACCACAAATTTACTTTTTGTATATCAAATTTGTCATTCTGGTCAAGGAAAAACAGTGACTTTTACACCACGTGGGGCAGAAAGTATGAAATTTTTTGGAGCCTCATTCACTTGTTGCTCAAGGTATTTTTGATCATAGTTCTAGACTATCCATCACTTTGATGGTTTTGATGACACTTCCTCTATAGAGAAAAAATTGGTTTCTCATGCATATTCAGAGAGTAAGCTTTGGCACGAGAGATTTGGACATCTTAATTATAGATATTTGAAGGGAGTTGAGCACTCATGGTATAGTAGATCATATTCCTAGAGTTTCTTGTATTGAGGGAGTTTTCTCATGGCTGTGCATTAGGGAAACAACACCAAGATCCATTTCCTAAGAATTTGTCTAAGAGATCTTCTTCACCACTTGAGCTTGTGCATAGTGACTTGATGGTTTTTCTTACCCCCTCTTTTAGTGGAGCAAAGTATGCACTTCAATTTATTGGTAATTTCTTGAGGTGTACTTTGTTTATTTTCCCAAGTACAAAAGAGATGTTTTTTCACACTTAAAGTCTTCAAGTTTTTGGTCAAGAAACAATCTTTGAGTTTCATAAATAACCTTCACACTAATAATAGGGGGGAGTACTTCAGCAATGCGTTTTTTGATTTTTTGGCAACTCAAAGCATTATTCATCAACATTTTGTTCCTCATACTCCACAACAGAATGGCTTATCAGAACAGAAGAATAGAAATTTGAAGGAAATGGCTAATTTTATGATGCATTCTAGAGATTGACCTCCTATCTATTGGGTAGAAGAATTTAATTGTGCTAACTACATTTGGAATAGCACACCACACAAAAAACTTGAGCATTTTAATCTAGAGGAATCTTGGTCCAACACTAAGCCAGATGTATCATTTTTTCTATTCTTTGGGATCCATGTTTGGACCTTTGTGCCAAAGAAGAAAAGGAAATATTTGGATAAGAAGAGAAAACCCTTGATATTTATATGGTATTGTGAGGACATTAGAGCTTATCTAATTTTAGATCCTAATACTCATGATGTTATTTTTCGAACACATTTTTAGTTTGATGAGCAATTTAATCCTCGTGATTATTCATATTCTACCATGCCTCCTTCTTCATCATCTCGTATTGAGGATCCTTTCTTTGAGAAGGTTGATGAGGATCTTATAGATGTCATTGAGGATCATATTCCCACTTATGTTGTCAAAATGCTTAAGTGGGCTCTTACTACAATTTTTGAGGCAACACCTTTCATACAAGATCTTTCACCCACTAGGCAGATCATCACACACATTCTACAGATTCTAGACTTTTGTGTTAGGTATTTTCTAAGGATCTATGGTATTTTTCAAAGGCTTGTGGGATAAAGGAGTTGGATTATGCGATTACCACTGAGTATTCTTATTTGATGGAGAATCATACATGGGATTTGGTATCTCTTCCTAAAGGAAGAAATATGGTTAGGTGTAAGTGGGTATGTCGAACCAAATACACAACTGATGTGTCCATTGACAAGTATAAGGCCCATTTTGTTGCAAAGGGTTTTTCACATGTTGAAGGTATTTATTACTCTGAGACTATTACACCCCTTGCCAAGATGGATTTTTTATGCCTTATACTTGTTATTGCTGCATCATAGGGGTGGACCGTATACCAGATGGACGTGAAGAGTGTCTTTTTACATGGAGTTTTATAAGAGGAAATATACATGGAGCAATCGATTGGATATCATCAGGATTCTTCTCTTCTTTGTAGGCTCTGAAGGTCTATCTATAGTCTTAAACAAGCCTCTAGGGCTTGGTATGAGAAGATGGATTATTTTCTTCTATCTACTAGTTTTTTGTTTGCCACTCTTATCATACAGTGTATCTCCAACGTGTTGGTGAGGATATTGTGATACTTGTATTGTATGTTGATGACCTGTTACTTACTGACAGCTCTTCTTCCCACATTAAGAGTATTCAGAGGGCTCTTTCTACATAGTTTTACATGACAAATCTTGGGTTATTGCATCATTTCCTTGGATTGACATATTTCTCAAAAATATTCAGGGATTCATTTGAATCAACAAAAGTACACCCATGATCTTCTTCAACGCTTTGATATGGTTGACTACAAGCTAAGTACCATCTCCTTTTCAGTCTGGGGTTACTCTTACTTCCACATGTACCACTCCACTTTGTGATATTACTTTGTATAGGTAGTTAGATTGGAAGTCTAATGTACTTGACCCATACTTACCTTGATATTTCATTTGCAATAGGGATTATATATTGGTTTTCACATTCTCCTCATAGTAGTAACTAGTCAGGTTGCTAAAAGGATTTTGTGATATCTGTAGGGAACACTTCCCACTTTGGTGCTACACTACACTAGGGGTTCTACTCAGTTGGTTGGATATATAGATTCAGATTGGGTAGGTTTTATTGATGACATGTGTTCCACTTATGGATATCTTTTTTGTCTTGGTTCTTCTCCAGTTGCTTGGGCATGTAAAAATCAACACGTTATTGCACTTTCATCTTTAGAGGCAGAGTACAAGGCAAGCAGTTACAGTGAGTCAGTAGATTCTTTAGCTTCAAAAGTTATTGACAAGAGTTGTGGATTCCCATAGGATTCATCGAATTGTACTTTGGACTGTCACAACTAAAGTGTAATTAACATTTCTCACAACCCAGTTGAACAACAGCGGACCAAGAATATTGAGATACACATCCACTTCATTCGTCAACACATTCAATATGGATTTCTTTTGCTTAGAGTACATTCTAGACTCAACAACAGGTTTTGGACATCTTTACGAAGCCTTTTGCATCATCTCACTACCTTGAGTTATGTGGAATGCTTGGGGTTTCAAAATTTGTTCTTGGGTGGGTGTTCATGAGAACATATTATTTCTTCTTCTTTCTCTTTCCTTTTAGCAATATTCTTTCCTTCTTTTGGTTCGATATTTCTTCATGGATATATTGTACATGAGTACCTCATTAGGCCTAGTTCATGGGACTCATATTGTGGATATGCCACTTTTATTTTGGGCCCCTAGTTTCACTTGAAAGGGGGTGTTAGAATATGTATTTACCTTAGCTCATGTTCACCTAGGTACTTTATTTACCTTTATTGTATTTATCCTCACCCACTTATGTGTGTAGATATATATCTTTATTTATTTAGATATTAGGGGGATATTATCTAGTTGTTAGGTACAATTCTTTCCTTGATCTATGGTATTGACTAGATCCTTGATGTCTAGTTCTTTCCTAAATCTCTGGTCTTAACTAGTTCTTTGATGACTAGTTCTTTCCTTGATTTATGGCTTGATATATGAACCTTGACTGGTTCTTAGATTTTTATTCCTTACCTATATAACCAAGGTCCATTCTTATTTTATTTCATTGAGTTCCATAATAATATATGATATTGCTACTCATTTGTTTGCAAATTTTTTATGTAAAGTTATTCAGCTGAATTGATTTTCATCTTATTGATTGTGGTGTTTGATTAACATCTATGGGTTCTTGGCTTGGTACGATCTGGTTATCGTTCATTTTAGCAATACTTGAGGATAGACTTTAATGACAGTGCAATCAATCACCATTTATAATGTCTACAAATCTTTAGAGTTAATTGGAACCAATATTAATAGTCCACAACATTATCCCTTAATTCCCAAAATCATTCTCTGGTTGATGTAGCTTCTCGACCTAAGTAACTGATAAATTCTATTTAAATATTGACTTCATCTAATAACAATTATATAAACTACCTATAGATTGCTCTTAAATTCATTAAGAGTCATTTCTGAGAGTGTGACTTTAACATGAACTGGCATAAATTGAGTGATTAACAAATGTTAACACCTCATTATCTACTTCTCATTTATAATCCTATACATACCATTCTTAATTATATCTTAACCCCCCTTCCATAATTTATCTAAGAGATATCTCATGGATAATATCAATTTCTTCAAAACCCGGTCTTCAAATTTACACCATTATTCATCCTAAAAGTGTTAGGGTTTTTGACCTCCATCCATTTTTTTTTACTATATTTGACACCATTAACAATCGCTTATCTAGCAATTTTAAAGTGTCATATTGTATTTCTATTTTATTATTTGCGATGCCATCAACTATATTGGGGGCTAACAGGTTGCATTGATTGGGGGTCTATCATGCTATTGCTTAGTCAATCAGGATGACATTTATCCTTCCTATATTAAAAGGAAAATTCCATGTACTTCTTCATTAGCCACTCATGATGAGTCATCGACCACTATGCACATTAGAACAAATGGATACCATATAGTTAGGGAACAGATAATTACCCCCAAAGAATTTATTCCCTTCAAATCATATTTTGAAGAAAACTCCCCAAGTCCAAAAAATCTTTCACTCAGACCAACTATGAGAAGATTTTAGGACCCAATCACAAAATTATCTATGACTCCATATGGGTTTCATAGGAACTTATTTTAGCTAAATAAAACCACTCCCAAGCATCACAATTGAATCATGAAATGTGACTCCTTTGAATTGAATATAACCTGGGACCACCATATTTGGGGAAATAATCCCTTTGGTACAGGTGGTTCATACTGAGAGCTATGAAACTTCAACATTGTGATTAACTCTTGTAGTCCTACAGATGATCAAAGCACTTATATACAATCTTACCATGTATGATTCCCTTTCCTATTGACACATCTATGAAGGGGAGTGGATAGAGCTTCTAAATATGGTAAGATTGATCATCACCATTCTATCTTAGTTAAGAGGACCATTTCAAATAATGTGTAAATCAACCTTTTTGCTCTTATCGATGAAGGATTAGGTGACAAATTCAAAATGTTTGACTTAAAAACATTTTTTGAAAGACTTACTGGGAAGAATCTAAATTGTCTCACCTTGAGAAAATCTTATGTAATCTATCAAAAGGAATGAAGTTGAATCTAATACCACAATGGGATGCATTTGGTTATATATTATTGTGCTTCCTCAAACCATTAGAGTTAACCATTTATCCATCTTCAAATTTCTCTCTCAACATACAACATTACTCTATTAGCTGATCATGGAGAACATCTAAATGCATGCACTCACAGACTATCCACTTATCAATGCTATAAATTGTGGGGGGTACCTAGGATCCATGTTTAATATTTAAGGAGATACTAAGTGAATGTAGAACCTTAGATAAATTAGTCAACATCACAATGTCTATAGCATTTATATTCTCAAGTCCACTTCCTTCAAATTAGCCCCATTTCAAGAGTACTCAATGCTGTTGGAACTATCCCATTGATTCTCTTTGCAGGATAGTAATGGATTACCCTAGACTTATTGGGAATTCTAATCACCTAACCTCCTCAAATTCCAGATGAAGATGATCCTAATGAAATCAATCTCAAGATTAAATATATCAACTTACCTAATTCCATATTGGAGATTCGGTTACCCCCTTCTTTGTGACATCATTCTTGCAATAAGGTGAATGATACAAATATGAATCAAATTTTCTTGTATCTTTTCCTCCACTCAAGGATATTCCTAACTTCACCTAATAAAATGGACATTTAATCACCTCATATTGATGTCACTCTGCCCCTAAGTATGATGATGGGTACTCAGTTCATGAAACATTATTGTTTGGATATGTCCAAGCCAAGGATGATAATATCTTTTGATATAAGCAATAATTATGTTCTTCTCTTGATATTCATGATTCAATATATTCCCTAGAATATGTATAACCATGCTTCAATCATATAACTAATACTAACCACCTCTAAGAAGTAGACTAATAATTCAAATAATTTGATCACTAAGAGGGATCATCTAATGGTTAAAAAGACAAACATCCCATTATTTCCAAGAATACCTGATAAATTTTCCTCCTTGAGACTCGAATATTGAGCCATAATAAACCATAGATCATCCATCTAACTCTTCTAATCTTGATGATATTATACATAAGAAAAATGACACAAGATTTCCTATGCACTCAAGTTCTTTAGGTCGGGATGAGGCAGTCAAAAAGTGGAAGATGTGATGGATGTTGATGGGTATAAATGTTAAATATAAATAGGAATGGATGACTATGGATTGACATTCAAAGGCCAAAAAATTAGTAATTGATTGAATTGCCAGTATGAAACTTGCTTGATGAGGAAAATGAAGTCTCATCTAATCTATAAGGGTGGAATAATACAATCAAGGATAATAATTGTGTGCAACTCCATATCTATGTCAATTAAAATGAATATACTTCATCATAGCTGATGGACTCTTGAGAAATGCATGTCTGTATCTATTTACTCCTCTCTAGATAGAGTCACGTAAAGTTATGGATGATGGAGAAAGCGATAAAACTAGGGGTTTAAATTTATAACTCATTTTTCTTGGTCAAACAAAAACTACCTAGCTATAGATAATTACTCACTTTATTCATCAAGATGACTAACAATAAATGGGGGTAAAGGAGTAGATTAGAAAACTAGCACTCGTAAGATCCTAAATCTATGTCTCCTTGATAGTGATCGATTCTTGGTGGGTGAATGATTGGATAAAAAATTCTCCATACGAGGCTAGGCCAGAACATGAATTTTCACGTATGGTCATCAACTTATGAGTAAGGAAAATGGAAGCCAAATAAAAAGGTCAAAGGATAAACAAAGGCTAAGGAATGGTAGCATGGATTCCTAATGACTAAGTTTTTTGTTTTGGTTTGATTTCTTAAACTACACTAAATCCTAATATAAAAACAAATAACATAAATAAATCCGATTTAGATAAAATATGAGTACACTTAATCTTTTAATTTATGAAATTCCTTCATCATAAATCAAATAAAAAAAATGCAACTATCTATTCTATCTTTTTGTATTTTTAACAAGCTTTTCGAAAGTAAAATATTTAAAATGAACTAAGGAATAATTATATGTGGTTATTCCTCTATTGCATGGTTGTTTTGTAATACTGATCTAAGGAGGAAATTCTCAAAATGCTATTAATATAGTGAAATAAAAACTCCTTTGATAGGGAACTTCTCAAACCCCATCTACTCTGGTAGGGTGATGGTTTCCGGAATGGGCTCTCTTAACTCTCTTAGTTTGTGGTGGAATCTGGTGTTTCAATTTCATGACAAACCCCTTGCTCTTTCCTTGCAGCTCAAGGGTTTATGTCTTTTCAAAAAAGGGATTCAGTATATTCAAGACCTTTTTTATCCTATCACCAGGGATTGGCTTCCATGGGATAGCCTAAAAGCTAATTTTTCTCTAAATGACAATGACAAACAAGCCATCTCTATCATTCAAGATCTCACACCTGGCGATTGTTTGCATAAAATTGGTGTTACTATGCAATGCCCATGTTGGTTTGATTGGAATTTTCCCTCTACCACCCCCTTCAAAAATTAAAAACCTCGGTTGGGCTACAAGCTTCTCACCCAGAAGCAACTCCCTCTCAATAAGTTAAATGCTCACTGGATCCTGCATTCCACTTGTTTTGGGTGGAAGCAGCGCTTTTCACTGTTGTTTGGGCCATTCCTATAGAGCCCAAAGTTGTGCACTTTCTTTGGAGCATTCTTCATCAAGGACATCCTGTGGGCAAATGCATTGTTCTTCTGGGAGCTCCCCCATTGGGTTGCCCTTTTTGCAACCACATTGAGACTCTTCTTCATCTCTTTTGGTTCTGCCCTCATGCTCAGTCTGCCTGGCGTTGGATTCATACCTTTTCCAACATTTTTTACCCACCTTATTCACATGAAAAATGGTTCTTCTGGGGGATCAGGCCTTTATTCTTGTAAAATTTTACAACATTTGGCATTCTTTCAGAGCGGCTATTTTATATCACATTTGGAAACCTAGAAATGTTGTCATTTTTAATAAGGAGATAGTGGATAGAATTTTTTCTATTTCTAACAAGCTTGCTTTCATCTCCAATGTTTTGCTTCAGATCCAGGTGCAGGTGGAGAAAGTTTGCATAGAAGTTGAGCACTTATAATGGGGGGACTACTTCTGGACCATTGGGGGAGTTCCCCTTGTTTTGTTAGTCACATTCAAGCCATTATTCATCAGCATTGCCGATGCTCCATACTCTATAAGGTCACCACTTTCTTTCCCAGAGCGGCAGCGTAGATTTCTGACCGGAAATCCGGCTCATGGTATGATGCATTATAGTGCCTTACCTCCTATCTACTGGGTAGATGTAGTCCCTTCTCCGCTAAACTCCATCTTGGACTCGCACCCGCTACACGAGGTTTTTGAGTCATGTTAGGCTCCAAAGGCAGCTGGTGGTTCCAAGAGGTAGGCACCCAATGTCAATCAAATTTTCTATGGCTAGTCTTTGGCTATCTCACCCTCCTGGGACTTTGTGTGAACGAGGAAAAGGAAATATTTGGATAAGAATAGAAAACCCTTCATCTTTGTTGGGTATTGTGAGGACATGAGAGCTTATCGAATTTTAGATCCTGCACTACTCTTGGTGGTATGGGGTGAACACATGTTAAGTTTTATGAGTGCTTCACTCCTCATGATTCTTCATCTTCTTCCATGCCTCCTTATTCATCTCATATTGAGGATCCTTTATTTGAGGAGGTAGATGAGGAGCTTAGAGATGTTTTTGAGGATTCTATTCCCACTATTTTTTTCATTATGCCTATGTGGGCTCGTACTATAGTTTCTGAGGCAACACATTTCATACAGGATCTTCCACCCACTAGGCATCATCACGCACATTCTATAGGTTTTGGAATTTTGTGTCAGGAATTTTCTCAGGATCCATAGTCTTTTTGAAAGGCTCATGGGATACATGAGTGGGATGATGCAATGGCCAGTGAGTATTCTTCTTTGATGAAGAATCATACTTGGGATTTTGTCTCTCTTCCTAAAGGAAGAAACATTGTTAGGTGTAAGTGGGTATACCGAACCAAATACACAGCTAATGGGTCCATTGACAAGTGTAAGGCCCATCCTGTTGCAAAGGGTTTTTCACAAGTTGAAAGTATTGATTACTCTAAGACTTTTGCACCCGTTTCCAAGATGGATTATGTACACCTTGTACTCTATATTTATGCATAACTAGGGTGAATTGTATGCCAGATGGATGTGTAGAGTGCCTTTTTACATAGATATTTATAAGAGGAAATATACATGGAGCAACCAAGTGGATTTGTTCAAGATTCTTCTCTTGTTTGTAGGCTCCAAAGGTCTCTCTACAGTCCTAAACAAGCCCCTTGAGCTTGTTATGAGAAGATGGATTCTTTTCTTCTATCTACTAGTTTTGTTCATTGCCACTTCGATCATATAGTGTATCTCCAACATGTTGGTGAGGATATTGTGATACTTGTCTTGTATGTTGATGATTTGTTACTTACTGACAGCTCTTCTTTCCACATTCACACTATTCAGAGGGATCTTTCTACACAGTTTGACATGACAGATCTTGGGTTATTGCATTATTTCCTTGGTTTACAAATTTCTCAGACATATTCAAGGATTCATTTGAGTCAGCAAAATTACACTCATGATCTTCTTTGGGGATTTTACATGGCTGAGTGCAAGCCAAGTCCATCTCCTTTTTAGTATAGGGTTATTCTTACTTCCACATGTACCACACCACTTTTTGATCCTAAATTATATAAGCAGTTAGTTGGGAGTTTCATGTACTTGACCCATACTTTCCCAGATATTTCATTTCCAGTAGGGCTTATATCTTGGTTTGCACATTCTCCTCATAATAGTCACTAGCAGGCCTCTAAAAGGATTTTTTCGTTATTTGCATGACACTTCCCACTTTTTCCTACACTACACTAAGGGTTTTACTCAGTTGGTTGGGTATACATATTCTAATTGGGCAAGTTCTCTTGATGACAGGTGTTCCACTTCTGGATATATTTTTTGTCTTGGTTCTTCTCTAATTGCATGGGCATGTAAAAAGCAATAGGATATTGCACTTTCATCTTCAAAGGTAGATTACAAGGCAGTAGTTACAACGAGTTAGCAAATTCTTTGGATTCGATAGTTATTGATAGAGTTTGGATTCCCACAGGATTCACTAACTATACTTTGGTGTGAAAACCAAATTGTAATTCACATTTCTTGGAACCCAGTTGAGCACCAGTGGAGCAAGCATATTGAAATACACATCCACTTTATTTTTCAGCACATTCAAGATGGAGTTATTTGTTTGGAGTACATTATGACTCAGTAGCAGGTTGCAGGACATCTTTACGAATCCTTTTGCATCAACCCATTACCTTCAGTTGCATGGAATTCTTGGGGTTTTAGAAACTGTTCTTGGGGGGTGTTCATGAAAATGTCTTCCTTCTTCTTCTTCTTTCTCTTTCCTTATAGTAGGATTCTTTCCTTTGTTTGGTTTGATATTTCTTCATGGATATATTGTACATGAGTACCTCATCAGGCCTAGCTGTCAGGACTCATATTGTGGACATGCCACTTCTATTTTGGCCCCTAGCTTCACTTGAGGGGGTGTTACACTAGGTATTTGCCTTAGCTCATGTTCGCCTAGGTACTTTATTTACATTTATTATATTTATCCTCACTCACTTATGTGTGTGGATATTTCTTTTTATTTATTTAGATATTAGGGAGATATTATCTAGTTGTTAGGTATATTTATTTCCTTGATTTATGTTATTGACTAGTTCTTTCCTTCATCTATGGTATTGACTAGTTATTTGATGACTAGTTCTTTTCTTGATTTATGGATTGATCTATGATCTTGATTGGTTCTTAGATTGTTATTCTTTGCCTATATAAGAAAGGCCCATTCTCATTGTATTTCATTGAGTTCCATAATATTATATGATATTGTTGCTCATTTGTTTACAAAGTTTTATGTAAATTTATTTTTGCAAATTACTTTCATCTAATTGATCATGGTGTTTGATTAGCATTTATGTTCTTGGCTTGGTACGATCTGGTTATCATTTATTTTAGCAATGTTAATTTACTTTAATTACATTTAATTAATTCTTGTCTAAGAATCTCTACACACCCTTAGAGCAGTTTGAACCAATTTAATAATTAAATATTATTAATTAATTCCCAAAATCATTACGGATGAAAAACTTCTTCCTAAGTTCCATTAATTCTATTTAAATATTGACTAAATTAATATTGTTTATTTTATCCACTTAGATTTCTCTTAAATTCATTAAGAGTTCTTTTCTAAGTTGAATTTAAATTTGCTTCCCTAAATAATTAAGAGCCACGCCCCTTCATTTGTTTATTTAACTATACATTTATTCTTAATTATTTTAACCCCCTTTAATAATTTATCTAGAATACCCATGCACAATATCTATTTATTTAACTCGGTTTTGAGTGTTGTATTTTGCAAAAGTGCTTGTTTTTTTGTGCTTTTTCCATTTGAAATATCTATTTTAAGAATCGTACTATAATTATGAAGTGTCATATTTAACATGCACTCATTATAAAGTGTCAGAATCGGGGAGGGGGGGGGGGGGGGGGGGAGGGGGGCTCTTGTTGCATTGTTTGGGGGTCTTTTATATATATATATATATATATATATATATAAAAATCAGTGGGGGGGTTCGCCCTCCCTCCCCCCCCTTTATTATAATATTATTTTCATTAATACATAGTTCGCTTTCCATATTATTTTCATTATTAATTTTCCTAAACTATATATATATATATATATATATATATTGTTGGGCCCCAAAATATTAGCTAGTACAAGAAGGCACGTGGGTGCACATGAGCTAGTTGAAAAGGGGCACATTGGTTGAAGGTGCACAGGGAAGTGTTCTAGTAGTAGGTTATAAAACATATGGCCCACGTATAATGCAAAATAGGTTTTGTACTTAGCCGCATTTGACATCCTAGGAAGCACACGATAAAAGCATGACCCTTGTGGATAAGGTGCTAGCCTTGCGACTGTTTTGTCAAAAAGGGAATATTCCAGGCATGTGATGGAAGGTTCCAAAAGACATCATTGCAAGGAGTGGAGAGCTCATATTTGTGAAGGCATGCTCTCATGTAGGACCACTTCGACACTTGGTGACCGATCTGTAACTTCTGAAAGGCATGGCAGTAGGTGTTAAGGTTATAAATACAAGCGTCTGTTAGAAGAAAGATATAGATAGAGAGTGTGGAGAGTGTAGAGGAGAGAAGAGAGAGGTGAAACCCTACAAAAATAGAATGGAGGATGTTATCAGTTAGGGATTAAGAGATCTCTGTAAGTAATGGCACATTTAGAGGGATGGGTCTACATTATTTTGTTTTTGCAATATGGTGAGCATAATGTAGGTCTGATGCATGACTTGACTCTACATTGTTATATAAGGGTCTGTCATGACCTCAAGGGATTGTAATGTGGTTGCTGAATCTGTTAATATGAATACGATGTGTTGTTATAAATCATCTCTGTGTTTGGGATTATACTACTTATGCATTTCCTTTATATATGAACCATTTCCATATGTTGCTTATTAATTATCTTTCTAGATGCAATAAGATAACAACTCGTTCTAGGCTCTTAGAATGTGGCATGGTTCTTTTCTACTCATTTCCATTTAAATATTTGTTATAAGATAATGTATTCTCACAAGACTCACATAAAGGAGAGACTCGGTGCCTGCGCATGCCTTAGGTGAGTGCCCAACACCCGCTGGGTGATAGGAAGGTGTGTATGGGATTAGAATTTTGGTCTAAGGGTATAAAATATGACTACATCTTGGTTTCATTTCTGGGACCTCTTTTCAAAGTTTTTATGAGAAATGGCATGCATATTTGTCCCTGAAATGTGTGATGACAAAGTGTTTGACCTGAGTTTGATGCATGTGGATGGGTAGAAGAGAACCTATACCATGAGTTGTATGAGACATTCTTTTGTTGCTTCCCAATAGAACTATATGAATGGATTTTAGCATACACATCTAGATCAAGATGGTACTATAAATCATGTGTATGGACTTAAGATGACTATCAGAGACTACAGGATGTAGATATGACTTGGACACGTGTTGTTGATCACTAGAGGAAGAGAGTGATGACCAATTATACTCTTAAATATGTCATTTCTTCATATTATTGCCCAGAAGTTGCTGATTTCGAGTTCTTGAGGGATCCTAGAGGATCGTTTTTACGTGTTATTCCTTTGGCTATGAAGCTCTTGGTCATCACTTTGAGTTTACAAGCATTTTCCATGGCCGGATAAGCTTCTCTAAGCATTGGGAGAGGAAGCTAGGGTAGAGGAAGATGGCAGACATTGCAGCCAAAAAGGAAGGGGAGGAGAGACAACTCAAGTATAGTGAAGTTCTTGGAAGGGAGATGACTAGAAAATGTGTGGTTGTAAGTGTGATGTATCTATGGAGGTAGACATTGAGGGAAGGAGTTGAGGTTCATGTAGAGGATGTGGAGCCTAAGTATTCTGTGTTAACCAATCTTGGAAAGCATGGGAGAGAAACACCTTCAGCTTCTGATGAGATTTCGTCACATGGAGAAAGGAGATTCGTCACCGCATATCTGAACCCACCTAGAAACCAACCCCTGGTGCTTGGTTTTCCAGATCAAGGGAGTAGTATTATTAGCCTAGTTGGTATCGGTGGGAGTAAACGATCTACACCCAAGAGATATAATTTCTTGTTTAGAACATTTATGGCTACGCAAGCCATTCCTGTATTTGGAGGAATCTTTAGACAAGGTGTAAGTATACAAGGATTGGATATCATGTTTGGGAGTGGCACAAGAAATACAACTAGAAGTGGGACAATATCACAAACCATCTGCGCAAAGTTCAGTGGGATGTTGGGAACACCAGGCATGACAACTTTAGGTCCTTTTCTGACTGTAAGAGGTGGATCTTGTGGGTCAGGAGGAAAAGGGCCTAGTAGATCCAGTGGATTTGGTGGAGGAGGAAACACTAGAGGAAACCAAGGTGCTGGATCTGGAGGACAAGGACCCCAACCACCTCCCTAAGTTTTTTTTAGAGTTCTTTGCACCTACCAGACTATAGGGGTATTGAATATGTCGTAGAGCATGTAAACAAGTGTGAACTACTAGGGTGCACAAAAGGGATCACTGCCCCAAAGTGGAAGGAAATTCAGTTTGCAACAACATTGTAAGGATGCGTACATAGTTGGTATAGGAAGTATGATCCCCATCAGATGGTGGTAGACTACACCGCATTGAAGAACACCTTCCTAGAAGAGTTCCACATCCCTAATTTTGAGCAAAAAAGCATTAGCACTCTGAAGGATATCCATTAGGGAATGGCAAAGAGTGTGTGGGAATATGATGCGTGTTTCAAGACTCTCTTGTCAAAACTATCCTATGACATTCATCCTTATTAATATGCTCAATGGTTTTTCATAGGATTGATAACACCATTTAGAAGGGCTCTGTTACACAAGACTTTCACAGACCCGAACGAGGCATTGGAAGCTGCCCTATGTGCCAAAGCTTTTAGGAGAATTGATACTAGTGTTAGTCCTTTTATGGAGGCTCAAATTTCTGTAAGGGTCAAGTAGTTGGATAATTTGTCTGCAAACTCATTGCATGAGGTTTGTAGTGGGCTTTGGTGTCAGACTATGAAGTGGAGGGGCATGGAAATGATAGTTTCCCTCAGAATTCGGTGCATGCTATGTCGGTAGACTATGAGATTTTCCATGGGGATCATGATGAAAGTAGGCTCCCTCTACTACAACTTGTAATTCGCAAGAATTTTTTTACTATTGTAAGATTTATACCTCTGCAACCCATGATACCAAGGATTACAGACTGATTGATCAGATCCATGATGCTATTGGTCTGGGTGTGCACAAGAATAGCCTTGTAAGCAGTTTAAATAATTATTACCATTGTTATGAAGGGCATGCAGATGGAGGAGCACATGGAAGATGTTTTCATGGAGGATTTCATTGTCCCAATAACTGTGGTAGAGGACGAAGTGAGTTCCTGCAAGGAACCTATTATAATTGTGGATCTACAGAGCATTACAATCACAAGTGTCTTGATTTGTTACAATTTTCATGGTGTGGAAAGAAAAAAAATTATGAAGAGTGTCCAGAACTTTATGATCATATGAACTAGTAGCACCAGAAAGATAAATGCATTGGGATGGTGAGCATCAAGAAGGTTGATTCGTAGTGGATGCCAAGAGTGGCGCATGAGTTAGGACTAGAACCTATACTGGTAATGATGCGAGCAGAGGCTGCATGCTCTAGGGAGACTCCAAGATAAAGGACACTAGTTTCAAGAGAGGAAGTGGTACATGGAAAGTATCTGGATATGATTTGGAGTTTACAAGGGGAGATCTAATGTCTGAAGGATAATCGAGGTACTTGGAGCAAAGGAAGAATGTTGAGGTTCCAAAGGATGCTCTGTATGAAGTCAAGGATGTGTGCAGGATGTTAAGGCAAGATAATATTATCTCCTTGCTAGGAGAATGGTTAAGAGAGAAGGTGCCACATACTCGAGTAGAGTGCAAAAGGTAGGTTTTGCATGCAAACCTTCCTCCTCATAGCCTCGACTATGACAAGGAGATTACTTTGAATGTAGTTTTTGATGGATAGCTTCTGAGAAATATTGTCATCGACACATGAGTAGAGGTAAATATTCTTACCTTAGATGTCTGGCATTAAATGGGAAGGCCTGCATTACAAACATCTTTGAATGTGTTACATATGGTGAATAAGACTAAGGAATTACCCATTGGAGTCCTATAGGATGCAGTTATCACCATTCAAGGGGCCAAGTCCACTAGAGACTTTGAATTCTTGGTGCTCACCGAAGAAGACAACTTTCCAACATTGCTTGGGTACCCATGGTGTTACAAAAACAATGCCGACCTGTGGTTTAACAAAGTATATATCAGCTTTGAAAACAAGGGAGAAAGGGTGTTCATTCCTTTAACATATGGGAATTCAATGCCCTATACTAAGCCCTTAGGAGAAGAAATCATTGATAGAATCTATGTGCGCTCCATCAAAGATCTTGAGATAATTCACTCCACGGAGGGAGTTATGTAGTTTAAAGATACTCAATCATTGAGTGATACCACTAGTGTGGCATGCAAAAATTGGGCACATGGGACTTATGAGTTGATAGGGAGATAGTTAAGAGGATCTGTAATAAGGGTTAAAAAGGCACACTCATTAAAGTGCCTAGGAGGAAATAAGTTTCCAAGTTACTCTAAAGGAGCATATCCTAAAAATTTCTTATGTGAAATGGAAGATCAGTGGACAAATGAGGACGAGAGGAGGGGAATGCTCATCTATAACCTACTAAGAACTGTAATGCGTTGGTGGGCTACACATTAGGAGAACCTCCTAGAGTGATGCAAGGTGAGGATCATATTTTTTATATTGTTCTCCAGGAGTAAAGCGCCCACGGTCATACAAGACTACCATGGTAAAGAAACCACCTCATTTCATATCCAAGAGTGTGAGAAGGCATGGATGGGGAGAGAAGAAGTGTTACCGCCTTCATTATGGGTGCATAAATTATATTCCACCTTACAAGGTTGTGCATGTACATGGTATATTCATTTAGAGATGCATCATCAAACAGGTAATTGGTAGGAGTTGACAGTTGATCTCATTCAAGCCTTTGAGTATAGGAGTACCAAGCCATCAGGAAATAAGGCATTGTAAGTGATCAAATGCCTTATGATGGGAGAGAATTTTTTTAAGAAGTTAATGTATAGCACTTAGTAGAAGGAATACAAAACATTCACATGGAAAATCAAAGCGCATTTGAAGGCGCAGGAGGATCGGGACGGAATCATGTGCGGAGGATAGAGACAGGTTCGAGACTTAGCCATTTTTACGAATGTGATCTATTTTTCGAAGAAGGCGTGTGGAGCACATCAACTAGGAAAAGACTTGCGCGACATGCATCAAATATTTTTAGAAGATCTACTATGGATCGCTTTACATGGATGCAGGCTAAAGATATAATTACTACTAACAGTTAACTAGGAGAGATCTATTAGTAGCATTCTTTCATGTTAGATTATTATTGTAAAGGTGTATGGCTATTCTTAACATGTGACCTATTTTAGGATTAGATAAGCAGTGAAGGGAAATTCCCCACCCTTATAAATGTGTAGTGAACTGCATAGTAAGATAGAGATATATAGATTTGAGAACTGAATTACAGTGAGGTTATGTTGTCAAATCTGATGCGTGCATAAACTATGGTATTATCTGTTGTAACAAGCTTCTGTGTATTTATCATGCTTAATATAATAGAGTGTATTGGCTAAATCAGAGTACTAATATTGAGTAAAATTGGTTCTTGCATGTTTGATTTGATCATGGTTATCAATTAAGTCTATTATTCTTTACATGTAGATCTGAACATGCACTATAGAATGATGTATTAGCTATGGATCTGAATATATTAAGTCTTCATCATGCTAACATTCTATAAATGTAACCCTAAAGAGGGGCCTGGTACCTTTGTGTGCTTCGGGTGAGCACTCAGTATAGACTGAGTGATGTGTCAACGTGCCTGGATTTTATTGGTGAATTCTAGGCTACATCATTGGTTCCATTTTCGGGACCTCTTTTTTAGTTGTTTTTAGGATGGTTTGTGATGAAGACAAACCGGTTGACCCTAGAAAGTGTTGAGGAGTGGATTCACAACCTAGAAAAAGAATACACATGGAGGTTCAACACTAGATTTGAGTTTGATGCATGCACATGGCTGGAGCAGAATCTATATGAATTTTTGTATGAAAGCTTCTTTGTTATCTTTCTAGTAGAATTGTACCAGTGGATGGTTGTTTATGTGTCTAAACAGAATTGGAGGTATCGCACACTTTTCTGGATGCGGGAATAATTTCAGACCCTTTATGATGTTGATCTAATTTGAACTCACGTTGTGGATACGTGGTTCCTTGGTTTTTTGACCAGCTATATCTTAGAGAACTCAATTTCCACTTATTCATGCCCAGAGGTAGCTGAATTCCAATTTTTACGATATCCTAGTGGAACTTATCTGCAAGGCATTCCAATGGTGATCAAAATTTTTATGGTAACCCTAAACTTGGAGAGAAAACCGATGGCTAACTAAACCCCACCATGCGTGGGGTAAGAGTAGGTTTGGTGAAAGATCGTAGACCTAGTGATAGAAACGAAGAGAGATGAAAGGTAGATTAAGTATAATGAGGCGTGCGAGAGGGCGATAGAGAAGTAGTGGGATGTTGTAGAGTGAATAACATTGTGGAGAGAGATGGTTCATGAAGGATTTGAAGTTCACACATAAGACATGGAACCATCTACGTGAGGATTGAAGGATTTGATTTCTTGGTGGTTTTGAAGTATTTGAAAGGTTTAAGCATTTGTGTGATCAAGTATTTGAGCTGTTACATTCTTGAGATATCATTTCATACTTCAGATCTGGATTTTTTGCGTAAAAAATGATTTCAAACTCAGCCTGCTCTTCTCATTTACCAGCAGTTTATATGTTTTGGATGTGTTGTTTTTTATTGAATCAAGAAGAAGTAGATCTGATTTGTAAACCCTTGCAAATTTTTCAGTCATAGCATGCATTTGATAGAATATTATAGTGCTTTCTTGCACAACTAAGGTGAAAATCCTTAGTGGTGACTCCATGTTGTTTGGATCTTGAAATACCAGTTGTCTTACACATTTCTATCATTTGAAACTTGTTGTTTAAATCTGTCAAAATAGAGGGAAGGAGATCCCTCTTCATCAAGGATTCTTCTAAGAATTTGATCACCTAGTCAAGAAGCTCAAAACTATAAGGAAGAAGAGTGTGGAAAGTGGTTGGTGATTTGGTTGCAAGGAAAGAGATCCCCATAGTTGGATTTGAAGGAGAGCAGCCTGTCATTGAAGGTTATAATTCTTCTTCAAGTAGATCTGATTCAGGAAATATTCTTGCTGATTTTTGTTATCCATCAGGTGAGGGACCTTCTTGTGTATTTAAAAAACTTGATCCTAGATCTGCTCCTATGGTTTCTAAGTTCGCTAAAGTTTATCAAGAAAGAGAGCCTTTGGGGGGTTGTCATTTTAGAGATCATTCATCTATTCCAATCAGACCCATTACTACTCCTCATCAGCTTGATTCACCTCTAAGATCACCCCCACCAAACAATATGGCTCATCCTAGACCTCCATTTTTTGTTAAGACCTTTGGTCCTATAAATTTTGGAGGAATGGATGGTTATCCAAATGTTGTCCCACAGGATGTGAGAAATAGGTTACCAAAATTCCAAGGTAACAATGCCATTACTGGAGATCAGCATCTTAAACTCTTTGTGAACATGATGGAAGACTATGAGATAGATTTTGAGGATGTATATATTAACTTGTTTATCCATACACTTGAGGAAGATGCTAGGGATTGGTACAAATCTCTGCTTGATAATTCTATTGATTCATGGATTGAGATGAGTAATGCATTCAGATTACAATATGGAGACAAAACAGATCCAAGGTTCCTTCTATCCGAGTTTGATAACATCAAGAAGAGCCCTAATGAGACCGTTCATGATTTTAGTACAAGATTTAATAAAACATTGAGAAGGCTACCTATCATTCTCAGGCCTTGTGATGAATCTTGCTTGATCAAATATGCAGATGCATTTGATAAAAAGGCAGCCTATTACTTGAGAGACAAAAATCATACAAACTTGAGGCAATATTTCACCATGGCACTCCAAATTGAAAATGATATTAAGGCTATTGGTAAACCACTTAAGAGGGATGGTGTGAAGCTGATAAACCATGAGAAGCCTCAAGCTAGCAAAGGTGCTGATTTAGAAGATGCTGTCAAGACTTTGGCAGGGGCTGTCAAAGAAATTTCTTACAAGTTAGCCCAGGCTGAGAAAGGAATTGGGCAAAGTTCACAAGGACAACAAAGAACTCAGAACCATGATAGATTTGGAAATCATCCTAGGGGTGATCAAAGACAAGATGATAGAGGTAAAGGGCTTATTGGATCTATAAATAGGCAACCCCAAGCACGTGAAAATAGCGTGGTTTCTGACCCTCTGACTGCAAGAGTAGCTGCTGTTCAAGAAATTGCTGATATGGATTGGTGTGATAGATGTTTTCTTCGTCATCCTCCATGTGAAAAGGACCAACAAGATATTGATGATGATAATGAGAATGAAATGGATGATGACATTTGCATGATGGGTAGTTCTTCAGGCTCACAACAAGCAACAACATCAACAGATGTGATAAGTGCAAGGACTACTACAACCTTTTGGGACTGCATAAAGAGGGTAGCATTTCTCTCTTTTCCTCAAACTCATGATGTAGATGTAGTTCAGGCCTTTGAAATTCCTAATAATGACTTTGAATATCTAAGGGCTTTAATGATCAAGAAGTATGATGGTGGTATTCCTTCGGAGGAAGATAGACAATTATTAATGAATGTTGTGCTTGGTCAAGAGAAAGAGTACAATACTAGAAGTAAATTTGTTAGAGGAGTTGATCCTCAAGCCAAGACAAAGACACCCTTTCTCACAAGCATTCCCAAAGACAATCCTAGAAAAGAAACAATTGCTAAGAACCCTGCTGTCCCATGCAAAAATATCAGTCCTCTTCATGCCCAGGCTGCCAAGAATACTTCTCCATCTGATGAACCTTCTTGTTTCCCTTATAATGCTATTTTACCAAAGAGTTTTCCGTATGATATTTCCCAAGTATTGAGCCAAATTAAAGTGAGTGTTCCAATTATTGAATTGCTTAGAATTCCTGAGCATAAGAAGAGAGCATTTGAGTACTTGGGGTTGAAAGAAGAAAAGCTTACCCCAAGTAGAAATATAAATGTTGTTGAGAATCCTCTTCAAAGCATTGCTAGCCTTGAAACACCATCACCAATGGAAGATTTTGGAGAGGCACCTGAAGTGTATTTGGGGACATCCTTGGTTGATTCCCAATTGAATGTTGATCCATTCTTCACAACTTTTCTCATAAAAGATAGGTTGCTTCACAATTGCATGTTTGATTCCGGTGCATCATGTAATGTCATGACTCTAGAAGTCATGAATGAGTTGGATATCAAAGTGACAACAACATATGGGAAGTGTACAGCCATGGATTCAAGGGAAGTGCCGGTTTTTGGATGTGTGAAGGGTTTAGTAGTGCAACTTGCAGCCTATCCAGGTAAGAATTTAAAACTTGATGTTGTAATTATTGACTGCCCCGCCAAATGGGGTATGCTTTTGTCAAGGAAATGGGCTGCAAGTGTTAGTGGTAGTGTTCAAATGGACATGTCTTTTGCCACTATTCCCATTGAGGTCAGCCTTGTCAAACTCTATGGTGAAAAGAAGATGTTACACTTGATTGAAGATCCCAACAATGCTTCTTATGAAGTGTTGTTTGCTGATGTAGATGTTGACAACTTCATTGGTTTTGCTGATGGAAAAGAGAGTAAGATTGATAAATCAGAGTGCCTTTGTATGGTAGGTTCTCCATGGACATTACTATTTGATGGAGCTTGTTCCAAAGTTGGAAATGGTGCTGGTATAGTGTTGGTTTCTCCTAGTTTGGAAAATTTTCCTTTCTCCTTCAAGCTCAATTTTGAATGCACTAACAACATTGTTGAGTATGAGGCATTATTATTGAGATTAAGGATTGCATGGAAATATGGAGTAAAGAATATTGTTGCTAAAGGGGATTCAGAGCTGGTTGTCAAGCAAGTAAGAAAGTTATATACCACAAAAAATCAGCGTATGAAACAATATAAGCATGTTGTTTGGGACTTGATTGAAATGTTTGAATCCTTTAATATTGTTTACCATGATAGAAGTCTTAATGTTGTTGCTGATAAGATGGATGTCCTTGGTTCTAGATTTGATAATTGCACTATTTCACCCTTTTGTGAATATGATATTGAGGTGCTAACAAGGCCAGCTGTCCCGGATAATGTGAAGCATTGGTAGATTTTTGATGATGATGTACAAGTGTTGAGATTCTTACAATGCCAAGGAGAGTTTGATGGTTAGAATATTGATTGGGAACCAATGGTATGTATGAATGAAGGAAGAGAAACTTTGTTTGACAAGGATATTATACAATTGAAAACAAATACCATTCCTAAAGGTCTTGTTACACTTGAATCCAATTTTAGCAATGTTGACTGCATCATAAATAGAAACTTGTTTACTTCAAGGGATGTTGAAGAGCACAACTTGGGAACCAAGGATAAACCAAGGAAGATCTGGTTGGGCAGCCATCTCAGCAAAGAAGAGAATCAGTCCTATGCCCAACTTTTAAAGAAGTATCAGGACTGCCTTGCCTGGTCTTATTCAGAGCTGAAGGCATATAGAGAAGATTTATTTCAGCATGAGATTCCTCTTGAGGCCAAGAATAAGTCATTTAGACAAAAACAAAGGCCTATCAACCCACTGCTTTCCATGAAAATGCAAGAAGAATTGAAGAAATTGAGAGATGGTGGCATCATTCAGCCTAATAGATACTCTTCTTGGGTGGCAAACCTTGTCCCAGTTAGAAAGAAGAATGGGGATATCAGACTTTGTGTGGATTTCAGGAATCTAAACAAAGCATCTTTGAAGGACAACTGCCCTTTGCCAAACATGGAAAATATGTTGCAGCTTGTAACAGGGTCAGAGATGCTTTCAACTTTGGATGGTTTCTCTGGTTACAATCAAGTAGTTTTCAAAGAATCAGAAAGACTTAAGACAACCTTCACTACTCCTTGGGGGACTTATGTTTTTGTAAGGATGCCTTTTGTATTGATGAATGCTGGTGCTAATTTTCAAAGGGCAATGGATGTTGCCTTTGCTGGTTATATCAATGAATTTATTGTAGTTTACCAAGATGATGTGACTGTTTTTTCGAGGCAGCGAAGAGACCATTTGCACCACCTAGAGAAGATGTTAATGAGATGTAGAGAGTATGGCATTTCACTTAATCCAAAGAAGTGTCATTTTTGCGTGTAAAAGGCCAAGCTATTGGGACATATTGTGTCCAAAGAAGGTGTTATGATAGACCCCGAGAGAGTGGAGGCAGTCAACAAAGTGCCCATTCCAAGAACGAAGAAAGGTATCCAATCTTTCTTTGGCCAAATCAATTTCATTAGAAGGGTTGTTTCTATTTTTTCTGAGCTAACTCTCCCAATCACAAGCATGCTAAGAAAGGATTAAGTTATTAAGTGGGAAGAGGCTGTCATTCAAGCTTTTGAAGGAATAAAGGATGCACTCAAACATGCACCTGTTTTGGCAGCTCCAAACTACAAGAGACCTTTCCAAATCTTTTTTTTTGCATTTAAATTTACTATTGCTTCAGTTTTGTTACAAAAGGATGAGAATGGAGCTGAGAGGCCTATTGATTTCTTTAGCAAGGCTTTACAAGCAGCTGAGTTGAAGTATACAATTATGGAGAAACAAGCATTTGCATTGGTAAAAGCAACAAAGATTTTTAGGCCTTACATTTTGAGTTCAAAGGTTATTGCCTATGTTCCTCATACAATGGTTAAAGACATCTTATCTGACATGGAGATATCAAGCAAGAGATGTAGATGGGTCAAAAAATTACAAGAGTATGATATGGATATCCAAACAACAAAGCTGGTAAGAGGTTTGGGTCTTGCCAAGCTCATGGCTGAGAGTAATTTGCAAAATGTAGAAGTGAATTAGCTAGAGGAAGAAGGGACAGATCTTCTTGACAAATTGATGAATTTTGAATGGTACAAAGATGTGGTTTTCTACCTTAAGCACATGTGCTTTCCCAGTAACTTGGATAAAAATTAGAAAAGAGCCCTCAAGCTGGCTTCTTAGAAATATATCATAACAGACCTTGGGTTGGCTTGGAAGAACCCTGAAGGTGTCCTCTTGAAATGCATAACTGAAGATGAAGCTCC
This sequence comes from Taxus chinensis, assembly GCA_019776745.2. Classification (NCBI taxonomy): domain Eukaryota; kingdom Viridiplantae; phylum Streptophyta; class Pinopsida; order Cupressales; family Taxaceae; genus Taxus; species Taxus chinensis. Next base: position 325,994,816 of record CM034155.1, on the reverse strand, counting down.
CAAGTTGATTGCTGATTTCCATGGGGGATTTTGTGGAGGACATTTTGTTGGTAGAGTCACAGCACACAATATTTTGAGAGCTAGGTATTGGTGGCCTACTCTTTTTAAAGATGCAACCCAGCTGGTTAGAAGATTTGATAGTTGCTAACGCTTCTTAGGAAGATTGAAAGCTTCAGGCTCCCTTCCTTTGCAGCCTATATTAATTGAAGCTCCTTTCAAATAATGGGGAATGGATTTCATTTGTGAGATTTCAGATCCTTCTAGTGCTGGTCACAAATGGATCCTTGTAGTAATTGATTATTTTACAAAATGGGTTGAGGCAATTCCATCTAGAAAGGCAACACACTAAGTGGTAATGGATTTCTTGCTGAATCATATCATATGTAGGTTTGGAGTTCTAGTTAAGATTATATCTGATAATGCTATGTGTTTTAGAGCCAAGCCTTTGATGGCAATGTGCAATGAATATGGGATAAATCTGACTTATTCTTCAAACTACAATCCACAAGGTAATGGACAAGCTGAATCAAGTAACAAGAACTTACTCAAGATTATTAGAAGGACTTTGGAGATCAACAAGAAGAAGTGGGGAGAGAAATTGAAATTTGCAGTATAGGCTGATAGAATAACTCCAAAATGAGCAATTGGTAAAATTCCATTTGAATTGGTATATGGAACTCAAGCTTTGTTGTCATTACACCTGTAATTATCCACTTTTTAGTTTGCCCAGTAGTTGGAAGATCAAGAACATGGTCCATATGAATCAAGAATCAATCAGATCATTGAGTTGGACGAAGAAAGGAGAGTTTCTCATCAAAGGCATGTCAGATTTAGGGAGAAATTGAAGAAGTTGTTTGATAAGAAGGTCACCCCTAGAGCTTTTAGTGTTGGATATTTGGTTTTGCTATGGGATAGTAGGCATGAAGACAAGGGCAAGCATGGAAATTTTTATGCTCTATGGATGGGCCCTTATGCCATTGATATCAGGATTGGAGAAAATACAATTTTTCTCAAGGATTTGGATGGGGATTTTCTTGAGCTGCCTGTTAATGGTAGACATTCAAAACATTTCATGGATTAAATCCCCATGTGAGGTATGCACAAGTTGTACATTTTGTATAGTCCTTGTTTTTTTTTTTCTCCTTTGTTGTTGTTAGCTCGTGGTTTGCCCTTTTGTCCTTGGCAACCTTTTTTGGTCTAGTTTTCTCAGTCTGTTTTTGGTGAAAATTCTAGTTTTTGGGTTGCTCTGCATGTTTTGACTCCTTGCCCAATGGATTTCTAGCACTTGGTCTACATTTTTATCTTGTGGCACTCACTGGGAGTGCTCATCCCTAAGCAGGAGCCAATGTTGGTGCAATTTCTGGGTTTGCACACTTTACTATGATTTTCCATGTTCCATTTTTGCTCAAAAACGTTTTATTTTCTCCAGTGGGTGATCTGTAACTCGTTTTATTCAGTTGAATGCTTTCGAAATGCCCTCAATGTTGTTACTCTACCCCATTTTGAAACAAAATCCAAATTTCCCCCCTTTTTTGTGCCCTAAATATTTCATTTTCACAGGCTGAGCCGTTTTCCCCTTGGTCAAAATCATGTAAAAAACTCAAAATGGATCGAATCTGAGTTTCTAGAAGTTTAAAATCCTAATCCTCAAGCCAAAATGGATGATAAAACGTGATTCAATCAATTCAAAACTGAAAAATTTGACTTCCTTGTGTAAAAATTTGATTTCAGGGGTAGGCTCTGCATTTTTCACATTTTGATAGGCTCTCGGGCCGTCAAATTTATTATTGCAACCTGTATGCCTACTTGGCATGTTTCGATTGGTCAGATGAACCGGCGGGTGGTGGGGGTCACTTAAACTTTTTTTCATTTTTGAAAAAGTTCTCAATGTTAAATTTTTCTCCGCGAACCCGCGCCCAATGAGAAGTGGACACGTTGCACAGTGATGTCAAAAGGAAAAGAGGGGAGTTAGAAAAAATTTCGAAGTTTTTGGCTTAAAAATGCTGGGGGAAAATTTTTATCTGGAGCCCTGCACCCAATGAAAGGTGGACACATGTCCAGGAAAGGCCGTATCAGGGGGTGAAATTTTTGAAGGCTTCGAAGTTTTAACTTCAAAATGCCAAAATCAATTTTTTCCCGCAGGCCCGCAACCAATAGAAAGGAGACATGTGTCCGGGAGGAGAAATGGAAATAGGGGCCGAAGGAGAAGTTCGTGAATTTTTGCCCCTATGTTTATAGGATAAAAATGCAAGGTAGTCCCACAATCAATGGAAGGAGGACACGTGTCCCTGATAGCAGAGGGAGCGGGGATTGGTTGGGATTTTTTTCCTATGGAGGCAAAAATCTCAAAAGCAAAAATAAATCCACCAAGGAGCGATGGGAAAAAGTGAAGGTGTCCCCCCGCATCCAATTAAGGGGTGACATGTGGTACTTTTCAAAAGGAAAAAGAGAGAGCGTGGGCCTGCAGAGGTTTTTTTCCACACAGAAGGTTAAAAGCAGAATGGAAGCAACAGCTCCGCATGCAATAAGACAACGACACGTGGCAGAATGAGCAGCACGTGTTCGGGCCCGCGGAGGTTTTGGAGAAAATTTTCCTCCTCTCAAAAAAGGTGAAAAATTCATGAAGTTGGCCCGCTGTTCTTTGTGGGGCCCACAGGAGGACACGTGGCGTCTCCAAGGGGCTCATGGGGATAATATTCAAAATTTTCCCGAGGTCGAAAAAGGTTTAAAACGTAGATTTTAAAGGGAAGGGTCACACACCAATGGTATTTGGGCACGTGTCCCACCTCATCCAAAGACAAAAATAAGAATATTCAAGATCCCATCTGCCACGTGGAGGGTGGAAACTTAAATTTGATTTTAATCAACGGTTGCTGTGCATTTTCATTTTTTGGGCGCCATTGGGGCTCCAAGATGTGTGGAATCATCATTTTTGCACTGAATCACATGAAATTTTATATGAATCCACATCCCCTTGGCCTTCTGAACAAAATGGCATCATTTATTTGAGCTGATTCAGTTCCCTATAGTGTTTTTCATGAGATATTTTTCTCAGCACGTGTAAAACACGTGAAAGGTAAAAAATGAAAAGTTGCAGAGTTAAAAATGATAAAGGAAAAGGGTGAAAAATGATTGTAAATGCATGCTGGCATGGTGGAATGCCAAAAACGTGACCCTGCTATGGATAAGGATCCAAGTTCAAGAAATATTTTAAAAATTTTGTGCATCTCTGGCATTTGGCGAGCTATTTTACAGTTTTATATCATTTTTCATCAAATGGATGGGATTTTGTAACAAATTTGATCCCTTTGGCATATTATTTGCTTGGGATGCAAGGATCCAAGTTGGCATAGGGTATATTATGTATTTTGGAGGCATTTTGTAAAGTCTATTGGGATTTTTGGAGAAAGAGAGAAAAATTTTCAGGAGGAAAACTGGAAGAAGTCTATTTTCTTTTGGAGAAACTGCCTGAGAGCCATTTTGATTTCTGTTTGCATCAAATGTTCATCATGTTGAGTTGGTTTCAGCTGTAAAGCCATCAACAATCTTTGAGATTGTCTAAATAACATTCCCTTGCTGATATATTTGATCAAATTCTTGGATTAACTAGTTTTATCTCTTGGCAAAACTTGCATGCACTTGTATTTCAGTATGTTTTCAATTTGTGTTTCATGCTCATATTGCAATCTTGTGTTTGGGATCTTTATTGGTCATACATGGTCTCATTTTTTGTAGAGGGTTTGAAGGCATCTGAAATCTTCCATTCAGAAGAGCATTCATTTGAGTGAGGATAAACAGATTTAAATTCATCTTACCTTCCTTGTAAATTGAGGGTGTTTGTAAACTTTTGGGGTGTACCTTAAGTCATGATCTAACAAGGGTTTCTAAATGCTTCATTTATATTTTGCATCAAGCCTTTGTGACAGGTTATCAAAGTTTGTGTGTAATAGTGCAAATTTGGGCCTCCATTCGTGCACACATCTTGGTTGAAAGAGTACTTCAAACTCATTGAAACATCTCTGTTGTTTAGGTGTTGCAATTCTTTTGCAAAGCTTCCTAAAGAAGTGGGTAATTCCTTATCTTGTTTTGTCCAAAATTATCCCATCAGAATATCATTTAAACTTACTCATCCTACCTATACTACCCCTACATCTGCATTGTGTTTCCAAAAAAGAATTCAATCCTTTCATTAAAATTCACAAAGTTGATCAGGGTTTTATCATGTCTTTAGCAGCCCTAGTCTTGTTTTGAGAATATTTCCATAATTTAGTAGTGACAACTCCTTTGATTTTGGATAATGGATACTTGATCATGTTTTCATGAGGCCTCTTTCATATCATATGAAAAACACAAGGATATCTCCATCTCCTTACCATGTAGGGGCTGCAATATAGGTTCTCTTGCCTTGGTTGATAGGCACAACCTAAAACAGTGAGGGTTAGATAGGTGTGATCCCCGACTACAAATGACATACAAGAAGATAGGTGTGATCCCTGACTACAAATGACATACAAACCATCTATCTATCTTTGAGTGTCTTGTGCTAGTTCATGAGGTTGTTCAAGTTGTGAAGGAGATTAAATCTGGATACCAACACCCGAGTGGCGCCACTGTCAGGGAAATTCTTTGATTTCTTAGTGGTTTTGAAGTATTTGAAAGGTTTGATCATTTGTGTGATCAAGTATTTGAGCTGTTACATTCTTGAGATATCATTTCATACTTCAGATCTGGATGTTTTGGGTAAAAAAGGATTTCAAACTCAGCCTGCTCTTCTCATTTACCAGCAGTTTATATGTTTTGGATGCATTGTTTTTGATTGAATCAAGAAGCAGTAGATCTGATTTGTAAACCCTTGCAAAGTTTTTAGTCACAGCATGCATTTGACAGAATATTATAGTGATTTCTTGCACAACTAAGGTGAAAATCCTTAGTGATGACTCCATGCTGTTTGGATCTTGAAATACCAGTTGTCTTACACATTTCTGTCATTTGAAACTTGTTGTTTAAATCTATCAAACTGGAGGGAAGGATATCCCTCTTCATCAAGGATTCTTCTAAGAAGTTGCTCACCGAGTCAAGAAGCTTAGAACTAGAAGGAAGAAGAGTGTGGAAAGTGGTTGGTGATTTGGTTGCAAGGAAAGAGATCCCCATAGTTGGATTTGAAGGAGAGTAGCCTGTCATTGAAGGTTATAATTCTTCTTCAAGTAGATCTGATTCAGGAAATCTTCTTGCTGATTTTTGTTCTCCATCAGGTGAGGGACCTTCTTGTGTATTTAAAAAACTTGCTCCTAGATCTGCTCCTGTGGTTTCTAAGTTTGCTAAAGTTTATCAAGAAAGAGAGCCTTTGAGGGGTTGTCATTTTAGAGATCATTCATCTATTCTAATCATACCCATTACTACTCCTCAACAGCTTGATTCACCTCCAAGATCACCCCCACCAAACAATATGGCTTAGCCTAGACCTCCATTTGTTGTTAACACCTTTGGTCCTATAAATTTTGGAGGAATGGATGGTTATCCAAATTTTGTCCCATAGGATGTGAGAAATAGGTTACCAAAATGGCATAGAGGACATTGTTCTCATTCCAGAAAGTCCAATTTTTTGAAAATCAGAACTCGGAGTCAAAAGTTATGGCCGTTTGAAGTTTTGGGAGTCAAACGTTGACTTTTCCTTTGAGTTGCAGATATTACAGAAAAATCAAGTCCGCGTGTCCCGGCTGTCCCCGGGCACATTCTTCTACATCGGATGATTCGGGCTTCCTTATCCCCCTTTTGTGACCTTTTCTCCTTTACACATCCCACGCGTACTTTTGTCCTGGCTGTCTCGGATGAAAATATCCGCATCGCCCGCAGTTGACTGACTTGTGGAAAATCAGCCAATTTGCGTCCCGCGCGTACCAATTTTCCAACTGTTCCACAGACCACCTGGGACAAAAATGTATGAATTAGCTGATTTTCTTTGTATTTTGGCTTTGAACTTGGTACGAAAAACCTCGGTACGACCTGCACTGGTACAATCCGCACCCTTCAGACCCGCAATGCTTTAAAACAATCCTGCGACCTTATTTTTTGCATTTTTTCCATTTTTTCTAACTCGTTGGGATTTTTTCTTGGATGGGAGAGTTAGAGAGAAGCCAAAGGGGCCCCAAAAACATGATTTCAGGCCTTGAATCAATCTACTTGCTTGGGACTGAAGAATTTGATGCAGATTATAAAAATTACCTTGAGGGGTGAATTTTGGATAACACTTACTACCACACCTATTCTGCACTTACCTTCATGGGAAAAACAATTTCATGTACATGTGGATGCCTCTGGCACGGACATTGGCATAGTTCTAGCTCAGCTGAGAGAAGGTATTATAGATCATCCTATATGTTTTGCTAGTAGAAAGTTGAATCCTGTAGAGCAGAATTCCACAACTACAGAGTGTAAAGCTTTGTCAATGATCTATGCACTACATAAATTCAAACAGTACCTGCTAGCTACACCATTTGTATTTTATAAAAATCATATGGCATTAAAGTATTTGGTAAACAAGCCTATTTTACAAGGGCGCATATGTAAATGGGTACTCTTATTTCAAGAATTTGATTTCATAGTTGTCGTAAAACCTAGGGAAAGTAACTCTCAACCAGACCATTTATCCATAATAAATTTAGGTGAAGAATCATAGGAAATTGAAGATACCATGCCTGATGCATAGTTATACAGGTTACAACATGCACCATCAGAATTAGAAGACATTTTTGTCTTTCTACGAACATGTATTACACCAGAAGGAATGAAATCCTTAGAGAAGAAACAACTTACTATGTGCGCGGCACCCTATATGTTGATTAGCGGTGACCTGTAAAAGGTAGGTCGGGATGAAGTATTGCATCGTTGTATATTGGAACATGAGCACACATATATTATAGAAGAAGCTCATGGTGGTATTGTAGGTGGCCACTATGTAGGTGACACCACTGCGTGTAAGATTTTACTCATTGGATTATGGTGGGAAACACTGTATAAATATTGTAAGGAATTTTGCAAGGATTTTGATCACTGTTAACACCTTGGGAAACTAGGTCAACAAGATGAAATTCCTCTAAGACCTATTATTACTACATAACCATTTGAAAAATGGGCTATAAATTTTGTTTGTCCTTTTTCCCTGGCCATGCACAGGACTGGATCACACTATATCATTACTCGTACAGACTATCTGAAAAGGTGGGCAGAAGTAGAACCTACAAAGGATTGTACAACAGCTACAATAGCCAGGTTTTTATGGGAAAATATTATTACAAGGTACGGATGCCCTTTAAGTTTGACTAGTCATAGGGGCACATAGTTTTTGAATGAGACAATCAGAATTTTATTGGATGAATTCATGATTGCACACCATAAGACTACACCAAATCATCCTCGTGAAAATGGGACTGCTGAGGCTTTCAACAAGATTTTGAGCCAGAAATTGACAAAATTTTGTGATGTTGGAAGAAAGGATTTGGATGATAAAGTGTCTGCAGTGCTGTGAGCATATCGCACAACATATAAAAGGTTAGATAAAGCCACACCATTTCAGTTAGTGTTTGGCACAAAATAAGTTCTTCCTATGGAATTCATCCTACCTTCTTTACATATTGTGTGTATTAGAGGTCTAGATGATGAAAAATCATTAGAAGAATGGATTCAAAAGTTAATCAAGCTGGATGAGAGATGAGCAATAGCATGATGGAGCCAAAAACAAGAAAATGCTAGGCAGAAATCATGGCATGACAGGCACATCAAGGATAAAAAGTTTGTAATTAGACAGATGGTTCTCCTTTATGATTCTAAGTTTTTGCACCATCCAGGGAAACACAAGGTACATTGGTTGGGGCCGTATGTTATCACTCACATACTCTAAATAGGCACTTTCCAATTAGAGGCACTCAATGGAGCACTACTACCTGGGTACTTCAACAGGAGTAGGCTTAAGCCCTACTATAAATAAGTCTTCTTCGTGTTTGTAATAAGTTAGTGTTGCCATTTAGATTAGGTTTTCAATTATGTATATTCTTTAGTGTATTTCCTTCTTTTTCACTATGATTTTTCAAGTTAGTTGGTGTTTTTGTGTAATAAGCATGTTTGCACACCAGAAGGTACTTATTATTTGAAGATTTTTATGCATAGAGAACTGCACATACCATTAGTGTGGGGTGGTTATTGATATCCAGGTACAAGACTACTAGAAATAAGTACACATGAAAGGAACAAACTGCTACAGGTGTTATTTAAGTTGGAGAATTGTTAAAAAAGGAGATTGCCTCTAGAAACAAGGACCATATGTGGAGATGAATGAAGAAACAAGTTTAACACAAGGTAAGTAGGGGCCATGGGAACTACCAAGGGAAGGCAATGTGGCGAGGTACTTGGGAACATGGAGACATGCTGAAGAGAAGTCTGCTGCTAGAAGGTAGGAAGGCGCATTAGAAGGTTATAACTTGGGAGTGAAGATGAACTGCACGGAAAGAACGAAAATGGTCGATTAATGAGATGATTTTTGGTAGGTGAAGGATCAATAAATGTACTAATGTTTTAAAAATATATATAAGGACAGGATGCAAGTTCATTCTTACCATTGAAATTGAGAGAATTTGAAAAGAGCTAAGTGGAAATGAGTCGAGTGAATCGTGTTGAGGTGTGAAGATTTTGAAACCAAACGTGGAGAAAATATTTGTGTGCAGGAGAAGCTTGAATCCCCATAGGTGAAGGGTTTAAGTGAAGCATATGAATTAAAAAAGAGCTAGGGCACACGATTTCCACTAGGGCATAGATATTTAAACTAGGGTTTTAACTTACTTACTACAAAGGATAGAAAGGAGATATTTATAAATGACATCGAAGAAAGTACCTGCAGTAGGAGTGAAATGGAAGAAGAAGGTCAAAGTGGAAGAAGAAATTGCTCCCGAGAGTAATTTCTCATAAATTTAGTATCCAGAGGGCGTGATTGTGGGACAAGAATGGTATTCCCACATCTGTAAATGCAAGATTAGAGATTGCAACCATTGTACATAGGACAATAAGAAGGAACTAGATGCGTTGTTGAGCACGAAAACAAACAAGCGCATAGTAGAAGACATGTTAGTGTACGATGAAGCTGGAGAGAAGTTGCTAAAGTAGATTGGAGTTTACTAGTTATACGAGCTACCATATTTTGGAAAGTATGAACCATTGTATCGATTATTGATGAAAAAAGTCCATGAGGACTTCTTCTACTTCGTCAGACAGAGGGTTAGAATCGCAACCACCTTAATTTCAACAGTAACAGGATTAAGGGCCTCAAGAACATATCTAGAGAGTGACTTAACATATAAAAAAATAATCTTGGAGATGAGGAAGGAGCTAGGATATACCAAGGGTCCACGTGGCATGGACATTGATAAATTAAAGAACTACCCAGTGGTACATGTAGCTACTCATCTTGTAACAAAGTTGAATGACCAAGAAAGGTGGTTATAGGTGAATACAATGTCGCTTCACATTGTAAGAAAGATGTCTCAAGGAGTGGTCTACAATATCATGGATCATATAGCAAAAACAGTCATTGAAGAAGCATGCACATGTGACAGAATTATTTTTGGTGCTATTGTATTGTCTTTGGTGTTTATGGAGATTGGAGTGCCTGATGGGCAAAAGGAAAAGATTTAGAAGTATCCCACGGAAAATAAATATCTGGCAGAAAGATTTGATAAATACTTATGTGAAGGCGGAGATGTGGTATGATAGGATCCACATGGTGTTTGAAGAGGAGTGGTGCATACCCAACGAGTTATCGTCGGTGGTGGGTAAGGTAGTAAAGTTCACGGTCTACCAACATTTTTGAATCACGTGATTTGCGATGAAGTACGGATCTTGGAGCCCTTAGTGAAAACTGCCATATTCCTTCACAACACGCTACTTCTTTGCATCCATTCACCAGTTCACAAATGTGCACCGCCTAAGCTTCATTGCAAATAAGGTAGATTGTGATTATCACACCCTAAGAAAAATATATGTATATCCAAGATGGACTTCCTACGTTGAGAAGCTTATCTTAGATGTAATAAGCATGAAGTCGGTAAGCTTGGTAGTCAGAGACATTGGAGTAGTGCTTGTGTATCTTCAACTCAAGCCCAAGTTAAGGAACAAAAAATATGTGGAAAATTAATTTACACTTCCAGGGCCGCCTAAGGGTAAGCATACAGTAGAAAATGTGCCAACTCCACAGCCTACAGATACCATAGTGGTGGATGAAGAGGAAGAGGAACGAGAAGATAGTGGTGGCCAGGAGCATAGAGGAAGAAGACAACCTATAGATAAGGTAGGAATTGATTGCACAAATAAACCACCTCAGGTGCAAGAAGGAGATGATGAGGACCTAGATCCAATGTAGGGAGAGTGTCGCTTTAAAATGATATTTAGGAGAACAAGAACCCAAGGTGATACTCCACAATTAGTGCACATATCACCACGACTCTCTCCAAAAAAGGAGCTAGCTGGGAAGAGAAGAAGGAAGTTGAAGTTGAACAAGGAGGATGAAGAGCCTAAGAAAAGTACGTCTAACTCTCCCACACCATCAAAGGATGTGGAAGAGCCAAAGGAAGAAGAAATGAAGGATGGAGAAGGAGTAAAGGAGGTAGATGAGATAGCACAAGAGACTGCTTAGGGCATAGCAAAACAAGTTCCAAATCTTGGCGCTCAGGTTCCTAAGGGACCAAGATTGAAGAGGATAAGTGGGGAGTATATTGCACCAGTAATGGGCTATATTACGGACATAAGTAAAATTGTTTGTGCCCATTTCTAAAGCACAATGGGCCTTAAATAATTGTATGGATTGGAGTTTATGGATGAAGACATGACCACCATGTGAACAAGGAAGTAGTTGTCTTAGTCAATGCAAATGCATATGGACAAACTAGAATTTGACGTATGTGAAGAGTCTTGTGTATCGAGAAGATTGAAGAAGACACCTCAGGCCAGACACATAATAGTAAAACCTACTGCTATGTTGGATGAACAAGTAAGTAATGCCTTGGTAAAATTATCTACAGAGGTGGCAAGGAGGAATGTGGATAAGATTACAACTATTACGGTGCTGAAAGAAGAGATTAAGGCCAAAGATGCAAAGATAGTGTGCCTACGACAAGAGAAGGACTTGGCACAGAATAAGAACACTATTTTCATCAGCATGGTAGAGGAAATTGGAGACAATGTCATGAAAGCAAGACCATATTTGGAGTCCAAGGTACCTGAAAAATTTCCTTCAGCATTGCATTATGTACAAACCTTGGTGGATTTGGTGCTTAAGGATGGACCTAAGCGCATGCCAGCCCCAAGAGATCCTTTTTAGGAAGAAGAATGAGCAAAGGCTTTGGTGACGAGGAATATTTCATCTTATGAGGCATTACTTCAAAGCTTATAGGAGAAGCTGAGAAAAGAAGACTAGGCATTGAAAATTTACATAGCTCTGGAGGAGGTCATTAGGATAAGGACCGTGGTAGAGGACAATGAAGGCCTAAAAGTGATGAAGGATGACACATTGGGTCATGGAGAGAGGTTGGCATTGGTAAAACAAAAGTATGAGGCCCTTGCAGTAGTACATGAACCCCATAAGGAAAGGTTAGATGAGCTAGGGAAGGATATAGCATAGAAGATGGATCTGCTAGAGGGAATGATGTTTGCAATGTCTGACATTGTTCTAGTTTTTTAGAATGAAAAGGGGGACATTGTCCAAGATGAAGCTGAAATTTATTGCGGTAGATATTCCAAAAAACTTAGAGGCTGCACTAAGTGAATGGCAAAAATTAGAGGCCGAAATAAACGAAGAGTATCTAGAATTGATTATGTCAGTTGAAATAGAGGATACTGCTGAGTAAATCATTCTTTTGTTTTAAAATACATACTATCTTCCATTTATGTTCTTTCTATTATTTGAACTTTTAATAGGTAACCATTTTCGGAGTGGAAATGTAGTTAGTGTGGGGTAATGTTGAGCAATTAATGTATAGCACTTAGCAGAAGTCGTACATAATATTCGCGTGGAACGGTAGAGTGCATTCGAAGGTATGGGAGGATCGGGAAGGAAATGTGCACGAAGGATAGAGACAGGTTATGGACTTATCCATTTTTTATGACTATGATCTATTTTTGGAAGAAGATGTGCAGAGCACATCAATTGGGAAAAGACTTGCATAACACGCATCAGCTAATTTTGGAAGAACAGCTATGGAGCGCTTTGCATGGATACAGGCTAAAGATAGAATTACTACTGACAGTTAACTAGGAGAGATCTATTATTAGCATTCTTTCATGTTAGGTTATTATTGTAAAGCTGCATGGATATTCTAAACATGTGACCTATTTTGGGATTAAATAAGCAATGAATGGAAATTCCCCACCCTTATAAATATGTAGTGAACTACGTAGTAAGATAGAGATATATAGATGTGAGAATTAAATTATTGTGAGGTTATGCTGTCAAATATGATGCACACATAAACTATGGTATTATCTATTATAACAAGCTTATGTGTATTTATCATGTTTAATATAATGGAGTGTATTGGATGAATCAGAGTACTAATCCTGAGTAAAATTGGTTCTTGCATATTTGATTTCATCATGGTTATGAATTAAGTATATTATTCTTTAGATGTAGATCTGAACATGCATTAAAGAATGATCTATTAACTATGGATCTGAATATATTAAGTCTTCATCATACTAAAATTTTACAACAACCCCAAAGAGGGGCTTGGTACCTTTGCACACTTCAGGTGAGCACTCAGTCTATACTGAGTGATGTGTCAGTGCGCATGTGCTTTTCCTAGTGAATTTTAGGTTGTATCACTGGTTCAGTTGCTGAGACCTCTTTTTCAGTTCTTTTCAGCATGGTTCACGATGAACATAACAGTTGATCCTAGCAAGTGTTGAGGAGTCAATACACAACCTAGAAGAAGAATACACATGGAGGTTCAACATTGGATCTGAGTTTGATGCACACACGTGGGTGGAGTAGAATTTGTATGAAAGCTTCTTTTTTATCTTTCCGGTAGAATTGTATGAGTGGCTAGTTGCTTATGCGTCTAAATGGAATTGGAGGTATCACACACTTTTCTAGATGCAGGAATAATTTCAGACCCTTTATCATGTAGATCTAATTTGGACTCGCGTTATGGATACTTGGTTCTATGGTTTTTTGAATAGTTATATCTTGGAATACTCAATTTATGTGCAGAGGTGGCTGAATTCCAATTTTTACGATATCCCAGGGGAACTTACCTTCAAGGAATGTTGATGGTAACCCTGAAATTGGAGAGAAAACCAATGGCTAACTAAACCCCACCATGCATGGGTGTAGGAGAAAGTTATGTGAAAGATGGTAGACCTAGCAACAGAAAGGCAGAGAGAGGAAAGACGGCTTAAGTATAATGATGCACATGAGAGGGAGATAGAGAATAAGTAGGATGTTGCAGACTAAATGGTGTTGTGGAGAGATATGGTTCATGAAGTATGTCAAGTTCACGTAGAACACGTGGAACCTAAGCATCAGGAACTCCCCCATTTGGAAAAGCATTATAGGGAACCCTCCTCGGCCTCACTTAGAAGCACACCAGCAAAGACAACCTGGGCCTCAGGTGCACATCTGAATCTACCTGGTAACCTTTCCCTTGTGCTTTGTTATGCCTTTTGGATTGAATAATATTCCTATTGTGTTCTTGTGCATCGTGGTACAATCATTTCAGGACTTCATCCATAAGTTTCTTCAAGTTTACCTGGATTATTGAACTATGTATGGATTGGTGAAACATTATTGTGACAATTTAAGGCTGATGTTTGAAATATGTCGGCAATTAAGGATATCCATCAACATTAAGAAATGTGTCTTTGCTACTCCATTTGGAACTCTGTTATGACACATTATATGCAAAGAAGGTCTGCTAGTAGATCCCGCTAAAGTTGTAGTTATTGTAGGATTAGGGAGCCTACTAATCAAAGTGTAGTGTAAGGATTCATTGGGCATACGGGGTATTACAGGAAGTTCATCAAGGGGTATTCCAAGATCACCGCACCATTGGAGGAATTGTTAAAAAAAGAGGGCCTTTCATTAAGGAGAGGTGCAGCAGCAGGTATTTGACACTTTGAAGGATAGGATTGTCACGGTGTCCATATTACGTTTTCCTTCTTGGGATAAGCCTTTCCATGTGCATGTTGATGCCTTAGGGACAGTTATGGGAGCAGTACTAGCACAACCTAGTGAGGGAATTTTTAATCATCCCTTGTGCTTTGCAAGTAGAAATTTGACACCAGCAAAGCAGAATTACACAACTACTGAGCAAGAAGCATTGTCTATGATCTACGCATTACACAAGTTCTGGTAGTATCTATTGGCAACACCATTTATATTCTATATGGACCACATGGAATTGAAGTACTTAGTCAAAAAGCTCATGCTGCAAGGGTGCATGTATCATTTGGTCCTATTATTTGAAAATTTGGAGTTCACAGTGGTTGTAAAACTAAAAAAGAGCAATTCATGACCTGACCACTTATCAAGGATTAACTCAGGGGAGGATGCACAAAGTATTAAAGATACCATATCAAATGCACAATTATGTAGGTTGTGGAACGTGCCCTCAGACTTGGCAGATATCGCAATGTTCTTAAAAATTTGTGTGGTGCTGGAAGGGATGAAGGCTCTGGAGAAATAAGTAGTTAGCAATACGCACCACACCTTACATGTTGATTAGTGGACACCTATATAAGTTAGGTCGTGATGAGGTTCTACACTGATGCGTATTAGAGCATGAGCACATGGAAATTATGGAGGAAGTGCATGGTGGGATTATAGGAGGGCACTATGCAGGAAATGATACCACGTGGAAGATTTTATTAGTAGGGATTTGGTGGGAAACCATCTACAAGGATTGTATTGAGTTTTGCAAGTCTTGTGACCATTGTCAGCACCTTGGCAAACCTAGAAAGAAAGATGAAACACCTTTGTGACTAATAGCCAGTGTTGAACCATTTGAAAAATGGAAAATTGAATTTGTAGGGCCAATTGCGTCAGCTGCATGAAGGACTGGTTCATGGTATATCATCACTTGTACTAATTACTTAACATTTTGGGTAGAGACAGCACTTATGAAGGATTTCACTGTAGCCATAGCTGCTAGATTTTTATATGAGAACATAATTAGCATATATGGTTTCCCTTTAAGTTTAATAAGTGATAGGGGTACAAACTTTCTCAATGAAACATTCATGATTTTGTTAGTAGAATTTATGGTGGCCCATCATAATACTACCCCATATCACCCTTAAGAAAATGGAACTACTAAGGCATTTAACAAGATACTAAGTCACACGTTAACAAATATCTGTGACGTTGGAAGGCATGATTGGGATGACAAAGTATCAGCCATTTTGTGGGAATACAGGACAGCCTACAAGAGGTTGAACAAGGTGACACCATTTCAATTGGTGTTTGGCACAAAGGTTGTTTTACCATTGGAATTCATTTTACCATCACTGTGTATAACACATGCAGGAGGGTTAGCTAATGAGCAAGCACTGAAAGAAAGAATTGATAAGTTGATGCAGTTAGATGAAAGGTGATTGCTTTCTAGATGGAGTTAGAAGATAGAAAAACAAAAACAAAAGGCATGGCATGATCATCATATCAAGAACAAGAAGTTTGAGGCTGGGTAAGTGGTATTTTTATATGATTCCAAGTATCTGCACCATCCAGGGAAGTTGAAAGTCCATTGGTTGGGACATTACATCATCTAGTACATTCTTGATCCAAGTGCTTTCCAGTTACAAGCATTGGATATGACGAGGTTACCAAGTCACTTCAATGGGAGTAGGCTGAAGCCCTACTATAAATAAGTCTTCTTGGTGTTTGTAATAAGGCAATATTGCCAGTTAGCTTAGAATTTACCTTTATGTTTTTTCTTTTCTTGTGTTTCCCTTTCTCATTGTTTGTTCCTTTATTTTATTTTATTTTGCACCTTGTGCACCGGTAACCACATTATTTTTTCCCAAGGTTGTTATACGCAAAGGACCGCACATTTGTTTTAGTATGGGGTGGAGTGATGCAAACTTTATGCATGCAATACAAGTTGAATGGCCCAGTAGAAGGAAGTGCGTAAGATGGAGAAAGTGCATGAGAAAACAACAGATATTGGATTATCGTGTCAAAAATTATTTATAGAAACCACGTATAGAAAGGATGAAGAGCGCAGGAAAATCATGAGATAGGTGACAGCCAAAATTAGGTAAAGGATAGAAGAAGTGCCTTCGGAATTGTCAACGTGTGCGTAAGAGTCTTCGGTCAGGTTGGATTTTTGTGCACTAGAAGTTTGTAAATGGTTTTTCACACAGGATGTGGCACATGGGTATGGGCGCTTAAAGTCGGCTTAGTGGAAAATTTCTTATTTAATGTTAAAGTATGCTGGTAGGTGGTATAGAATTTAATGTTGGAAAGAAGAAAAAACTATAAATACAAGGTTATGCAAGTCATTTGTTACCTTGTGATTACGAAGTGAAAGAAGATCTTGTGAACTAGAGCATCCAGAGATAAATTTGTGCGAAGAAAGGATAATCCAATAAAGTTGAGTGTGCATCTAGAGTAGATCTACGAAACAGAAGGAAGGAGTACATGGGCATGGGGAATGTTGTGTGAAGAACATCTTCTTATGGAAGGATTTACTGGTTAGGGTTTAGAAACTAGGGCATGGAGAAAGAAGGGTTCATTTTAGGAATTGAAGATTTGGATTGAGCTTTGGGATTGAGAAGAGTAACAGATCAGAGCAAGAGGAAGGAGTATTTAAGTTCAATCTGACTAGAAAATATGGCACCCAGGAAACCAACCGTTTCACCAAAGAAAGCAAAGGGCAAGGGAAAGGCAAAGCAAATCATTTTCATTGCGAGCGCCAAAGAAGAATGGTATATGGAAATGAAGTACCCAGATGGGGTATTGCTAGGAAAAGAGTGGGATTCACACTTACAAAAGATGGATGTAAGTGATTATAACCATCACATGAGTACAACCAAGAAGGAAATGGTGTTAGAGTTGGTCTAACCAGCTAACAAAAGGATACTAGAGGGAATTCCCATTTATAACAATGAGGTGAAGGTAAAATTAGAGAAGGCTGGATTATTACAACTATATGAGTTTCCATACTTTGGTAAGCTTGAGCTCCTTTACCAATGGTTAATGTCACACGTGCATGGGGATCATTTTTATTTCACGGGGCATAAGATACGCATCACACCACAACTAATATCCAATTTCATAGGCCTCATTTGTGAAGGAGATAGCATAGATGATGATCTGAGTGATAGGGAGGCCATCAAGGATACAATAGTCACGTACGACTACAAGAAGGGTCACGATACTTTGACATCGTCGATATTCCAGACCCAGTTATTAGGATGGCCACACGCTTGGTCACTAAGATCAATGATCAGGAATGATGGACACAAGTTAACAAGGCATGGCTAAATGTATGCTGGAAGATATCAGAAGGAACCATCTACAACTTGTCTTCTTTCATCACAGATGAGATTATAAGTAGAGCATAGGAGGGAGAGAAGATACTCTTTAGTAATTTTTTCCTCGCCATTGTATTTTCAAAGATTGGAATGCCTGATGGGACAGAAACATTTGTTTGGGAGTATCCAGAATAGGATCCCTCACCCAAAAAAAGGTTTTCAAAATACACTTGTGAAACCATGATGGCCTCTCACAAATCGCACCTCAAGAAGTGGTATAAGAGAATGTGTGATGCATTCGGAGCTGAGTAGAAGATCCCAAGGCAGTTGTCTGCACTCATGAATGGAGAGGCAAAATTCCCATTGTACCAACACTTCTACATTGGTATATTTACATTGACAGATGGGAATATGAGTCCATGGTGCAAGCTACTCTTCTCATTCACCATGCAATACTTCCAATCCAGAGTTAATCATTTCAAGGTTTCCAAGAGACTAAGGTTGGACCTTAGTGAGGTATATATATACCACCGTAAACTACACTGGAAGCTCACCTACCCAAATAAGCACGTGTACATGGAGAGATATGTCTCCCACGAGATACAGATGATGAATCCTTTAACGTTGCCAATTATAGGAAGGACTGTAGAAAGGGTGTATCTTTGCATAATTCTAGAATTTGAAAAATGCACTTACTTGGAGAATTATGTCTCCATCCCTGAAGACCCTACAGGAAGGAAGAAGGCCACACCTAGAAAGAGAGAAAGAGAAGAGGTCCATAAGGCATGAAGTGTTCAAACCACACAAAGAGTGAGCGCGCTGTAAGCAAGCACTAAGCCTAGTACTTACGCATGAAGAAAGAAGTATTAGTTCAAATTATAGAGCATGAAGATCCCCTCACTAATGAGGAATCACCAATGAAGACATCACCTTTCAAAGAAAAAGAAAAAGAATAATCTCCTGTAATAGAATCCCCAGTAAGGAAGAAGCAGAAGGTGACTGATGAGGAAAATTCAGAAGAAACAGAAAGTCTAGATGCCTACATCGGTAACAGGGATGATGATGATGAGCCAGAAGGAGGTGAAGACCATCCATTCTATGAGATACATGATTCTGAGGAAGATGGAGATAAGGAGTATAACGAAGGGGATGAGGAAGAGGACGAAGAAGAAACTGAGGCTCAAGGAAAAGGGGTAAGTGGGGAAGAAAATACAAAATATCAAAGGACCCAAGCCTCACAAAGGAATAGATAGAAGAGGCTGCAAAGAGAGAAGTAGCAGGAATTATTAAGAAGCTGGTGGATTAAGAGGTAGAGCTCTGTGTAGATGAGGTGCTGAAGGAATCTAAGGAGGAAAGTATAGGAAAATAATATGGCAGCATGGGATGAGATCCCAGTTTGGCTATAAGCTTTCCCAAAGTTACACGCATAGGGAGGAAGAGCATAGAAGAAGCACAAGTTCAAGGAATGAGCTACATCAATTATCCAAACAAGGTGTTGTGTGCACGCTTCCAGAGCACTGTGTCAATGGAACAGCTCTTAGCCATGGCTTCATTTGATGAGGAAGGTGCATACCCTCGGATAAGGAAAATGGTATCATGGGAATTTGAGTCCCACATTGATGAGCTCGAATTTTAAATAAGCCAAGGAGAATTGATGAAAATGCCATAAACAAAGGGAATAAACCCATTGGTAAATGCTCAACAATTGTCAGATGAGAAAATCTGCAATCGCTCAACAAAGTTTGAGTTGAGGTTGAAGCTAGGTTCTTCGGAAAAAATGACATGGTGAAGTTCCTAGATGCAAAGCTAGAGAAAAAGGAGGAAGAGATCCTTAAGAAAATAAGGGACCTGAAGCAGGAGGAACTAATCAGCACTATGTTAAGGTGTGAGTTAAAGGACGAGAATTCAAGAGTGCACAAGGCATACAAGAAGATAGAGATGACCAGGGATGCCATTTTCTTGAAGCATACAGACTTAGCACCACCTGTGTAAAAATATGGATCAGCCTAACAATGCCCAAAGGACTTGACCTGCATAATCACTATGGAGAGGTGGCCACTTTCCTTAGAATCTACAGAGGAGATGTTGACATGCCAAGAAAAATAAAATAAGATGAAATTTGTGTAAATTGTTGCTCTGTACAACAAGATCCTCACCAATGTAAAATCTATCATGTAAGTTGTTGAGGTTACCTATGATAATTGCGTGGATAGGGATAGAGTGGCAAGTATATTTGTTGTCACCCATGAAGTGGATGTCAAAACTCAAGGAGTTCCAGGAAAAGAATAAGGGGAATAGGTCTAAGTGAGAAAAAATCCTAGCCAAAGTAGAAAAGAAATAAGAATCCATTAAGACCTTGCGAGGTTCAATCAAGAACCGACTGAAGGAATTGTACCCCTAAATCACTCGGAGGATGGATGTGCTCAATGATTTGGGCAAAAAAACTAGAGGAGATCATATAGAAAATGAGTGCTGAGGGAGAGGAGATAAGTTTTGAAGAAGTAAGTGCCCTGGTAGGTGACCTCTGTCAGCAAGCTCAGAACGAGGTCGACACTTAGGGAAAGTTAGAAGAAGAATTAGGGAAGGATTTCCTTCTCCTACTCCAGAAGTAGACAAGTTCCCCACTCTTTCATTATTTTCCCCATTTATTCATTCATTTATTCTTCCATTCCAACCGTTTATAAGGATCCTCCATTCTTTATTTCTTTATTGAAGAGTGTTTCTAAGGACGAAGAATAGGCTTAATGTGGGGTGATGTTGGGCCCTAAAATATTAGCTAAGTACAAGAAGGCGTGTGGCTGCACTGGACCTAGTTAAAAAATGGCGTGTAGGTTAAAGGCATGTAGGGAAAGGTCCTAGCAGTAGGTTATAAAACATACAATCCACGTGCAAGGCAACACAAGTTTTGTACTTAGCCGCATTTGGCATCCCAGGTAGTACATGAGAAAAACTTGACCCTTGTGGATAAGGTGTCAGCCTGGCAATGTGGGATTAAAAAGGGAATATTATAGCCATGCAATGGAAGGTTCTAGAAGAAATCATTGCAAGAAGAAATCATTGCAAGGAGTGGAGAGCTCATAACTATGAAGGCATGCTCTCATGCAGGACCACTTCAACACTTGGCGACTGATGCATTCATACATACCAACAAAACTTGAAACACATATAAGAACAACAACACTAATAACAAAAATCTACAACTTTCCAAAATAAAAATGCTTAAAATATAAGTCAAAGGAGAAAGGAAATATTGGGCCACCACCTTATACCTCCCTAGTGGGTTAGGGGTCCAACCAAAAACCTCCAAGTGCACTAATCACAAACACACAATTCTCGTATCCCTCCCTCGAGTCTCTTATCTCTCCCTAATGTAGGATAAACAAAAATATATCAAGAAATTTTCCTTATACCTCCACAATGGTGGAGTGCCCTATCCACACTCCCTCCAAAAAATCTCACAAACTCCCTTTTTCTCCAGAATGGCCCCCATTTTCCCTCTCCCCACACCTTCCTTAAGGTCAAAGCTAACCCAATCCCATTCAAAAATCACATACATTCCTTCACTTTACAACACAACACACAAATAAGGACAACAAAATGTAAGGTATAAGACCCTACCTTGCCATTGCAAGCACCTTCAATCTTCAACCAACAAACTTCAAGCTTCTTCCATGTCAAGGCCAATTTCCTATGCAAGATCCTCCAAATTCCCAAATAAGTAACCCACAAAATAACCAAGAAAGTCCAATAAATAGAAAATGGTGGAGAGGATGGTGAGGTGGCTCCATGTAGGATACCACATCATTTCCCTCCAATCCACCTCACAATTCAAACACATAATCAAAGGCTCCATAAATGGGTAAGGTGAGGGTATGAAAAATTACATTCTTACACAAAAACCTCCACTCCATACATTCAAGGACACAATTAAGAGGGTTTAGAAGAAAGTGCAATTAATTACCTCTTTTTCCTTCAAAAACACATAATGATGGCTAAATTTGACCCCTAATATCATAGGTAAGGTTGTTGGATGAGTTTAAGAGGTATGGGACAAGTATAACATGTCCCACAAGCCTCGAAAAATGGGCTCAAAGCCCAAATCCGAGATTTGAGAGATGTGGGTGAGTACACAAATTGAAATCAAATAAAATCCATCTAATATCTAGAAGAAATCAAGGACTATCTACCACATTCATTGTCCTATTTCACATCTCATAATTAGCATTACCACATAGTTAATTAACTAAATACATAGCACACTAAATAAGCACAATAAAATGAGATGACATCACAATTAAATAAAATCACATACATAAGTAAGGCAATAAAATAAAAGGGAAAATCCCACATTCACAACTATAGTCACATATGAAGTTTCTCCCCCATGGAGACCACCTAACAAATACGACAAGCAATACGAAAATAACACACAAACACATACGGCTTCTAAGGAGACCATGTTGTAACACTCAATATTCTTCCACAGATAGTCTCATAGTCCCTTCTTTGTTTATTGTGATTTCATTACCTACACGCAAACCAGGACAATACCCCTTTGACCTCAAGGCCATATCAATATGTCAAAGAATTAAAAAACACATATATCACTTATCAATAACACCATCATATAACATAGCTATATCGTCACCAAGGTTAAACAACTCTATCAATCATTTACAATTACTAACCATCTATTGCAATTCTTATTTTAACGGAAACCATGTTTTTTTGTTAATCCATTGTAACTTATAAATGTATTTAGATGCGTTTAACAACATACTATCAATTATCTTTTATCATCATAATATCAATAAAACATAACATCAAGATGCTCATATGGTTTTTCCAACCATCTAAACATAATCACTACTATCAAAAGTCCAAAATGTCAACATATATCAAAGTAACTCGAAATCATCATCATGTACAGAAGTATCTATCAATGTCCTCAATATACCCATTTAGTCTATAATAAATGTCAAAACATAATGATAATCACAATACCCATAGTGTCTAATAATAGTCTATAAAAAATCGAACAATGTCCATGTCACTAAGGAACTAATAAACATGATCATGGTAAAATAAGTGTCGAAGAGAAGTGGGAACTACATCCCCCTCCCCTTAGACTTGACTTCTGAGCCTAGAAGTCACTGTAATAGATGTGGAAACTACACTCGTAGTGGTTTGGATACCTCCCATGTAGGTGATGACTCATCATATCTACCCCACTAGACACACACCTGATCAATCTCACACCCTCAAAGGCTTACAGTCCTAAGCTCTAGAATGTACACGGGCTCCATAATCACATGTCCCTTCTCCTGCACCTACAAAGAGGTCCAATCCAAGACATGAGATGGATCTTGTATATATCTCTATAGAATAGAAACATGAAAGACATCGTGGATGTGAGACAATCTGGGTGGGAAAGCTAAACGATAGGATACAAGACCGATCCACTCAAAGATCTCAAATGGACCCAGAAATATCAAAGCTATCTTAGAGCCTTTTTGGTAATGGATGGGGCTCTTATGAGGTTTGACTCTAAGTAACACCTTCGTACCAACCTCAAAACTATGATTTGTCCTCTGATCGGCATACTACTTCTACCTATCTTATGCCTCCTATAATCTCTGCCTGGTCAAAGTGACCTGATGTTCCGTATCCTATAACATGGTTGGCCCAATAGTAACCTTATCCTCTAATTTGTCCTATCTCAAAAGAGTCTTACACTCTCTATCACACAAAGCTTGGAAATGTGTCATGCTGATAGAACTTTGAAAACAGTTATTGTATGAAAACTTAACCAAATACAAATACTCCTCCCATAATGACAAATGATCCATCACGTACATCTGAAGCATGTCCTCTAATACCTTGTTCACCCACTCAGTCTAACCATTGGTCTTAGGGTGATAGGTTATACTGAAATTGATCTTCGTCCCAAGTGCAAATTGCATCGTGGTCCAAAAGTGGGAAGTGTATAACGGAATACCGGTCATAAATGATCTTATGTGGAATCCCATGTAACATCACTATCTCATCCTGATAAACACATGCAACTACACTAGCTGTGTAAGTGGTCTTAACAAGAGAAAAATGTGCCACTTATGTCAATTTATCAACCGTGACCATAATTGCATAGTGGTGATATCTTGACATGGGTATCCCAACAATGAAGTCCATGAAAATTATGTCTCATTTCCACTCTGGTACAATAAGAGGATAAAGAATATCTATTGGATACTGGTGTTTGGATTTCACCTTCTGGCACTCAAAACACCAAGACAAAAACTAGGCTATATCCTTCTAAAGGCCACTCCAATGAAATAACTGCCTCATTGTGGCGTGCATCTTCTTCACCCCATGATGGGTTGAATAAGGTGCATAATGAGCCTATACTAAAATGTCTTATCGTAACCCTCCATCTCTAGACACATATTTTCGACCCCTGTGTCTAAGAATCCCATCTAACTCCAATGATATCCCCTCAAAATTCCCCTTAAGGGTTCTATGTAACTAAATCTCTGCTCTCGCTGAGAGGTAGAACCTATCATGAGGAAGTTTTTGGAATATCCTGGTCCTCAAATTTATACCCAATGATGTATCCACGACAAGGTGTCTCCGTCAACTCAAGGCGTCTACTAGAACATTATTCTTGCCCTTCAAATGCTCAATATCCATATCATACTATCAATCTCCATCCAATGTCATTGACGAGCATTAAGATTGGGTTGTGTGAAGAGGTTTCGTAGCCTCAAATGATGTCTTAAGTGTGAACCTGTTGCCCAACAGAAAATGAATCCATTGAACTAAAGCATGAACCACTGTTGTACGCTCAATATCATGAGTCGAGTAATTCAGCTCATAATCCTTGAGTTTTCAAGACTCAAATGCAACAACGCATACATCCTACATCAATACTCCTCCTATTCCTGCCAATGAAGCATTTATACACACAAATAAGTCCCTCTAATGATATAATACTACTAGAATAGGTGCTTAAGTAAGGAATTCCTTCAGATTCCTAAAGTTCTACTCACATTTGTCTAACCATATAAATTTATTCCCTTTTTGTTGTAGGGAATTGATGGGATGAGTAATGCATGAGAAATCCTATACAAACGTCATGTATCCCACTAATCCCATAAAACTACGTACCTCGGTCATATTGGTCGGTTCCAAAAAATCAATGACAACCCTAATCTTGGAAGGATTGACTATGATACCTTCCCAAAAAATGATGTGACCTAGATACTAAACCTTTGTCTAAAATAACACACACTTCTCAAGGTTCCCTTATAGTTGTTGCTCTCGAAGACGCAATAGAAATTATTGAATGTGTTACTCATGCTCCTCATGCATGTGTGAGTATATCAATCTGTCACCCAAAAATATGAGCACAAAGTGGTCCAAGAATATTTTGAATACCCCTTTCATCAAGCTCATGAATACTGTGGGGGCATTCGTGAATCCGAATGGCACAACTGTGAACTAATAGTGGTCGTATCTAGTGCGAAAATTTGTCTTATGGATATTTTCCTTTGTAATCCTCAATTGATGATACCGTGAATTAAGATCTATCTTCAAAAACACAGTAGGTCCCTTCATCTGATCAAACAAATCATCAATGCATTGAATGAGGTAACGATTCTTGATCGTTACTTTGTTCATCTGCCTATAATCAATACACAATCTCAGGTATCTTTCCTTCTTCACAAAAATTACCAGTGCACCCAAAGGAAATACACTAGGATGGATTGGGCCCTTCTCAAGAAGGCCCTACAGTTTTAAATTTAGCTCACAAATCTCAGGGGTAGTCATTATGTACGAAACACTTGAGATAGGAATTTTTCCAGGAACCAAGTCTATACGGAAATCTATCTCATGCGGGGGAGGTAGGCTAGGTAACTCACTGGGAAAGACATCTGAAAACTCCCACAAAATGGGATAGTCATCAATTAAATGCCTACTAGTCTCATTCTCTTACATGTTACTGATTGTAATGGCATATAACTAACATCCCTTATACGCACATTGCTTCAGCTGCATACAAGATATAGTGTGAATGGATATATGCCTCCTAACCCTAACAGTCACTATCTCAAATCCCAAATCATCTACATAAGATATCACCTTACTGTAGTAATCCACTCTATCCATGTGTGTTGAAATTCAATCCATACCCAGAATAATCCCATAAGATCCCAAGGGGAGGATGCGAAGATCAAAGGTCATGGTGAAGGGTCCTAGGTCTACTACACACTCCTTGACTAAAGACTCCACTATGAGTTTGGCTACATAAGCCATCTCTACGCCCCGACTATGACCCTACCTAACTGCCACCAGCTTGCATCACTCTATTAAAGATGGGGAAATGAAAGAATCAAAAGTGCCTATATCAAATAGGATAGAGATGGGAATACCACCAATGCTACATGTTGTCTCGATCACAGTATTCTGGTGCTTTTTCTAGAGGTTCTCGACCACTGCATATATCCTGTGACTTTATGTCATGTCACCAACTATCAGCTTAGAAATAAGGGCCTTACCCTTGTTACCAGGTTTCTGTATACAATCTCTCCAATGATGTTGTTATACACCGCATCCATAACAACTACCAGGTCCCCTCCAATGAGAAGTGGATTCCCCAGGTGCTCTAGTGGTCTATGTTGTAGACCTCGGTGATCTTTCTATAGATTGTTGTGGCCATTATGGATGATCTCTAGCTGACTAAGCTCTGGGTGGTGCCTGTGTCCTAATGGGCCCTCTAGGAGGAGGCCCCATACTCTGTCGTCTATGTGTATCATATCTCTATGGAGGCCTAAATGGTCAACCAGTCTGTTGCTTCTATTGTGGCTCTTATTGTGGCTAAAAGGAGGACTTTACAGATCCATTCCTGCCATAAGGAGGGGTTTCTCCCGTTGACCGACTAGCCTGCATCTGTTGTATGCAGATACTCACCCTATATCTTGCCTATTGTAACTTCCCCCTATCTCCTCTACAATATAGGCCTTCTCCACATCATCAGCTAATTTCTACAGATAATGCATGTGCACTACCCCACCAAGATCCAAATTCAAGTCCCTGATGAACCTGTAAACCCTAACCTGTTCATCCTGCATATAGTCCACGTAATTGAAGCAAGTAAAAAAATATTCTCTCATGCTCATCCATTGTCATACTCACCTGTTGTAAATCATGGAACTCATCAATCTGCTGCTGAATGTGTTTCATCATTCTCTTTACGTTTTTGGAATGTGACGAAACAGATAAAGGTATGGGCTAAGAAGGAATACCTATTGTGTTGGTTTGGAGGTTGATGCGCACGTTCTAACTTCTCAACCTGATGCTGACTATGTGAGCTTCCTTTGGGCTAGGAGGAACTACCTGAAATAGAAAACAAGACCACCAAAGAAGAGTTAAACAATATATAAGAGTGGACTACCTAGCGTATGCTAGATCCGGGAAGTGTGATACTCCCTAGAAGATTGTCAATCCACTATTTTATAAAACAAATAAGAAATAATTGAAATACGTACATAATCGAATCTAGTTCTAGTATTCTGATTTGGGTACCTCATATCACTATTAGTGTCAATCCAATTCAATACTAAAACTTTTGTGATTCAAGGTCTTCAGGTCAGGTTACAGGTTGGTCAGGTGTTCTGCAGGTCACAGACAGGGTCTTAGTAGGGTTGGGTGAGGTGTTTGGGTTTTTTTGATAGGCGAGTGGTTACTGGTTTACATAGTATTGGTAAACATAGAGACTGATGTCAATCGAGGTATAACCGATCACGTTTAGGTAAAAACGACGGCGGTTATGGGTAACCGGGGTCGGTATAGTCGGGATGTTAAGATTGAATAAGGTTTGTTAATGGGGTTTGAGATGAGGTTAGGCAGAGATGACAGAGGGCATAACAAGGTATATGAGGATCTTAAGAACCCTCAAAAATATGTAGAGGTTAGGTAGGGGTGGTTTTATGGTGTGGGTGGAGAAATGGTGGGTTTACAGGCAAGTAAATGGTAGGGGAAAAGGGAATGCAAGTAGAAAACTGATAACAACAATAGAAGGACCCAACAGACTAAAGTATAAATAGATGATACAGGTAAAAAGTGTACCTACTATTGTGTAGGTCTAATAGCTACATGGTGATGATTATTGGTTTGTGGGATGGAGCTTGGTGTCGTAGTGGTGCTTCCCAGAATGCCACCGTGAGTGCAATATATCTGGATCTTTCTTGGTGCTGGCTATAGATGTCTATAAGTATGAAAAAGGCTCTAGTTCTAATTACATGCAATTCTCTTCTCCTCTCCTTGATCTCAGAATGTGCCAACCAACAAATAAGGTTGCCAAGGTGAATAAATGGTAACCGGTGATAGTTCCTGGTTGTAAGGCATCGGTCTCAGGATGACCAGTGTTGGTTAAGGTGGGATTTCCTAGGTTTACTAAAAATTGGAAAATCTTACATCATTTCGGTCAAGTCCATTCATTTTATCTGTAGATCAGAATGGATGTTATGTTTTTATGAGCGAGAAGGTGGTTAGAGGAATAATAGGCTTTTGATTTTTAGGGTTAAACAAAGTCTTATTCATTTATATAATGATGTTATGAATAGGTCTATGGTGACATGTCTAAGTGAGGTATCTAGGTGAGGTGTGCATCCATTTAATTAAAGTAATTAAATTAATACTGGGGTGGGGATGGGTATTAATTTAATTGTAAATAATTAAATTAATATTAATATGGGGTATAAAGGTCCTAATTAGGTGAATGTGTGTAAGTTGGTTATTCGAAAGGGGGCCAAGGGGAGTGTGACCCAATTTTGGTGTCTACATTTTGCCCCTTTTTGTCACGTGGCTTTTATTGGTAAGCAATGCTAACAAAAATATGAAATGGCTGCGTTGAGTGTAAGTGAAGGTGATGTTTCCCCAAGCGTGGGTTAAGGTAACCCCCCTTAAATTAGGAACCGATGAGGTGAGAGATGAAAGTGGTGAGTGGTTTGATAAAAGGAGGTGGTGGGAAAATAAATATCAGAGGGTACATTGGGTAAAGGGAAAAGGTCAAATCAGGTAAACAAGTAAATGGGTCAGGGTCAAAGGTAGTGGCAGTTGATCGTACGCACACATTGGAAAGTGTAGCATAGTACCAGGGTGAGAAGTTGTTAAAATTTACGTCAGCAAAGGTCGATAGGTCTATCCAAACAGGGTTGAAGTGATTCTGGTATCCAAGGTATAGGATATGGTGGGGAAACACAACAGAGGTCAGGTGCAGGAACATTTAGGTATGTTATGGTACACCAAAGGTCGGGTTAGGATAAACAACATGATAATAGGCAATGTAAGGTCAGTAGGAAAAACAAGACGGGTAACCACGTCGCAAGGTACAACGAGCATGGAGGGTCAAAGGTCACAAAAAGTGGTTCAAGCCAAGGTATATAGGTAACTGTATGGGTAAGGCAAAGGTATAGGTAAAATAACAACTCTTAAGACACAAAAAAGGCAATGTAGGGGTAGGTTGGGTTTATAGGTTTGGTTCAATGGGGGTCTGCATTGATAAAAAAAGGTGGGTTCGCAGGAATGGGGGCATGAAAAAGGAAGTTTAGCAAGGCAAAACAGTTAGTAGGGTGGACCAATGTCAGTTAGAGCATCGGTTGGCTAGGGCATAAAGAGGACTAGCGTCGCTAAAGTCGAGGTGGGTTTATAAAATGAAAAATTATGTATTTTATAGAATCATTGGTGTATTGTATCGTTGGAGAAAATGACAGATCCGTTTGACTTTTCGAGAGGAAAGGATAGGGCATTGTAATGAGCTGAGGTGGAGAGATCCGATTGGTGAGAGGAACTAGGTTGATGGGTCCACAAGATCAGGGGGATTTATTTGATTGGTGGAGAGATTTGAGGTAGTTTTGGCATGGTAGAGGTGGGAGAGGGGTTGGGTGGACCACTGACGTAGTGGCCAGATGTACCTACACAGAGACGGCACCACGATGAGGTAAAATTTTCTCCCGTTCCTTGTTGGTTAGCTGATTTGGTTTGTAGCTATCAGGTTTTGGTAGAAGTGGGTTTAGGGCGAATTAAATTTGAATTTGTGAAGAAAAATGGGTGAAATAGGAATGTAGGAAGGTGTAATTAGGTGAATGAGGATGGGGGAGGGTTGGAGGGATTTGTGTAGGAATAGGTGGTTAGTTAGGGAGAAATGGGGAATGTTGAGAGAAATAGGGTATGGTTTTTCAGAGATTTTTACTGCGACAGTGACCAACATCAGTCAACGGTTGGCCGATGTCGATGGGAGTTAGCCAAAATCGATCATGGATGGGGTGACCGATTCTAATTTTGGGAGACTGGTGTCGGCTAAGGAGAACTGATGTCAGTAGTCATTGAGAGAAAATTGGGCTATGAGATGATTAAGGGTGGTTGGGTGAGATAGGAAGGTAACGTTGAATGAAAATAGGCAGGGTAATATTTATAGGTGGGGGATCAAGGGTGAATGTGGGTATGGTCAAGGTTTAATAATGTGATGGTTTGGTGGATGTAGGCGAGGGACTAGTTACGAATGCGTGATAGGGTACCTCCCCTATTAGTAGTAGTATGCAGGAGCGCAACAGTGGAGGAGTTGCAACATGTGGCTGAGGTAGGCCTGATCAAGGTTAGACACTACTGACACGTAGTCTGGGAGCTGATTTTGATGGTCACCCTCATCAATAGATGGGATTCAGTGACCAACACATTCCGTTTGTCGGGAGGTGATATGACCATCACCTTGGAGGATGTGTATAGGATCCTGCGGCTACCAATAGTAGGTACATATGTGTATTCAATTTCTTCAGAGGCGTCTAAGGAGCCGATGTTGATAGTGTTTGGTGAGGGGCTAGCGGAGTTAAGGTTCCATAGTGATAGCATGAGCTATGGAGATATGTACCAAGCCCATCCAAAGGAGATGAGGTTAATAGTTCCGATGATGGAGGTAGTGTGTTTTTTTGCACTGTCAGATGCAGAGGGTGAAAAATTCCCATGATCATTGATGGGGGTTTTGCATGATATGATGGAGGAAAAAACCCAGTTTTCCTGGGCACCAACCTTCTTGGTGCAGTTTTACAAAGAATTGTGGGCCTATGGGAAATTACGGTAGTTCAACTTATGTTACACCTTCTTACTATATTGTTGGGCATATGAGCACATCGCATGTGTGCATTTAGTAGACATGCCATGACTTGATTCATTCAAGCCAGGTTTTGTGTGAGTGGGTTACAGGAGATGGGTATTGGTGATTGGAGAGTGCCGAGCTACCAGGGCTACACATGATGTAGCCAATTATAGGCATTTACTAGAGGGGTTGTTTGGCGTGGACATCATTTGGAGGCCCTATGTTGGCTTTCCTTCATACAGATAGATGACACGGAGTTGGATGGATTATAGCTGGTGAGATGGATAAAGGGATGTCGTGATAGTGAGCACGAGATGATCCCCATAGATAGGGTTATGAGACAGTGGGTATTGCCCCAGGATATACCTCCACTATTTCCACAGTACAGGAGGGATGATGTGGAGAGGTCTATGCCTCTACCACAGTTGACGATTCCTACAGGGTAGGAGGAGTAGGTGGTAGATCGGCAGATTGATGATGCCAGACTTACTGATAGGTACAGACAGTGGTGGGTAGTACAACTACGAGCGGTACCACTGAGGCTAGGGCAGTCAGACCTGACAACCATCACAGTTCAAAGAGACGCCCTATAAGGTCAGGTGGTGACTCTGGTCACATAGTTGGGGATAGTTCAGGGACAGCTGATAGGGCCAGAGGCATAGGTTACATGGTTGTAGGGCTAGTTAGCCACTACACATGCACAGATTGTGGGCCTATAGGCACAAGAACCCACATAGGATCAGCGACAGGTACCCACATAAGAGACATGTGAGATAGACATGGAGGATATCAAATGGGGAGATGCCTAATTGTTGCATGTACCTCCATATTTTTTGTGTATTTTGAGATATACCAGCCTTCGTACCGAAGAGAGCGAGGATGTACATGATCATTTTTTGATCATCTACCATCCTGTGTGCCACAGATGATGAGGATGTACATGAGAGTTGTTGAGATACTTACATTTATTTGTATCCATGTACACGTGTATGTATACAAAGACTTTTTGATTTATAGATGATGGTATTTATAGTATGGATGGTTTATTTTCTTTTAATTTTTGTTATTATGTGTGTATGTGATGGAAACTAGGTGGATTAGGCATGATGGAGTCAGGTCGGTTTATGCATGATGGAGTCAGATCAGTTTAGGCATAATGGAGTCAGGTCGGTGTAGGCATGATTGAGTTAGGTTGGAGTAGGCATGATTAAGTCAGGTCAATTTAGGCATGGTGGAGTTAGGTCGATTTAGGCATGGTGGAGTTAGGTCGATTTAGGCATGGTGGAGTTAGGTCGATTTAGGCATTATTGAGTCAGGTTGGTTTAGGCATGGTGGAGTCAGGTTGGTTTAGGCATGATTGAGTTAGGTCGGTGTAGGAATAATTGAGTTAGGTCAATTTAGGCATGATTGAGTTAGGTTGGTTTAGGCATGATTTAATGTCCAAGTTGTAGGTAACATGGGGGACAAATGGTGATGTATATACAAGTTATGGCTTAAATTCCCAAATATTTTCTATATGTGGAAATATGAAATGATAAATTGGTGATATGATGATGTGGTAAAAATGTGTATTAATTGATGCTTGTTTGGTTTAATTTCTAGTTATTAATATAAAATGGAAACTAACTAAGGTAGAATATGAATAGGAAAGTGGAAAGGGGGAATTGGTTAGGTTAAAGAGTGGTCGAGCTAACCTCTAAGGGCCCCATGCCCTCGAAGTGTTACCTATATAGCCCCGACGAAAAGGGGCCTCAGGCCGATGTAGTTCTCCCATAAGCTAGGGAAGATTATGATGAAGTAGAGGAATGGGTTTGTAGGTGTTAGGCATGGTTGAATGTAGGTCATAGGCATGATTGAATGTAGGTCATAGGCATGGTTGAGTTTAGGTCATAGGCATGGCGGAGTTTAGGTTATAAGCATGGATGAGTTGTTTTCAATGTAAGTGTTGATGATCTAGTCCTGTATAGGATAATCAATAAGTAATGGGGAAGGTGAATGGTAAGAGGTGGAAAAAGAGCTGCTTAGTTGATAAGGACCCTAATGAGTCTACCATACCCCAGATGGGCTTATGAACGTAAGACCCTAAAGGCATTGCATAATGGACCATTGTAAGGGTGAAGAAAGTCACATAATCATGAAATGTCACGGTTGTGGCAAGTCCCTTGAGTAAGGAGGAAATTTGAATAAAATAAAATGAGGTGAGAATGGGTGGTTTAGCGTAACTTAGTGTACGAAAACATGTTTTTCTTAGCAAGAAACCTAGGATCAAAAATAGGCAAGTCCATGACAAAAATTTCATCATTTTCTTCATTTTTTTTGTATTTTTAATAGACTGATCAATGTGGGAAGTCTATATGGGATGAGTATAGTATCTCCTTGAGGTCTTCATGAAGCTGATTGATGTGGGAAGCTTCTAGATATTTTTATCATATTTTTGAAATGACTTTATATAGTTGTCCTTCAAGGGAGCAGTCTATTTATAGCATGGTGGAAATAGAGTGAAGAGATGTCCCTTTTGAGGGAGTCATCTTTTGCTAGAAGTTTGACTCAAGGAGTTGTATCCCTTTTTGTTTTTGGACGTTTAAGTCATGGAAAAGACTATAGAGGAAGATTAGGTTCTTGTTTAGAAGACAAAACCATAGCACACAGAGGTTAATTATGAAAGAGGTGGTTTTGAGTGATGAATGACCATGGGATTCCACCTTGGAGAAGATGAAAAGTATCCATGAGAATCATGCTATGAGTAGAGAAGTGGTACTCATATTGAAGACAAGGCTGAAAGGTGGCAGGAATCACATGATTCTTGTTTAGTCATGGGTCCTCAAAATGGATAATATGGAAGGTGGAAAGCACTCAAGGGACGAGCGATCAATTGACAGAAAGTGATATAGAACTTGATGTCAACAATAAAATGGTCAAAGATGCAAGGCATTGAGGGGCTCAGGTTTGGGTTTACCTTTGAGTGAAGACAAATGATAAGCACATGATCCATAGGCATGGGTAATGATATAGGGTCCAAGCCAATTAGGAGAAAATTTTCCCTGCTTACTTTTCTCTTCTTTGGTTACATGTTGATTTTCCTTTCAGGATGAGGTCGCCGACCTGAAAGGTTCATTCATGAACATGTTTTTCATAGGCATGTTTGATAAGTTTTTGGTAGATTTGGAGATGGTCAAGAGCATTGAGACGAAATTCATCTAATAACTCAAGTTGTGCTAAATGATCTTGGTGAAAGTCATCGTCATTGAGCATGTCTTGTAGTGAGATGCGAAGAGATGGAATCTTGAATTTGAGAGGTAAGACAACCACGGTACCGTAGACCAGAGAAAATGGTGTGGCAGTAATCAAAGTGTGAATACTAGTGCGATAAGCCCACAAGGAAAAAGGAATGTGCGTATGCCAATCCTTCCCAGTATCATTGACTACTTTCATAAGAATTTTGTTCAAGGTTTTATTGGTCGATTCGGCTTGGCCATTGGTTTGTGGGTAATAAGGTGATGAGAAACTGAGTTGGATGCCAAAAGCATCGCATAGCTTTGCGTAGGGTTTTGTTTTTGAATTGCTTTCCATTATCAGTGATGAGGTGGTGAGGAACACCAAAGTGACAAATGATGTGATGGTTGATGAATTCACATATTTTCTCAGCTTTTGTAGAAATGAGGGGAATGGCCTCTACCCATTTAGTGTAATATTCAATAGTGGTTATGATCCATTGGTGGCATTGTGAAGAATGGGGATTGATCTCACCGACAAGATCCAAACCCCATTGAGAGAAAGGCCAAAGGTCTCGTGTGACCTATAAGGCATGACTAGGTGTGTGATGGAGATTTGCATGTTGCTGACATTTCACACAACATTTGACATAATCACAACAATCACGGTTTAAGGTTGGCCAATAATAGCCAAGGTGAAGAATGCATTTTGTGACAGCTAAACCACTAAAGTGGCCTCCGTAAATTCCATCGTGGACTTCCTTAATGGTGTAGGGAATTTCAGAACTTGTAAGGCATCGTAAGAGAATACCATCAAAGCCACATTTATAAAGGATACCACCCATGATGACATAATGAGAGACACTTTTAAGAAAGGCACGTTGTCCATTACGAGTGAGATCGGTGGGTAGAATGGAAAGGGAAAGATAGTCTGCATATTGCTTATACCAAAGGTCACATGGGTCAGGTGCAATGGTTCCAACGGAGTAGACTTCATGAGGTAAATAAGAGGGTGATTGTAGCCTTTGTATTGTGACAAATATTTTAGAGTCAGTGGGAGAAGCAGGTATCTGAGAAGCCAAGCAAGCCATGGTATCCAAAATTTATTGGTAGAACGTGGGGTGGTTTGAAGTTCGTAGCGGTCAAAGGTGGTCAAAAGTATATCTACATGATGTTTATACTTTTGAAGTATCTCATTACGACACTGGTATATACCATTGACTTGGTTTACAACCAACTGGGAATCGCCAAAGATATTGATGGACTTAACATCCAAGGCATAAGCAGCCTGGAGGCCCAATATGAGTGCTTTATATTTAGAAATATTGTTTGTACAATCAAAATTGAGTTTGAAAGACAAAGGCATAGGTTCACCATCAAGAGGAATGAGGATAACACCAGCCCCACCCCCACGCTAACACTTGGAGCCATCAAAGAAGAGTGTCATTTGGTAAGTGGGTTCGTCTAAGGAGAGGGTAGCTATGGATTTTTCTAGGAAATTGAAGTTAGAGGGTTGATTCCCAGAAAGGGGGGCATCAGCTAGTTGGTCAGCGATAGCTTGGCCCTTGATGGATTTTTGATGAATGAATTCGAGGTTGAGGTCAGCAAGAAGCATAAGCCAACATGTGGCACGTTGATGTTGATAGGGTTTGGCATACATATAGTGTAAGGGGTCAGTATTGGTAATAATGAAGGTTTTGTGGTTGAGTAGGTAATGGCAGAGTTTGGTGGCAACGAAAAGTAAGGCTAGGAAGAGTTTTTCGGCATGGGTATATCAAGTTTCGTAGTCCAGAAGGGTACGGAATTATGTAATAAACTGCTTTCTCTCGGTGTTGGTCATCACGATGAGTGAGCATGTCACCTAAAGAATGGTCAGTGGTAGAAATATATAGAAAAAAGGGTTAGTCATATTTAAGAGGAATGAGCATTGGTGGTTGAAGAAGGTATTGTTTTAAGGCTTCGAAGGATTTATGGCATTCATCATCCCATTTGAATGACATGTCTTTCTTGAGAAAATGATGAAATGGTTTGACAATGGTCAGAAAGCTATGAGATAAAATGACGAATGGATTACAACTTACCTTGTAGGCTTCAAGTTTGATGGAGATTAGTAGGTAGAGGCATTTCTAGAATAGCCTTGACTCTAGCAGGATCGAATTCTATGCCACACAAAGAAACGATGAAACCCAGGAGTTTTCTTGAAAGTACCACAAAGACGCACTTCTTTGGTTGAAGATGAACACAATACTTGATGAGATGGTCAAAGATGACCTTAAGGATGGGTAGGTGTTTAGTTTGATGTTTGGATTTGGTAAGAAGATCATCTATGTAATCTTCCAATATGTGATGCATGATGTCATGGAAGATGTAAGTCATGGCTCGTTGGTATGTAGCACCAGAGTTTTTAAGGCCAAAAGGCATGACTCGATAGTAGAAAGTCCCCCAAGGGGTGATGAAGGTAGTATTATGTTGATCTTCTGGAGCTAGTAATATTTTATTATAACCCAAGAAACTGTCCATGAGCATTAGCATTTCATGGCCAGTGGTGAGATCAACTAGTTGGTCAATGCCTGGTAGGGGAAAGTCATCTTTGGGACAAGCTAGGTTGAGATCACGGAAGTCCATACAAATGTGGAGTCCCCCTATTGCCTTTATGACAGGGACGATGTTATAAATCCATTGGGGATAGTCAATGGGTAGGATGAAGGAAACTAAGAGAAGGCACTGAAGCTCTTCTTTGACCAGAAGAGCAATGTGAGGATGCATTTTCCGTAGCTTTTGTTTATGGGTTTGGCATCAAGAATGGTTACAATGTTGTGTACCATGATTTTTGGGTCGATACCAGGCATATCGGCATAGGATATGAAAAAGCATTGCTATGGTCCTAAAAGGAAAGAAGTAAAAGCTTCCTGTTCAGTAGCATCTAAAGATTGGCCTATCTTTAGAATGTGCGGGTCATCCTGAGTGTTAATGTTGATTTCAATGGTAGATTCATTTAACATGGTTTGTATCTTAGAAGGTAACGACTGATGAATATAAGAATCTTCTGCACCCAAGGTAGGTGAGGATGGACTCATCATCCTGACATTGAATGACATTAATAGAAGGTGTATCATCATCAATCATGTCAAGATACAGGAATGGGAGAGAAGAGGGAGCCTCACCATCATGTTGATAGGTCAGGGGTCCTAGAGAAATGGTGTTTATGAAAAAAAAAGTTAGGAGGAATAGATTTAGGATCTATGGACTCCGTGGGTGAAGATGGTGACGTGGGTGAATGAGGTGGGGAAGGTTTTTCTTCCTGAAATGAGGTTGACACAAGCCTTCTTTGGAGGTGGTGCATCAAATCTAATGCCACTATGGTCATTGTGTTTACAAGTGGTACAGGAAGTGATAGTATGATAGAATTTTTCATAAAATCCGAAGCCAAATCCTTTCCATGTGCACCGGTGGAGGAAAGTGTGAGTGAAGCAAAAGTTAGTGAGGGAGTGTAGGTCGGATGAAAATGGTTGTGTTTGGGATGGAGGTTCAGGTTTATAAGTGGTGATATCAAGTCCCCCATACATTAGATTAGTGTGAAGGTGGGGAGGACCATAAGGAAAAACCTCACCTATGCGGTAGTCATAACCAAGATGTTGACGCAGGTTTCCATACTCTTGTGGAGTGAGGAACATGTCAATATTTTATAGGAAATATTCCCTAGAGTGAGGCATTAAAGGATACATTCTAAGGGATTAGTGGTTGATATGTGGGTAGCGGGGATAGAAAACTCGCTAGATAATTGGGAAGTACAAGTGAGTTAGTTGTAGAGGCTACAATGGAGGTAGGGATAGTAGGGTTAGACGTGTGAGAGGAGGTGTCAGTCTTGGTAGAGGGCCTTGTAGATGAAGGTGAAGTAGGGGTAATGATAGATGCCTTGACTTTGAAAAGTAAATATTTGGGCTGGTACAACATGTTATAGGTCTTGAAAGGTGATGGGTCGACTGGAATGGTGTAGTTATGTCCCTCATGTTCAAATTTGAGGCAGTGGTGTAAATTCAAAGGGACACAACCCATGGCATGGATCCAAGGTTGGTCGAGAAACAAGTTATACTGGAACTCTCCTTCTAGGATGTAGAATAGTTCCGAGATAGTGCGGGGACCTACACGAACATGGAGAATGATGGTACCCAGGGTAGAGGTCATGGCATCATTAAAGGAGCACAACATAACTGGGTTACCATGCATGTAATTGGTAGGTATGTGCATTTGGTTGTACACATGGGAAGAGATGATGTTAATACTAGCACCACCATCGATCATAACGTGTCATATGCATATATTATCAATATGGACGGAGATGAAAAGAGTGGGATCGGAGTCCTCAGACTAGAAGGGAGCGATCTCTTCATCTAAAAAGTTGGGGGCAACTACTTGGTGAGCAAGTGGAGGTGTAGATGAAGGAAAAAACTTAGTGAGAGAGGCTACGTGATGAGGGGTAATGATGGAGGCTATGGGTGGGGGTCATTTGGTAAAGCCTCAATAGATTGAAGGATATCCATGAGGGCTTGATGATGTGACTCAAAGGTTTATATGAGATCATATAAGGACATTTTAAGGGAGGATTGGTGTAAATGTTTTAGCATTGTGTGATGTGTGACCCCATCAGAAATAGGATATGCGGGACCTCGAATAGTAACTTTGGGTGTAGGTGCAGATGGTATGTTGGGTACAGGGTTGGTTGATGGGCTAGCCACCTTTTCTTTACCCTTGTATTTCTAAGCACAAGTGGCAACATGAACCATGTTAATTTGAGGGGAGGTGGATGAAGAGGGTGTGTCATGAAAGGTATAACAACATGAGGGGAAAAATATTAGTCGGTGGATAAGAGCCTTGTGAAATGAGTAGGGCCCATTGACATTTGGGTGGTGGTTTGGCCAACTCTCTTATATGAACCATGTTGATCTCAAATTTTGGGGGCAGATAAAAGGGTTGTGGGGGTGGAGATACTGGTCACTGAGTGGGTAATGGATGAATATTTGGGGAGATTGGAGAAGGTGGAGTGGGGTCCTCATCCAGAAGATCGTCGTCACTGAAATTGTGTTCAGGAGGAAAAAGTTGGATAAGAATGGTCTTCAAGGCCTTACAATTTTCAACATCATGTCCTGGCACATGATGATAGGCACAAATATTGGTCTCATCAAACCCTGTGGGTTTGGGTTTGAGAGGTTCATAAGGTCAAAGTAGTGGTAATGTGATGACAAAAGTCTCTAAGAGATAGGTTAAAATATTAGCATGGGACCCTGCTAATGGATCACAATGGGAGGTGAGTGTGGGTTTGGGTAGAAGTGTGGCTGATTGTTGGAGGAAGAGGCTTTACAGGAGGGGGAATGGGTTGGTCCACTAGTTTGGTATGTGGAGTAGTCTTAGGAAGGCATCTATTTGGATAAAGGAGGGTAGAAGAGTTGGTGATGGAAGTCTTGGTTGGTTTTACAACTTTATTGGAGGGTAGCGGATTCTTATCTTTAGGTTACATCCTCTTGGGTAAAGGTGATACATAGGAGTATAGGATGTAGAAGGAAAATTAGATTGTTAAAGAGGGTGGGTTACCCATGGGGGCAACCAAATTGAGTTGGAGGTGGTTGTTAGAGGTTGGGTAGAAGGTGTGAGTGGGAGAGATGAGAGTGTCATGGGTAGTGAAGAAGTTATGGAAGGTAGTGGTGGTATGGGTGGTAAGAAGGTCACAGGTGATGGTGGGGGTTGTGTGGATCACTTGGGTATGTTAGAGGGCCGTGATGAGGAGGTGAGCTGTTACATTCTTGGTTTACCAGTGGAAGTAGGTTGTTTGGCCAGGGTTGAGGGGTGAGGTCCTAGGATTGACGGAAGGGGTGAAGGTGATAATGGTGTGGTAGGTGAGGTTGGTGTATGAGGCCTAGAAGGTTGGGGCTTCCTTTTAGGGGCCGGAATAATTTTAGTGTTGGTCTGGGAAGATGCAACTAAATCTAATCTGATGGGTGGGTGAGTAAGGTTTGATGTCGACATGACCCCTAAGGTAGTGATGGGTTTAGGCAAGGGAGATGATATAGGCATGGGTAGGTGTTTGGGTGTAAGTGTGTGTTGGGTTATGAGCAGAGGTGTGTGTTCGATTGTGGGTGATGACATGGAAGGTGTTCCAATAGCCATGGTTATGTTTGGTTTGGTTTCTTGAAACACTTTTGGATAGATTGTGGAGGTGTCGGTGAGTGACAACTGCATTTGGGTTGAAGAAGGAAGTAGAAGACATCCCCAAAGTAAGGCCCTATCAATATAGTCTAGGTGATCGGCCAAGCGTGAAAATGGTACAACTGTAAGCGGGACCGATATGTATCGAGTAGCAAAGGGAAATGGCTAGCTTCAGACTCTGTGGGTAAGAGAGACAAAAGAAGATAGGTAGGATCTTGGAGGTCTGATGGAGAATGGTCATCTAAAGGAAATGGTGTTTCTATAGGATCCTCTATGGGTAGAGGAGATGATGGGCTAGATGAGGTGGACTCTTTGTGTGATGGTGCAGGGAGTGGACAAGTGTCCCCTATGAGTAGGAGAGGTGCTACTGACGGATGCTCGGTAATTTGAAGGCCAAAGGCGGAGTGCTAATTATGGGCTCTTCCACGGGTGAAGGAGAAAATGAAGGGGGTTCCTCTGTGGGTGGAGGAGTAGATGAAGTAGGTTCCTGTGTAGGTAGGGGATCATGGCTAAGATTTCATCTATGGAAGGTATAGGGGGAAATTACGAAGCAACTGTTATGTCATAAAAAATAGCGTGGACCTCCCGGACATTGATATTATTGGTTAAAGTGTCACCAGTTTGGTTGGAATATGGGGCATGATTAGGAAATGGTTTTTTGAAGATATGTAGGTTTTGGTTGGCAGGTGCATTTGGGTTATCTAAGACTAAATCTCCATTGTCTAACATTTCTTGGATGATATTCTTGAAGGTGATGCAGTTACCATCACTATGACCTTTGACATGATGATAGTTACAAAAGTCATGTTCTTTATACCATGTGGGTGTGGGGAAATTAGGGTCAAAACCAGTGTGTGGTTATATAGGTGGAAGGGTAATACCACTAGCCTTAATAAGCTTTTCCAAAACAGAAGAATAAGGTTCCCCTATTGGGGTATACTTTCGTTGTTCTCGTTTGAACTAGAAATCTTGGATGGGAGAGAGATTAGAAGAAGGTTTGGCTTGGTTTGATGGGTGAGAGGGTCCAGCCTTGAGAACTACGACATTGGTAGATCCTTTGGGTTTTGAATAGTTGTTCTGGGGTTTCAAAGATGAAGAAGCATCATTTGATTTGAATGCATTGTTCTTGTTACGTAACTGAATTTTATTTTCTTCGATAGCACGAACCTCCAATTTTTTTGCCATGGTGAATGCCTCGTCAAAGGTGCGGAATGTCTACCCCTGCAGGGTTGGACAAATGTGTCTAGCGCAATCTCAGGTAAACAAATCTATGAGCTCAGTTTGAGGTAATTGAAATGTGAGTTGGTTAATTAGGTTGCACCAATGAGTGACAAAGTCAACGATAGACTCGTCATCATTCTGTCATGTGGAGTAAAGATCAGTCATGGTGACTTTCTTGACAAAGTTGATTGAGAAGTGGTCTAAGAAGGCTTGGGCTACTTGATTAAATGAGTAGATGGAATGTCTGGGTAGCCCACTATACTAGTCTAATGTAGGTCCTGTGAGGGACATCAGGAAGGTTTGTAGGAGTAAAGTGTCATCATGGGTGATCAGGTAACACCCATGTTTGAAAGACTACAAATGTTGTTGTGGGTCTTATTTACTATTGAAGCGGTTGAATTTTGGCATTTCCCAATGTACAGGGTATGGGAAAATAGGAATGGATGGATAAATGGGATCACTATAGATTTTCATCATAGGTGAGAGAATTGTGTGAGCCGGAAACTGATGCTTCTAGTGTCTGCATCCTTTCCATCATTAATTTGATGAGGTCATTAGTAGGTTGTGATGGAAGGGCACCTCCTGTGGTGTAAGAGGGATGGTACTGAACATGTGATGTGGGTGGCATTCCAGTGTATGGTGATGCCGAATAGGAAGGTTGAGAATAGGGGACCAAC
Organism: Taxus chinensis; assembly: GCA_019776745.2. NCBI lineage: Eukaryota > Viridiplantae > Streptophyta > Pinopsida > Cupressales > Taxaceae > Taxus > Taxus chinensis. The sequence goes on along the minus strand of CM034155.1, from coordinate 325,952,844 downwards.
ATAGAGGGCATATATCTAGAAATGAATGATGATGAGATAGGGGGTTGTTGATAATATGTATATGTAGGTGGAACAGTCGACATGACTCTAGTGGTGATTGGGGGAAAAGACTGTGGGATGGAGAGGAAAATTTCTGGAATGGGGTAGGGGTCACCGACACCACAGGTGGTTGTGTTGCAATTGGTATCTGTGAGACAATGGGTGTGGATGGGGTTATGGTCTGGGTGGTCAATGAAGGAACAACAGATACTACATGTGCGACTGATGTTGCAGATGCAGCGGTCATAGTTGGTATGGGGCCTAATTGTAAAACCACTGGGGGTAAAGTAGGTGAAGGTAATTTTATTAGTAGGGGATGATGTAGAAGTGGGGATAAGGGAAGGAGAGATGGATACATGCATTCCATATATAAATTGACCCGAGGAATCTTGGGTGGAAGAGTGGGAAATGTAGAATTTTAAGGATATATTATTTTGATCAAGGAGTTGTGTGAAATCCTCATCACCTGTGGAAATGGTGGTAGGAAGGGTTGGATCCATGGGTGACAGGACAAACGGAGGTGAAGGACTAGGTGGGAGTGGTTGACGACTGACATGGAATATAAGAGCGTTAGCTTGGTTGCGAGTCAACATCATGTGAATGAATGTATATCAGGTAATGTTGTATTAATAAGACATAAAAACCAGTAGGAATGAGAAAGAAAAGTATTTGTAGGTGGATTTGGACAATTTATCAGTTGAGAATCAGCACAGGGTAACCGATGTTGGTTAAGTATGACCGATGACAGTTTAGGGGTAACCAAGGTTGATTATTGTGAGAAAAGAATAGTTTTACCAAACAATGCAAAAACTGATGAATTTCAATAGGTAAGCTATATGATGACATTTATCAAAATACAAAGAGTACAAAGACTCAGAGAAACTATAAACATTAAAGAAGATGAAATAGGTGTCCTTTGGGAAAGTTAACCAAAAGGACAAAAACCGATGATGGTTAGGTAAACCGATGACGGTGAGGAGTAAACATGACATCTTTAAACATGTCAGTTACTATGAAAATTTGATGAATGCAGAAAATATCTGAGATCAGATGAATGATCAACCCAAAAGTCTGGAGATGATATGATGAGGTCCTAACACACTCAGAAGAAGTCAAAATACTCCAACTATGATTGTGGAGTGTGCAAGGCAAAATAAAGGAAAATGGAGAAACACATCCTCACACCTCAAAACAAACTTCAATCAAATGCTAAAAACATGTGTCCAAAAAGTGATTTTAATTTGTTGAGATTATACTATTTAGATGAATAAATCATGAATTTAGAGTAGATTTTTTGGTGAGGAAGGTTTCCTACGAAGAAGAATAGGTTTCAGGTTATGTTATGGTAGGGGCGGGCCATCCTCTGAGGTAATGACTGGACAGAAGTAACCAGCTGGGTGCCCACTGTCAATCCACTGATCGTGTGATCATTGATAGCTTCTTCTGGGTGAGATGTTGTTTAAGAAGATGTGTATTTTTCAATTTTGTGTAGTTTGGTAGAAGAAGAAGAAAGAGAGTGTTTTTCTATGATTATTTGTGTCAACCATCAGCTGGGCATGACTTCTAGCATATAGGTTTACCTCATTTTGATGTGAGCTAAATGTAACATGCAAGGATGAAATGCAACTGAGTTTTAAACCCAAATTGAAAAATTACATTTGATGAAGCAAATGATGAACATGTAGGAACATGCTCTTTCACTACTTATGCGAATGCAAGAAAAAAGAAATGGTTTTTTTTAAGCACTGGAAAATAGATGTTGTTTTAGAAAATTAGAAGAAGAGAGCATTACTAGGGAAATAAATTTAGTGTGAATACATTTAGAAAATAAAAAAACACACAATATTTACTTAGGAATGAATAAAAATGCAAGGAACCCTAGATGGGTTCCACCAGGCATGCCAAAATGTTTCACCATTTTCTTTACATTATTGGGATGTGATGAAATAGATAAAGGTATGGGCTGAGGAGGAATACTTATTGTGTTGGTTTGAGGTTGATGCGCGTGTTGTGAATTCTCGATCTAATGCTGACTGTGAGAGCTTCCTTTTGGCTGGGAGGAACTACCTGAAATAGAAAACAAGACCACCAAAGAAGAGTTAAATAATATATGACAGTGGACTACCTAGTGTATGCTAGATTTGGGAAGTGTGATACTTCCTAGAAGGCTATCAACCCACTGTTTTATAAAACAAATATGAAATAACTAAAATGTGTACATAAACGAATCTAGTGCTAGTATTATGATTTGGGTATCTCAGATCACTATCAGCATCAATCCAATTAAATACTAAAAACTATGCGGGTCAAGGTCTTCAGGTTAAGTTGCAGGTTGTCCAGGTTGTTTCTAGGTCATAGACAAGGTCTTAGTAGGGTTGGGTGAGGTGTTTGGGTTGTTTTTGATAGGCAGGTGGTTGCTAGTTTACACATTATTGGTTAACATAGAGACCAACTTCGGTCGAGGTATGACTGATCACGGTTAGGTAGAACCGACGGTAGTTATGGGTAATCGGCATCGGTATAGTCGAGATGATAAGATTCAATAAGGTTGGTTAATGAGGTTTGAGCTAAGGTTAGGCAGAGATGACAGAGGGCATAATGATGTATATGAGGATCTTAGGAACCTTCAAAAATATGTACAAGTTGGGTAGGGGTTGTTTTATGGTGTGGGTGGAGGAATGGTGGGTTTACAGGCAAGTAAATGGTAGGGGAAAAGGGAATGCAAGTAGGAATATGATAACAGCAATAGAAGTACCCAATAAACTAAAGTAGAAATAGATGATGCAGGTAAAAAGTGTACCTACTATTGTCTAGGTCCAATGGCTACATGGTGATGATGATTGGTTGGTGGGATGGATCTTAGTTTCATAGTGGTGCTTCCCAGAATGTCACTGTGAGTGCAATATCTCTAGATCTTTCCTGGTGTTGGCTATGGATGTTTGTAGGTATGAAAAAGGCTCTAGTTCTACTTACATGTAGTTCTCTTCTCATCTCCCTGATCTCAGAATGTGCCAACTAACAAACAATGTTGTCAAGGTGAATAAATGGTAACAGATGATGGTTTTTGGTTGATCGGCGTAAGTTTCGGGATGACCTGCATCGGTTAAGGTGGGATTCCCTAGGTTTACTAAAAATGGCAAATCTCGCATCATTTGGGTCAGGTCCGTTCATTTTATTCGCGAATCAGAATGGGCATTATGTTTTTATGTGTGGGAAGGTGGTTAGAGGAATAATAGGCTTTTGATTTTTAGGGTTGAACTAAGTCTTATTCATTTATGGAAACATGCTATAAATAGGTATATGGTGAGGTGTCTAGGTGAGGTGTGCATCCATTTAATTAAAGTAATTATATTAATAATGGGGTGAGGATGGGTATTAATTTAATTGTAAATAATTAAATTAATATTAATTTGGGGTATAAAGGTCATGGTTTGGTGAATGTGTGTAAGTTGGTTATTCGAAAGGGGAACAAGGGGAGTGTGACCCAATTTTATTGTCTACAGAATGAACCATCTGGAAATATATCTACTCTTGAATCGCTCCTCAAAGAGCTCCCATATCATAGTCTCTAAATCCATGTGAGGTTTCTTCTCCTATGTCCTCCACCATACTCATGCCTCGTCTCTCAAACGATGTATAATGACATGAGGCTTTGTGTTGCTAGTGCGCGGTCCTAGCTTGAAGCATTCTCTCAAGTTAACTAATAATCCCTCAACCTAGAATCCTCATGTGTCTCTAGTGAAGTGAGGTGGATGAAGCTTCAATATCTCATGGATATGATCATCCACTATTTTTTGTTTACCTTTGGGCCTCTCCTCATGTTCGTCTCTATGTCTAGGGCTCCTATATCTCTCCCTATGTCTCGCACCCCTATCTCCCTACTCTCTCAGTGGTGAGTCATGTCTAGTTGGATCCACATGGAAGATCTCTACCCTATGCTCCCCACTATGTTATGGACAGTCACGAGCCTTCTTTGACAGCTCCCTATCATGTTGGCTAGGTTTTCCCCCAAGTGAACCTTCACGTATGGCGGCATTGACCTCTTGTAAGGTCTGTAGAATCTATAGTAATATGGTAGTGACCTCCTGCTCTGGGGTGGTCCCTCTAACTCAATGTGGAATAACCCCTCATCTAGTCCATACTTCCTTCACAGACGAAAATGGGAGTTAGTTCATCATCATTTAGGTTTATTTCAATTTACTAAGTTCCTATGTTTTAATTTATCAACAATGTTATATGTCATAGGTTTAAAGTTGTCATAAGTTTACTTGTTGTGTTTCCATGTTTACCCAAGTGTTGAACCCATGGATCTGATACCAAGTGTAACGTCCACATTTCATCGCACCCAAAATCACACTGTAACTTCATTAATCACTTAGGAAAAATTATGGATTGTTTCTAAATGTTGTAAGGTTAATATACTTTAATTAGATTTAATTAATTCCCTTCTAAGAATCTCTACACACCCTTAGATTAGTTGGAAGCAATTTAATAATTAAATATTATTAATTAATTCCCAAAATTGTTACAGAGGAAAATCTTCTTCCTAAGTTCCATTAATTGTATTTAAATATTGACAAAATTAATTTCAAGAAAAAAATTTAGTTCAACTCAAACATATTGGGTGCACTGTGCAAAGGATAAGGTTGTGGATACCATTTGATGGTTTATATTTTGTGGGGTGGGGGGGAGGCATAGCCTACTCTACCCCCTTCCACTATGTATATAATATGGGAGGGGCTTACCACTATAATTTATAATATGTGGGGGGTGGGGTGGGCGGGGGTTCCCCTCACCCCCACCCCCGCCCTTCTGTTTTAATATAAAAATAAAAACTAGTGGGGGTGGTTTCCCCCACTTATCATAATATTGTTTTCATTAATACACAAGTCGCTTTCCATATTCTTTAAGGTTGTTGGACTAATATTCTTTTCATTTAAACAAATACAAGGTAGAGAGAGAATAGTTTTTTATTGAATTTAAAGGGAGATAAATTGCATATAATTTTTTTTGTTTTCTAAAGTTGTATAACTTATCAAACAATACTAAAATCCTACTATTTTACAACTCATTTAGAATAGGAAAAATAGTATAAACACAACCAATATATATATAAGGCAAAACAAGAACATTTCAAAATGGAAGAAAACAATTTATTTCAACACATTTCTAATTCCAAAGAAGATAACTTTCAAATTCTAACCAAAATGCAACTTTTAGTTGAAGTTGTAGATTTAAAACTCAATACAATGCAAATGAGATTCTACTTCAATGAGATGTAACTTTCAATCATACACATTCCATGGCTTGGTAACTCATAACAAGTTTTAAAAAATTCATTTACAAGAAGCTCAATTAAAATGCAAGTATCAAAATCCCTCCACTCAAAGGTGGAGACAACATGCTAATTTTACAATGAATCTCACTTTTTGTTACAAATGCACCACTACAACTTCATCCCAAGCATAGACTTACAACTCCTCCTTTCTTCTTCATCTTCAACACAACAAAAAGGAAGGGAACATAGGAAACACTCTCCTCCCAACATTAATCTAATGAGAAAGTGAATCCTACCTTCTCATTGGCCCCCGAGACCCAACAATGGAATTATTATCACCAAAAAATAGCACCCTCCGATTCGTCATGCCTGTGTGAATGAGAAACTGGTATTTTTGGGTAACATTGGACTATCTCTCAAGTTGTGGGACTTGCTACTTGAGATGGACCTCCAGAGAAGGCTAGTTCCTCCACCTATTCCTAGCACTAAACTACTTCTAAGGAAGGAAATACGACTGTCTACACCTAATCTAACAATTCCCAAGGACCAAGGAGAGAGAGAGAGAGAGAGAGAGAGAGAGTATGAAAATTAAGAAATCCTACACTACAGAGGTGATAGCACCAAGAAAAGGGGGTGAAATATCCTGTTGAGGGAGAATAAAGAAATGAAATGGAGTTGAGAGAGGCTAGACCAATGTGACACAGTCCCAAATCTTCATTTACCACTAAATCTCCATGAAACACAACATCCTTGCACATGCAAATGAGACTTACATGCATAGAAAAGAAACAACCAAAATAGAGGGGCAAGGAGATACAACAAAACAATGTAATGGTTGAAAGAACACCACAAACACAATTTTATTGCTCTTAGAATATGCACATTCCATTAAATTGTTGAAATAGAGGTACAAATACACTTGACATGCCCATGAGAGGGTTTGTAGCTCAATGGTGTTGAGAAAAAAACTTTGTAGAGTTTCTCCACCTCCCATAATATCTCTTTTTACAATGATCCCAACACTCCAATTTATAGAAATTTGAGAAGAGAGAGAGAGAGAGGGAAAATTAAAATCCCAAAATTTGTCCTCTCACCACATGTAAGAGGTAATAAATGAAGTGAAATGATGTCCTGTTACTTGTAAAAGGATCACCGTGTTGTCCCATGACTTGCAGCAGTGAGAAATGTCATCCCATGCTTCATTTAATGCACCCCCAACTATGAAATAAAACATTGTTATGATCTTGGTGCATTTTCTGTGAAATAAGCATCAATTCCTTGTTAAATCCTAAATTTCTTGATTTTTGTGCATCAGTCTTGGAGCCATGATTCCAACGGTACCAATTTTGTGTGATTTTGTTGAGAAATGTAAAATATATGACATCTGAGTGGAGGCAGTTGCTTTCGGTTTTCTAGGAATTTATGTCATTTGACGGGATTGGATATTTAATTGACTAGAGTCAAATATGTTTATTTTATTTTCATAAACCTATCCTCATTAAAATTAAGAATTGTGGCACAGAAGACATCATGCCCATTCTGAAAATTCTAATTTTGTGAAAATTGGAGCTCTGGATCGAAAGTTATGGCATTTTGAAGTTCGGGAGTCAGGCGCAAGGCACGGAAGGGAAACAGAGGGAAGGCATGCACGAGGATGGCACGTGGCACAATAGGGTGTATGTGGATTTGCAAGATGAAGAGTAGGGATGACTGATTTTAAGGAATCTGGAGAAGGGCACGCGAGGAAGCAAGATGCAAGTGTGCGAAAGGAAAGTGGATCGAAATTACATGCATGGATGTGTGCACAATAGAAAAGACCGCATGCTTGTGAAATACAAGTATAGAAGCAGGATGCTAATATCCAATTGAGGAAGGGCATGTGGAGGTGGAAATAAAATAAGGTGCGTGACAGGAAGACCCGAAGCTTAGTCGATTTTGAAGTTATCTACAGAGGGGCGCACGAAATAATTGCATGACTCAAGGAGCGTGCAGAAGGACTACAGCTTATGCAAAGTTCCAAATGAGAAAGCCTATGGATGTACAACCTGAAATGTGAAGCATCAAAGTCAGAATGAAGATACAAGCTATCCAAAATAAATAGGTGAGTTATTTGGATAACAGTTTGGTGACTTTTAGGGCCATCTTCTTGCTAGATGACTAGATCAGTAGCCTTAGGAGTATCCATTGGGCATGGAGTCAAGCCTAATAAACACAATTCTGATCTAAATCTCCAAATTCTTTATTCTCCCTCAATAGGATATTTCACCCCCTTTTCTTGTTGCTATCACCTCTGTAGTGTAGGATTTCTTAATTTTCATGCTATCACCTTTGTAGTGTAGTGTTGAAGCCATTTTCCTACTTTCAAAAACATACTATCATTCATCTATTATCATCATAATATTAATAAATGATAACATCAATATGCACATATTGTTAGTCCAACCGTCTAAACATAATCACTACTGTCGAAAGTCCAAAATGTCAACATATATAAAAATAAATTGAAAGCATCATCACGTACAGAAGTATCTATCAATGTCCACGATTTGCCCATACAGTCCATAATAAATGTCAAAACATAATGATACTCACAATACCCATAATGTCTAACAATAATCTATCAAAATATCGAACAATGTCCATGTCACTAAGCAACTAATAAACATGATCATGGTAAAACAAGTGTCAAAGAGGAGTGGGCACTATAGTTTGATTGAGGGAAGTTGTACCTAGCCTAGAGATGGCATGAGATGTGGTGCCTTTATGCATGAACCAAATTTTGAAAATAGCTCTCCTATTTGACTTTTTCTTTTTGTACCTGATTTCCAAGCCCAAAAAAACTCTCATGTTTGACTTTTGTCCTTTTTGTACATGTCAATTTTTGTTTTGAATCTTGTGCCTTCTTCGTCTCTCAGTAATTTTAGAGTCCAGACCTCTACAATTATATAAGTAGCTCGTGTATTTGTGCATATATTGCTATGTCAATATGTGTAATCTATTAGTTTGTAATATGTATCTTGCTCCACCTCCTCCAAAGTATAATTTTGATTCTCTTGCTCAACCTCTTTAATATAATGTGTTCTATTCCCAAATGTATGTATGTCTTGACTGTTGACATTTTTGGCACTCGTGTAAAAGGTCGACTCGAAACTTTGTTTATAGATGGAAGGAATTGATGTGATGGACCTAACTATAAATAAAAAGGAAATAAATTGTCGTTGTTCTAGTATTATAAATTCTACCTCCTACCTAAGGTATCTTTTCAATCACATCCGAGTCATGATCATGCATCAATTCCCTTGGGAACCAATACAAGACCCTGACATAGATGGGAAAGATAGATGAGCTTGAAGGTGGACAACCCAAAAATGGAAAAGGGATAGTTCACTTCAAGGATGAAATAGGTTTCATCTTATCTTTATTCACTTTCCAGTTGTTATCAGTTATCTTGAACTCATTAATTATGATTAAATGAAAGGTTCATAGTGTGTATGAGTTGTACATAATTCATTTTACATCATGTAAATTAAAGAATAATGCAAAAGAGATAAAGATATAACTCATCACATGAAGAAATTTTCATTTGTTTCATAATTATAAAGTACAGTGAACCCACACAAGCCATGGGAATAACTCTAAAAAGAAAGAACATAATTGAAAGTATATATATGTAAAACTGTGAATAAAGAAAGATGGAAATCCATCATTTCTTGTTAGATGGATTTCCAGCAGTTTGGATGTTCATTGTCCTTGTTGCTTCCTCTCCACCATCTTCTCCATCTGCTACCATTTTACCTGAAAGAGGAAAATTAAAATGTTAGAGCTTTGGATTTCATGTTTGCTATATTCATAGCTTTAAACAGATGAAATTTCAAAAATGAACTTGAAATTAGAAGTACAAGAAATAATTCATAAGCAAAATATCACCTTCAAAAGCATGTCATAGGAAGAAATCAACCAGATGATAAAATAAAAGCCTATGGATTTCATATTTTTCTAATTAGTTGATAAGTGTGTAGGTGTAGGTAATATAATACAACTTTTAAGAAAGTAATTACTTCAAGTTTCAGAGATAGAATCTACAAGTACATAAACATATTTGAGTTCATGATAATATGACCAGATTACAATTTCCAAACAGCTATAAAAAGTATAGTTTCAAACTTCAAACAAATACATGGTTCATGTCTCATATCCAACACAGGGTACAATGGTTGGGATGCAAGTTTCCAATCTCATATCATCATATTTTGACACAATGAAGCTACAACCTAAGTACCAGAGCTCATTAGATTCATGAAGTGCATATTTTCAGAGAAAATTTCAAAAGGAGCTTCATTAAGCCTAGGAACAACTTTTAGAGAGAATAAATATTCAAGATATAGAATTTATAGCTTGCACAAGGAGAAACATCTCATGGAAAATTTGAGGAAAGAGAAGGAAACACAAATTTACAAATCACATGTCATTGTAGCCATCACAGAAGTTTCCAGTAAACCATCAAAAATTTCAAAGATTATAGGTACAGTCTTGGAATTGGAACCTCAAAGATACATTACAGATTTCATAATGAAAAATTGTAGCCATGATCTTACTAAGGAATGCAACTATGCACTGGTTATAGAAGAACCACAATTTCAATCAAGGTTACAAAAGCAATCAAGCTTCAACATAGAATTAGAGTTGCCAAATAGACAACAAATAGGCTATCAATTAGAAAAGAGAAGCTACAACTTGAATATTCCATAAAATACTCATGAAGCAACAAGGCAATCATCTAGATGAGAAAAAAAGTACAATAGTTACAAGGTTTAATAAGACATCCACTAGTAGCTATGCATTATACATCAAGAGGGGAGCAGGTTTCATTTAAATTTATCTAAATCATTACAGACTATCAAAGAAATGAATATTCTGCTACCACATTCAAAATGTGGAAATATCACAGAGCTCTACTAAGTATTTCATCTTCTTAAGAAAATGTGCAAAGCATTATTGCAATCATGTAGATTTTCCATATTTATGGCCATGTTATAGCTTTGAGGCAATTACAAAGGTTGTAATTACATTTCAAGAATGAACAAGAAAATAGAAGCATAAGCTTGTAGCAAATCCGAGCAGAAAGGATACGTCATATAATTTCAAGGATGTCATGTTAGGAGATCATAAAACAAGCCATTATCTTACATATGTTGCTGCCACTTCAGGTTCTCAAATAACACAAAAGAACAAGCAATTCAAAGTATAATACATATCAAAATACAATCATGATACACACTTCACATATTCTTAGCTACAGGTAGTAAAAATTACATTTCATTTATGAATACCTCATGTTTGAATAACAAATCAATTTCCAGTCATACAAGAGGATATAAGCTTAGAATGCATACATCCAAAGAAGATATAATTCATGTCTACAAATGAAGGTAGGCATACAATTTTATAAATATGGAGATCCATTTAGTATTCATGGAGAAGTGTTGGAGTCTCTCAAAACCTCATATTTTCTAAGATTAAATGCTTATCAAAAGTTCCAAAGAATGGTACATGATCACCATGTAGATTGAAAAATTCAATAAATGCTAGAGCTTACAAACTTCATTATTCATGAGTTCAACAAGTTTCTTCGAGATATCATACAACTAGAAAAGAAATAAAAGGGAGAAACAATTCTTATCAAGTGATGAGGACAAAGCTTCAGAAAGGAATAATGTCAAGCCCAGGCCATAAAATCTCAATAAAATATGAACTTAGAGAAATATGAATGGAGAGCTCATGGATAGTAGCATCAAGAGACAGATCTAGGCGTATAAGCAAATGAAATGGAAATAAAATCATAGATCACCTTTTTAAATCCCTATCAGAAATGTCAATTTCCTCAAACAAGTGTAGAGCTCACAGATTTGACAAAAAAAATAGAACAAAGTGTCCATTAGGAATCAAAAGATAATGTAAAATGCATCTCCTTACTTACAAATTTCAACTTGCAGAGAACTATATTACAGATTAATTCAACCCTACTAGTAACCAGAGCTCAAAGACTCAAATCAATTAGCAGTGAGTAAATAAATCAAGTAAACTACCAGATACACAATGAAATAGAGAAAATGGAAGTGAGTGAGTTTAATGGTGGAAAGTTGTTCTCTCTATCTACTTATTTTGGAAGGTAAAGGAATTTTTTCCTTGGAATCAGAACCGAAATCGATTAATTTCCCAAGGACTATCCTCCAACCAAGGAATAGGGTGCAAATACCATGATAAAATAAATAGTTACAGCTACCTTAAAGAAGCCCCAGCCAAGATACAAGTATGTGCCAATTATGGAAGATGGGGACCACCCAAAATAAAATCCAAGAACCTATCAGGACCACATTTGTGGCTAATACAAGAAACCTATTGGTGTCTGATTTAGATGCTACATTCAAAGAAGGGTTTCCTTCGAAAATGTTTCAAAATATTGAGTCTTTGGATGTTTTTATCCCATGTGATGTTGATCCTGAAAATAACATTGACGCATGGACAACTATTTATAATAAGAAGAAAAGATGATTATCACTGAATCACAACACCCTCCTATTTGCACAAGTGTGTGTGCTTGAGCTTTCGGTGTGACTGTGTAACATGGGTACTATTTCAAAGTTGTGGGGCCTGCTACTTGAGATAGACCTCGAAAGAAATTTGGTTCTTCTTCCTAATCCTAGTGAAAAATATCTCTACTAAACTGAAGGTACTATCTCTATCCTACAATTCCCAAGGGACCATGGAGAGAAATAACATGCAAATGAAGAAAAAATACACTAAAAAGGTGATGCAACAAAAGAAGGGAATAAGGACAGCCTCTAATGTGTGAAAGTGGAAGCAAAATGCAAATCAGAGAGGGTGATGACAGTACTCCACAGTCTAATAACAACATTCATAGCACACTTTCATGCATACACAATAATAATAGACCCTTGCAAGAAAAGTCAATTTTTGTGAAAAATAGAGCTCTGGGTCAAAATTTATGACCATTTGAAGTTTAGGGTCAGGATGTTCCATGTGGGCTCCCATGATCCACGTTTTCCTTTGCATTGTGGGTTTTATGGGTTTGGATGTCCCATGTGTCCCGGGACGTTGGGGCCAAAATTCTCTACCTTTTCCGATTCTTTCTTTGTGCAGTGAAATTGACTATTTTGGGCCCGAGTGTCCTGCATGTTTTTGTGCGGCTTGGGCCGATTTTCTCTGCATCACCCAATTCAAGATTTTCTTTCCTTGCACATTAATCGTTGATCAGGCCAGGTGGCTTGTTGACTCCAAACATATCCGCATTGCTTTGAGTGCGGCAATTTCTGATTTTCAGAGCTCACGCATTCTTTTTTCCCAGCTGTCATATGGACCACGTGGGACAAAATCTTCCAATTTTTCCACATTTTACTAGCTGCTTAGCATTTTGGGCCTGAACTAGGTACGACAAACCCGGGTACGATCTGTAGCCCCCAAACCCGATTTACACTAAAATAGGCCCTTGACTTCATTATTTATATTTTTTTCAAATTTTCACTAACTCCTTGAATTTTTATTTGGATGGGGAAGTTAAAGAAAACCCAACAGATCTCTCAAAACCAAATTTTGAGCCTCAAACCATTTTTTCCTTCTCAAGCCCGAAGAAATTGTGTCAGTTATCAAAATTACCTTCAGGGTGAATTTTGGATAATAGTAAGCATTGGTAAAAACTTACACATTGACATTGTATGTTTCCATATCCATTAGTTGTTTGGTATGTTTAATAGGTATAGTTTTTATTGGTATAAAATTTAATAGGATTGACACATTTTTAAAAAATTATTGCACTTTTACTATCACTGTGAGAAGAAGACAACTACCGAAAAGAGTAAGACCAACTATTGCCAAAACTAAAGGAGTCATATTTCCACCAAGTGAACCACATGAAGAAGAGGCCAACAATACACCAATTCAAGATGTCAACTACACTTTTTTCAAGATGCCATTAATAGGCTAGCACCTTAAGAAGTAAACATCCAAACAATGAGAAGGAGGTCTTCAACTAAAAGATTACAAATACACAGAAATGATTGGAATAAATCTGACATGGATAATATTATGAGAGCTGTTGAAGAAAAGGGATATTCTAAATGTTCTACTACAAAAAAATGGGTTATACCAACAAGCACTCTTACTTCTTGTTTGATGGGTCTCACCACCACCAAAAGGAAGGGTCCACCAATAATTATTACTAATGAAGAATAGATTGAGATAGTGAGTTGGTGGCATGAAATGGAAGACATGGGTCATGGAATAAAAATTATACAACCTAAGGACTACATAGAACAAATATGTGAAACTAGGTCCACCCTTTTTATAGATGGTCTTCCTGGTAAGTCATGGTACACTGATAATAAAAAAACACCTAGAATTAACATTGAGAATATCTAAGGGCCTTGATAACTATCGAGCAATGTGTTTTAGGTCATCAATTTTAAAAAAAATTTACATTACTCTATCCAATTCCTATGACGCCAACCCATATGAGCCAAACAAAATATGGAATTATGATTACACAGGATTACATGTAGGAAGGAACTACGGTATGAGAGTGCTTTCTAAAAGAGGTAGTTGCAGTATCCCATACATCACTCCAAAAATTAGGGAATGAATTACAGAGTGTTTAGTAACCTGAGTCATCATATATGTGAGGATTGTTGATAAATAAACATCCAATTAAATTATTCGAATTATTTTACAATGGAAACCGTGATTTTGAGAATTGTTATGTTTCTTCCAAGGATTCTCAAGAATCTCCAAACACAGTCATGGTTGTTGAGTCTAAGGTGTGTGTGGTACAAGTGTATTCTTCCTTACGATCGTGAGAGAAGTTTTTTATCATATGGAAGAAAGGATATCATGTTGATATGTTCATCCTACCATTGCTCATAGAGGTGAAGAGGTTAAATTAGATATTTTAAAATATAATAAAAGGTATCCATTCCAGACAATGAATGAAAAATAATTTCAAGGTCCAAGGAGATATGAGTTCTAATCAGATATGGAGTTGAGGAAGATATTTTCTAGATACGAAATTCATCTCCACCATGAAGGAAGAGTGAGACTTCATTCTACAACATCTATATTCTCTCTTCTTCTCTCTTTCTCTCTCTAGAGTTCTATTTCTTCATTGAGGATTGCATTTTAAGTTGAAAAGTCACATGTGAATTGGAAGAGCAACTATATTTGGTTATATATTGTAATGTTCTCTCCATTCCAAGCGGTGAGTTTTTTCTTGGTTGATAGCTCTTATTGTCTTACTATAAGCAAGAAATTACAATTCTTCTATTGCCTAGTCTTATGTTTTTCTCTCCATCTGAATTTTAATCCATGAGCATGGTTACTTATGCAACATGATTTAAAAAAACTTGAATATTTTTTATTATCAGTAAAAGAGGGTTAGGGAGACCCTACCTCATATAAAGGATGGAGTAAAAGATAAGACAATGCAGAATAAATGAAGTTAACACTTCCATTAGCAAAAGAGATCAAAACTATTACAACATCAAGAAAACAAACAACAAAAACATAAAACCAACAGCTATCTCAAGCTTATGAACCCTTCCCTTTGGATATTAACTGCATCTTGAGGGGAGAGATAGCCCCTTTATTCTTCCTACTCAAAACAATCCAATCCTCTTCGGTATTTCAATTTTTTTTTTCATTATGGATTGGAATCAATACTTTAATTTGTTTCTTGATATTTTGGGACCTTGTTAAATCATGCACATGATTCTTTCTACCTTCTTGCACTTCTTCCTTTTCTGGATCAACCAAATTCTTAGATTCAGAGTCTGAATCATCATCTGAAGGATGTTCACAACCAAATGTCTAGGATTTAAATTCTTCCCCCATGAGCTTCGACCTTTAGCATGTTTTCTTATCAAGTGAAAATTTGAAGCTAGATGGCCAAGAGAAAAGTAATTTCTACACCTAAAGGAAAACCCTTCATAGTCCAAATTTTGTAGCCAAGTTCTATTCTCCACTTTGAGTTTAATAGCAGAAAGGAAATCTACAGAAGTATCCAAATCAACCTACATTCTAGCATACATAGTGTGCTCAAAATCATCAATTTTTTTTATCAATAGATAAACATTTCCATAAAGTATTACCAATAGCAGTTAAACATATTTCCAACCAAAATTGGAGGGGTAGATACGGAAGACGAATCCACACTGGCTTAACATGGAAGTTATCTGAGACCGGGTTAAATAAAGGAAACCACGGTTTCATCAATAGCATGTGAGATTAAAAATCCCAAACTTTTAATTAAATATGATCCCTATCCGTATCTTGAGAAAAAACAACTATGAAAAAAACCCCAAAACTAGGAAAAATGTCTAACCTAGCTTCAAAAAATAAGATCCCTAAACTTAGATTTACTTGTGTTTTAGTTCCTCTTTCCTTGATATTGTGTCTTCTCATTGATAATTTAGAAATATTATAGTTTTATGTCAATAAAATCAACTTGTTATTTATTGAGTAAATCCCCCTTCTCAATTTCTCCCCTCTCTCCATACACACACCTTCCCTCCACCTCGTTTTTACACATGGGTTTAGTGGAGTACTCTTGTGTGATCCCCGGTCAGAAGGACACCCATGATGGTTAGAGTAGTGTACATATTTCATTATTTTCAATAAATGGAGATGCCCCATTCCTAAGCAGAGGGACCTAGTCCTAGAGCATTGGTGAAAGCCCCTAAGTTTCCCTTGTGAAAAATTATTTCACCAACAGATTCTAATTGATTCATATGGTCCACGAGCGTGTCTTTTAATTTTTGATTTAATATTTTCAAGTAGACAAGAGAGATATGAATCTTTTGACGTTATTCTTGTATTAACACTTGGTATAACGACCAATATTAGACCTTGGTAACTTATTATGAACAATGAATGGCTCCTCTCCTTTATGTGGGTATATTTTCATTAGAATGTTATTTTCTTAGTTTTAAAACAAAATTGCAAAAGGATAGTGTGATGTTTTCTTTTGAATTTAAATAATAGTGTGAACATAAAGGACAACGTATTCATATTTTTATCAATTTTATGCTTATATGTCACGTGTTTTAGGTAGAGGCGTGGTCAGGAAATGTAGTTAATAAAGGTGAGTAAAAAATTTATATCATATGTATTGAACCGTAAAAAGTACCCTTAATCGATTTGCATTACTTAGCTCTGATGGAGGTAAGGATCTCAGAGCGGGTCCTCCTAGCCTTTTTTATACCGGTCTAGAAGGTTTGATGCAAATTATGGAGGTTGGGGCACCATGCTCCCCCATACCTCTGGTTAGAGGTCATCACCTATGGATGGAGAAGGTGGGAAATATGGCAAGGGGTTGAGGAAGGTGCGCCCCTTGATGGCATAATATATGAAGCTTCTCTCTAAGGTACAACCCTCTTTGGAATCAAAGCTCAATAAATGGAAAACCTTCCCTTATTTTCATTCCTTTTCTACTAAGATGGGTGTTTAATAGGTTACTAAGGAAGTGACCAAAAAAAGGCCATAAGTCAATGACTATTTGTACCCTCTGTCCCATTTGGGGATGAGATTTATGGTAAGATACATTTTCTTTGTATTAGGGGCTTGATTTAAAGATTCAATAGTGTCTGACATAGCCTTCTTGCACTTAATTATTTGATGTCTAAACATTGGTACCCATTATTGAATGGGAATGTGGACATTTACACCTATGTTAGAGGTTTCTTAGTTGTGTTTTTTGACTTAGCTTGGGATATGGACAATATTTTTAGCAAGGAATTGGTCTACAAGACTCATAATTTATTAGTGAAATTTTGGCATCCATATTTTAACCCCGCTACTAATTTATTTTCAATCAAACTTGTTAGGGTAATCCTAGCTCGCCTTCCATTGCAATTTCAAAGTGTATCCATATTTAAAGCCATCATTAACACTTTGTGTATAATTTTGGTGATACATTCGGTGACTGAGATTGTATCACACCCTATTTATGTTCTCATTTTAGTAGACTTGAACACTTCAAATCTCTCAGCTCATGTTGATCTCAAAGTTAATGATCATTCTTCATCCTAACCTTTCAATTACAAGGGAATGGACTTTGGATGGTGGTGATGTTTTAATTTAGGGATGAAATGCAATGGAAGTGAGTGAGTTTAATGGTGGAAGGATGTTCTCTCCATTCTACTTATTTTTGAAGGTAAAGGAATTTTTACCTATGAATCATAACCAAAATCCATTAATTTCCCGAGGACTATCCTCCAACTAAGGAATAGGGTGCAAATACCATGATAAAATAAATATTTACAGATACCTTAAGGAATCCCTAGTCAAGGCACAAGTATTTGCCAATTACGGAATATGGGGACCCCCAAAATAAAAATCCAAAAACCTATCGAGACCACATTTATGGCTAATACAAGAAACCTTTGGTGGCTGATTTAGATTTTAGATTCAAAGAAGGGTTTCCTTCAAAAATGTTTCAAAATATTGAGTCTTTGGATGTTTTTATCCCATGTGATGTTGATCTTGAAAACAACATTGACGCATGGACAACTATTTAAAATAAGAATAAAATATTGTTATCACTGAATCACAACACCCTCCGATTTACACAAGTGTGTGTGCTTGATCTTACAGTGTGACTGGGTAACATGGGTACTACCTCCAAGTTGTGGGACTTGCTACTTGAGATAGAACTCCAGAGAAATTTGGTTCTTCTTCCTAATCCTAGTGAAAACTAACTCTACTTAAATAAAGATACTAACTATATCTATCCTACAATTCCCAAGGGACCAAGAAGAGAGAAATAACATGCAAATGAAGGAAAAATACACTAAAAAGGTGATGCAGCAAAAGAAGGGAATGAGGACAGCCTCTAACATGTGAAAATGGAAGAAAAATGCAAATCAGAGAGGGTGATGGAATTACTCCACAGTCTAATAACAACATTCACATCACATATTCATTCATACACAATAATAATAGACCCTTTTAAGAAAAGTCAAATTTTGTGAAAAACAGAGCTCTAGGTCAAAAGTTATGACCATTTGAAGCTCAGGGTTGGGATGTTCCACGCGGGCTCTCATGATCTGCATTTTCCTTTGCATTGTGGGTTTTGCATGTTTGGATGTCCCATGTGTCCTAGGATGTTTGGGCCAAGATTCTCTGCCTTTTCTGATTCTTTCTTTGTGCAATGAAATTTACTATTTTGGGCCTGACTGTCTCGCATGTTCCTATGTGGCTTGAGCAGATTTTCTCCACGTCGTCTGATTTGGGTTTTTCTTTCCTTGTGCATCTACCATTGACTGGGTTAGGTAGGTTGTTTACTTCCTACATATTCACATCACTTTAAGTGCGGAAATTTTGGATTTTTGGGGCCCTCAAGTAATTTTGTCCCATCTGTACCATGAACTGTGTGGGAAAAAATCTTCCACTTTTTCCATAGTTCACTAGATCCTTAGCATTTCAGGCCCAAACTAGGTATGATGAACCTGGGTACAATCCGTAGCCTCCAGACCTGGTTTGCATTAAAATAGGCCCTTGACTTCATTTTTTCATTTTTTTGCAAATTTTCACTAACTTCTTAGATTTTTCTTTCAATAAGGAAGTTAGAGAAAAGCCAATGGATCTCTAAAAACCTAATTTTGGGCCTCGAACCATTTTTCATCTGCTCAAGCCTGAAGAAATTATGCATGTTATCGAAATTACCTCAGGTTGAATATTGGATAATAGTAAACATTGGTAAAAACTTAGACATTGACATCGTATGTTTCCATATCCATTAGTTATTTGGTATGTTTAATAGGTCTAGTTTTTATTGGTATAAAATTGAATAGGATTAACACATTTTTAAAAAATTATTACACTTTTACTGTCACTGTGAGAAGAAGACAACTATCGAAAAGAGTAAGGCCAACTATTGCCAAAACCAAAGGAGTTATATTTCCACCAAGTCAAGCACATGAAGAAGAGGCAAAAAATACATCAATTTAAGATGTCAACTAAACTTTTTTTCAAGATTCCATCAATAGGCCTGCACATGAAGAAGTAAACATCCAAACAATGAGAAGGAGGTCTTCAACTAAAAGAGTACGAATACACATAAATTTTTCTAATAAATTTGACATGGACAATACTATGAGAGGTGTTGAAGAAAAGGGATATTCTATGTGTTCTGCTACCAAAAATGGGGTATACCAACAAGCACTCTTACTTCTTGTTTGATGGGTCTTACCGCCACCAAAAGTAAGGGTCCACAAATAATTATTACTAATGAAGAAGAGATTGAGATAGTGAGGTGGAGGCATGAAATGGAAGACATGGGTCATGGAATAGAAACTATACAACTTAAGGCATGCGGGGCATAACTATGTGAAACTAGGTCCACCCTTTTTACAGATGGTCTTCCCGGTAAGTCATGGTAGGCTGATTTTAAAAAAACACCTAGAATTGACATTAAGGATATCTAAAGGCCTTGATAAATATCGAGTAGTGTGTCTTAGGCCATAAATTTTAACTTCTTTTTACATTACTCTATCCAATTCCTATGAGGCCAACCCATATGAGCCAAACATAATATGGAATTATGATTAGACTGGATTACATGTTGGAAGGAACTATGGTACGAGAGTGCTTTCTAAAAGGGTTAGTTGAATTATCCCATAGATCATTCCAAAAATTAGGGAATGGATTATAGAGTTTTTAGTAACTTGAGTCATCGTACGTGGGAGGATTGTTGATAAAAAAACATCCAATTAAATTATTTGAATTATTTGAAAATGGGAACCATGATTGTGAGCATTGTTATGTTTCTACAAGGGATTCTCAAGAAGCTCCAAACATAGTCATGGTTGTTGATTTTGAGGTGTGTGTGGTACAAGTGCATTCTTCGTAATGATCATGAGAGAAGTGTTTTATCATATGGAAGAAAGGATATCATGTTGATATGTTCATCCTACCATTTCTCACAGAGGTGAAGAGGTTAAATGAGATATTTTAAAATATAATAAAAGGTATCCATTCTAGACAATGAATGAAAAATCATTTCCAAGTCCAACAAGATATGAGTTCTAATCAGATATGGATTCAAGGAAGATATTTTCCAGATGTGGCATTCATCTCCACCATGAAGGAAGATTGATACTTCATTCCACAACCTCTATATTCTCTCTCTTCTATTCTCTTTCTCTCTCTAGAGTTCTATTTCTTCATTGAGGATTGCATTTTAAGTTGAAAAGTCGCATGTGAATGCAAAGAGAAACTATATTTGGCTATATATTGTAATGTTCTATCCATTCCAAGGGGTGAGTTTTTTCTTGGTTGATAGATCTCATTGTCTTACTATCAATAAGAAACTACAATTATTCTATTGCCTCGTCTTATGTTTTCTTCTCCATATCAACTTTACTCCATGAGAACCATGACTGTGAGCATTATTATGTTTCTGTAAGGGATTCTCAAGAAGCTCCAAACATAGTCATGATTTTTGAGTCTAAGGTGTGTGAGGTACAAGTGCATTCTTCGTCATGATCGTGACATAAGTGTTTTATCATATGGAAGAAAGGATATCATGTTGATATGTTCATCCTACCATTGCTCACAAATGTGAAGAGGTTAAATGAGATATTTTAAAATATAATAAAAGGTATCCATTCCAGACAATGAATGAAAAATCATTTCCATGTCTAACAAGATATGAATTCCAATCAGATATGGAGTCGAGGAAGATATTTTCCAGATGTGGCATTCATCTCCACCATGAAAGAAGAGTGAGAATTCATTCCACAACATCTATCTTCTCTCTCTTATTTTCTCTTTCTCTCTCTAGAGTTCTATTTCTTCGTTGAGGATTTCATTTTAAGTTGAAAAGTCACATGTGAATGTGAAGAGAAACTATATTTGGCTATATATATTATAATGCTCTCTCCATTCCAAGGGGTGATTTTTTTCTTGGTTGATAGCTCTCATTGTCTTACTATAAGAAAGAAACTACAATTCTTCTATTTCCTTGTCTTATGTTTTCTTCTCCATATCAAATTTACTCCATGAGCATGGTTACTTGTGTAACGTCATGCAAATAAACTTGAATTTTTTTATTATCAGTAAAAGAGGGTTAAGGGGACCCTACCTTGTACAAAGGATGGATAAAAAGATAAGACAATGAAGAACAAATGAAGTTACCTCTTCTAGGAGAAAAAGAGATCAAACCTATAATGACATCAAGAAAACAAACAACAAAAACATAAAACAAATAGCTATCTCAAGATTTTGAACCCTTCCCTTTGGATCTTAAATGCATCTTGAGGGGAGAGATAGCCCCTTTTTTATTCCTACTCAAAACAATCCAATCCTCTTTGGTATTTGGATTTTCTTTTTCATTATGAATTAGAATCAATACTTTAATCTGTTCCTTGAGATTTTGGGACCCTGTTAAAGCATCTGCATGATTATGTCTACCTTCTTGCACTTCTTCCTTTTCTGGATCAAACAAATTATTAGATTCAAAGTTTGAATCATCATCTAAAGCATCATTCACAACCAGGGAGAATTTTAGTTGTGAATTTTTGTAAACTCACAAAAATTGAGGATTATGGAAATTTGAAATGGTGAATATTATGTTGTTCATAGCCGACTTATTCATCAAAACATTCTACCAACATGTCCCTTATACTATTTTTTTGCCTATATTTTACACATATATAAGAGCTTATGAATGTAATCCACCACAATTTCAAATCATATCGTGTACATATTCTCCAAAGTAAACATTATCAAAACCTCATCCACCAACACTAAAGTCTAAAATCTGAGCCGTCCAACCCTAAGCCAACTAATTCTATAATTTGAATCATCCAACTCTATTTCATCCAACCCTGAGTTGTCCAACCCCTAGCTATCCAACCCCTAGCCATCCAAACCCTAGCCGTCGAACCCCTAGTCATCCAACCCCTAGCTGTCCACCTCCTAGTTGTCCAACCCTTAGCCATCCAACCCTTGGACATCCAAACCCTCGTTGTCCAACCCCTGAACCATCCAACCTATAGTCATCTAACCCTTAGCCATCCAACCCTTTACCATCCATTCTCAGAGCCTTGGAACATAAGAGCCACCCCTAAGGGCCTAAGCAGTAAGCAATCATGGATACTAGAAATCAGGGAAAGAAGATTAAAAATTCAGCAAGATCAAAAAAGGGTGATAATACTTTTCTTGGCTATTTTCGAAAATCACAAAAAATGAAGTCAGTTTCTGCTTCAGCTGAAAATATCAGTATGTGGCAAGTGTTATTTATTGGTTATTTTATCTTACATAATTTAATAATTATGTTTATGATACTGTTCTTGGAACTCTTTGACATTTTTATTCTGTAAAAATTTTAACTATAGATGAGATTAATAGTATATAAGTAACAATTTTATAAAATTATTTACAGAAGTTTCAAAAATTCCTTCACAGAATAATTAATTTATATATATTTATGATCCATTATATGTTGAGGCAAACATTTTGTCCCTTGATGAAATAGAAGTACAAGAAAATTCATCTAACTCTCAAGATACACCAGCAGAGGAAGCTTCTACTCCAAGGTCTATTTCCAGAAAAAGGAGACATGAGATTCAAAATATTTCTGCTAACAACCCAGATGCAGAAGTTAAATCCCAAGAAAAAAAAATGTTAGAAGAAATATGGAAAATTGGACAATTGGAAGGAAATTCCAGTTCAAATGGGTTGCAAAATATCTTTTTATTGAACCTGTGTACACTGAAAAATTGTAATAATGTTCCAAAACAATGTCGATGCAAAATATGTGGTTGGAAATAGGGGAAGGATCACATGATGCAGCTCAAACTGGACACAATTGAAAAACACTGTGGGAAAATATAAATTTCCCAAAAGCTTAAGGATGGCAGCATAGTCAGAACACATAAATGGAAAGAAGCAAAAGATTGTCTACATGTCAAATACGTAGAAGAGTATGAAAAGGAACAAAAATGTATCAAATATGTAAATGAAAAAGGTGGGACCATAGTAGTAAAATTGAACAAAGTTATGGAGTCATAAATGCAAGTAAAGGGTATTCAATTTGTAACCGTATTTCATATAATTAAAAGGGCAAGACCAATGTCATATTTTGGAGAAAACAAAATGTTTTTATCAAGTTATTGGTTTAAAGAATGTTCCTCAATCTCATTGGTCAGATACCATCGGCTGGGAGATTACAAAATTTCTATCTCTGGTAGAGATTGAGGATCTGAAACTATGTGTTCAAATGGAAAATTATATTTCCCTTTCTTTAGATGAGGTTACTGAAGTTGATAATACTTCACTGATATGTATTAATGTTTACACATTTGCTAATGAAATAAAGACTCCACACCTCTTAGAAATTCATAAAATGGTAGAGAATTACAATTCTGAAAATATTTATAAATTGGTGGTTTCAAATCTGAAGGATATCTCCAGAATGGATGACTTTGCCATTGCAAAAAAATTAGTTTATGTCAGAACCAATGGTACAGTTGTAATGCAAGGAGCTAGAAATGGTCTATGTGCTAGAATTCAGACAACTATTGCTTTGTATATGGTTGTTGTCCACTGCATGGCTCACAGAATGAATCTCACCTACAAAATTGTGAGCACATTTGAAAATGTAGCTAAAGTGGAGGAATTGATACGTGATCTCCATGCCTATTATTATTGCAGTCCTAAGAGATTTTTAGAATTAAAAATTTTCTATTAGACTGACAGAGGGGAAAAAAATTCTTAAAGATGTAGATACCAGATGGATATCTATGTACAAACCTACATGTAAAATATATGATGAATATCCTTCACTAACAGGATTTATGTTTAAATACCATAGTGATGTAGATAAAGCTAAAGATATATTTTGTCATCTAACTGACATAGAAACTTTACTCACACTCTACGGTATTTTTCCCATGTTGAGGGAGCTTAATATTTTAATGAAGCATGCTAAATATCAGTCTTTCTACAGTACAGACTTTATAAGACTCAGATGACGTGTTTGTTGGAGTCTAGAAAGTCTATACATTTCAGATCATAGTTTTCAGGGTGCTACTTTTGAAAACTAAAATGTATTGACAGTTTTTGAAAAATTCCATGTGCTTCTTAAAGTATAATATAAATGATCATCTGTGTATAACAGCACATGGAAGAGAGATTCAACTTCATACGTACCAAAAAATAATTGATATGGCTAACTCAGAAATAGAAGAAGTAAGAGTGACACAAAATGTATATGATGCAGTATTAATGGAAACTAGGAATAAATTGAGAAAGATCTCTGAATCGTTAGCTAAAGATATCCAGGAAAGATTCAAAAATGATAAAATACTTGAAGCAATGGGAGTTGTAAATCCATAGTTTTGGAATTTGTCTAGCGTTAAACCTTATACATCTATCAGTCCTTTATTTTTCAAAAACATGGGTGATCTAACTGATCATTTCTATAAGAATGAAGATATAAATGGAGTTTTTGTAGAAGGAATTTTGGAAAGAAAACTACTTAGTTCACAGTCAATGGATTTTGCTAATACAATGATATGACAAGTTCAGCTTCTACAAAACCCATAGGATTACAGTGCCATAAAAATGATTTGGAAGGATATATGTTCTAGTATTATTCTAAGTGAAGATTTGAGCGAGTATATTAAGCTGTATGAGCTCTGTCAAATAATGATTCTGAGTTCTGTGGAAGATGAGAGAGTTTTTAGTGCACTATCCTTTTTAAAGTCAAAAGTTTAAAATAGATTGGATAAGAATCTAGAAATTTTTCTCAGATTGTATGTATCGAGTTACTTAGTGGAATCTTTTCCTTATGATAGAGCACTGGCATTGGGAATTCACTAGTAGAAAGAAGAGGAGTTAGTAATATTCTGTCTGACCCAAGGGATTGAGACACATCCATAAATCATGCTACAGTTGATTTCTAAGACACAAATGAAAGTGTTGCTCCAGGACTGTTTGAATTCACATAGATTTCATTTCTTCTATAGATTATTGAGACTACTTATGTATTTCATTCAAAGATTACAACTTTCAATAAATGCAATATTATATTTGTCAATATTTGATCCTTTTCCATTGGAACAATGTCATTATATGTTTCAATTATGCCATTTTTTTTATGTTTGGTTTTCAAATTCAGACTGAAATAAGGACGCATTCATCTTTTATATCTGTTAAT
Source organism: Taxus chinensis (assembly GCA_019776745.2). Lineage (NCBI taxonomy): Eukaryota > Viridiplantae > Streptophyta > Pinopsida > Cupressales > Taxaceae > Taxus > Taxus chinensis. The sequence goes on along the minus strand of CM034155.1, from coordinate 325,927,297 downwards.
TTATTTATTTTACATCTACAACAATTCAGAAATGTAAAGAAACAAAATAGTGTAAATTTAAGCAACATTTACGTAAACAATAGAAAAGAAACATAGTTTGTATTAACAACATATAGTAACATTGTACAATTATAACTTCCAAAGTTATTTTGAAATCAATCTCTCATGTGGCGGATTACTTTATGAAAAAATTATAAATTCATAAAGCATTGTCAGCCAATACAATTCAAAAAAGGGGTTGTAATAACATATCAAAGCTTCTAGACAAGTTCTGTCATATAAGGACACATTATGAGGTCATCCTCTTTTCTACCTATGATTCAAAATCATAGTTTTCCTTACGTCTACCAAATGGAATAAAAACTAAAAAAGGGTTGGCCACTATCTTTTAATTCCTACGTCAGTGTCGAAATTGTGACAACACACCTGTCACATGGTGAACTTTACTAACTTATCAAATTTTATGAAACAGGTGAAGCTTTTTCTTTTTCTTGCATAAGAGATGGAGGAATCTGTTGCATCTATACATAGCTAGCTGCTATAACTCCTGATGCCTGAAGATCTCCTATTGTAGTGTTGGTATTTTCTAGTATATTCAGCTCCTCCCTCGCTACATCTCCTACAGAAAAAAGTGTTGCATCTGCATCTGTCTTTTCCTTCAGTATGACTTTTGGATCCATCTTATGCTCATTTACTATCATTCTCAATGTATTATTTTGTTTATTAATAACAATGAGTTTTTCCTTCAATAGTATAAAAGAATTCAGGCTTTTGCGGGAATTCTTCAAATGTGCTTCAAAAATAGCTACTTCTTTCTTTAAATTTTCATATTTTGCCTACAAAATAGAAAAATTAAATTTTTAGTCTATCATATAATATGAAAAAATATATTGCAATTCTTATAATATCAGATAATTTTTAGTTTTTCATGTAAAACTAAATTCCCACTAACAACAGCTTTCTCTTTTTATGCATTTGCTATTAAAACATTAGTCTTGTCTTTAGACCATTTGTTGTAGTAATCATGTGCTTCAGCATTGAGATTCTCCAACCTATTTAGCATTATGTCTATAATTTCATCATTGTAATCATTACTATATGAAATTTTCCCTGATTGAGCTTTATTTAGCAAAACATCCTACCATGTTGGTTGGCTCTCTACGACAGTGAACAATGAATGCCTTTGAGCATGATTATGGTATCTTGTATTTATTTATTTTATCAAAAAAATTTCTCTCCTCTCCCAAGACTGCACCAAATCCACATCAGAAATTACAACCTCTTGAATTGTTGCCCCAATACTATCTGATATCAGATTTTCTAATATAAAATGTGTCTTTTCATCATTTGTTTGTGGAGAAGTACTTGGGTGAGGAGGAGAGTCACTGCCCTGTATTACATGCATATTTTGTTGTTGAGGAGGAGTAGATTGAATCATATCGTGGGTTTCAAAATAGTTACCCTTTTCTGCATCTCCACTATCGAATCCTAAATTCTCCTCGTCAAGGGTGATGTTGTTGAAAATATGTGTGGTTGTTACACTTAAAACACCACCTAGTTCTTGCTGACTCTGCAAGAATCCTAATAGTATTTCCTGAAGTCCTCCTTTGTGTTTGTACTTGACGTGTTGGAGGAATTGGTGGCCTCCTTGCAAGCAGAATGTTCCCTGAAGCCATATTACATGCATGAAGCAAATAACAAATTGTTAGAATATAACAATTGGGCTTTGTAAATGCTAAAAAATTGTAAGGAAACAAAACATGCAAATCAAACTACCGTACAATATACCTTACATAGACGGAGACACAATCATGACATTTCAATATCCACACCCGGAATGAGTTTGATCTTCATCATCAAACTCAGTAGTTTCTGAATACAATACATGTAGAAAAAATCAGTATAAATATTAGAATACATAATCTATATTAATTATTTGAATTTTTAATTTATATAAAAAGATAACTTCATTATTCATACATGTAGTTAAATTTGATGGTAAACGTGATGTGAATATCGACCCCCTAGGTCGCTTTTGACGAGGTCTTACTAGTGTTGATTCTGCTGAATTCATGTCAGAATCAGCACAAACCTCTGGAGGGGCTTTACCTCTAGCAATTGCCTCCTTATGTGATGCTGCAGCTATAATTTTTCTCTGTAAAATAAAATCATACAATTATTATTTTATTCAAAATATTGAAATTGAAATCGTTATAACAAGTAAACAGTAAAAGTAACTGTTACCTATTGTTCTTCAAGACTAAGACCAATCATCTTATCATTGATTGTAGTAGTAATCTTATGCTGCATAAATTCGTAGTATGCTTCATAATAGAAAGCAAGAATAAAATTGCAACAAGAGAATACATTCCTGGATTTAACAGTTTGATTGGCGTTGCGGGCATGGGAGATATCTGATTTTGTTTTGTTGGACAAATAATTGCACCAATCAAATTGTTGACCTGCTAGTGTCTGTAATAAATACAGAACTGCCCAATATGGAATGTCTACAGATCTGCCCTGTAATACAATCCTGGCCTAAAAAAGTGAAGCAACTGCAATAAATAATTTGTTTGTAATACCTTGTAGAAGAAGGCCTCTAGATGAATGATTAAGAGGAGTTGCAATTATAGAAAATAAATGTTAGAGCCTTTGTGTGGTCGATTAATGTTAGGAAAAAAATCATTTGAAAATAATAAACTTACCATCAACATGTACATTGTAATGAGACTCCAAAAAAAATTTGTCTTCATCTGTAAGGACAACCTTTGTAGTAATAGGCAGTTTATTTTTGAAAGGTAGACCTGTTAACCGATGCACATCCTCGGGTTCAATATAAAAAATAATTGATGACATTTCGGATGCATGAGAAGAATGGAAAATTTTCCATCATTGTCTTTGTAAGAGGTGAGAAGGTAATCAAGGACTGATGTATCAGTGTTGAATTGGGGCATGTTTACAATCCTGAAAAATTCTGATTTTTTTAGCTAATCCTTTGGAGCATCTTTTGCTTTTAATAGAGCTAAAATATTTGGGCACATGAGGTTTTTGTATTGAAATTTGGGTGTAGGAAAATATGTGGCACTAGTCATTTTTGAAATTTGGGAGAAGTGAAATTTGGGTGTAAAATTGGAGAGCTCAAAGTACTAGAAATTTATGAATAAAAGTGAAAAAATAAACTTGAAAGGGTATTTATAGGGCCTAGGGGTATCATTAATGAACATTAAATTCATTGGTATAAATTCTCAACCCACGCGTGTAACTACTCCAGGCTTAATCGTCCAAAGACTGCAAACCCTAACCATTACCCAACCAATCCATTAGTCATCTAGACTCTAATAACTTTTCCATCCAACTCACTGACCAACCAAGAGCTATCCAACCCATCATTCGTCCAACCCACCCAACACTCCGTCCAACCACCCACCCAACCTACCCATCCAACCCTTGGCCATCCAACTACTCACCCGTCCAACCCATCTGACCAACCATTGCATGTCCAACCCCTTCCCGTCCAACCCCTTCCCATCCAACTCCTATCCATCCAACCCACCTATCCAACCCTTCCACATCCAACCCCTTCCCATCCAACCCCCACTCATCTAACCCTCCCATCTAACCAACCCATCCAACCCTCCCGTCCAACCCACCCATCCAACTAACCCATCCAACCCATTCGCCCAACCCACCCGTCCAAATCACCTGTCCAACCATTGACCTTCAAAAACACTCGTACAACCATTGACCATCAAACCTTCATCCAACTCACCCATCTAACCTGTCTGTCTAGCCTACCCAACAAAAATTGTGAAATGAGGGAACAATGCTCTGTGAAATTGCCTATGCCACAAAACATTTTTTCAAAAATTTCGCCAATGATTCAAAAGTCAATTTAAGAGATTCACCAATGATTTGAAAGTAATTTTTCAGAGGGGTATTCTTAAAATGAACCCTATTCACAACCAAATGTCTACAATTTAAATTATTCCACCATGAGCTTCTACCTTTAGCATGTTTTCTTATCAAGTGACAATTTGAAGCTAGATGGCCAAGAGAAAAGTAATTTCTACACCTAAAGGGAAACCCTTTATAGTCCATATTTTGTTTCCAAGTTCAATACTCCACTTTGAGTTCAATAGGGGAAGGGAAATCTATAGAAGTATCCAAATCAGCCAAGATTCTAGTATACTTATTGTGCATTACGAATAGTAGTTAAACATATTTCCAACCAAAATTGGAGGGGTAGATACGGAAGACGAATCCACACCGGCTTAACATGGAAGTTATCCGAGACTAGGTTAAACAAAGGAAACCATGGTTTCATAAATAGCATGTGACATTCAAGATCCCAAACTTTTCCAAAAATAAGATCTCTATCTACAGCTTGAGAAAAAACAACTATGAAAAAACCCCCAGAACTAGGAAAATATTCTATCCTAGCTACCAAAAATAAGATCCCTAAACTTGGATTTACTTGTGTCTTCTCATTGATAATTTAGAAATATTATAGTTTTATGTCAATAAACTCATCTTGTTGTTTATTGAATAAAAATCCCTTCTAAATTTCTCCCCTCTACATACACACACCTTTCCTCCACCTCGGGTTTAGTGGAGTACTCTTGTGTGATCCCCGGTCAAAAGGACACCCATGATGGTTAGAGTAGTGTACATATATCCTTATTATCAACAAATGGAGATGACCCATTCCTAAGTAGAGGGACCTAGTCCTAGAACGTTGGTGAAAGCCCCAAATTTTCCCTTGTGAAAAATTATTTCGCCAACAGATTATAATTGATTTATATGGTCCACGAGCATGTATTTTAATTTTTGATGTAATATTTTCAAGTATACAAGAGGGATATGAATATTTTTATGTTATTCTTGTATTATCACTTGGTATGACATCCAATATTAGACCCTGATAACTTTTTATGAACAATGAATGACTCCTCTCCTTTATGCGGGTATATTTTAATTATAATCTTATTTTCTTAGTAATGTTTTCTTTTGAATTAAATTAGCAACGTGAACATAAAGGACAACATAGACATATTTTTATCAATTTCATGCTTATATGTCATATGTTTTAGGTAGAGGTGCGGTCCAGAAATGTAGTTAATAAAGGTGAGTAAAAAATTGATATCATATGTATTGAACCGTAGAAAGTCCCCTTAATCAATTTGCATTACTTAGCTCTGATTGTGGTAAGGATATTAGAGTGGGTCCTCCTAGCCTTTTTGATACCTGTCAAGATGGTTTGATGGAAGTTATGGCGGTTAGGGACACCGCACTCCCCCATACCTTAGGTTAGAGCTCATCATATATGGATGGTGGTGGTGGGAAATATGGCAAGGGGTTGAGGAAGGTACGCCCCTTGATTGTATAATATATAGAGCTTCCCTCTACGGTAAAACCCTCCATGGAATCAGCACTCAATAAATGGGTGAAATTCCCTTAGTTTCATTCCTTTTCTACTCATATGGGTGTTTGATGGGTTACGAAGGAAGTGACTAGACAAATTCCATTAGTCAATGATTTTTTGTATCCTCTACCTCATTTGGGGATGACGTTTATAGTAATGAACATTTTCTTTGTATTAGGAGCTTGTTTTAAAGATTCAACAGTGTTTGAAATAGCCTTCTTACACTTAATTATTGATGTCTAAACATTGGTACCCATTATTGAATGGGAATGTGGACATTTACACCTAAGTTAGGTTTCTTAGTTGTTTTTTTTCACTTAGCTTTGGATATGGACAATATTTTTAGCAAGGAATTGGTCTACAAGACTCACCATTTATTAGTGAAATTGTGGCATCCATCTTTTAACCCCGCTACTAATTTCTTTTCAATCAAACTTGTTAGGGTAATCCTAGCTCGCCTTCCATTGAAATTTTAGAGTGTATCCATCTTTAAAGCCATCATCAACACTTTGGGTATAATTTTGGTGATACATTCGGTGATTGAGTTTCTATCATGCCCTACTTATGCTCTCATTTTAGTAGACTTGAACACTTAAAATCTCTCATCTCATGTCGATCTCAAAGTTCATGATCATTCTTCATCCTAACCTTTCAATTATGAGGGGATGGACTTTGGATGGTGGTGATGTTTTAATTTAGGGATGAAATGCAATGGAAGTGAGTGATTTTAATGGTGGAAGGATGTTCTCTGTAATCTACTTATTTTGGAAGGTAAAGGAATTTTTTCCTATGAATCATAACCAAAATCGATTAATTTCCTGAGGACTATCCTCCAACCAAGGAAGAAGGTGCAAATACCATGATAAAATAAATAGTTACAAATACCTTAAGGAAGCCCCATTCAAGGCATAAGTATGTGCCAATTACGGAAGATAGGGACCCCCCAAAATAAAATCCAAGAACCTATCGAGACAACATTTGTGGCTAATACAAGAAACCTATTTGTTGCTGATTTAGATGCTAGATTCAAAGAAGGGTCTCCTTCGAAAATGTTTCAAAATATTGAGTCTTTGGATGTTTTTATCCCAAGTGATGTTGATCCTGAAAAAAACATTAACATATGGACAATTATTTAAAATAAGAAGAAAATATTGTTATCACTTAATCACATCACCCTCTGATTGGCACAAAGTGTGTGTGCTTGAGCTCACATTGTGACTAGGTAACATGGGTACTATCTCCAAGTTATGGGACTTTCTACTTGAGATAGACCTCCAGATAAATTTGGTTCTTATACTTAATCCTAGTGAAAAATAACTCTACAGAAATGAAGCTACTAACTATCTCTATCCTACTATTCCCAAGGGACCAGGGAGAGAGAAATAAAATGAAAATGAAGGAAAACTACACCAAAATGGTGATGCAGCAAAAGAAGGGAATGAGGACAGCCTCCAATGTGTGAAAGTGGAAGAAAAATTCAAATTAGAGAGGGTGATGATAGTTCTCTATAGTCTAATAACAACATTCACAACACATTTTCATGCATACACAATAATAATAGACCCTTGCAAGAAAGTCAAATTTTTTGAAAAACAAAGCTCTGGGTCAAAAGTTATAACCGTTTGAAGTTTAGGGTTAGGATATTCCACAACGGGCTCTTATGATCCATATTTTCCTTTGCATTATGGGTTTTTCAGGTTTGGATGTCCCATTTGTCTCGAGACGTTTGGGCCAAGATTCTCTACCTTTTCCGATTCCTTCTTTGTGCGGTCAAATCGACTATTTCAGTCCCGACTATCCTGCATGTTATTTTGTGTCTTGGGCCACTTTTCTCTGCATAGCCTGATTCTAGATTTTCTGTCCTTGCACATCCGACATTGACTAGGCCAACTGGGTCATTGAATCGAGACATAGCTGCATTACTTTGAGTGTGGAAATTTCAAATTTATGGGGCTCACACGTACTTTTGTCCCAGGTGTCTTGTGGACTGTACGAGAAAAAATATTCCACTTTTTTCATATTTCAATGGATCCTTAGCATTTCAGGCACAAAAAACCTTGGTATGATCTGCATTGGTTCCATATGTAGACCCCAGACCCGATTTTCACTAAAATAGGCCCTTGACTTCATTTCTTCAAGTTTTACAAATTTTCACTAGCTCCTTGGATTTTTCTTTGGATCGGGATGCTAGACAGAAGCCAAGGGTTCTCTCAAAACCTTATTTTTGGCCTTGAACCATTTTCTCTTTCTCAATCCTACAGTAATTGTGCAAGTTATCAAAATTACCTTGGGGGTGAATTTTGGATAACAGTAAGCATTGATAAAAGCTTAGACATTGACATCGTATGTTTCCATATCCATTATTTTTTTGTTATGTTTAATAGGTCTATTTTTTATTGGTATAAAATTGAATAGGATTGACACATTTTTAAAAAATTATTGCACTTTTACTATCACTGTGAGAAGAAGAAAACTACCAAAAAGAGTAAGGCCTACTATTTCCAAAACTAAAGGATTCATATTTCCACCAAGTGAAACACATGAAGAAGAGGCCAACAATACACCAATTCAAGATGTCAACTACACTTTTTTTCAAGATGTCATCAATAGGCCTGTGCCTTAAGAAGTAAACATCCAAACAATGAGAAGGAGGTCTTCAACTAAAAGAGTACGAATACACATAAATTTTTCTAATAAATTTGACATGGACAATACTATGAGAGGTGTTGAAGAAAAGGGATATTCTATGTGTTCTGCTACCAAAAATGGGGTATACCAACAAGCACTCTTACTTCTTGTTTGATGGGTCTCATCACCACAAAAAGGAATGGTCCACCAATAATGATTACTAGTGAAGATGAGATTGAGATAGTGAGTTGGTGGCATGAAATGGAAGACATGGGTCATGGAATAGAAACTATACAACTTAAGGCATACGTGACATAACTATGTGAAACTAGGTCCACCCTTTTTACAGATGGTCTTCCTGGCAATTCATGGTAGGCTTATTTTTAAAAAACACCTAGAATTAACATTGAGGATATCTAAAGGTCTTGATAAATATCAAGCAGTGTGCCTTAGGCCATCAATTTTAACTTCTTTTTACATTACTCTATCTAATTCCTATGAGGCCAACCCATATGAGCCAAACAAAATATGGAATTATGATTAGAATGGATTTACATGTTGGAAGGAACTATAATATGAGAGTACTTTCTAAAATGGGTAGTTGAAGTATCCGTTACATCATTCCAAAAATTAGGGAATGGATTATAGAGTGTTTAGTAACCTGAGTCATCGTACGTGGAAGGATAGTTGATAAAAAAACACCCAATTAAATTATTCAAATTATTTTACAATGGGAACCATGATTGTGAGCATTGTTATGTTTCTGTCAGGGATTTTCAAAAATCTCCAAACACAGTCATGGTCTTTGAGTTTGAGGTGTGTGTGGTACAAGTGCATTCTTCGTGATGATCATGAGAGAAGTGTTTTATCTTATGGAAGAAAGGATATCATGTTGATATGTTCATCCTATCATTGCTCACCGAGGTGAAGAGGTTAAATGAGATATTTTAAAATATAATAAAAGGTTTCCATTCCAGACAATGAATGAAAAATCATTTCCATGTCCAATAATATATGAGTTCCAATCAAATATGGAGTCGAGGAAGATATTTTCTAGATGTGGCATTCATCTCCACCATGAAGGAAGAGTGAGACTTCATTCCACAACATCTATCTTCTCTCTTTCTCTCTCTAGAGTTCTATTTTTTCATTGAGGATTACATTTTAAGTTTACAAGTCATATGTGAATGTGAAGAGAAACTATATTTAGCTATATATTGTAATGCTCTCTCCATTCCAAGGGGTGATTTTTTTCATGGTTGATAGCTCTCATTGTCTTACTATAAGCAAGAAACTACAATTCTTCTATTGCCTTGTCTTGTGTTTTCCTCTCCATATCAACTTTTCTCCATGAGTATGGTTGTTTGTGCAACTTGATGCAAATAAAATTGAATTTTTTTATTATCAGTAAAAGAAGGTTAAGGGGACCCTACCTCGTACAAAGGATAGAGAAAAAAATAAGAAAATGAAGAAAAAATGAAGTTACCTCTTCCTACAGCAAAAGAGATCAAACCTATAACAACATCAAGAAAACAAACAACAAAAGTATAAAACCAATAGCTATTTAGAGCTTTTTACCCCTTCCCTTTGGATTTTAATTGCATCTTGAGGGGAGAGATAGCCCCTTTCTTCTTCCTACTAAAAATAATTCAATCCTCTTCGGTATTTGGATTTTTGTTTTCATTATGGATTGGAAGCAATATTTTAATCCATTCCTTGAGATTTTGGGACCCTGTTAAAGCATACACATGATTCTTTCTACCTTATTGGACTTCTTCCTTTTCTGGATCCACCAAATTCTTAGATTCAAAGTCTGAATAATCATCTAAAGGATCATTAACAACCAAGTGTCTAGGATTGAAATTATTCCACCGTGAGATTCTACATTTAGCATGTTTTCTTATGAGGTGAAAATTTGAAGCTATATGGCCAAGAGAAAAGTAATTTCTACACCTGAAGGGAAACCCTTCATAGTCTAGATTTTGTAGCCAAGTTCTATCCTCCACTTTGAACTCAATAGTGGCAGGGAAATCTATAGAAGTATCCAAATCAACCAAGAATCTAGCATACGTATTGTGCTCAAAATCATCAATTTTTGTATCAATAGCTAATCATTTCCCTAAATTATTACCAATAGTAGTTAAACATATTTCCGACCAACATTGGAGGGGTAGACATGGAAGACAAATCCACACTGGCTTAACATGGAAGGTATTCGAGACCTGGTTAAAAAAAGAAAACCAGGGTTTCATTAATAGCATGAGAGATTTAAAATCCCAAAAATTTCCAAAAATAAGATCCCTATCCACAGCTTGAGAAAAAACAACTATGAAAAAAACCCTAGAACTAGGAAAAAAATCTAGCCTAGCTTCCAAAAATAAGATCCCTAAACTTTGTTTTAGTTCCTCTTTCCTTGAAATTGTGTCTTCTCATTGATAATTTAGAAATATTATAGTTTTATGTCAGTAAACTCAAATTTTTATTTACTAAGTAAAACCCCCTTCTCAATTTCTCCCCTCTCTCCATACACACACCTTTCCTCCACCTCCTTTTTCACGTGGGTTTAGTGGAGTACTCTTGTGTGTTCCCCGGTCGAAAGGACACCCATGATGGTTAGAGTAGTCTACATATTTCCTTATTTTCAATAAATGGAGATGCTCCATTCCTAAATAGAGGGACCTAGTCCTAGAGCATTGGTGAAAGCCCCTAATTTTCTCTTGTGAAAATTTATTTTTCCAACAAATTATAATTGATTTATATGGTTCACGAGCGTGTCTTTTAATTTTTGATTTAATATTTTCAAGTAGACAAGAGGGAGATGAATCTTTTGACGTTATTCTTGTATTAACACTTGGTATATTGGTCAATATTAGACCCTAGTAGCTTATTATGAACAATGAATCGCTCCTCTCCTTTATGCGGATATATTTTCATTATAATGTTCTTTTCTTAGTTTTAAAAAAAATGCAAAAGGATAGTGTGATGTTTTATTTTGAATTAAAATAATAGTGTGAACATAATGGACAATGTAATCATATTTTTATCAATTTCATGCTTATATGTCATATGTTTTAGGTAGAGGTGCTGTCAAGAAATGTACTTAATAAAGGCGAGTAAAATTTTTATATCATATGTATTAAACCATAGAAAGTGCCCTTAATCAATTTGAATTACTTAGCTCTGATGGTGGTAAGGATCTCAGAGTGGGTCCTCCCTACCTTTGTGATACTTGTCTTGATATTTTGATGGAAATTGTGGAGGTTGGGGGCACCACACTCTCCTATACCTCCGGTTAGAGCTCACCACCTATGGATGGCGGTGGTGGGAAATATGGTGAGGCATTGAGGAAGGTGCACCCCTCGATCTCATAATATATAGACCTTCCCTTTATGGTACAACCCTCCATGGAGTCAAATATCAATAAATGGGTGACCTTCCCTTATTTTCATTCATTTTCTACTGAGATGGGTGTTTTATAGGTTACTAAGAAAGTGACCAAACAAAGGTCATTAGTCAATGATTTTTTGTACCGTTTGTCTCATTTGGGGATGAGGTTTATGGTAAGGAACATTTTCTTTATATTAGGAGCTTAATTTAAAGATTCAATAGTGTTTGACATAGCCTTCTTGCACTTAAATTTTTTATGTCTAAACATTGGTACCCATTATTGAATGGGAATGTGGACATTTACACCTATGTTATAGGTTTCTTAGTTGTGTTTTTTGACTTAGCTTGGGATATGGACAATATTTTTAGTAAGGAATAGGTCTACAAGACTCCCCATTTATTAGTGAAATTATGGCATCCATATTTTAACCCCGTTACTAGTTTCTTTTCAATCAAGCTTGTTAGGGTAATCCTAGCTTTCCTTCCATTGCAATTTCAAAGTGTATCAATCTTTAAAGCCTTTATTAACACTTTGGGTATAATTTTGGTGATACATTTGATGACCAAGCTTGTATCACACCCTACTTATGCTCTCATTTTGGTAGACTTGAACACTTCAAATCTCATTCTCAAAGTTCACGATCATTATTCATCCTAACCTCTCAATGACAAGGGGATGGACTTTGGATGGTGGTGATATTTTAATTTAGGGATGAAATGCAATGGAAGTGAGTGAGTTTAATTATGGAAGGATGTTCTCTCCAATCTACTTATTTTGGAAGGTAAGGGAATTTTTTCCTATGAATCAGAACCAAAATTGATTAATTGGTCGAGGATTATCCTCCAACCAAGGAAGAGGGTGCAAATACCATGATAAAATAAATAGTTACAGATACCTTAAGGAAGCCCTAGCCAAGGCACAAGTAAGTGCCAATTACAGAAAATGGGGACCCCCCAAAATAAAATCCAAGAACCTATCGAGACCACATTTTTGGCTAATACATGAAACCTTTGGTGGCTGATTTAGATGTTACATTCAAAGAAGGATTTCCTTCGAAAATGTTTCAAAATATTGATTCTTTGGATGTTTTTATCCCATGTGATGTTGATCCTTAAAACAACATTGACACATGGACAACTATTTAAAATAAGAAAGAAATATTTTTATCATTGAATCACATGACCCTCCGATTTACACAAGTGTGTGTGTGTTTGAGCTCACGGTGTGACTGGGTAACATGGGTACTATCTCCAAGTTGTGGGACTTGCTACTTGAGATAGACCTCTAGAGAAAGTTAGTTTTTCTTCCTAATCCTATTGAAAACTAACTCTACTTAAATGAAGCTACTAACTATCTCTATCCTACAATTTTCAAGGGACCATGGAGAAAGAAATAACATGCAAATGAAGAAAAAGTACAATTAAAAGGTGATGCACCAAAAGAAGGGAATGTGGATAGCCTCTAATGTGTGAAAACGGAAGCAAGATGCAAATCAGAGAGGGTGATGACAGTTCTCCACAATATAATAATAACATTCATAACATATTTTCATGCATACACAATAATAATAGACCCTTACATAATCACATAATAGACACAAACATCTGCAATAAGATTAGAGAGGATAGGAGAATGCAACAAACCCAACAAGAGAAGATACATCTAAAAACTTGAATCTATTGCTTCATTAATATACACAGCCCAAAATATTTCAAAGGAAATACCTATATCACCATGCAAGGAGTCCACTACAAATTCCTATAGCACATTGGATTCACTAAACTAAAATGATAGAGTTTTGCTACTCAAACTATCCTCCTTTACAATGAGCCCGGTATTCCAATTTATAGAATTTTGAGAGGAGAAAGCGGGGATAAAATTCCTGAAATTCCCTCTCCCATCAATTACAAGTCATGATGAATGAGTGTAGTTTGTTTTTTTGGACCTGTAGAGGCAATCTCAAGGTGTCCCATAACTTGCAGTAGAGAATGAATGGTTTTCCATGCTCATTAAATGCCTCTCCAACCATTAACAAAATCATTTTTCAAATCCTAGAACTTTTTCCTTAAAATTGTCATCAAAACTTCATCAATTTCTACATTTCTCTATTGTTGTGTATCATGTTTGGGGTCACTGTTCCAATGACACCAATTTTGTGAAAATTCGTTGAGAATTGCAAAAGTTATGGCTTTCTGAGTATGAGCAACTCTTTTGAGTTTTCCTGGGATTTCTTGCATTTTACGGGATAGAGCATTTAATTTATTGGAGCTGGATATGTTTATTTTATTTTTAGCCACATACCCCTACTAAAAAGGATGTTGAAATCTTTACGAAAAGTCCGCTTTTGTAAAAATCAGAGCTCTGGATCAAAAGTTATGACTATTTTAAGATCAAGGTCAGGGTGGGTGTTCCACGCGAGCTCTTATAATCCGCATTAAAACACTTTTCCTTTATATTGTGAGTTTTTGGGGAACTCATGGCACTGGGGTAGAAGGGCTTCTTGGGCCACCGAAGTTTTCCTTTTCTGCAATGCAATGTGTTTCCTTTGATATGCGGTAATTTTGGGTTTTTGGGGCACTCATGTCCCCACGGTACTTGGACCGTCTGGGCCGTCGATGCTATGTACCACTTGATAAGAACCTTGCATATAATAAATCAATAAATTGCAGAAGATAATAAAACACAAGAGATATGGGGGGCCAAGATTCCCTAATATCAATATATGCAGAATAATACCCTTAAGGTATGGCAACACCATACAATGCTCCTTAAGGAAGGAGTAACTCCGCAATCTCCCAAGATGGGAATCCAATTCGAGGGGGATGCCTCCAATATACCTCTACCAAGTAGAAGACTCAACTCATACATACATGATCAACTTGAATAATGATACTCACATCCTTTAAATAGGATGGGTAACACCTAATCCCAATGTAGGCTGACCCATTACCCAATTCCTATGTGAGCCCATATAACTAAGGGGATATGTGCCACATGTTGGCATCTCCATCCACCCATACACATTATAATATTATATCCCATGTGAAACCATACATATAACTAAGGGGATGTGTGCCACATGTTAGCATCTCCATCAACCCATATCTATTATATTATCATATCCCAAGGTACATAGCATTGCCTCCCTCTTTGACATGTTTCGTCCCTGAACCATAAGAAGAAGCCATATAATGAGTGCGCTTTAAATTATTGCACACTTGTCATCATGCTCGATCATCCAACCACCCATATGAAATCCTAGTGGGTGATGCTGCTCCAAACCTGATTCCATATTCCATTGTGCTCATCCGATTCCATATTGGTCCATATGTGTTCCTTCTCGGGATCCATGCATATCCATAATTATCATTCTTGTGATTCCATGTCATATAATTATTGTTCCATTGATTCCATGTATAGCCAAAATTATTCTTGTGATTCCCTATATATCCATATGGATTTCTATCCTCATGTGTCCTAACATATCTCCATGATTTTTTCCTCTCATGATGATGTGGGTGTCTATATGGTGCAACCTTAGTATGCTCAACCTTATCAATCTTTTCCTCCACTTTCTTTTCCTCTTCCAACTTGTTTGCTATTTCTTTTTTCTCTTGAGTAGAGAAACTATTTTTTACTTTTTCATCATGTTCTTCATCCTCTCCTTCTGATTAATCCTTATTCCCTTCTTCACCATCTTCAAATTCATCTTCATGATCCAATTTTACATTACTTTTTTCCTTGCTAAGTGTGATATCTTGCAATGTAATTTTCTTTCTCTTGTACCATAATTTCATGAATTTCTTTTAAACATTAATATTAATTGTTTCCAATGTCTCTAACCAAGTATATCTGAGAACAATATCCATACCATCCATATATAAAGCATAAAAATCTAAATGTAAAACATATTTATCCATAGAAAGCTTTAAATCTTCAAAAACTTGAATATGCTTACCATCAATTTGAGATTCCTTGATATGTTTTGTTTGCACATGTAGATTTTGAGCTACATCCATATTGATGAAGTTATATTTGCTGCTAGGGTTTATGGAAGCAATTACCTTTTTTCTTTGAATGCACCCTTCAAATTGAAATATTGAAGCTTCCTTCCTTGGAGAT
The DNA here is from genome assembly GCA_019776745.2 of Taxus chinensis. Taxonomy (NCBI): domain Eukaryota; kingdom Viridiplantae; phylum Streptophyta; class Pinopsida; order Cupressales; family Taxaceae; genus Taxus; species Taxus chinensis. Next base: position 325,911,737 of record CM034155.1, on the reverse strand, counting down.
TCACTATCATGTGTAGCAGCTTCATCGTCAACATTTTCTTCTTTTGCAGCATCAACATTTTCTTCTTCTTCTTCTTCTTCTTATTATTTTTCTTCTGATGTTGTTGCTGATTCTTCTTCTTCTTCTTCTTCTTCTTCTTCTTTAAAAAAATTGTGTTTCTTTTTTGTTTCCCATCTACCTAAGAAAATATCGTCCATTTCCTCCCAATCTCAATCCAATAGATCTATATCCAAATAAGAATACCAATGTTGCGCTTTCCCACCAGGATGAAGATAAAAACTAACCCATACTAAAAATTCTTCAAAATGCATTTTTTTAAATTGTATCCACCATTTTTTTGCATCAATTTCCCCATTACCATAGAAAATTGGTATATCCATGATGCATAAAAAATAGGGTTTCACAAACTTACTCCTTTGACCAATATTTTACCTGATTATTTCATCAATCATTCAGCCTCAAATCTGAAACCACAAAGAAGTAACCCCTTCTAAAATTTTGAGAGATTTCCGAAAATGAAAGAAATTCAGGAAAATTCCTCAATTTGTAGCCTGTGGAGCAAAATAGTGAAAAAAAAATAAAACTAAAATAACTCTATAAAAATAGATCCACTAATTCTGAATTTTCAGTGGTATCACTATTTAATATATTACCAACAACCCAAAAAAATTTATTTCCTAATTCATCATTATTCAAAAGATATAGACAAAACCTTTGAATTAGGGTTTCAACCCTAAAATGGACAACTTTTGCAAAACAACCCAAAAAAATCTGAAATTCGGAGGGAAGATCACTTGAACTTTGTATCTAATCTCTATAAAAATATCTAAAAAATTCCAAGTCTATCTCAAGATATAGATGAATCACCAACATTAGGGTTTCATCCCACAAATTGCCCGAATCACTGCTCTAATACCACTTGATAAGAATCTTGCATATAATAAATCAATAAATTGCATAAGATAATAAAACACAAGAGATATGGGGGGCCAAGATTCCCTAATATGCAATATATTCATAATATTACCCTTAAGGTAGGGCAACACCATACAATGCTCCTTAAGGAAGGAGTAACTCCACAATCTCCCAAGATGGGAATCCACTTCGAGGGGGACACCTCCAATATACCTCTACCAAGTAGAAGACTCAACTCCTGCATACATTCCCCCTCATAATGATACTCACATCCTTTAAATAGGATGGGTAACACCTAATCCGAATGTAGGCTGACCCATTACCCAATATAATTAATTCCTATGTGAGCCCATATAACTAACTAAGGGGATGTGTGCCACATGTTGGCATCTCCATCCACCCATATACATTATAATATTATATCCCATGTGAACCCATACATATAACTAAGGGGATGTGTGCCACATGTCGGCATCTCCATCAACCCATATATATTATATTATCATATCCCAAGGTACATAGCAGTCAGGACCCGAATTTTCCACAACACACTATACCCACTCCATTTCTTTGCAAATTAGACAATTCGGCACTTCGGGGAACCTACGGCCAGATGAAACTTGGACCGCCTGGGCTACCGAGACCTGATTTTTTTGCAATACATTATTTCCTTAGCATTTCGGACACAAGTCAAGGACGAGGAACCCTATTTCAATCCACATCCATTCCACCTGCAGCCCCTAGACCCACAATACATTAAAATAGCTCCTTTTTCAGTTTTTTCAAAAAATTTGCAAATTTTTGCTAACTCCTTAGATTTTCCTTGAATGGGAAAGTTAGAGAAAATCAAAGGCATGCCCCCAAAATCCATATTTCTTGTTTTCACCATTTCTATCTATCCGAGTCTAAATAAATTTTGCAAATTATTGAAATCACCTTGGGGTAAATTTCGGATAACAAAGACCTCCTAGAAAAAAAAAATGGACAAGCTAATTGTTAAAAAAAAATTCTTTAACTCTAGAGTTCAGAGGTTGTAACTTTTGTTAGTAGCTAGATTTGGTATTGGTGTAATCTTATTAAATGTTTTATGTTAATTTTTCATAAATTTTAAAATCATCTCATTCGTTATGGTTATTCTAGACATTTGGTTCTATATACTTCATATGATGTCTATTTGGTTTGTCCCTACATTGCTATATCTTTTGGTTGTTGTGTAGGCTATGGGTTCTTTTAAAAACCATTCCCATTTATCTTTATAAAAAAAAAAATTATATGTATTAACTCTTCTCAAGCTACCCACAAATCTCATAGATACAATGATAAACACTTATTCTTGTTTTTTAATGTTGTAAACATATGGGACATTTTATCATGCAAGAAAATGATATATATTTGTAATTTGAAATTGAATTGAATAAATTTAAATAAATTATTTTCAATGTTGTTCTTGAGTTTTGAAACCAAAGTTTTTGTGATTCAAAGACAAAAAATGATGGTATAATTTTATTTAATAACATATTGGTATATCATATTCATATTTTCAATTATATATAACAAAAAAATCATTTTCTATATACATAAACAACTAAGTAATATTACTTTAACCTCACTACTACTTTCATTTATTGTTCTAACAATATGTATTAGCTTCGGTAAGATTTATTATTTTTTTAATATAATCATTCCCAAATAAATTCGAGAAAAGTTTATAAATTGTAAGAGTGGTTACTAAACACATGAAATGGTCTCCCAACCAAAAGTGGAAAACATGGATAAGGCGTGATTGAGAAAAGGCAAGGACGAAGATCACAAGAAATTGGAGTTTTTAAATATCTCTTGTTAAGGTTGAATTTTTTGTATTTATATTTAAAGGGTGATCAATTTTGAATTCGTTGAGCATTATTTATTTTATTTTGGGTTGAAATTTATATTAATGAAGAAATCATCAAAAAATTTCTTTAGAAGGTATGAAAAAAATGCTCTGCTAGGGTTTCATACATTTTTTTCATTCTGCAGCCACCTTCGGCTCTGCAAGATATTTATTTCATCATTTTTCTTAGGGTTCATCACCCTCTGGGTGCCCATATATAATGAATTTTCCCTCTTCATGCCTGGTTGTTGAAACTGTAGCTGGAGATAGTGCATATTTGAACAATGGCACCGCCACCAAAATGTCCACGAAAATTCATCCTGAAGGTTTTTCACGAGGTAATGAATCTCCTCCTGATGTTTATTTACCAATTCTTGAATTTAAAGTTACATGTCAATGGCTAGAGCAGTTATGTCTTATTGTGTCTTGTGGGTATTATCCCCATTAAAATCATACTTAAATCCTAGGTTCATTTGGCTTGGGCCTCTCATGGCATTCCACTCAAATCTGTCCAGAACATGACCAAGGATTTTTCCTTTTCCGATTTTTTGACCCAACTAATGCCTCCGCCATTCTGACCCATTTGGACACTTGATATGTGCACAATTCCTTACTGGTTCTTTCACCATGGCACAAGGAATTTTTGGTTTCTGACTACGCATCCCTAAAAGTGCCAGTCTAGGTGGAATTATCTGGCCCTCCCCTACCATGCGTTCACTTCCTGCATGAAATTTCTTCCTCCATCATAAGGGTGGTCACTCATGAACATCAATGATTATATAACGCTCATCCACAAAAATTGATCTGTGTTGAAGTGAACCTCTCCCAAGAACTGAAAGAGTTTGTGAATATTCAAATGGGTTATAAATGTTATTCCCAGCATGTATAATACATCAATCTACCTAACACTTGCTTCTGTTGTCAGGACTATGATCAAAAGATCAAGTATTGTCCTCTTTATGTGCCTCGCAATAATCCTACAATCAAGGTACTATTTGATGTGGTAAAATCCCAGCAAGAATAGGGGCATAAAATGTTTGGAGGACGGAAAAATAAGAATAAATAAGTGATAGCCTCGGCCCCTGGTTCCAGTGGTGCTCATGAGCCACCTGTTAATTAACAACCCCGCAGCCCATGGACCAAAGAACCAACTGTTACTACCAACTCGTCTATCCTACTTCAAAAAATCTCCAGCACACCCAAGTTGGCCTCGGTTCTTATGGACAAGTCTAACTCTATGAATAATGCTACCATTTCTCTACAACCGTAACTACTTCTGACCAAAGGTTCACTTGCCATCACAAAAGGGCTCGAAGCCATTCTCACATCCCCCAGAATCATAGCCTAGCATTTAGCATTAACTCCATAGAGGAGGAATACAACATTGAGTATGGCGAGCGATAAAAAATTAAGTTGCAAGATTTTTTGCAACACAACAGTGCCCAATTCCTACAAAACTAGTTTGGCACCTTAAAAGGCCTGGATATGGAGGATATGACCCTTGACCATCGTTTCCCATGAATTTCATCTCTTGTAATTTAAGGGGTCTCACGGACTCTAATCATAAGTATATTATTCATGATGCTCAGAAAAAATTTCCCAACTTAGATGTTTTTGTTTTTGCATGAAGTGAAAATTACAGGTTTTCAGTTATGGATGGCTTATAAATCCATATGGCCTAATATCCTGGCTTTCTATAGTAATCATGATGGAGGGCATGGAGGATTAATTCATTTTATCCCCTAAATGGCAGCCCTTTATAGCAGATCATGGCATCGACCCTACCAACCATGCCATATGGGTCCTATTTAATATTGGCAACCACTCTTTTGGCCTCACTAACATTTATGCCTCCAATGATGCTGCCGAAAGGGCCAATCTGTGGAGATGGATATATTGCTCAATTTTTTATGCTTATTGGGTAATAAGTAGAGATTTCAATATGTTGGAGCTTTCATCCAATAAGTGTGGGATCCTACTGACTCATTGGATAGCTGGTGAGAGGGAAGTGTGGTTTTTCATGCACAATAAATTTGGGTTTTATGACCCTAATGCTTATCGCTCTCCCACATCCAAAGCATGGTTCACTTGATCCAATCTTTGAATTAGATCAGATAAGGTCCTCAAATGGCTCAAAATATCTATGTCGTCAACTATATATTTTTTGGTTTTGATAAAATTTATTCGTTACCCATGGAGTTCATGCCTAATGTTGTCCTTTCGAATCACTCTCCTATACGATTTTGTATCACTTGGCAAGATCAGTGCCCCTTTTTTCATAAAGGCTAGTTTTTTCTCAATACCAACCTAATGGATCATGGGCTCACTCTCAATCATATCATCTGTGTTTTGAACCTTTCCCCTTGACCAAGTCATCTTTAGAAATTTCATCCACTTATGCATGCCATTTGGATTAGATGGTGAGAGAATGCTCTGACTCGGACCACTAGATTCCTTAGAATCTATGGCCAGTTGTTGGCTAAAAATTTTCACCACTCATATTCCACAACCACCTCCACTCTTAGCCAAGTAGTGGTCGTACTCCAATAAAATATTTTCTCCAAAACGCTAAAAATTCAAGTTGCAGAGCTTCATTAGAAGATTCAAATTGTGGACAACTACGACAATAGAGGAGCTAAAGTTCGTGCTCACATGCATTGGATCAAGGTAGGGGATTGGGTTTCCAAAGAATTATTTCAGTCCCTCAAACCCGAGAATTCCTCCAGGAAACTTTTCTCCATCTCTTATGGTGGAATTCAGGCTGAGGATACGTAAATTATTCTCCGGGATTTTTTCAAGCATTATAAAAAGGATTTTCAAGCCAAATCACCCTAGGATGAGCGTCAGACCGCTCTTCATCAATGTCTTATTGTCATGTCCTACAATATATCATCCCCGCAAAGTATTATGTGTGACCGCATTCTCACCTTATATGACCTACATGAATCAATTCAGAAAATGGCTAATTTTAAAGCTCCGGGTTGTGACGATTTTCCATTTAAATTTTATAAATCGCTATGGGACACTGTTGGTTTAGATATTTATAATGTCTACTTAGAATGTTTCCAAAAGCAATCGCTTAGTACAAGGGTTAATAAGAGAAATATCAAATTCATTCCCAAACCAGGGGATCCTAAATAGATTACCAACTAGTAGCCCATTACCTTTCTCAATGTTTCTTACAAGATCATTGTTAAATCCCTAGCTATTCGGCTCTGCCATATTCTTCCTGTTATTATCCAACCTAAATAGACTGGATTCATCCAGGGGCGTTTCATTCTTGATAATATTATTATAGTTTGGGAAGGCATGGAATGGGCCCGTTGATCCAATCAAGTGGTCATGTTCATCAAAATCTACTTTGAGAAGGCCTATGATCGTATTGAATGGCCATTTATTCTTTCCATGCTTCAAGCTCTTGGTTTCGGCCCCATCTTCATTCAATCTATTCAAATGTTGTTTTTTAATGCCTCTACTCAAATCACCATCAACGGGCATAGTTTTGAGTCGTTTGGATGATTTCTCTCTATCCGACAAGGTTTTCCTCTAGCTCTTGCACTTTATGTTCTTATTTCTAAAGGATTTGGATATATGTTGGCTCAAGCCAAATCCTAAGGGCTTGTTAGAGGAATTTCACTGCCATTTGTGGATAACTCTCAAATCCTTAATGTGCATTTTTTGGATGATTCATCTCTCACTCTCATTGAGGAAGAAATCAATGTTCACAATGCAATGCACTACTTAGATATTTTTTGCCTCGCCTCTGGTTCATCCATTCAATAGAGGAAAACCCAGTGTTACAAGAAATCCTTTCTTCCTATGCCCAATTTTTTGGCCTCTTTTGATTGGAAAATGCTTGCACATGGTGAAATGTTCAAACTTATTGTCATTCCCTTTTCCTTCCAAGTGTCACTTGTAGAGATTTGGCAGTATGTTGTGTAATAGGTGGTCAAAAAACTTGATTATTGGATCACCAAATCCTTAGCAGGAAAATTCCAAATATGCTCCAAAGTTCTTGCGGCTAGCCATGTTTATTACACTTCATGTTGGGTTCCTTCCAAAGCTTCCATTCAGAAATTGGACAAACTTCTCAAGGATTTTCTGTAGTCTAATGCCTCTTCCTGTTGTGGACTCCACAGAGTTTCCTAGAAAATTTGTTGTCTCCCTAGGAAATCTGGGGGCATGGGCCTTATTGATATTTTGCAACAAGGGAAAGTACTATGTGTTAAATGGATTATCATATGCATTAATAATCATTAATTATGTAAATTTCTTCTGCATCATGGAATTGAAGAAGGATTTCCTCAATGTCAGCTCACTTAGAAAGCTCTGAGGTTTGCCAACCTCCTCATTGTGCCTGTTCCAATCAAATTGGTTGGCACCTTTGTGCTTAAAAGTATCTGGAAAACATGGGAAAGCATCAAACCATGGCTTCTATGTAAAGGAAATGGATTTTGCAATGGCCTCTCCTTTAACCAACATTCTATATACTAGTCACCTATCATTCATGTATAGTATCAGTGTCTATTTGAATTTCCTATAATTCATGTGCTCAAACTCTTCAAGCATGGAATTCAAACCATTCAAGATTTGTATAGCAAGAACACTCAATTCTAGGTTTCCTGGATTGAAATAAAAGCATGTTTTCAACTCGTCAACCAAGATTGTGATAGCATCACTGCTATCATTCATTTTATCCCATATCACATGCTGCAAAAAATATCTCATGGGTAGTATTTCATCGATAGATTACTCAAAATTATCTTCACACATTCTCCCAATACCTATTTTACTTCATGTGGAAGTTATTCGATATTATCTTCCATCGTACATGTACTCTCCCTTTTAACGAGCCTCACTTATATCACAAAACATGCATCATTAAGCTTCACTCCACCAAATAATTGTTTTCCTAATAGCATCAATGTCTTTTAATTCCACCTCCTTACTAATTTCTTGCATATGATTCACAACGTATTCCTAGTTATCATTTATTACCTTAAAGGTGTTTTTGCAACCATCATGTTGTTCCTTCTATTCAAACTACCACACCCTCCCAAGAAACACACAAAAAAACCTATCAATAAAACATTGTTGATGACCACGTATTCATCTCTCTCTATCTAGAATTTAATTAGATATTATTCAATCACCAGGAGTTGGTGTCCCTTCTAAAATCATAAAACTTTATTGGGATTAGGATGTGAAATCCTCTTCAACCCCAATTTTTCCACCATATCTTGTGTTACCAATTTTTCATTGTTACCACTATGCACAATCAACATACAAAACATGCCTCCAAACTTACATCTAGTTCTAAACAAATTCTTCCTTTAGAAACCAACTTCTTTGTTTGTTGGTTTCAACAAAATACACTTTCCATGATCGGATAAGTCATTTATATATTTTTCTTTGTGTATTAGGGTGTTTTCCTCTGCCACTATTTTGTGTGTGTGTGAAATCAAAATATGTATGCCCCTTCCCTTTTCACCTATAACATATTCCACATAATCAATGGCTGCCTCCACGTCTAAAGGATCCTCTTACTTCTAGAATAATTTCATCTTCCTCTACATGATGAAATGTTAGCCTCAACTTATTTTATAAAACTTCCTCAGCTTTCCACCTTTTCCACAACCTTGCATGGACTTTCCCTTGCCTCGTGTTGCACTTTGTTATTTTTGTAATAACATCTCCTCTACCTTTATTGGATAGTGATATTGCTCCACAAATCAATCTTGGATCATTTGAACCTCATCCTGAATAGATATATGTAACCCACTGATGTAATGTAATATCTTCTATGTATCATCCTCCATGTGACCATCTCTAATTATGAGTGTGAAATTCCTTAGTGTATTCCTTGACACCGATTTCTATTTTCCATAGATTCTGCAACTTGAAAAAATTGAACTAACAATTTATGGGTAAGAATTTTACCTTCAAATTTTCGAATAATTTTTCCCAAGTCTTGATCTTTTGTTTACCTCTTTGTGCTCTCTTTGTTTGCACATGCTCCCACTAAATAGATGCGTGATCCTTCAATTTGATAAAGGAAAACTTGAATCTTTTGGGGTTTTCCATATCTTCATATTCTAAATATTTATTGAGCTCTATCATCCTCTCAATGATTCCTCTAGCTTCAGATTACCTTTAAACCCACTACATATTATATTTTTCAATGTAACAAGGTTTTTCTTCTATAACATTAGAGCTTTTCACTCTCTGCTATCACTACAAGATATCCTAATGAACGAGTTTAATTTCATTTATTTATTAACATAAATTTATATAAATTAGATCACTATTGTGGTTTAATAATATAAATTAATGTAAATTGTATATTTTGTAATTAAATATATATTTTTTAATTAAATTCTAATTATATTTAATTACACATCAAGTAAATTTCTATTTTTCAATAATATAAATTAATGTAAATCATATATTTGTAATTAAATATGTACATTGTTTAACTCAATTCTAATTAAGTTTAATAGCACATCAAGTAAATTTATATTTTTTGTAATTCTTTCATAAAATTAGATTTGATAAATCTACGAACAACTACTTATTTGTTAATATAATACTTGTATTAGGTACCAAATATAAAACTTCTCTTTAGATTAAATCAGATTTGGTCCTAATAACGAGTTGAGATTAGTTATAGTAAGTTTAGTGCATTAATTAAAGTACTCCTAACAATGAATTAATCCTCATTAGGGTAGCAAATGTTAAAACTCTATTTAAATTAAATGTGCATTAAACCTAAAGGTTGCGATTATATTAATTATATAAAATTTGTGTCAATTCTAATAACAGTGAGTTGTGATAAGATATGTTTAATTTAATATATTTATTAATATAAATCTAATCTCTACATCCACTTTAATATGCTTACATTTCACAAATTAGTGATCATGTATTAATTATGGATGAAATGAATTAGCCTCGGGCTAGCAAATTAGTCTAATAAAATAATAGACATTTTAAATTAATTTGTCATGGGAAAGGAAAGCCATGTTAGCACAATTTATGGGCATTCTTATTGGGCATTTTTCTTGCAAATATTTAGGTGTGCCTTTTCCATGGAGAGATAAAACAAAAATATGGGATGATTTAATTGGAAGGATTCAAGAGTAGTTCGAAGTATGGAAAATCAAGTGGTTTATCTTGATTGGAAGAATCATTCTTATTAAATTGGTTTGCAGGAAATTATAATCTATATTTTTTATTAAGGATAGGTTACACGGCAATAGGGAGATGAAGGATTTGGCTCTGCTATGGTTTTCTCACATGCATACGCTCATGTTAGTTTTTTTTCCCTGGTCTTTTCAAGCGTTTTCCTGTTATTATTACCATTTTCACAGCACTTTAGGAATTTATTCCACCCATTTTGGGCAGTGCCAACCCTTTAAAATGGCCGCAAACCATTCCATTACAACATCAGTTGCACACTGTGGTGAAGATGGCTCTCAAGCACGCGAGGAAATTCGTCCCAAAATCATATGATGAGGTAATGTCTCTGATTCCCCCTTGGATGTTACTATTGATCTTTATTTTTTTGATCTTGTTATCTATAGTCATATTATGTCTAAGTCTTATCTACAAAACTAGATTGATCCCACTAGGAGTCCGCCGACATTCAGGTTACTGGTGTCCAGAACCTCACCAAGTGGTTTTATTTTTTTACTTTTCATGAGCCTTTGCAAGTTCAGCTAATTCTTGAGCGTTTCACTTGTTGGTACCTTGGAAACGCTTTACTTGTTTTATCATGATGGAGCCCTGATTTTAACCCAGCTAACCAGGTATCTCTTCAAGTTTCCGTCTAGGTTGAACTTTTAGGTCTTCCATTACAACTCTGGCAATTTCTAAATAATACTATCTTCCCACTTGGTCGTGCGATCTTTCATGAGCCTGGCCATTTCTTTTATGCCCATCTACATAAAAAGGTTTACGTCAAGGTTGATTTAGCATTTGATCTACAGGACCACATTGACATATAATTTGGGTCCATGTGTATCTCGCAGAAGATTGTCTATTTCAACCTTCCTAACACATGATTTCGTTGTCAAGCATTTGATCATCGTATTCTTTATTTTCCATTAACGCAACGTTTCAAGCCCTTTGTTGCACAAACTTCATCTATTTCATAGGCAAAAAATGCTAAAGGTTGGACCCAGTTTGCTAATAAGAAGGTTATGAGCAAGCCTGCCTCGGAAGCCACTCCGCCTCCCCCTAAGCAGCCCTCGACTCCTCAACCTTCCGCTTTTGTTCCTACTAATCCTATTCACGATACCCCTATCATGCAGAGCCAAATCACTCTAGTTCAACAGATAGCTAGGAAGTCAGTTGTTCCGTCATCTTCACAACGTCGCTCCCAGAGCCCCTCTCGGGAGTCTATGGGGAACATTGGACTAAATGAGCCTAAGTACCGTCCTAACCCAACTGAGCCACTTGCTTCAGACCAGTCTAGTTTTTTGTCAAATCGTTTTGGTATTTTAAATTCAGAGAATATGTTGCAGGATGAACATGAGGAATAACATTCCATGTCTATCTTTTCATGAATTATATCTCTTGGAATGTTAGAGGTCTCACAGAATCCTCTCAAAAATATTCTCTGAAGCATGTTTGTCAGATTATTGGAAATATTGATATTATTTGTTTGCAAGAGGTTAAGATTACTAGTTTTTTTCTTCAGACTTCCTTATCATGTATTGTTGTGAATTTTCTGCATTTTTATTCCTCTCATTTGGAAGGAAAAGGTGGTGTTTCTATTTGTGTCACCTAGATTTTCTGCCATGATCTTTGCCACAGGGTATGATCCTGAAAATAGGCCAGTTTGGGTGATTTTTAATGATAATGGATTTTCTTTTGGTATTGTTAAGTTTTATGCCTCTAATAATGGTCTGGAAAGGACGGTGTTATCACGATGGTTAGGGGATAATTTGGATTTTTCTTATTGGCTATTCTGTGGTGACTTTAATATGGTGGAACATCACGATGAAAAATTGGGTGTTTTGACGATGAGATGGTATGTTGGAGAGCATGAAGCTTAGTTCTATTTCAAAATTAGGAGGGGCATTAAAGACCCTCTATTTAAAATGTGGCATGACTGAACTTCTCAAAATTGGTTTACTTGGTCCAATTTTTGAGAAGGCTTGGCAGTTTTGCTCAAACAACTTGATTGTGTCATGCTTTCTCAGCACCCAGGTTTTACACTGGCATCGAATAGTCAATCTCATCTCAACACGTGACCTGATATTCTTCTGTGAGATCATAGTCTGATATCTTTCATGTTTACTTAGGATGGGGCCTCTATTAAAACTCTTAGCACACAATTTTATATGAATGTATCCTTGGTGTGTCACCCGGGGGTTCTGGTGTACATTGCCCAAGTTTGGAATATGGCGTCACATCCTCCTTATGTTGTCAGCAGGATTTCCTGGTGGAATGACGTTATTCAATGCACTACCAAGTTTCTTTTCCACTTTGTAAAATAGGTCGCATGGGTCTGTAAACATGCTAATGAGGCTTTCCAACAGGAGTTCAAGTGTATAACTCAATTTCTCCAGCTCCAACCATTTGACACAATTGTTCAAGTCTGAGATGCTAAGCTTCGACATCAGCTCAAGGTTATTGAACAACATAGATCCAAAGGAGCCCAAATATGGGCTCGCTTGCACTGGTTGAAGACTAGTGATAGGGCTTTAAAAGGGTTCTTCAAAATTCTTAGAGCTCATAATGTCAAGGAGAAAATTAAATCTATCCAACTTGGGCATGCTCGTGTTACTTCCCTGTCAGAAATTTCTTCTACCTTGTTGACCATTATACTCTTGTCTTTCAAGAACAGGAGCCTTCTGTTGAAATCACTACCACTCTACGTCAATGTATCAAAGCGGTTCTCTGTAATCTTAACCCATAGGATCGAAAGCATTGTGATGCTTATCTTTCTCAAGAGGAGCTTCATAATTCCCTTCTTTGTCTTGCGGATAACAAATCTCCATGTTTGGATGGGTTTCCTTGTGAATTTTATAAGGCAGCATGACACATTGTTGGGCCCGATCTATTACAGGTTTATCAGGAAGCCCTACAATCACGATCCCTTGGGAACTGTATTAATAAAGGTAATATCAAATTCATCCCCCAAGATTCGTAATCCAGAGCTCATTACCAATTGGTGGCCCATAACGCTTCTTAATTTTTATTATAATATTCTGGCGAAGGCTCTTGCTCTTCAAGTAGCTTCTATGTTATCCAAAATTGTTCGACCTGAACAATCTAGTTTTGTTACAGGCCGTTTCATTTTGGATAATCTTATTGCCATTTGTGAAGGGATGGAATGGGATCATGCTTCTCTTCAGAAGGTGGTTTTTCTCAAAATCAACTTTGAAAAAGCTTATGACTGTATAGAATGGCCTTTCATTCTTGTCATGCTTAAAGCTTTAGGGTTTGACGATTTCTTCTGCAATGCGGTTAGCACTCTCTTCGTTGATGCCTTATATTTTCTCACCATCAATGGACACTAGTCTTCTACCATTCGTTTATTTCAATCGATAAGGTGAGGTTTCCCTTTGGATCCAAATATTTTTGTCCTAGCAGTGGATGCTTTCTATTACCTCCTTTCCAATAGAGATGCTCAAGGGAAATTAAGAGGCATTTATCTACTTGATCATCAATATCAACTCATCAATGGAAAAATTGTTGATGACTCTTTTATTACTTTAGCTGAATCGGAATAAAATTTGTAGAAGGCGCTTTCTTGCTTGGATATTTTCTGTAAAGTGTCCCACTCTAAAGTTTAGTTTTCCAAATCATTGGGTTTCTGGTAAATTCCTTGGCCTATGCCTGATTGGTTGGTGGCCTATCCCTAGCACTAGATTCAGGGAGGAGAATGATTCCACTTTATGGGAATTCATTTTTCCTTCGACAATGAGTCCTTCACCTTGTGCAATTTGTGGTTGATTGGGTTGAGCAAAAAGTGTAGAAATGGATCTCTCATCCATTATCTTTGGCCGAGAAGTTCCCGGTTTGCACTAAAATTCTTGCTACTACTAAGATCTATTATGTAGCTTGATGGTGTCCCTCTTGTACCTCCTTTGAAAATTTAGGTAAGCTCATGTGATATTTTTTGGGGTCTAGCTCTAATAAAGGTAGTTTTCATCATGTTTGCTAGGATATTTGTACACTTCCTAGGGATCAAGGTGGCATAGGTGTTATTGATGTCTACAAGAAGAGTATCTCTCTATGCGCTAAGTGGGTTGTTCATTGTAGCCAAGACAACCAAGCTTGGTAGGTTTTGTTATGGCATTGTATCTCTTCAGGAGAACCATATGATAAAAAATGTTGGAAAAACATTGGATTTCATACTCTGCTAATTACTAAAAATCCAGTTAAAATACATGGTACCTTTATGGTCAAAAGTATCTGAAAACCATTAGAGATCGTCAAACCCTTCATGCGGTGGGTTGGTGATGGATTCCGAACAGGTATCTCTTTCAATGAGAAAAATCTTTGGTGGTCTTCTATTTTCTCTCCTAACAATCTCCTGCTTGCTGAACAACCCAACATCAAAGCAGTGTGATTAGATCGTAAAGGCATCTCTACCCTCTGGGACCTGGTTTCCTCCTGAGATTGGCTTCCTTGGCCTACGTTGAAACATAAATACAACCTAGCTAATTCTAATCTACCTTAAATTTTGGCTATTCAATATTTTTCTACCCGATGTTATGTTGTACAAGCTAGGTCTTTAGTCACCCAAGGCTTGGTGGAAGGATTGGTGTTGGAACGTGGACATTCCTCTATTACAGTAAAATTTAGGAGTTATTTACTCTTTGTTATCTCCTATGTCACCAGATTTAGATAAGCTCAATACCATATGGTCATTACATTCTTCTCATGCTACCTGGTTAAAGTGTATCCATTGGGCCTGGAACTGTCGACATTAAAATTTTCCTCCGTAATTTCTATTTTATTAATGTATGTATTAGGAATAGGATGTTGTTAAGTATAATTAGTAGTGGAGTCCAATAGAAGATAACGGTGCTATCAATACGGTGCCGCCAATAATGTAGAGTACGGTAACAGTCAAAGTACAATAGGAATGTTGTAAAATGTAAATATTTGTCATAAGTGGTCCAGTAATGTTAAAATGTCAAAGTTGAGATAAGTAGAGAAGTAGGGTCTACATGATTAGGAATTAGAAATATTATATTTGTGATAAGGACAAGGAGTGATGTCATAAATATTCTGTGTATTTTATTTGTAGAAAAGTCTAAAAAGGTGGAACCCATGTGAGATGATAAGGTTTATCTTATCTTAGAAGATAAGCCTACTTGTAAAGGCAAGAGTTTAGGCATGGAATATGATTGGCTGGAAGATATTTCCTATCCTATTTTAGAGATAGGGTGGATAAGCCTGAATTCCTATAAATAAAGAGGCCACCCCCCTCATTTAGCATAGAAGGAAGTAGTAAGAAATATTGTATGAGTAAGTGTGTAAAGGAAGCCATCATTTTGAAGGTGTGTTAAAGAAGCCATTAAGAGGTGTAATTGTGAAGTTTCTCCCATAGTTATTGTTGGAAGGCAAGTGAAGTCAGTAAGACTTGAAGTACCTCATGGGTGAGATTGTAACAATTTCATGTTGATATGATAATTTACACTGATATTTCAGATTTATCATCATTCCTTCTTATCATAGTATATGGTATTCTTGTTTTATGTTTGTTGTTATGTTTCCAGATTACATCCACCAAACTAAAAGTTGTGCATTAGTAAATAATCATAACATGAGGAGTTCCCGGTAAAGAATTATCATAGTGCTGGATTGGCAATGACATTTTGGTTCCGTTGCTAGGACCATTCCTCGTTGGTCAATTTTTTGGAGAGATATTCCCACTTAGTCAGAAAATATTTGGAGGGTAACCTTGTTTTTACTGTGCATAGTAGTTACCATGATAAAGTCACTTTTTACCGTGAATAGTATTTACCGTAGTAAAGTCACTTTTTATCGTGAATAGTATTTACTGCAATAACTTCACTTATTATTGTGAATAGTGTTTACCACAGTAAAGTCATTTTTTACCACAGTAAGTCAATTTTTACCATAGTTACCGTGGTCATTTCTATTTTCTATTATAGTGATTCTAATTATTTGTGCACATAAGTCTTGTTGATTGTACTTGTGGGTTGGTATTTCATTGTGGTTACTTTTGAAAATGGGGAAGATTCCTATTTTTTCAGCCCAATCTAATAAATATGCTTCCTCTTTCATTCAAGAGTTTAAATGATCTTGCATTTGTAATCGCCTCATAAGAAGGGAACAATGGACTAAATTTTTTGATACCTTTTTGGATGGTTCAGCACTTAGGTGGTTTGAAACACTAGGTGATAATGTGAAAAATTCATGGGATTTTTTAACTGAAAGTTTTCTTGAAGAATTTGGTGAACAACAGAAATATGCAGATCTCATGATCGAGATCACAAATCTAGCCCAAGGAGAGAAGGAGAAGATAAGAGATTATCATGCTCGTGTTCTAGAGATAAGGAGGAAGCTCGATGCCCAGATCCGGAAGGAAGGATTAGCAGATGGGTTGATGAATGGTGTGGATAATCTCCTCTGTAAGCACCTCATTCTTGGGATGAAGCCAAAGATCAGATAACGAGTGAAGTATGACCACCCAGCTACCATTGAACAAGCAAAGGAGATTGCAAGAAGGCAAGAAGAGAGCATGGAAGAGGAGCCCAAAGAAATTGTTGCTAAAGTAGAGCGTACACAACACCTTTGGTTCAGAATCCATGACCACTCTCAGTGAGTACAAATCTTTCTCCTAGTACATCTACTGAGTATGAAGATATGCTCAGGAAGATGGGCCAGTTAACTATTAATATTCTTCAAGGAAAGGAATTTAGTTCTCAGGGAGGAGATAGAGGTCCAAAAAAATTATTTTTGAAGTTGTATGTTATGGTTGTTATAAAAAGGGTCATTATAAGTATAATTGTCCAGATAGATCTTCTACATCTAGTACAAGGGATAATGATAAAGGAAAAGCACCTGTGAATTCTTTTGATGTAGTATATAAGAGCATAAATAATGAAGTAGATGTTTTTGTAACAAAAAGAAAGAAAGAAAAAGATAATCAAGATGGAAATGATCCTAAGAAGATGAAAGAAGAAACTAGTAAGAAACATAGGAGAAGAAAGTTGGGTGTGCAGGATTTTCTGATTTCACAGGGACAAGGACCATACTTCATCTTAGAAGATCTGTCCAAAAGGCCTATAAATATTACATATGGTCAACTCTTGGCTATGTCTTTTGAGAATACGCAGGAGCTGTGAAGTGGACTCAATGCTTAACGAAGGAAGGAGGTTGAGGTCCCTATTTTAGAAGCAGAGGCAGATCCCTACTCTCCACAAGCTGAGGTATTATGTAATGGTATTTCAATTCATGATGTCTTAGTTGATGGAGGTGCTACAGTTAATGTAATGATCGAGTCTGTAATGAATATGTTGGGTTTAAAAATTGATCGCCCCTCAACACTTATGTTAAGGTCATTAAATAAGGGAGAAACTAAACCAGAAGGTGTAGTTTCAAATGTGGTAATATCTGTTATGGGTGGTGTATGTGTGGTAGACTTTCAGGTGATGAAAGATGGTACTGTTTCGTACCCAATGTTGTTGGGAAGACCATGGCTAAGGAGAGTTCATGCAAGAAACTACAGGAATTAAGGCTTCATGACACTTGGACGTGGTAGAGAGAGGGTGAAGATAAATGTGATCCCTCGGCATCATAAGGCAGAACTTATGGATTCAAGTGATGAAACTGATGATTGGACATCCTCTGATTAATCTAGTACCAGTGAAGTGGACACCGAAGATGAAGAATGTGAAGTTGATGTTTCGGTCATGGATATCCTTCCAGTCACACCAACTCATGACCCCATAAAATTATCTAAAGAATAAATTGATGATCGTCTCCAATAAATAAAGATTGGTGATGCTGTGATGGAGAGTGAAAAGGAATCATACCTTCAGCTCTTTCGAAGCTACATACACATATTCACTTTTGATTACAAGGAACTCCATCAAGTAAGTTGGGTAGAACATTCTATTGAGCTGGTAGATGGTTCTAAGCCCATAAATCAAATGCCATATAGAATGAATCCTAATTTTTCCAAGACTGTAAAAGAAGAAATAGATAAGTTGCTTGATGCAGGATTCATATTTGCTACGGAGAATTTAGAATGGGTTTCTCCCATTGTGATCTCAATAAAAAAAATGGGAAGCTATGCATTTGTGTTGATTATAGGAAGCTCAATAAGGCAACAAAGAAGTATCATTACCCTCTTCCATTTTCAGATCAGATCTTGGATGAAGTAGCTGGCTAGGAGTGCTATAGTTTTGCTGATGGATATAGCATATACAACCAAGTTCGTATAGTGGACAAAGATCAACTGAAGACCATGTTCACCACTCCTTGGGGAATGTTTTCTTATAGAGTTATGCCTTTTGGGTTGTGTAATGCTCCGGCAACGTTCCAATGCTTGATGAATAGGGTGTTTGAACCCTACATTGAGAACTTCATCATAGTATTTCTGGATGATTTTTGCATCTATAGGAGCAAGATGGACCACCTACACCAGATGGAGACAACATTTCAAAGGTTAGATGAAGCACAAGCCTCACTAAACCCTACAAAGTGTGTATTTGGATGTTCTAAATGTGTTTTGTTAGGGCATGTTGTATCCAAAGATGGTATTGGTACTGATCCTGATAAAGTTTCAAAAATCAAAGAGTTACCATTTCCTATGAATAGAAGTAAGTTGAGATCATTTTTAGGCCATGTGGGTTACTATAGAAGGTTCATAAAGAATTTCTCAAAGATTGCACAGCCACTAACCCAGTTCTTGAAGAAGGATGTTACTTATGAACCAAGAAATAAGGCGCGTGAAGCTTTTGAATAACTGAAGGAAGCCCTGGTGTCTTCACCTATTTTAAAGAATCCAAATTGGAGCAAGCCATTCATTGTGTATACTGATGCCTCAGATGCAGCACTAGGAAGTACTCTGAGCCAAAAGGATGAAAATGGGAATGATCATCCAGTTTACTTTGGGAGCAGACAAATGAGAAGTGAATGAGAAGTGCTGAGGTAAATTATATTGTAACTGAAAAAGAGGCTCTAGCTATCATTTTTGCTGTAAAGAAGTTTAGAAATTACTTGCTAGGGCAAAAATTCCTAGTTATAACATATCATCAGGCTCTAAACTATATTGTAAATAAGTCTAACCCATCAGGGATGATAGTAAGATGGATAATTTTGCTACAAGAATTTGAATTTGATATTATAGATAGGCCAGGAAAGATTCATGTCAATGCAGATGCACTCTCTCGATCCTATGATGGTTTAGGTTCACCTTGTGATGATGATGATTCCCCAGATGCAACATTGTTATCCCTTGACACAATCGCTAGTGAATACATAGATATTTGGAATTATCTGAATGAATTCAAGTTTCCTAATGGTGTCAATGCAAAGATTAAGAGGAAGATTACTCAAGCCAGTCGTCCATATTCTATTCTGCATGGAGTATTATTTCAAATATGACCTGATGGACAGTATAAGAGAGTAGTTGGACGTGATCAAGGGAAGGAGCTGATAGAAGAATTCCACAATGGTACATGTGGAGGACACTTCTCTGGACAACTTACAACAAGAAGGATCTTGGATGCAGGTTATCACTGGCCCACTCTTTTTAGTGATTGTTATAATTATTGTAAGACATGTGATATTTTTCAAACACATGGTAACTGTAAGACTTCATCAGCTCCATTATGCCCTATTCTTCCACTTGGTCCCTTTGAAAAGTGGGGAATAGACATTGTAGGTCCACTTCCAACTACCCCACACCAAAATAAGTATATTGTAGTTGCCACAGATTATTTAACCAAGTGGGTTGAAGCTAGGCCATTGAAAACAACTTCCATGGATGAAGTGGCAAGGTTCATATATGAATGCATTGTCACCAGATTTGGTTGTCCATTAGAAATCGTAACAGATCAAGGAAGTCACTTCATTAATGAGGTGGTAGAAGCCCTAGTCAATAATTTTTCTATTGAGAACAGGAAGTCAACAACATACAAGCCAAGCATAAATGGATAGGTGGAACGAACAAATTTTGTGTTGTGTCAAATTCTAGCAAAAGATACAGCCTTGCAGGTACATAAGTGGGATAAAAGGATTCATGTAGCATTGTGGGCATATAGGGCAACATCAAAGTCAGCAACATGATACTCCCTATTTTAGTTGGCTAATGGCATTGATCCAGTTCTTCCTATTGAGTTTAATATTCCCACTGTGAGAGTTATGAAAAATGAAAGGATGGACGAAAGTGATACAGTAAAAGAAAGGTTGGTGCATCTTCATTTGCTAGAAGAAATGAGGGAAATAGCGAAGGATACAAGCTATAAGAAGAAAATGAAGTAGAAGGAATACTTTGATCAAAAGATCCGTTGGTCTCCATTTCATGTGAATGACTTGGTTCTAGTATATGATTCCAGATACAAAAAAAGAAGATAGAAAATTTCTTCCAAAATGGATGGGGCCCTACAAAATAGCAGGCGTGTATGAAAATGGTACATATCGACTGGAGGAATTGGATGGTACTCCCATTACGAAATGGGTCAACCATGACAATTTAAAGATTTTTCAGGCACCAACTTCAGAATGTCCATAAGATTCTACTCCAAGGATGGAGTAGAAGCTAGGAAGGGGGAAAATGTCGACATTAAAATTTTCCTCCGTAATTTCTATTTTATTAATGTATGTATTAGGAATAGGATGTTGTTAAGTATAATTAGTAGTGGTGTCCAATAGAAGATAACGACACTGTCAATACGGTGCCACCAATAATGTAGAGTACGGTAACAGTCAAAGTACAATAGGAATGTTGTAAAAAGTAAATATTTGTCATAAGTGGTCCGGTAATGTTAAAATGTCAAAGTTGGGATAAGTAGAGAAGTATGGTCTACATGATTAGGAATTAGAAATATTATATTTGTAATAAGGACAAAGAGTGATGCCATAAATATTTTGTGTATTTTATTTGTAGAAAAGTCTAAAAAGGTGGAACCCATGTGAGATGATAAGATTTATATTATCTTAGAAGATAAGCCTACATGTAAAGGCAAGATTTTAGGCATGGAATATGATTAGCCGGAAGATATTTCCTATCCTATCTTAGAGATAGGGTGGATAAGCCTGAATTCCTATAAATAAAGAGGCCACCCCCCTCATTTAGCATAGAAGGAAGTAGTGAGAAATATTGTATGAGTAAGCGTGTAAAGGAAGCCATCATTTTGAAGGTGTGTTAAAGAAGCCATTAAGAGGTGTAATTGTGAAGTTTCTCCCATAGTTATTGTTGGAAGGCAAGTGAAGTCAATAAGACTTGAAGTACCTCATGGGTGAGATTGTAACAATTTCATGTTGATATGGTAATTTACATTGATATTTCAGATTTATCATCATTCCTTCTTATCATGGTCTATGGTATTCTTGTGTTATGTTTGTTGTTGTGTTTCCAGATTACATCCACCAAACTAAAAGTTGTGCATTAGTAAATAATCATAGCACGAGGAGTTTCAGGTAAAGAATTATCATAGTGCTGGATTGGTGATGACAGAACCCCATATTTGATCTGAAGCTCAATTTCTTTCTTTGGTGTTTGATCTATTAGGGTCTCCCTTTAGAGGAAAGATTAAGTCATATTGGCAATCCTAATCCAGTCTATAGTTGTTGTGGTC
The DNA here is from genome assembly GCA_019776745.2 of Taxus chinensis. NCBI lineage: Eukaryota > Viridiplantae > Streptophyta > Pinopsida > Cupressales > Taxaceae > Taxus > Taxus chinensis. The sequence goes on along the minus strand of CM034155.1, from coordinate 325,890,155 downwards.
ACCCTGAGTCCTTCAAATATGTCTTTTGGTTTTCCCCTCATGCGCAACATGTTTAGCATTGGATTCACTCCCTTTTTTAGCCATTTCAACCTGAATTTTTTATTGGAAAGTTTCTTTGTTTGGTGACCATGCACCTTGGCCTTCCTACATTGCTTATATTTGGCATTTATTTCATTCTATTATTCTATTTCAGCTCTAGAAAGCTAGGAATACTACCTTATTTCATCATTTTACTCTTTCTGCTGAACTAACCATTAATGAAAAGGTGGTTATCTTGTCTTCTGTTCACATGTAGATTCATGCACAAGCGCAAAAGGTGGCACTGGAGTTTTCTCATCTCCAGCGGTTTCTTTCTCATTGGGGCAGTGCATTCTGTACTATGATTTGGGTTCCTCTAGATGATGATGATCAGTGGCCCCCACCACCCCAACCACCTCATAGACATCGTGGTCAATCCCACAATCACTCCAGAAGTGCCCGGCCATCTCTGCCACCGGCTCTCCCATGACCCTCTTCCTCTGGACCTAGATGGAGCCCACTAGCACGTGGTAAGGTGGTGGCTAGATATTCCAACTGGGGCTCTCTGCCTGACAAGGCTTCCCATTTTGGTGGCTTGCCACCCCCTGGGTGGGGAATTATGGTTTCGCTCATCATTCAGATGCCTGATCAGGATGGTTGGCTGCCCAATCCACCTTCAGATGAGCCACGCTCCCTCAGCTTTCTTCCGCTGCAAGATGATCCACCTCCTCCTCCAGGTACCACAACTCCTTATACCTAATCATGTTTTCTCTTGATGTAGTTTTTGGGGATCTCTCTTCACTTGTTGGTCATTTTTGTATCCCTTTGTGGTGTGTTTTTGTTTTCCCTTATGGCTTGTATTTTTTCTTCCCATGTGGCTTTCATTCTTTTTTTACGTTGTGAACACTGTCAACCACCCCCTTACTATATAACACTTTGTATTATTTTTTCTATAATTTTATTAAAGGTGGTTTCAATATTAATCTATATTTTTTCAGTCTTAATGGTTTGAATAGATATTGGGGAATGTATTAACAAAAATCATTATGCATTTTTTTTATGGGAAAAAGGTTAAATGGAAGATTTATTTGGTTAAATGAGAGAAGGTATGTTATCCAAATTAGTCAATGGCGGTAATCGTATGAATTTGTGATTTCATAACTTTTCCATGGGTGTAAACTTGGTTTGATGTATTTATGATGAGCATAATTAGTTATGGAGTTGGATGATGCAAAAGAAATATTTAGATGAATAGCTCTCGTAGAGAATATTTACAATGAAAATAATCTACAATAGATTTGTATAGTGTTAAAATTAGAATGGAGATAAAAGTTATGTAACTATTGGCAAGAAAAGAAGGGGAAGTCGAGTTGTTTTAGGATATAGATGGATGTTTCATGGGTTGGATTTCCAACAAAGTAGAAATGTTTCCTAGAGGAAATTCTCACATTTTTGGCTGATTGCAATCACTGAGGAGGATTCATGCTAATGGTTGGGTATTGTGTCAGGTAAATATAGTGTATAAGTTGGCCATGACTTTATGGATAAAAATACGGGTTTGAGGAGGATTGGCATGCATATCTTCTACGGAACAAGGTGATTGTTCTCCTAAAGAAAATACATTCGCCTAGACTACAACATTGTTGCATTAGGGAAAGTTATTACACATGATTGAAAGTGGATAAAAAGAATGCTTCAATATCCTCTCTTGATGTAGTATGTGCAATGAAGATGATGAATATGTGGAACACGTTATTCTATATTGTAATTACTTTGTTAAAAATGGTGTAAATTAATCTCAAAGTTGAAGAAATTTGGTTAAGCTCAAGGTCGTTAAGGAAAACCTTTTGTGTTTGGGCTCGTGAATCGGATAATTTGAAACCTTTGTGGGTTATTGCTCCTGTAAATGTTCTCTATAATATTTGGTGGGAACACAATAGGTAGATTTTCATAGTGAAGAAAGGACATGGGAACAATGTTGGATCCAATGAAGAAATAATTTTTGAAAATATTATGCCAAGATGGTGTATTAAGAAAGAAGGATTGATGGCCTAGGAAACGTTTTTGTTGTCCAACTGGCCCAAAATTTCAATTAATACAAATGCAAAGTCAAAAAAAATTATTCTGATAGAAGGGATTTGTTTGAAGCTCATCTTTATGATGTCATTTTAATATTAAATTTGATGGTACTTTGAAAGGTAATATGGGAGTGGTGGGGGTGGGTTTTATTGTAAGAAATAGTCTACGTGATATTTTTTTTGGGGGGGGAGGTCTATGTTTTTTCCCAAAGAAAAAAAATAAAACAAGGGAGTTAACAGCCTTGGAGGATTTAAAGTTGGCTAAAGGTAAGGTGTTCATGAAGATTCAAATGGAAGGAGATTCTTTTATCATTATTCAAGCATTAATGAAGGGATATACTACTTGTTGAAAACTAAACACATATATCAAAGGTACCTTGAAGGTTTTTGATTGGTTTGAAGTAATTTCTTTTAACCATTGCCTCGGGAATGTAATAGTGCAATTAATATTTTGTCAAATATCACAACCCTTTGGCCCTTCTCCTTAATTAATAGTTGTGAACCATCAAATTTGAATGGGTCACCCAGATTATTGCATAGGATGCCAAGAATGGGGTTGAACCCAAAATTGAAGAGGCTTATTGAACATGTTGATAGCTCTATATTGAACGAGTTTTGATGTGTTTAAGTTTTTTGCGGATGACTAGGTAAGAATATGATATATATTTTCTTAATTACACAACATTATAGGGTTGTTTGTTTTCTATTGCAAAATGTTATCGAAGGTTATTTTCTATGATTGAGGAATCTCTTTCAACATATGGAGATGTTTTGTCTTACACTATGCATGTTGAGGATGGTGTGATGGTGTGTTTAATATAGAAATGTTAGATGTTGGGTGGTATGGGATTTTTTTACCAAGGAAAGAATTAGTTGGCACTTAATGTGACGTCTATGGATGTATTTGGTTTTCAAGATATAATATTAAAAAATGGTGTTGTGAAAGTTGACAACAACTTTGCATATAAATCCCTTCTCATTCTAAACTAATGAAAGGGTCGTATGTTTCTTCACTAAAATTCGTTTTAGTTTTCTTGGGCCAAGTGGTTGTTATTACAGAAAACTATTTTTTTTTGTTGTTGAAGAAGGTACTTATGCATGGATAGTGTTTGGATTCATATATTTAATGCTAGATATAAGTGTTGAGGGATGGATCAACTACAAAAGAAGTGTTTTCTCATATTACTAGGATAGATCTATGACATACACATGACATGGGGCTAATTAAGTGGGCAGTGCTTTCTATGGCATATTTTATGATTGATATTGTTATTGTACTATTTTGTTATGAATAATATATCTAATTAATAAATGTTATGTCAAAATTACAACACCCCCCGATTTTCTCTCATGGGTTTGGGGAAATCGGTGTAATTCTGCTAACATGGGGTTATCCCTCAAGCTGTGGGACTTGCAAACTTGAGATAACCCTCCGGAGAAGGCCAGCTTCCTCTACCTAATCCTAATGCTAAACTACTCCTAATGCAATAAAAAATGCCTAACTAAGCCTACACTAACATTGCCAAGGAGACAAAGAGAGAAAGTGCATGAAAGGGAAATCCTACACTAGAATGGGTGATGGCACCAGAAAAGGGGTGAGATACTCTGATGAGGGAGGAAGAAGACCAGGAAAATAGGGGTTGAGGGAAGGTCAGACAACAATAGTGACATAGACCCAAACTCCATCTTCCATCTGGACTCCATGAAACACAACATCTTACACCTACAAATGTGAATTACATGCACAGAAAACAAACATGAAATGGAGAGACACAGAGAAACAAAAAACATGAGAAAGGGTTGAGAAACACCACAAAAACATGATTTTATTGCTCTATAAGGTGCACAAACCATTACATTAATGCTTAGAGGCATAAATACGCTTTCCAGGCACAAGAGAAGGCTTACAACTCAAATTGAGTCGAGGGAAAAGTTTGCAAGAGTTTCCCCAGCTCCCAGAATGTCTTTTTGAAAAAAGAGGGGCTCGATTGCATTATTTATCCATTCTTCACCCACCCTCATTAAATAGATATGGGCACCCATACAATTTCACTTCCCGAGGGTACCATTTTCAGAAAAAGACATGGGCATCATATTGCTTTAAATATGGTTGTTGGGTTGTTAATCGTTTACCTACTTTTGCATGTTTGGGACTCGTGGGCCGCCCAACCATGTAACATGTCTAACCGCAATGTACCACTACCCAATCATCCAACTTCATGACCCGTCTAACCATGTGTTTCCTGACTTTGAGCATCCAACCCTTGGGGGGTTGGACTTCATCCAACTATGTGGGCTGTACATTTATGTGGTCGTTGACCAACCCTGGTACCAGACCAACATGTGTGTCGTGTAAATGTGAGGGGTACAACAGGTGTCTATCCATATGTGTCACAAAATGTGACCTGAAAAACCTCATCATACCATGCAACCTGGGTGACCTTCCAACCTTTTTGTCATGTAAATGTGAGGGGTGCGACGGGCGTCTAAAACTGTCCATATGCGTTGAAAAATGTGACCCGACCAATCTCGTTGTACCGTCCAACCTGGATGATCTGACCAACCTGTGTGTCATTAAAATGAGAGGGTGTGAAGGGAATCTAAAAATTTCTGTATGCATCAAAAAATGGGACCCAACCAAACTACCCAACCACCTAGCCGACCAACCCCCAGGCGTCCAACCTAACCAACCAGCCCCGAGAGGCCAACTTCCGAAGGCGATATCTTGAGATCCCAGATGATTTTTAGGGTGATGTTTTATATGATTTCACATGAAAAAAACCCACTAAATCCAATGGTTATGGTATCAATATATATTTTTGACTTTATCACATCTAAATGGCTCATTATTTCTCTGCATTTCTTGTTCCGCGCCAGAAGAATGAACTACCCTGGGAAGTGTATGATGCTTCAAGATGTCTTATCTTTTCCACCATGTAGGGCATGGAAAACCAATTCCATAGGAACTTTTTTGGACTTATAATTCCTCACATGGATATCAAAATCTTGTTTTAAATCTCAAGTCCTCTTTCACGTTGCACCATCCTTAAGGCTCAAAATCCTGCTTCTAATGGATGGCCCCAAGACCTCTAAAACTTCCCTGAATCACTTGCAATGCTTCCCAAACTTGAAATCTCATCTGTATCATTCCATATTACTCCATGAACCACTATCCAGTGCTCAAACACATCCTCCCAAGTTGTATATTTTACCAGGGAGTAAAAATAGATAATAATTGCCGACCTCTTGGGGACATTTGCCTGCTAGATGTGAGACCGTTTTCCTGAAGCATCCATTAGGCATGGATTCGGTATTGGTACACCTAAAAATTGATCCTAAAATCTGAATTATTCCCTTGAGCCATTAAAACATTGCTTCTTGAACCTGGAAATGTCTGCCACTACTCAGATTTTTGCTCTCATTTACAAAATTATCTGAATTAAGGTTTTGTGAGAGTGGAAAATTGTCTTGAAACTGAAATTCTCTTTCTTCTACAATCTGATCTAGGAAGTACTTGAGACCTCATGTTTTATCTGGTCATGAACACACCCTGGCCAAAATGTTGAAGATATAAATTCCCCTGCAATTGATTTCCTGATGCAAATAGAGGCATAGGAGATCAACTGTGACTAGCCTAAAGAGACATAGAGATGAAAACATTGGAAACCATCCCTCAATCTTATTTAGTTTCTCCACATTTGGACTTACTTGAAGACTGTAACTTTTTCTTGTCACTTTGAACCCTTTACTATGACACATTCCACCCCAGAAAAATGATGTACTGTGCAAGAGCAAAACCCACATAAAAACTATGTATAAATACAAAGATCATACACGCCCCAAGTGGAACATGTAGAGTGTGCATACGCACTTCTTCTGTTGAAAGCAAGCCTGCCTACTCTATTCTAATCGAAGGAATGGGCAAATTCACATGAACCCTGACACTAGCAAGGCAAATTAGTTGTCTTTCCTTAACATTATAGACCATGCAACTGATTTGACAAAGGACATGGTCATGGATGAAAGACTGACATAAGGGAAATCCTCCACCCATCTATCCAAGGTATCAACAAACAAAGAAAATACCTCCTCTGGATTATCTGTATTCGGTTAGAGGTATTGTTATTTACCCTTGGTGCATTGAAAATCATTCTCATGCTCTAAAGTGAGCATGACCGATGGAAACTCTATCCCCTACTCCAATGAAGCTAGGTATTTGATTGGGCAAGGCCTAATTCTTGTGATTTTTCCACTCATTTATTGTTTGGCCCCACTACTAGGGCTCGCATGCAGACCTTCTTCCTGAATATGGTTGTTTATAGGTTGATCCATGTTTTCTTGTGCCTCTTCAAATACATTTCCACTTTGATGGCCACTGGCATTCCTTGGGTCTCTTCATCCTCTATCTCCTCTTTCTCTTCTGCCAATACTGTAGCAAGTTCTAGACAAGTATAGCAATGAGGATCATTGCACGCTGTAAAAACATTTTTCTCACTTTGTAATTGTTCCTCCTCGAGGATTTGGGTGCCAATAGTGTTTAAAAACACTTTCTCCTCTGTGAACTTGTCAATCTGAGCTTCCTTCTCACCTACCTACTTTGTTCTTTGATTCAGCTCCTTCTTTGACATATCTTGAATTTCCTCATCCTCCCAATCTGAATCAGACCAGTCTCCTATCGATACAAAATTTCCATCTTCGGTGAGACTAGTTGAGGGAGAGGTGTAAGAAGGAAGATGTTGCATTATATCTTGCTCAGATAGAGGTGTTTGATGCTCAATGGATCTGAATTGATCACTTGGGGAGGCCAAATGACCCTCCAAAACATAACCCCTATGCTAATATGTTGCTTCTGAAATAATTGCATAATTTTGCATGGAGCATTCCTGTTTGGGGCATTGCTTATTCATACCCCTTTCTTCGACAGCATACCATGTTTCCCTCTCTACCATCCTTGTAGTATAATATGGTATAGGAGTAGTTGGGTAGAAGGTAGGGAAAACATATGAAATACCACAACTCTTAAGGACATTGGTGTATGAGTTAGGGAAGTTAGGTAGTGCATTGGGTGGAGTTGGGAGGGATCTTGGTGCAGCTTAGGAAATGTTATGGGAATGACACACCTATGAGACGTCAAATGAAGGGTAAGGAAGAAAAGGGGATTCCTTATTTTGGAAAGGAATGATGGATTTTTCAATATTTACACAAGGAGAAGGAATAACTTGAGGTGGTGAGGGAGGGACTGTAGCAATATGGATGGATTTTCTTTTTCTAGCTGAATGAGAATCTTCTCAGCTTGTAATGTAATGGAGAAATCCAGAGGAAGACTGTTGCCCCCTAAAGACTGAATCAATATAGCTAAGTCAACATCAAAGGACCTCAAATAATACAAGAATGCCATACCTTGCGAGGGTTTGTATTCTTGAGGGATTCGACGCCAGGTCCTTGTGAATCTGAGGTTGAAGTCCGAGATGAACTCCATCGGATGCCGCTATATTTTTCTAAGATGTTCTATGAGGAAAATAACATCTACATCCTCCTTGAACTAGTTGTGAAGTTGTTCTCCCAACTGATTCCATGTGGAAATGGATTATGGTGCCAAACTGTTGTACCAACTTTTTACTTTGCCTTTGAGATATGCAACTAGAAGTCTAAGGAAAACATCCTCCTTTGTGATAGTATGAATGAAACAATGGTTGGAAACATCCTGAATGTGATCAATAGGGGATTGATCTCCATTTCCATAAAAGAGAGCTAGATTCTTCAGGGCCACCTTGGGGATAACATCCCACTGCTGCAAGTGAAGAGGACTGGAACTGAAATGAGGGAATGGAAAAGCTCCTTGGAGATCCATGACTGGAGAGGAAACATTAAAAACAAGTTTGCAACTAGAGATGATGGGCTGTTTGAATCAGTGGAGTCGTCCATATATGCTTGAGAGTGCCTCCAAAGATTGAAATCTTCAACAAGAGCACATCAAACTTGATGAAGTGAAGTGGTAAGGTTCTTCAAACCTGTCCCACCGGGCATGCCAAAAATCGTTATGTCAAAATTACAGCACCCCCCGATTTTCTCTCATGGGTGTGGGGCAATCAATGTAATTCTACTAACATGGGGATATCCCTCAAGTTGTGGGACTTACGAACTTGAGATAATCCTCCAGAGAAGGTCGGCTTCCTCTTCCTAATCCTAATGCTAAAATACTCCTAATACAAGAAAAAAACCTAACTAAGCCTACACTAACACTACCAAGGAGAGAGGGAGAGAGAAAGTGCATGATAAGGGAAATCCTACACTAAGGGGGGTGATAGCACCAGAAAAGGGGTGAGATACTCTGCTGAGGGAGGATGAAGATGGGGAAAATAGAGCTGGGGAGGTCAGAAAATATGTGACACATGGACCCAGATCCATAATCTACCATCAAAACTCCATGGAACACAACATCTTACAACTGCAAATGTGAAATAACATGCATAAAAAAAAATAATAATGGAGAGGCACATAGAAACAACAAAATAATGAGAAAGGGTTGAAGAAACACCACAAAAACATGATTTTATTGCTTATAATTATGCACAAACCATTACATTTGATGCTCAAAGGCATAAATATGCTTTCCAAGAACAAGAGAAGGATTACAACTCAAGTGGAGTTGAGGGAAAATTTTACAAGAGTTTCCCTAGCTCCCAGAATGTTTCTCTCAAAAATGAGATGGTTTGAGTTGCATTATTTATAGCAATTCTTCACCCACCCTCATTAAAGAGGTATGGGCACCCATACAAATTCACTTCCTGAGGGTACTTTTGTCATAAAAAGATATGGGTGCCATACTACATTAATATGGTTGTTGGGTTATCATTCATTCACCTACTTACACCTATTTGGACTCATGGGCCACCTAACCATGTAACATATCCAACCATGTCGTACCACTGCCCAGGCATCTAACCTCATGAACCGTCTAACCATGCATCACCTGAACTTCAATCGTCCAACCCTGGGGGGTTGGACGTCATCCAAACATGTGGGTCATACATTACTATGGTCGCTGACCAACCCCGATACCCGTCCAACCTGGGTCTCTACCATCACCTGTGTGTTGTCCAAATGTAAGGGGTTGACAGTGTCTAATATCGTATCTGTACTCATACAATGTGACCCAACCAATCTTATGGTCATCCTTGTTGTGATGACCAACCTCATACCCATCCAACCTAGGTGACCTGTTTAACCTATGTGTCATGCAAATGTGAGGGGTGCAAATGGCAACTAAAACTTGATGGTTGTACATCGTCAAAAAATGTCGACCAACCTCGTTGTACCATCCAACTTGGGTGACCCGACCAATCTCGTCATACCATCCAACCTAGGTAACCCAACCAACCTATGTATCATGAAAATGATAGGGATGTGACAAGCATCTAAAACTATCCGTACATGTCGAAAAAATGGGACTCGACAAACTCCTAGGTGTCCAACCTACCCGACCAAGCCCAATGGGAGGCCAACTTCCGAAGGCAGTATCTTGAGCTCTTGGATGAGTTTTGGGGTGAAATTTTATATGATTTCACATGAAAACAACCAACTTAATCTAATGGTGGTCATCTCAAAATCTAAATTTGACTTTATCACCTCTAAATGGCTCATTATTTCTTGGGATTTCCTATTGCGCGCCAAAAGAATGAACTTACCTGGGAAGTGTATGATGCTTCAAGATGTCTCGTCTTTTCCACCATGTAGGGTATGGAAAATGACATCAATAAGCACTTTATTAGACTTATAATTACTCACATGGCTATCATAATCTTGCATTGAAGCTCAGGTCCTCTTTCACGCTGCACACTCCTTAAGGCCCGAAATTCTACTTCTGATGGATGGCCCCAAGACCTCTGAAACTTCCCTAAATCACTTGCAATGCTTCCCAAACTTGAAATATCAGTTGTATCATTCTAGATTTCTCCATGAACTGATGTCCAATGCTCAAACCCATCCTCCCAAGTTGTCTATTTTACCATGTGCATTAAAAATAAATAACAATAACTCCAATCAAAATTACAAGCGATCAATTATTAGGAAATGGATATTGTTGTTACTTCCTCCACCACGAAACCTAGCTCGGAACTATTGCTACAAGATTACTCCTTGTTTGATGGTTGTTGTAGCCTCTTTGTTGTCCTTGCTGCTAGTTTTTCAGAGTCGGGTGCACCTCCAATGGTGTTTTTTTCAGGTGCTGTCATTACATCCTCTGATTTGAGGTTTGTTGTGTCTCAATGAGGAGGGAATAGCCATGGTTATTTGCTTATATTTTCTTCAAATGGATAAGAATGTACTCCTAAGGGTGTCGAATCTATTTTCAGAAACCCCCCCTTAGATATCTAAGAAAACCCTCAAAGTACACAGATAAGGTTCAGGTCCTTGTTCACCCTCTACAAGGAAATATCTTATGCATCTGGATTCAACGTTCTGCTAGAGGCGTTGATTTAAAATACATTATTGCTCAGAAATTAGGCTACAGGATAGAACACTTTGGACTGGTTTTTACTGGTAAATCCATTTTTGATTCCTCTAAGCTCTGTGCTTACGGCATAGGAAGAGACTCGAGAATTTTTATGACTGGTGTCCTGTTAGGAGGGGCACCAGATCGACGTTTTTCCTCTTTCAAGGAGGCACTCTTTAAAAATGTTTCCCCCTTGAATTTTTTTTCCTTCCCTGCTTAAATTAAAGAACAATCCTCTATAACCCTGGTGCTGGAGGTCATGGATGAAGAATACTTGAAGCTGTTACAGGACATTAAATCAAAGGCTTTGATATGTAAATTTAATGGTGTTTGTCCATCATTTAATGTAGTAGCGCAATGTATTCACACTTTTTGGACTGAGAATTGTAAATATTTCCTATGTGCTAGGGGATTATTCATTGTTTATTTTTAGGAACAGGAAGACTACCATAGAGTTATTGATGAGGGCCCTTGGTTTTGGGGCTCGGCTGGACTTTTCACTACCCCATGGTTTGTATATTTTGACCCAAACACCACCTCTATCTCGTGGGTCCCTATTTGGGTGAGATTACCAAATTTTCCCTTGGACTTCTCCTCATTTTTAAAGGAAATTGATAACCTCCTCGAAAGATTTATTAAGGTAAATAGCCAGAGGTTGTTGAGTGGATTGTATACTCATGTTCAAATTTACATAGAATTTGATCTTAGCAAGGGGTTACCAGATAAGATTATCCTCAAAATGGGTGACACCAGCTGCTCGCATATTTTAGATTATGAAAACACTACCTCCAGATGTCAAAATTACAAATTACCAAGTCATCTTCATGTTGTCTACCCTCAAAATAAATCCCAAGCTCCTTGAGGAAAAGAACAGGCTTCTACACACTGGAGCCCACAAGATTTAGTGGAAACAGACACCTCATATGATGAAGACAATTTTGACTTGGAGGATCAAAATGTTACAGTTACTGCTCCTTCAGTTGCAATTACAACTTTTTCTATTGATATTGTTGTTTCCTCAACTACATGCCCCTCGGATATAGCTCCTTCTCAAGTGGCGGGGAAATTACTAGTTATCTCTCCCACCCATGAAGGACCCTCTCAAGCACCGAAGTGGCCCTATGAATCAGATCACTAAGACTCGGATAAGGAAATTGGCCTTCTCATTGTTGATTCATCGACCTTAGACTTCATAGATTACAACCCTCTCATCTCTAAGATGCTTTTGTAGGATACATGGCAATTGTTTCATTCAAGTAAGGAAAAGAAGGGACACCACTGATCTCCATGTCTTTCTATTCCCCACGTTGTCCTGTTGTTCAATTCTTCATTTGGTCTTGTAGCCTTTCTATGCTACATCTTCCCTTTTTCCTTTGTCTCTCTTGTTGTTGCTACTGATAGCAACTATCTTAGGCTTTCTCTTACCTTCTTTGCTGCAACTAGTTGATTTTGCTTAATAGTTGTTTCTCCTTTGTTTCTTCTCTGGTATTTCTTCTTATTTCATCTTTTGGGCCTAGTTGGTTCCTTTCCCCCTTCACTCTCAAGCATCTTCGTTTCTATGCTTCAGTGATTTATCTGGCCTTTGGGGCTCTTTCTAGAAGGATGTGGGTCCTATCAACACCCTCAACATTTACCTATTTCCAAAAAAAAATAACTCCAATCAAAAACATTTGCTAATAAAAAAATAATGAGTTTTGATTAGTTATGGATAAATTAAATCTATATTAGTTTTAATAATAATGAATTGTGTTTATCTAATAATCAAGAGCTATGGCTAGTTATAGTGAATTTACTACATTAATTAAATTAAATTTTTATTAAGTCTTTTAATATTTAATTAATTACACCATAAGACATTTCTAACTGAGGCACAACTTGGTGGCTCTGAAAAATTTTAGAAATGTGATGGGCGTGATTTAATCTTGCATGTACATTGAAATCGAATGGTATGCATTGAGTGTAGATGTGGCCAATGAAATTGAAGCACATAGATTGTGTTTGTTGAATGTTGATCTGGCAGTGGAGGGGAGTGGCTTGCTATTGATCATTGATGGGGGGATGTACTTCCCTATGTCATTAAAATTTTCTCACTTCGATGCGGGTAGAGATTTTCGGAGGCGTAAAGTGTTAGGAAGGTCTCGCATGGTGTCTGCCTTGAGATTTTGTATGCACATTTTACATGGCCTAGGGATTTCTCTCGTTTTCCCTTTGTATTGTGTAATGCCCATTAATTTCTACGCTCAAAACCATAATAAAACCTATTAATTTAATAGGGGAAAATTTTGCAAATTTTTTTTAAATGGTTGTAAGGGTGACATTATTCACAATTTAAGTAATTTCTTGATTAAATTTTCTACACAATCTTGTGGTGTTCAGAAATAAATTAATAATTAACTACTATTCATTTATTTCCTAATGAGTTTTGTGGTTTAAAGAAAACACTTACCAAGTTCCATTGATTTATTTATTTACACTCTTAATAACACAACATATACATTAAACACAAGTTGTCAAATTTGGCCATGTTGCAAAACACCCAACATTCTTCTTTGGTTGGTCCTCTATCCCCTTTTGGTGTATAATGATATATTTTCCTACAATCATAAAAAATAATACCTTTCTGGCCTCAAGGCCATGTCAATATGTCATGGAAATCAAAGCATATAACACATCCATCATAAAATCCTTAGCATACATATAGCAATACAGCACACACATATTTATCAATTAACATCGTCGTATAATGTAGATAAATCATTATCATCAAATTTATGAATTTTTATTAATTATTTGAAATCACTTAACAATTCAACTCTACCCTAGTAAATAATTCATAATCATCAATAATCCAATTTCACATTCTACAATAATCTTAAAATTCCCTATATTTGTTGTGAATCTTAACTACTAAATACACTCAACAACATATTACCGATCCCTACTACTATCATATTGTTATCAATTCACAAAATCAATGAGACCACATGGTTAGTCCAATACTCCGAATGTACTCAATACGTCAAAAATCGAAAAGTTAGTATATAAAAAAGTGACCATTCTAGATTATCCTCATATCCATAAATGTCCATCGAGGTCCATAATACACCTTTACAGTCCAAAGTAATGATGTCCCTCGTATCTTAACAAAATGCTAACTACAATATAATAGTAAGGTCCAAGTCTCCAATTAATCAAAATTAAAATCATAGTATAATCAGTGTTGAAGAGGAGTGCACATTACATCCCCCTCTCCTTAGATTTGACTTCCTCCTAGAAGTCACGCAAACAAATCATATGAATAGAAATTACACCCTTCGCGGGATATCTTTAATTCAAACAAAATGGGGTTCTCAAAACCCAATTTTGGTCCAACGTTATTCAACAAAGAGAAGGGAGATTGTTAAGCACGAATACTAAACCTCCTCCAACCAAGGTTGAAAGTATTTAATTCTACAGAGTAAAATCTATGTGGTTAACCAAGTTGCAACATAGAGAATCTAAACAATAAATTGCCAATGGAATCCCAAGAATGACAACCAAGGTCCAAGAAGGTTAGGAATAATTTCATGTACACAGGATGTCCACATAGCCACACGTGGATACAACACACTGTAACAAGGAGGGATAAGATTTCCACTTAGGTTGAGTTACACTTCAATGTTTTTTATTTAGACAAGGTTAACAACTACCAATCATGACCCTCAATTTTTCATGAGGAACACACCTACCCAATAGGTATAGAAAATTTAGGACCATGCAAGATGAGGTTTAACAACACAGAAAAACACCTAAATTTAACAAAAGTGTTTACATGGATGTAGACTATTCATTGGAAGCACTTTATATAATTTGAAAGGATTTTATTTAGTCTTCATGGTAATACTAGCTTAATCTTGGCCAAAAGTTTTCTATAACTTGAAATTGTACTCAAACATCAAACACACAAACACTAGTCCTGATTTAAAAACTTCAACCACTTAGATAATATTTCCACTTTGAAAGATAAGAAATATTTTCCCATACTAAAATATAAACATAAGAGACACCAATCACTATATATAACACAACAGAATTTATTTATTTTAAGTCCTACACTAGATCAAAAGAATCTTAAAATGATCACAAGCTTAATATTGTAACACATCGAAAAACTCAAGGGAGTAAGGAGAAAATAGGAAACAATAGGGGTCCAATTAAAAATTTATTATGGCATCACACCAACACTCATGGTTTCCCAAAAGGAAGGAGAACTTCCAAAATTCCTTCATATCCTTAACATATGTTGCCTAAGCTTTCTAATAAACCTAGGTCACCAATGACCTAATCCGCACACAAGGAGGGTGCCTTTCTCAAAACTAGAGATCTAAACTCACTCCTTAAAGACCACAAATCTTACACTCATCAAGCTAAGAGGAAAAAATGGTATGATGACCTGAAAGGTTCCAACAAGGGGAAATCACACACATTTATGCTCAAGGAAGAAAACCACAACTAGAACACATCACTATCAACAAGGTGTTCATTAATCAAGTTTGGATGACAGGCCTAAAGGTTCAAATAGTTGTCACCTTTGGCATGATGGGATGTAGGGTCCATCAATATAAACATAACAATTAATTCACACTAATAGAGGGATAAAATCTTTATGGACTTCTAAAACTTTTCACTACCCAAAGAGAGGTCTAAAAATGACCTAGCATATATTTGTGTTATAACCATTTTACATATGTTTATTGTTTGATATAACAAAGCGAGGTATGGAAAGTACTCCACCATATCACAACCCAAAATTGTAGGCCGCAAACGAGGTTAAATATTCTTACAGTAGTTCAAGGGGACCTTTCAATTAGTTCAAATTTTCATATTATGTCCTTAATAAATTCTAGCATGTGCAAAAGCAATTTATACAATCAAGGTTGTTTATTCATACATTTTACTTGTGTTTAATATCATAAATTCACTTGTTCTACAAACCAAATTATAAGACACAAGTTACAGTTACATCCACTAAGCTTATTTCTTATCATTTTTATTAATGAATGCATTCCATTTACTATGATATCACATATCTTGCGTCATACAATGAGTTTTGATTAGTTATGGATAAATTAAATCTATATTATTTTTAATAACAATGAATTGTGTTTATCTAATAATCAAGAGCTATGGCTAGTTATAGTGAATTTACTACATTAATTAAATTAAATTTGTATTAAGTCTATTAATATTTAATTAATTATGTCATAAGGATTTTCCAACTAAGGCGACTTGGTGGCTCTGACAAATTTCAGAAATGTGATATATGTAATTTAATCTTGCGTGTACGTTGAAATCAAATGGTCTACATTGAGTGTAGATGTGGTCAATGAAATTGAAGCACATAGATTGTGCTTGTTGAATGTTGATCCGATAGTGGAGGGGAGTGGCTTGTTATTGATCATTGATGGGGGGATGTACTTCCCTGTGTCATTAAAATTTTCTCACTTCGATGCAGGTAGAGATTTTTGGAGGCATGGAGTGTTGGGAAGGGCTCGCATGGTGTCTTCCTTGAGATTTCATATGCACAGTTTACATGGCCTAGGGCTTTCTCACATTCTCCCTTTGTATTGCACTTGGACTTCAATTTGGCATTTATTTTTCCTTTAGCATCTCCCATGTCGTTACTGTGATTTAGGTTTCAATTTAATGAGCTGCGTTGGAGAGATGGAGAATTGAGTGAATGCAAAACTACATGGCATTGTTTTTTTTATGGTTCGTGATGATTGTGCTTCATATTTTTGGATAATAGTCAGTGATTTCAGAGTGAAGGGGTTATGTAATGTGTGGCAGAAATTAGAGAGCCAGTTTGCTTTTCAAGTTTGTTTTGGCTACTATAAATATATGGAATTTTCACTTCTCCACGTACATGTTCATGCTTGTTTCCCAATACAGTGTGTTTGTGTTTGGTAATTTTTTTTCTTTAAATTATTTTTTGGGTTGATTAAAACTTGCTTTCCTGTGTGGATAATAGTGTGTTGCTTGTGTTACATTTTTCTGTGTGCGAAGTGGTTTTGCTTTGTGGGCTTCAATAAGATCTCTCTAAAGATCACGCACGTTTGTAGTCAATGATAAAGTTAAGTTTTTGACTTTCACATACTAAATTTAGTTATGGCGCATTGGTGGGTGGCAAGAGTTGTTTGGAGGAGGTCAACAGTTCGATTATGCTACCCCCCATCATGTACATGTGTGATTGATAGGGTTAGTCGCTTCAATACATCTTCTCTGCTGGGGAGAGTTTCTGTAGCCATTTTTTCAAATTATTTATCTTCTTATTGGTATTTTTATGCATTTCGATGGGGATTGGCTCATGGCAAGTCATTGGAGTTTTCCCTGATCTGCAGTGGGTGTTTATTATTTGTGTGGATAATAATGTGTGGCTTGTGTTGACAATTTTTACACTTGTGCAAAAATGGGCAACTCGAAACTTCGTCATTACGATGAATGGCATTGGTGAAGTATACCTAAGCTAAGGGAGTTTTGATATTATTGGTTACTACTGAATTAGTTAATGATTAAGTGAAATATGTAGCTATGTGTGTTGTTACAAAACGTAACAGATCACATAGCCTACAAATTTCATGATATTTTCAGCAAAGGAACACAAAGGCCCTGAAGGACAGTTGTGTTGTCTTGATGAAGACACCAAATTACATAATAGGTGAAGTGTTGAGTTTTGGGACAGCAAACATTAAGTGCAGATTGTAGAAAAGCAGGGATCATTACTAAATGTTATAAGTTCTCATTAATGTTCTTTCCTTCATGATTAAGACATTAAATTATATGACTGACTTGTTTTAGTTCATCATACAATCCATACAGAAAACTGAAAGTGCAGAAAGAAATATACAACTCATTTACAGAATTTCAATGTTTTATTCATCAGAAAATTTCAAATGTTCCCACACAAGTCGTGGGATGTAACTAGAAAATAAAGTACAACTACTGAAATAAGAGGTGACACATACATGAAAAAGAAAGTAAAGATTATGAGTGAACCCATTATTTCCTTGCGGTTTTCTTCGTTGTTTGGGGTAGCTCCATTCCAACTTTGTTCCTTTCTCATCTTCTTTGTGGAAGCCATTGTACCTAAAATGAATAAAATGCACCATCAGTTTTGAGCTCAGGGATCAATTCATATTCCTTATTTTCCTAGTTCATGTATATGAATCTCTTCAAAATAGGAGATATAATTTACTTGAATATCAGACTGCATACAATCTCTACTTACTCAGAAAGAAGAAAGAGAAAAGAAAGAAAGAAAACATGGATAAAAGAGAGGCCAAAAAGCCTAAGTATTTTCTAACTATTTTCTTAAGTGTGCAGGTACAAGTTGTAGCCAGGAAGAAATAGACAAGTCATAAGTACAGGCTAAAAGAAGAATTAATGTAACTTGAACTCAATATTCTCTTCAAATGGAACAGGTTACAAGTACAGAAAAGAGACTAGCAATAGAAGCACATGTTTCAAATTGCAACTAAAGAAGAAGAATCAGATTTCAAGAAGCTGGAGTTGATTAAAATAAAGGGGTATAGCTGAAATAGAATGAAGAGAAGAAGATTCTAGGAAAAATTTGACAGGGCTTCGCCATATAAAATGGACATTTACAACTTTCATCATGTTTCTTTCAACTACTACATGCTTTAAAAGAATGATTTAAATCAAGTACGTGATAGAGAGAAACAGTAAAGCATGCCATGATCAAGATAAACAACTATGATGTCTCATTTTTATTTACCAATCTAACTTTAAACATGAACTGTTATGATTCTATATTATGAATCATAAAATACAACTACTATAGCTGGAAATATATGGAAGAGAGAATTCTGGAAAAAAATTGTCCAAGCTTCAGCATGAAAAATCAAAATTTCAAATTTTCCAACATTGTAGAAATGTTACTATCAAGCAAATAAAACATCTATGTCAAAGAAACAAAGTAACAGAGATCTTAACAAGCATCTGAATCAAGGCTTATGGCTAAAGTAGTATCAAAGTAGATGTGAAACTACTTACAATTTCCAGAAAGAATCATACACAGGTACAGAGATCTCATGAAATCAAGAACATATTGAAAAATGCAAACACTTCCAGTTCCAGAATCAATTGAACAAGCCTACCTTTCATATCAAAGAGGACATTTAAAGAATCCTCAAGTAGCTAAATTGTTAGCAATCATGAACTGAAAGAAGAGAAAAGCATAGTTGACAGAGTCTATATTTGTGATAGAAGAGCTACATATCCTGGCTTTGCATCAAACGACATTGAAGCTTAGTATCCAGATCTAGATATATGCCTAAATTACAGTTGGGGACAGATCAAAGAAACTAGAGCTTCAGAGTTACATTAATGATGGTTTTCCTTTTTATGCAAGCATAAAATTCTCAAATGCAAGATTCATGAGCTAAAATATGAACTAAGATACCACATGAAGAATCAAAGTGATCTCCTTGATCATGGCTCAACACATTGATTTAATAGCTAAATCTAAGGAGAAGAGATGACTAAGTATTGAATCAAAACAGAGGAAGACACCAGATGGCCTTATTTTAAAGAGTAGGATCCCAAGCTTCATAAGAATTGACATTGGACAGGAGTCAACACTCAGGATGAAATAAATAATGGTACTAAGTCTAATCAAAATCAGAGAAGGAACTCATTCTATTCCTGCAAACAGAATGGCAGAATCAAGAAAGACTCATTTTAAGTAGAATGCATGAGCAAACACATATAACCATAGGAGGCCCTCTTTCAAGCTCATCTAAAAGTACAATGGTCTACATTCAGGGGATGAACAATATAAGGAAACCAGGAAAAGCATGTATCTGTGCTCGAAAGAAAACTGATACTTCAACAGAAGATTTTTTATACATAGAGTTGAAGAATTTCTCAAAGTCACAGATCTACTAATACCCAGAATCAAAAAGATCATTGTGTTTTCTTTCAAAGAGTCAATATTCCCTTTTTAAAATAATCGATTTTCAAGCTTGAGGGTACCATTGAAGAACTAAAATCAAATGATGGCTCATTATTTTGTGACAGAAGCCTCATTAGAGCATGAATATCAGAATCAGACAGGGTGGCCACCATGCAATGCTAAAAATTTTATAATTCGAGTGGTCGAAACTTTAGAGCAACTCCAACAATGAAGCAACAAACCCATATGCCACCTTTTAAAAGTTTCAAACTCGGGAGTCAGAGATAGAGACTCAAAGGATTCACATAACAGATCCTTAGAACATGGATTTCCAAGATTATACAACCACATTAATTGAAAGATTCAGAAAGCTAATACAGACAGCCTATCTCTATCCAAGATAGGATTGAAATCTAACAGATAACCATTCATGGCGGCAATTATCTGACTCAAAATCATAGATTTCGGGGCAAGTTTCCAAAGCTCAAACAGACCAGCAAGTAAAAAAGAACAATTTATCTCATTTCTTAAAGAAAACCAACCAAGGGTAGTATCGAAAATATGCTACAGGAATCTACAAGTTCAGACAAAAGGACGGCCATTATTTTATGACAAGGAGTCATCTCAATTTCTACCTCAAAAGAAACTAAGCTCTGAGAGAATCAGTTCAGCTAAAAATCCGATTTCTCTTCATAGAATACCAAATGCCATGAGAGGATCAATAGGCTTACCAGTCATAAATCGTCAGGTAAAGTTCAAAAAGTAAATCCCGAGAGCTCAAGTACCAATTAGATGTTTCTAGACCAACAGAAGCAAATCGCACATACCTTGACAACCCGCAAGGTGGATTCGCACAAGAAAGTCGAGCTCAAAGAAGCATGCTAGACATTAGTAGCCACCAAAGGGATAATATAGAAAACGAGCTCTAAGCTCTCACCACCATGACGGTCCGTCCATCCAAGTGACACAGAGAATCAAATGACATAGAGCCGATTTTTAAAAATCAGACAGTAGCACCAAGCTCGAGGATTCTCAGAGCAATGGCGTCGAAGGAAATTTTTTCCAAGGCTTCACCCGCATGATTAAAACCAAATGAAATGTGCATGAGGGTCGAGATATTCCTTATCATGCAAACTCGAGAGGTGAGTTTCAACCTAACTAGACCACGGTTAGAAATCAATGGTTCCATATCAAAAGGATAGAGATCAAAGGTGAAGGATCAAGCTCTAAGATCAAAGCAAGTAACTACGGTCATTTTCCACTGACTACCTTAATTACAGAGGTAAATCCTAACTTGTAGTCAAGAATCGACGCCATCGAATGCATTAAGGTTAGAAATTAATGGCCCAAGAGCATCACCAGAATCAAAACAAACTCAACTTGAGTTGACCTTGCCATCAAAAAAATGGCCAAGGGGTGAGTCATCGTGCAAAGAGGGGCTAGCCTCATGTTTTAAAAAAAAATCATTTCACATTGACTTATTATAAGTCTAAACCATAGTCCAACACCGAATGATGCAGAAACGACCATAAATGCAAAATAATCATCACTCAAAAGGTAAAAGCATAACCTATTCACTTCAAGTATGCAAAGGTCGACAAAAATTGCCATGTAATATTAATCAAAGGGGGCCGAATGATCAAGTAGTGATTATTATTCAAACCATGGTCTAAGAGACCCATGTATGTTATCACAGGTGGCCGAGTGTATCGTGGTGCCTTTTTTAAAAGGTGGTCCCCTCATCTCATCTTAAAACCAATAATATGCTAAGCCCACAAAGGTGGCCAAACCAAAATGAAGGCTAGTGGTAAAGTGCAAAGGTGGTCCCCACTAGTGGGAAGGTTAGAGATAATTCACATTGTGTTATCCATGTGATCACTAGAAGATAGAACAAGTGTCAACACCAGAGACAAAGGTGGTCCCAATCTGGATAAATATTTGGATGAATTTTTTTGCAAAGTATTGCAATTAATGTAAATTACTTTTGCTCAATACACAGGAGTATTTTGGATGCCTTCACAACATGACAGAATAGAGAAGAAGATAGAGTTGCATGTTCAAAACAGAAATACTTACATAGCAAGCAAGCTTATTTTTAGCAAATTGTTTACCCTTGTTTTCTTAAAAATAGAACAGTCAATTTTAGTTTGATTGTATTGTAATTAAGGCTAATAATGTCTATTTGTAATTGCATGCTCTATTTTTATTTCTTTATCTATTATTAAATAAAGGATAAAAATAAGATGCATGGGCGAGTATAAGCCTTAAGTTATTTTTAAGAAGAGGGTAAATTTTATTTTGCTATATATTGTGTGCCTTTGCAAAGCATAGGGAGGATTGTTTGGATATAGGAGTACTAAAGCAACTTTTTCCAGTTTTTCCTTCTGAGAGTGAAGTATTTTATGCCTTCCCAATTACTTACAGTCTTGTGTATGTTTCTATTAGTCTTGTGAATGCAAATTCCCTAATTAATCATCTTATCCTGTTGCAAATTAAGTAGTTTCTGAATGATATTAATGTGCATGTTCAGCTTAGTAGTATTGTTGTGATAATCTCCCTTAATACCTCCAAGTGTTTTACCCTTAATATTCTGCAAAAGAACTATTGGTTCGTGCATCAAGAATCCTTTCACATATCAATTGTGCATATACCCAGTCAAATCCCTCATACAAGTTTGGTGTATCACCCTAGTTTTAATTACCTTGCAGTCATATTTTACCCTTAAACCCCAGAATAAATTTAGGATACATCAACAAGGAACCGGCCTTGATACCGGAGACTCACCTCAAAATCGGTATACCCACAGACATGAGGTGTTTGCATTGTATCTACAAAAGAGAGAGAACAAACTTTGCATGCTTAGAAAACCTACAGCCATCTCTCTACATGGTGCATTTTCGAGAGATAACAATTTTTGGCACGCCTGGTGGGACCAACGAATCAGATCTGCATGCAAGTTATGACAGATCCATAGCAAATTTACAGCAGTCACAAATTCACTTTCGGGAGCAAGCTGCAGCAATTTATTCTAAAGATTTTAAGATCTTTTGGTGACTTCGTAAAGCTAATTTCAAACTAGTATTGTAGCATGTTCCATGCCTAAAGTGACTACGAGATCATCAGTAAGAGGAATTCCTCTTGAATTTGTTTCTTTACCTTTGAATTCTACTAGAAGGAGAAGAGTTGGTAATACGTTACCTTATAATAGACCTAGTTTTGACAACCCTCCTGATATTCCTTCACCACATATAAATTCTATATTAACATCCTAGTTTTTCAAATGGCTATTCAACTACCAAGGATAGTAATCCCAGTTTACCATGACATCCCTAATGCTGCCATGAAAAATTTGCCATCATTCACAAGTGAAAATCAGGTTACACCTGTTGAACATATCAAAGATGTTGAATTCATATGTTCAGTCCATAATATTACTCATGAAGACATAGCTTTAAGACTTTTTGCTGCATATTTTAAAGGGCAAGCCTTGTAATGGTATAGAAACCTAGAAATCAGAAGCATAAGAACTTGGGATGACTTAGGTGAAAAATTGCTGAAACAATTCCAGGATAATTCAGATCATTTTTCCCTCATTGAACAACTATCTACTATTAAAAGAGCCCCTCATGAGTACATGTCAAGTTTCAATATCCATTTTTCTAGGACTTGGGAAAGAATCCCAACAATTGTTAAGCCTCAAGCTGACCACACTTTCCTTTATTACCTCAGAGATTTGAATAGTTATATTTCCGCTATGATTCAATCTATGGGAGGTAATACTCTTTCGAATGCTTATGATATTGTTATAAAAGCTGAAAAAAACCTTATTCAACTTTGAAAATTAGCACTAAGGCCTTCAATGCTATTTGTGGAAGATTTAGCACCTATTCCTCATCTTATTACTATCATAGAACCTGTTGTTGTAGCCCCATCTTTAGATGTGTTTAAAGCTTTGCAGACTATGGGAAATAAGTTAACTTCAATTGAAAAAAGAATTGCATTACCTAGCAAATCCTATCAGGATCCGTATCAGCAAAATCAACAGAATTAGCAAAACAAGTAGCCTTATCAACATAATCAAAATTATAGGCAGCCTTACTAGCAAAGGCAGTTTGAGCCAAAGGCTCCTAGTTCATCTAACGCCTTAGTCCTAGTTAATATGGCTACAAAAGAGTAGTGTCAACCTTGTAATCAACCTCATTCAACTGCAAGTTATCAAAATGCTTTTCTGAATCTGAATCTTGTTGCACAACCTCAGTCTAAAACATTGTTCATGCCTAAAATGGAGGGTGGGCAGCAAGAAACTCATATTCAGAAAGAACCTGAACAGAATTTAGTCAATTTCAATGAGGAGGATTTCATTGTAGTCACTACTAGGGCTCAAGGAAAAGCTGTTGAAAGTCAAAAATAACAAAATAGGCATGTCCTACCTACTTTCACTGATAGGGCAGTATCTACAATCCCAAATTTAGCCAACAATCCTACTAAAACAAAACAAGTTGATAAAGGCCATCAAAAACAGCTACATCCTGACCCAAGAAGACTGTTTATACCTTAGATATCAAAGGTAGCTTAAGCAGAATCAATTTTTGCTAAGGCCTACTCTAAGACGGTTGAATCTGTCTCTAAAATTGTTGCTTCTTTTAACATTGTTGATGTAATGAAAAAGCATAACATTAACATCTCAATGTGGGATGCTCTAAGTATTCCTGGATAGCAAGATTTACTTTCTCTTGAACTAGCTAAGCTGCATATTTCTTCAAATATAATAGAACAGGAAGTTCAGAAGGCAGACATGGTCCTTAGAATGTTAGAACAAGACCACATTAAAGAATTTAAGTGGATGGTTCAAAAAGTTTTGAATTCTCATGACATCAAGAAACCACCGCCATTTTATTTATCACTGATTATTGGAGAAAATCTAGTTCATAATTGCATGGAGGACAGTGGCACAAGCAACACAGTTATGCCAAAAGTAATTGCAGAAAAATTGGGTCTGCACTATGAGCCTACAGAAAGGAGTGTCTTACAGCTTGATGGAACTACAACTAATACAGTTGGTATAATTAGAAATTTAGAGGTGATGTTACATGCTTTCCAAAATGTTTTTATTCTACAAGATGTTACTGTTGTGGATTTACCTCCATACTTTACTTTATGCTTATCTAGAGACTTCACAGCAAAAATAGGAGGTTATCTCTCTTCAGATTGGTCATTCTTATTTTTCACTACTCGTTACGGCACCAAAGTTACTATCAATTCAGAACCATTGGTCAGATTTCACATTAAGCCTCACTCTCCAAATGTGGTGGCTAATTATTCAGCCTTAGATCAATCTGACTTTGATGAGGTAGCTCAAGTTTCAGCATTAGATGGTGTTTCTAACATGTTTATGGATGAAAATACAATGGAAGAACATGCTCATGATCCTTTTAAGGAAGTTGAAGAACACTTGTTTGGTGTGTATTGTATGCATGAAGAAAATAAACCACTTGCCATACTGTCCAAAATAGAAGTTTCAGCAAAAGGAATTTGGAAGCTTCATTTCGATGGAGCTAAGAACAAGAAAGGACAGGGAGTAGGTTTGATGCTCACTTCCCCAACGAATGAAAGGTATTCATCAGCTTTGAGTCTCCAATTTACATGTACTTCTAATGTAGTTGAATACGAAGCATTAATTCATGGCTTAATTTGGGCCAGAAAGAGAGGTATCAGCATGCTACATATTTTTGGTGATTCTAAGTTGTTATCAATCAAGTAAGAAATTTCAATGTTTGTAAGAATCCATTAATGAAGTCTTACAGACATAGAGTTTCAAACTTAATGGACTATTTTGATGTTATTAATATTTAGTCCATTCCTAGAGTTGAAAATAAGCATGCGGACAGACTTGCAGCTGTTGGTGCCAGTTTTGAAGTGTTGGAACAGATCGAAAATAGCAGAATTCAACCTCATATAAAGTTGATTGTCAAGCCCTCAATACTTGATAATGATTCAAATTGGTAATTTTTTTAAAGTGATGATCAAATCTATAGGTTTTTCCAGCAAGAAGCTGAGTTTTCTGCAGTTAATCAAGATAAATTACAGCACTTATATGGTGACCAAATTGTTCAGTTGAAGACAAATAAACTACCTTGGGGGCTGGTCACATTGGAAGACATCTTCAACACTGACGATCAGTTAAGAAAGGTCAAGACTAAGATTTCAATCCATGTTGATAATTACAAAGAGATCTTAGTTGTGTTTCACTCGGAATGTTTCGTTCCTTTTAGAAATAGATAAGAGTTAGGGGCTAGGAGGAATACCTGTAGAATGTCGAGATGGTGTGCGCGTACCGTAGAGAAAGATCAGGCTGATTGCGAAGAACTCCTTTTTGTCTTGGAAGGACTACCTGCAAATAAGAACACAAGACCACAAGATTTGATTAAAAAATAAATGAGGAAACTGCCTTGGGCCCAGGAAATGTAAAACTTCCTTTCGAAGGTGGTCAGTTTCCCTGCTAATATGAATTTACACAAAAGACTGTAAAGTATCAATTAAATTATTTCGTTGAACTGGGTAGGGGAAAGGCTGATTTTCTGGTTTTGATCAGAGGAACCGATGCCGGTTACTGATAACCGATGCCGGTTACTGATAACCGATGCCGGTGGGTTCTAGGATCTTCTTGGTAGCTATGGTGTTTGTAAGGCTGGTTTATGGATGATATTAGGAAATAAGGTGATGAGAGGTAGATGAATGATAGTTAGAGGTAATATATTGCTGGGTAGTGGATTCAGAAATGGATTTAGGAGGACTGTGATTCAAAGAGCATAAGAAATGTTATAACAGAGGACATGCAAGATGTGACTTACTGGTTTTGACGAAGATGCAAGCTGATCTCCTTTGCTGTAAACACTTCTGGTATTTCCACTCGTCTCTGCACTGTCAAGTGAAGATCTGGACTCTGTTCCTCGCTCTCAATGCTCTCTGTTGATCCAGAAATCCTTTTACTGATCCCAAAATGAAATTCTGATCCGTTGTTTTGGTTTGGGGAGCCCATTTACAGGGAACCGATGGCGGTTGCGTAACCAATGGCGGTCGAGTAGGGAACCGGCATCGGTAAGGAAAAAGTAGGCTATTTTTAGTAAAATAGCCCACCTTCCCTGCTTTTCTCCCGAGAGATCAGTTGCGGGCTTGGTCAAGTGACTAGAAGGTCAGTTTTGGGTGCGAGAAAGGGGTCATTAGTTATGGGTGTAGGTGTAGACCAAGTTTTAGGTTTTAATTAGGTTAGTTTAGGATTAGTGCTAGGTCATGATGAGGTGGAAAAATGAGGTGGCAGGTGAGGTGATGGGGATTTATCAATTATAAGGTAATTAATAAATAATTGTGTAAGGTTTAGGTAATGAGGTTAGGTTGCGAAATGGGATGCGGGTCACAAGGGGTCGTAAGACACGAATTGGGTGTCTACATTAGCCCCTTATTGTCGTGTAGCTTATTCTGTAAAGCTGCGCGGACAATAATATGAAGTGGTTTCTCATGTTAAGGATATAGGTAATCCCCCTCAAATCTATCACAGATTGAGTGAACGGGAAATCAGGGATAGGGTTGATAAAGGGTAAATGTTGTAGAGGGGATGGGAATATGGTAGGATAGGTCCAAGGAAGCAGACGCATGTTGAAATACAATAGTGCGATGAGGGTACATGATTTGACAAGCAAACCAGCAATGTATAGGCAAAGGTCGATAGTTTATCCAAACAAGGGTGATATAATCCTGGTATCCAAGGCATAGGAAGTAGCTCCAGGGTATATAACAGGTAAGGTACATGAATGTTTAGGCATGTTCGGCAGTACCAAATGGTTGGTTTGGTTGAGATAAATGTCACGGTCTAGGTCTAGGCAATGTTGGTCGACAGATCAAGTCAATGACCCTAATCATGCTAAAACATGAACAGGTGAGCTCGATTGAACAACAGGTACATGATGGATGGATAAAATAAAACGTTGATTGTGGGTATGGTATTGAAGTGATACGGCCTTGGGTCGGGCCAAGTTGTTTGGTTGTGGCCTTGGGTCAGGCCATAAGGGTAGAGTGAGGCCTTGGGTCAGGCCAAATTGTTAGGGCGAGGCCTTGGGTGGGGCCGGATAGGTAGGTTGAGGCCTTGGGTCGGGCCAAATGGTTAGGGCGAGGCCTTGTGTCAGGCCGAATAGGTAGGTTGAGGCCTTGGGTCGGGCCAAATGGTTTAGGGCGAGGCCTTGGGTCGGGCCAAATGGTTAGGGCAAGGCCTTAGGTCGGGCCAAATGGTTAGGTTGAGGCCTTGGGTCGGGCCAAATGGGTAGGTTGAGGCTTTGGGTCGAGGCCAAATGGTTAGGTTGAGGCCTTGGTTCGGGGCCAAATGGTTAGGGCGAGGCCTTAGGTCAGGCCGGTTTGTTAGGGCGAGGCCTTGGGTCGGGCCAAATGGGTGGGGCGAGGCCTTGGGTCGGGCCAAATGGTTAGGGCGAGGCCCTTAGGTCGGGCCAAATGGTTAGGGCGAGGCCTTAGGTCGGGCCAAATGGTTAGGGCGAGGCCTTAGGTCGGGCCGGTTTGGTAGGGCAAGGCTTTGGGTTAGGCCAAATGGGTAGGGCGAGGCCTTGGGTCAGGCCAAAGAGGTGAACAAATGGTGTTCAACAAAGGTGGATATAGGCGAATGATAAATAAGGGAAAATAAAAATTAAAATGGGGGAAGTTGGAAGAAAACCAATGTCGATTCTACATGACCGATATCGGTTAAGGGACCGATACCGGTTCCTTAGGGAAAAATAAAGCTGATATCGGTTAATTGCGAAAAACCTATAAAAAGGAAAATACGGCTTGTCATTGTCACTTTTGTTATTTGCAAACCAAATTGACTTGTCTGACATGGAGAGTTGACATTGGAGGTTTTATTGATTGAGGTGTAGCTATTTTACTGGAGGAGTGAGCTGTTAGTGGGCCCGATTGAGGAGGAGCCAGCAGTTGATTGGCCGGGGACCCAGCAGATCAGGATTGGAGCCATGGCACAGGCAGGAGGAGCCGGAGGAACTGGACCAGCTGGACCACCACCACCCATCCCGCCACGACGACGTGTTGTCTTATGGGTAGGCTCGGAACTCTTTATTTTGTTGATTTGGGTGTATTATGCGAAATTGGGGGTTTGGGTAGGAATTTACATTGTTTAGGAAATAATGAGAAAATGGAAATGAATTGAAAAAGGGAGAGGGTAGATAGGCTAGATAGGCTAAGGTGGGTAGGTGGGTAAATTTTGAGGGTGTTTGGGTGGGTAGATAAGTAGAAAAATGCAAAAATGTGGGTGGGTGGCCACACGGGGGTTCGGCTCCCGGAAATTACAGCGACCGATGTCAGTTGCTAAGCGACCGGCATCGGTCGAACATTTCACGGGTTGGGTGTGTTGGGCTTGACCGACGTCGGTCATATATCGGCCAGCGTCGGTTGGCATTTTTTGTTTTGTTTTGTTTTGTTTTGGGTGTATGTGTTTTGTTTTGGTTTTTTTTTTGTTGGTTTTAGGTGGGATGGGTTTGGGTTGGGTGTTGGGTGAGTAAGGGCTTGTATGGGTTGGGTTGGGTTGGGTTTGTATGGGTTGGGGGTGGGGTGGGTTGTGGGTGGGTGTGGGTTGGGTTGGGTTTTGGGTAGATTTTGGGCTTTAGGTTGGGTTAGGGGTGTGGGATGGGTTGTGGGTGGGGGTTTAGAGGGTAAAGTAGATGTTGTAATAAAGAGTAGGTCTAAGGATGTGGGTTGGTTTTGCAGGCACGTCAGTAATTGACGATGCGAGATAGGATGCTCCCGCTATTGGTGCGGATGCGGCCACACATATCTGCGGCTCACTGGGTGATCATGCGTGAGGTGGGACTCAGCGGAGTCTAGCGATACAGAGCTATAGAGAGAGATCAAATCCTGATGGTCGCCCTCATCGAGAGATGGGATCCGGTGACCAATGTGTTCCATCTCCTGACTGGGGAGATGACTATCACGTTGGAGGATGTGTATCACATTCTTCGACTACCTATCGAGGGAGAGGCAGTCTTCCAGGTAGATTCAGAGACTGCCATGGACAGCATACTACAGATTTTTGGAGATGCAGCTGTGCTACTTACCTATCATAGCACGAGCATTAGGTATGGTGACATGTACTGCGCGCACAGACATGAGACATGGCTTTCCGTGCTGATGATGATAGGGATCACCTGCTTCGCCCTCCTGGACTCAGAGGGAGGCCACTTTCCACGAGCATTGATGGGGGTGCTGCTTGAGATGGTGGAGGAGCACACCTGTTACGCATGGGCACCAGTATATCTAGTGTAATTATACAGGGAGCTATGGGGCTATCGCCGGATGAGGTGATTCGGTATTTGTTCGACATTTTTACTGCATTGTTGGGCATATGAGCACATCATATGCATCAGGCCAGTAGGGTTACCCCAGCAGCCAGGGCCACAGGTCATATACCGATATGGCTTTCAGAGGTGGTTGGGGGTCATGGGCCAGCCACGAGCAGTTCCTGCAGGTCGGTATGTGGCGTATTATAGACACTTGTTAGAGGGCCTGACAGCAGTAGACATTGTATGGAGACCTTACAGAGGTCACCACCCTGGCAGAGGAGCCCGCTTACAGTTGCGCCTGATTCAGTACACATTCTGGATAGCAGGACGTAGGCCGGGAGAGTACGAGAGGATACCCCTAGAGAGGGTATGCAGGTAGATGGGGCTACGATAGGACTAGCCACCTCCCTTCCCTCAGTACAGGAGAGATGATGTAGAGGCCCCACTGCCTGCACCACAGCCCGTGGACCCCGATTGGGTTGCAGAGAGGCCAGCAGGTGATGGTGTAGATGATGCTGGGTGTACGGGAGCATACATGGTGTGGTGGGCTGGTCAGAGAGCAGCTAGGATAGCACCGCCTGCACAGCCAGACTTGGCTGTAGTGATAGCAGAGCGAGATCAGCTCAGGGGCCAGGTGTAGTTATTACAGGGGCAGCTTGCTGCCGCGCAGGCACAGATAGGGGTCTTACAGGGGCAGCTAGCCCAGGCTCAGGCACAGGCACAGGCAGCACCACCACCAGCAGCACAGCCACAGGTGTAGGTACAGGTACCAGCAGCAGCACAGGTACAGGCACCACCGCGGCCACAGGCACCACCAGCAGCACCAGCACAGGGGGTACTGGTAGTAGGAGTCCGGGGACCAGCCCCAGTACCGACGGTGGCACGGGAGAGATACATGGAGGCGAGAGCAGAGGCCCGGTATTATCAGGATGTCCTTGATAGCACCGGAGCTGAGTATCAGCCATATGCGGCACACCGAGCGGAGACCTCGCATAGTCAGAGGTCGCAGGGAGGCGCAGCTACAGCCGGTGTGTCCGTTACAGGTAGGAGGCGAGAGGCACCGCAGGGACCAGCAGGGAGAGGTGCTGAGGGTGGTGGGGAGAGCTGAGGGATCCCCACATAGGTTGTTGTATAGGGACATGGGCACCGGTCTACGAACCGGTTGTGTTGATAGAGGCCTGCGTGCCGTCATTTATTCATGTATTGATTCATTTATTCATTATATACCGGCCTGCGAGCCGAGTACGGGTTGTACATTTGAGACCGGCCTGCGAGCCGAGTATATTTTTGATATGAGGGACCGGCCTGCGAGCCGAGTCGAGGTTACTGATTTTTATTGCGGCCTGCGTGCCGGCTTTATTGGATGATGAGATCACAGAGGCCCCGATGCAGGGCACATTGTATATTTTGAAAACTTGTATATATATATATAGAGATGATGTGTTGATCCACATGCAGTGTTCAAAATGTGTTTAAGTATTTCGTCAATGGTTTGTGATATAGAATGTATGATGAGTTTAGTTGACATGTTGATATATGGATGATGTTGATGTCTTTGTTGTTGCACGTATATATGGATGACATGTTTATATGATGAAATGTTGCATGTTGTGGGCTGGTTTTGTGACATTGTTATATATGTATCTGATGAGTTGGATCCAAATGTGGTATAGATAGATAGTTTTTTGTTTTGTTGTGGTATCCTTAGTTGATGACTTGTTTGTTTTTGTAAAATAGATGATGTTAACGAAATTGTAATGATATGTGTGGTGGATGGACAAATATGGATAATGGTGTTGTTATGCAGGAAAAGAGGCGGGCGCGATAAAAAATTAGGTAGAAAATGAAGAAAAGAACTATGTTGTAAAAAGATAGTTGTATAACCGATATCGGTTATAAAACCGATGGCGGTAGGTGATAGACCGATATCGGTTATATAACCGATACCAGTTATTTAGGTATGAGCTTTTCTAAAAATAGAAAAGCTAGGGTGGCAACTTAAGTTCTTATTTTTAGAGCCATGCAAGAGGTTAAATACGCGAACGCGATGCTTTTTGATGACTGAGACAGATATTTGCATGAGAGATTTGAGTGATAAGGAGAAAAGAGACAGGGAAGGTGATTGTGATCTGAGATTCAGAAGACAGAAAGGCAGGCTTGAAAAAGGTGGTAATAATGGCAGGACGAGGAGAATCATCCAGCAGGCAGGGACAAAAGGGAAGACAAGGGCCACCTCAAGCTACTGCAACCCAAGAGGTAAACGTTTTGGTTGTGATTTGATTTTTGCATGTGTTATGAATAAGAGATTAAGTGGGTAGATATGAAAAAGAAAACATGATAGCAAGGGTTATAAGTGTTACGGGGTAGGAAATCAGGGGTTTCAGGTATGTTTGTAGGTATAGAAAGGAATAAACGCTCAAATTATTGTCGTAGGTGGTTGTTTAGGCAAGGTGTATGAAAGTAACAGGGACCGATATCGGTTAGGGGTAACCGGTATCGGTTACGTAACCGGTACCGGTTGTCTGTAAACGATACCGGTTGCTGTAGGAATTTCCAGAATGTGAGAAAAAAACCTGATGGATTGAATGGTTGTTTGTTGTTTTGATGTATGCAGGCAGAGGCAGGGTTGAGGATGAATGATAGTGTGCCAGCGCTGTTGTCACGAATCCGAGCGGATGTAACACCAGCTGAATGGACATTGATAAATCGTTTGGGGTTAAGTGGAATCTGATATTATTCACGAATCGCACGTAACCATGCTATGTTACAGGCGTTGATTGAGAGATGGAATCCTGAGACAAATACCTTCTATCTGCCAACAGGGGAGATGACAGTAACATTGGAAGATGTGTTCCGTATTTTGAGACTCCCTATTACAGGAGAACCAGTATATCAGGCACTACCTAGCGCGGCACGGGGAGCGATAACAGCAGTATTTGGTCCATACGCACGAGATTTGACACAGTGAGGTTTATCATTTACGTATGGGGTAATGTATGCAGCACACCCTGAGGAGACAAGGTTAGCAGTGATATTAATGATGGCGGTAGGGTATTATGCATTACCAAGGGCAGAAGGGGGAAGATTTCCAAAGGCATTGATGTGTGTTATTTGGGAGATGATAGAAAGGAACGTGACTTTTGCATGGGCACCTGTATATTTGGCGGAGTTATACAGGGGTTTATGGGCTTGTAGACGAGATCACAGGACGACACTGGATTGTTCATACTTATTACACTGTTGGGCCTATGAGCACATTGTTTGCGTGCGACCAGTAGGCCGGTCCATCCAGTCAGGAGAAACCGGAGTACAGAGGTTGGGATTCAGACGATGGGTCCAGACAGAACAAGAGGCAAGATCTCAGGCCATGACGGGTGACATTGAGTATTACAGGCAGGTATGGGAGAGGGTGACGGTTGCGGATATCTGTTGGAGGCCTTACGGGAACTATATGGTAACAGAGAACATAGCTGAGGAGTTGAGGGGTGTAGAGCGATTGAGGTGGATCGCGGGGCACAGGCCAGGTGAATATGAGAGGATTCCTATAGATCGCGTGCGGTGAAAATTTGGATTTGTGCAGGATATACCCCTGGCTTATAGACCATATATGAGGATCGATATCGAGGCAGCATTCTCACCTCCCCGGCCAACACCTCCAGAAGGGCTTGAAGAGGTAGCAGCCGATCGCAGGGTAATGGATGCAGGAATGACAGAGGCCTATAGATTATGGTGGGTAGCAGAACTGCGAGGTGTACGTGATCGCCATGACATTGCTGTGATTACAGCGGAGAGAGATCGTCTGCAGAGTTTAGTTCAGCAGCTCCAAACGCAGGTGAATGAGACAAGAAGATTGTTAGCGGTTGCGGAGTCACGAGCAGCGAGACTAGAGGCTGGAGTTCTCCATGCGAGAGGGCGTATTCAGATGTTACAGGAGAGATTGGAAGATCAGTGGGCGGTACCAATAGCCGTGGTACCTTTGAGGACAGAGAGGCCTGGCGAGAGGGGTCGACGATCACGATCATCACCTAGTTCGGGATGAGGCGTGAGGGCCTAAATAAATGCTAGCAAGGTATAAGAATAAATAAGAGTACCGACCTACGTGTCGATGATAGAGAAGATGTATTTGTTTAACATCTAAATAAAGCAAGATATGTATGTTGATTTGAGTTATAATAATAAGAATGTTTTCGTTTTGACTTTCGGTGTTTTGAAGAGGATAAAGAGGAATGTGATTAAAATAGAAATACACAAAAATATTTATATTTACCACACATGATAGGTTAGGGTAGGGGATGGTCGAGCTAACCTTGGGAGACCCCATGTCTCCGAAGTGCTGCCTACATAGCCCATTGCACAAAGCAAGGAGGGGCCTCAGACCGATGTAGTTCTCCCTTAGGATCAGGGAGAGGCGAATTCAGGTAATTTGGTACGGTTTAGGAAATTGGTTGGTTGGTAAAAATATTGATATTAATATTGGTAAAGGTAAGGTTGATGGTGTTGGTAATGAATTGGTGATGTTGTAAAAGGTATAAGGGAAGCGAAAGTTAGCCTACCCAAGTAGAAGGGAACCATGTCCTGATTAAGGTCAACACACAATCCTAGATACGAGGCAAAGAGGAAAGAGTGCTCCATAGGTGAAAAGAGCTAAACAAACCACATAACGTAGAACAAGCTTGAACCCCTAGGTACCGTGCATAAACGAGAAGTCCATCGGTGAAAAGAGTTGTATGATCACAATATATCGAGCGTACGTTACGTCCCTTGAGTTGAAACAAATGGTGAGGTGAGGTGGATGGTATAGCTGAGGTACATAGAGCTTATTACAAAGTGAGTGTTCTGACGAAAGAGAACCTACCCTAAATAGACAAGTCCATGACTCAAAAGTTCTTTTGAATGAGGCTTTTATTTTATTGAATGTAGACTGATCGATGCAGGAAGTCTACAAGGGATATTGATTGTATTATTCTTGAGGTCTTCACGAAGCTGATCAATGCGAGAAGCTTCTGCTAAATGCTGACTGTGTATAGCTGTCCTTCGAGGGAGCAGTCTATTTATAGTAGCAGATATGATTTTAGTGCATAGCTGTCCTTCATGGGAGCAGTCTATAGAGAATAGCAGCAATAATTTGGCATATAGCTGTCCTTCGAGGGAGCAGTCTATATTTAATTTAGATGACTAGATGTTCTTTTAGCGTGAAGCATCTAGTTTAGTAGGAAGTTTGACTCAAGAAAATCCCATAAGAATACGGCTTATCTTAATACTTTGAAGTCATGGACTAGACTAAAAAGGGAAAGGCGTCGTCAAGGGGAGGTGAGAATCAAACTATGTGAGCTTGATTGTTATTATGAGGTGTAGGAAACAGAGTGTATGTAGTGGTAAGTGAGCTCAAGGGACGAGCGGCAGGTAGATAAGAAGTGATATAACACTAATTTCAACAGTAGAATGGTTGAAGATGCAAGGCATTAAGGGGTTCAGGCTCAGGTTTACCATTAAGCGAAGCTAAATGATAAGTGCCTGATCCATAGGTGTGAGTGATTATATAAGGCCCAATCCAATTGGGAGCAAATTTTCCACGTTTGCTCTTTTCTAGTTTGGTGACATGTTGATTCTCTTTGAGGACAAGATCACCAACCTTAAAGGTACGCTCATGAAGTCGCTTATCATAAGCACGTTTGATGCGTTTTTGATAGATTTGAAGGTGATCAAGAGCTGTAAGACGACGTTCGTCAAGAAGCTCCAATTGGGCTAACCGCTCTTGGCGGAAATCATCGTTGGTGAGAATATCCTGAAGAGATATTCTAAGGGAGGGTATTTGTATTTCAAGAGGTAAAACAGCCTCGGTACCGTATACCAAAGAAAAAGGTGTGGCATTAGTAGAGGTACGAATGCTAGTACGATAAGCCCAAAGGGCAAAGGGAATGTGATCGTGCCAATTTCTTCCGGAGTCATTGACAACTTTCATGAGGATTTTGGTTAGGGTTTTATTAGAAGATTCAGCCTGACCATTGGCCTGTGGATAGTAAGGCGATGAGAAACTAAGTTTGATACCAAAGTTGTCACAAAGGTCTTGTAACAACTTGTTTTTAAAAGATTTACCATTATCTGTTATTAGGCGATGAGGAATACCAAAACGACAGATAATGTGATGGTTAATGAATTCGACAATTTTTTCTTTTTTGATTGAAATGAGTGGAATAGCCTCCACCCATTTTGTGTAATATTCGGTCGCTGTGATTATCCAACGGTGACGTTGTGAAGAGGTCGGGTGAATCTCACCAATAAGGTCTAAACCCCATTGTGAGAAGGGCCAAAGATCTCGAGCGACCTGGAGCGGGTGGCTAGGAGTATGTTGAAGGTTGGCATGTTGCTGACACATAACACAACGCTTAACATATTCGTAGCAGTCGTTATTGAGAGTAGGCCAATAATAACCAAGGCGAAGGATTCGTTTGGCCACGGCAAGGCCGCTAAAATGTCCACCACAAATACCGTCATGGACCTGTTGGATGGTATGAGTGGCCTCCGCGCCAGTTAGACAGCGAAGGAGGATGCCATCAAAGCCACGTTTATAGAGGAGTCCCCCCATGACAACATAACGCGAAACACTTTTAAGAAAAGCACGTTTTCCGTTACTAGTAAGGTCAGGTGGGAGGACAGAGATTGTAAGGTAGTCGTGAAATTGGTGGTACCAGGTATCCTGCGAACTAGTAGACACAATATTTATCATACAAACTACCGGGGTTGAATAGGATGGGACAAAAAGTTGTTGGACCACGACGAATAATTCAGAGTCAGTTGGTGCGGCGGGAATTTGCGAGGCTAAGCAAGCCATAGTATCCGCAAATTTGTTAGTGGAGCGTGGAATGGTTTGTATAGAATAGTGAGTAAATAAGGCTAGAAGTGAATCCACGTAGTGTTTGTATTTTTGAAGTTCCTCATTTTTGCATTGGTAGACGCCCATAACTTGATTGACTACCAATTGAGAGTCGCCAAAAATATTGATAGATTTGATGCCTAAGTGTAACGTAACTTGGAGACCCAGAACAAGGGCCTCGTATTCCGCTGTATTATTAGTGCAGGGGAAATCAAGCCGGAATGAAAGAGGCATAGGTTCAGCGTCGAGAGGAATGAGAACAACGCCGGCTCCTCTGCCGCGCTGGCATTTAGATCCATCGAAGAAGAGGGTCATTTGATACAACTCTTCCCTGAGTGAAAGAGTGGCGATGAGTTCGTCGGGGAAGGTAAAATTGGTAAATTGTTCCCCAGGTAAAGGGGCCTCCGCAAGTTGGTCTGCAAGAGTTTGTCCTTTGATTGACTTCTGTTGTACAAATTCAAGGTCAAGGTCGGCGAGGAGCATAAGCCATCGAGCGATGCGTTGGTTTAGATGCGGTTTGGCGTACATATAATGAATGGGGTCTGTGTTGGTGATGACAAAAGTTTTGTGATTCAGGAGGTAATGTCGGAGTTTGGTGGCTACGAATGATAGGGCAAGGCACAATTTTTCTACATGTGTATACCTAGTCTCATAATCCACGAGGGTACGACTTATATAATAAATGGCCTGTTCTCGTCGTGCCAAGTCCCGATGTGCGAGCATAGCACCTATAGCATGGTCAGTGGCGGAAAGATAAAGGTAGAAAGGGCGGTCGTCCTGGGGTGGGATAAGCACAGGTGGCTGCAAGAGATAGGATTTGAGAGCTTCAAAGGCTTGGTGACACTCCTCACTCCATTGAAAGGTAAATGTCCTTTTTAAGAAGGTGATGAAAAGGTTGACACCGATCCGAGAGTTGGGAGATGAAACGTCGGATAGATTGGAGCTTACCTTGTAAACTACGCAATTGTTTGAGATTTTTGGGTGGGGGCATTTCTAGGATAGCTTTGACTTTAGATGGATCGACCTCAATGCCACGCAAAGAGACGATAAAGCCAAGAAGTTTTCCCGAAAGAACACCAAAGACACATTTCTTTGGTTGAAGGCAGACAGAATATTGTAACAGGCGATCAAAAATAATGGTTAAAACATCGAGATGTTCACTACGATGTTTAGACTTGCCAAGAAGATCGTCGACATAATCTTCAAGGATAGTGTGCATAATGTCATGAAAAATGTAGGTCATAGCCCGCTGATAGGTTGCACCAGCATTCTTAAGGCCAAATGGCATTACACGGTAACAGAAGGTTCCCCAAGGAGTTATGAAGGTAGTTTTGTGTTGATCGGCAGGGGCAACCAAAATTTGGTTGTATCCTGAAAAGCCATCCATGAGAGAGAGCATCTCATGGCCTGCAGTGAGATCAACAAGTTGGTCAATACTAGGTAGGGGGAAGTCATCCTTAGGGCAAGCGAGGTTAAGATCCCGGAAATCTGTGCATATCCGAAGTCCCCCCGTCGCTTTAGTGACAGGTACGATGTTAGAAATCCATTGAGGATAGTCAATAGGCAGAGATGAAGGAAACAGAAAGAAGTCGTTGAAGCTCTTCTTTGACCAAGAGGGCAATGCGTGGATGCATTTTTCTCAATTTCTGTTTGACTGGTTTGGAATCGGGGTTTAGGGTGATGTTATGGACGGCAATGGTAGGATCAATTCCTGGCATGTCAGCGTAAGACCATGCGAAAGCTTGGTTGCGAGCACGGAGAAAGGTAGTAAAGGCGGCTTGTTCTGATGTGTTAAGGGATTGTCCAATCTTCACAATGTGAGGATCCTCCTCCGTGTGGATGTTGATTTCTATAGTAGATTCGTTCAGCATGGTTTGGGTTTCAGATGGTAAGGCTCGTTGAATATAAGAATCATCCGCGCCAAGGTAAGTGAGGATGGAGTCGTCATCCTGGCATTCAACAACATTAATCAAAGGTGAATCCTCTTCGATCATGTCTGGATACAGAAGGGGAAGAGAAGATGGGTCCTCATTATCGCGTTGATAAGTGAGAGGACCTATGAAGATAGCATTTATGAAAAAAAAAAGTTAGGAGGGATAGATTCAGGGTCTATAGATTCTGTGGGTGATGATGGCAAAGTGGGTGATGATGGTTTGGTAGGGGCGACGTCTTCTTCTTCCAGGATACAGCTGACAGGAGGTGTCTCCTGTGTAGGTGTTTCGGGAAAACCGAGACCACTGTGATCATTATGTTTGCGGGTAGTCACGGGAATGAGTGTATGTCGGCCTTGTTCGTAAAGGCCAAAACCAAAGCCTTTCCACGCACAGCGAGTCAAGAAGGTGAGGGCGAAATGACGATTTGTCAAGTATTGAAAATCGGATTGGAAGGGAACCACACCAAGAGGAGGTTCAGGGGTAATGGAGGATGCGTCAACACCCCCATACGTTAGGTTAGTGCGGCAATGGGGTGGTCCGTAAGAGATTACCTCCCCCACACGACGGTCATAGGTGGGATGTGCATGTAGTTGTCCGTACTCCTGCGGGGTAGGGAAAGAACTAACGTTATATAGGCGGTACTCCCCCAGCGTAAGGCATTGAAAAACATCTACTAAGGGGTCGGAGGTTGGGATGTTAGCTGCGGGAAGGGAAGTGGTTTTTGCGACGGTGGTTTCATCAGTTGAAAGCGTAGGCCCGGTTGAGGTGGATGGTTGAGGTACATTTGAAGAGGATGGTTGGGTTGAATGTATGGGTGCCTTGATTGGTATAAGCACATCGTTAGGGCGGTATAACATATTGCAGGTTTTAAAGGGGGGAGGATCAGCTTTTACGGTGTAGGACTTCCCCTCGTACTCAAATTTTATGCATCTATGTAATGTTGAGGGAACGCATCCCATGGCTCGGATCCAAGGACGACCCAGCAATATATTATATTGGAACTCTCCCTCCAGGACATAGAAGAGTTCAGGTAAAGTACGTGGTCCTACCCGAATGTTGAGGATCACGGTGCCTAAGGTAGAGGTAATAGTGTCATTGAATGACCGCAACATGATGGGGTTGGCACACATGCAACTAGAAGGGATATTCATTTGTTGGAAGGCTTTTGAAGAGATGATGTTTAGGCTAGCACCCCCGTCAATCATAACACGACGTACCCGGATATCCCGGACGTAAGCTGAGATGAAAAGGGCCGGGTCAGGATCTTCGGTACCAAAGTCGACAATTTCATCTTCCGAGAAACTGACTGCAGCGGCTTGTTGTACAGAGACAGAAGTGGTTGGGGCAGTGGGTTGTTTGGTGAGAGAAGCAACGTGATTGGGTGTTAGAATGGAGGTAACAGGCAAGGTTTCATTAGGTAAAACCTCTATCCCTTGAAGGATCTCAACGAGAGCTTGTCGATGAGATTCAGAAGTCTGAATGAGATCATACAGTGTCATTTTTATGGGTGATTGGTGAAGCTGTTTAATCATATTTCGGTGGGCAATGCCATTAGATACGGGATAGGCGGGTCCGCGAATGACCACTTTAGGTGGTGGTGCAATCGGGATGTTTGACGGAGAAAGAGATGCCGCAGGTGTGTTTTCTTTTGCTTTCCCATTGTTTTTCTGCCCTCGAGTAGCGACACTAATCATATTAATCTCGTAGACCTGAGATGAGGAAGATGGTTGGGATAACTCATGGTCTCCAAGAGGTGGGGTTGTAATAATGATAGATCTTGGTGAGGCGGGGACAGATGGTATAGGAGAGGGAATGGAAACTAAAGGTCTCTCCCTTCGTAAGTTGTCTTTCTTAATCTTTCTATCTGGGAGAGGTGACTGACGAAGGATGGTTTTTAAAGCTTTGCATCCCTCCACATCATGTCCTGGTGTGCGGTGATAAGCGCAAATTTTAGACTCATCGTAACCCATAGGTCGGGGTTTAGACGGGTCATAAGGTCTAAGTGGGGGTAGGGAAATGGTCGCATTCTCCACCAACATAGCAAGGATTTTGGCGTAAGATCCTTTGAGTGGGTCAAAATCGGAAGAGGATGAGGGTATTGGTTGTGCGGGTTTTGGTAATGTTTGGGCGTGGTTGGTTCGTACGGGTGGTGGTTTAGCCGAGGGGTGTTGATACGTGGTTTTCACTAAACGTGGTTTCTTTGGCGCAGAAGCTATGTTGGATGATGAGGCCGCAGATGATGTGGTATCAGAAAACAACCACGGGGAAATAGGAGTGACCGAAAACAAATCTTTTGATGATGGAATTTGTTTAGGGTTGATAGGTGGACAGGATACGCGGAGTGACGGTGTTGCTATACCCTGGACTTTCTGTATGGGTGCGGAAGGCGTAGGTTGTTTTGAAGAAAACGCAGGAGGTATGATATATTGATGTAAGGTAGAGGGATGGGGTCCCAATATGGAAGGTAGGTATGACGATGATGGTTTTGATTGTGATAGGGGCATGGATTGAGTTTGTCTCCTAGGTGGCGGGGCGGATTTATTTTTGGATAGATCAAGTCGCTTAGGCAGGTGCGTTAGACTAGGCGTTGGTGAGGTCCCAAGCATAGGGGAAGATCTGGTTAAGTTGATAGAAGTGGACGGGGCATTTGGTAGAGGTGAGGGGGGTGAAGGTGAGAACAGGGGCATTTTAAGCTTCTGTAAACACTTCGGGTATATGGTGGAGACATCAGGATCGGTCATTTGCATTTGAGTAGAAAAAGGGGTACTCAAACGTTCCCATAGGGCCTGTCTATCTTCTGTGGAATGACAGTCCTCACGTGTGAATATGAACTTTTGTACGGAAGAACGACGGGTTGTGATTCCAGTCCACTGTGGGTGTGACACAGGAGGTAGATGAGGCACTGTATCAATAGATGTTAAGAGGTCGACTGGTCGTTGAAAAGATTTAGGCGATGAGGGACTAATAGGTAGGAGGGCGTGTTTGAGGGGATCTGTCATGTTTAAAGAATGTGGTGATGTCGGTGTAAGAGATTTCTCGTCTAAGGATGTCAAAAGGAGTGGCGAGCCTTCCTCTTGTGCAGCAAGAGCGGTAGAAGGGGACGTTTGGGAAATAGATAAATTAGATAACATCCGCTCACAGTCTTGTAGGGATGTGGTGTAAGAAGACTCATTGATGAGAAGAGAAGTCCAGGCAGTTAACTCTTTTATGGGTAAAGGAATGATTTCACTTTGGCTTGATGGTGGTGAAGGAGGTTCGGACTCCTGTGTTGGTGGAGAGGCTTGATTCAAAATTTTCTCGATAGAGGCTTTTGGCTGAGAGTCGAAGACTGCATGGATCTCATGAACACTCTCCTCGGCTAAGATATCCTGGTTTACGTTACTGTTGGACGAGTGATTCGGGAATGGCTTGTTGAAAATTTTCAGATTTCGGTTAGCAGGGGCGTTAGGATTATCGAGGGCTATATCCCCCGCATCAACCATTTCCTGCACTATGTTTTTCAACATCTTGCAGTTCTCATGACTGTGTCCCTTCACGTGGTGGAAGTTACAGAAGTCATTTTCTTTGTACCAGGAAGGTATGGCGCGAGTGGAATCAAACCCGGAATGAGGTTTAACAGGAGGTAAGGTAATGGCTCCTGCTTTGAGCAATTTTTCCAATATCACACCATATGTTTCTCCCAAGGGAGTGTAGTTGATGGGTTCTGCTTTATACTTATAAGTGGTTTTCGGCGGGGTATTAGATGGTGGTTGGGATTTGACCATCACCGCGTGGACAGCTCCTTTTGATTTAGAAGAAGTGGATGTGTGAGGAGTGGTGGTATTTGGTTTATTGATAGAATCAGGAGTTCGGAAATTGGGGTTTTTGTTACGCAACCGCAATTTCTCTTCTTCTAAGGCTCGAATTTCTAATTTTCGGGCCATAGTAAAGGCCTCGTCGAATGTACGGAAAGTTTGAATTTGGAGGGTGGGGGAGATGTGCTTAGCGCAGGCCCGCGTAAACAGTTCGATAAGTTCGGTTTGAGGCAAGGCATACGTAAGTTGGTTGATAAGGCCCCGCCATCGTCCAACGAAATCTGCGATAGATTCGTCCTCAAATTGTCGGATGGCATAGAGGTCGGTGATAGATACTTTCTTGGCAATGTTAATGGAGAAATGATCCAAGAAAGATTGGGCTAGCTGGTTAAAAGAGAAGATCGAGTGCTGGGTTAAAGCACTGTACCATTCTAGGGCAGGTCCTGATAAGGACATGGGAAAAGTGCGGAGTAACAAGGCATCATCATGAGCAATCAAATAACAAGCATGTCTAAATGATCGCAAGTGTTGTTGCGGGTCTTCTTTACTATTAAAACGAGTAAATTTCGGCAACTCCCATTGAGGAGGATATGAATGAAGGGGGACAGAAGGGTGAATGGGCTCCCGACAAACTTGCTCGTATGTCAAGGCGCTACGACTTCCCGAAACAGAAGCCTCCAGGTTTTGCATTTTGTCCATCATTTGTTTAATTAGATCAGTAGTTGGATGAGATGATGGTGTGGTTGTGGTAAACGGAGGAAAATTGGGCCAAGGACCACCGCTAGACACTGGTGGGGTTAAGTGTTGGTAAGGTGTGGAGGATGAATATGTTGAGGCAACTGAATAGGGATGTCCCATATAGGATGTTGAGGTCACTGGATACGTGTATGGGAGTGAAAAGGTAGGCGGAGCTTGAGAAGGAAAGCTCGTGTGGATAGGTGGCAGAGAGCAAGTCATGAACGGAGCAGTCTGCAAGAGAGATGAGGTAGGGGCATTCGGTGGTAGTGATATGTGGGGTCCAAGATTAACCAAAGGAAAGCTAATCGGGGTCGTATGAACCTCTGAAGCCGTCGGATTGGGAGACGGGGCTAGAGATGCAGGAAGCAAGGCGGTA
The DNA here is from genome assembly GCA_019776745.2 of Taxus chinensis. NCBI lineage: Eukaryota > Viridiplantae > Streptophyta > Pinopsida > Cupressales > Taxaceae > Taxus > Taxus chinensis. The sequence goes on along the minus strand of CM034155.1, from coordinate 325,846,562 downwards.
TTATCAGGCGGAGTGGGAGCTAAATGAGCAGCTATACTAATAGGCATACCCACAAGGAGCTGACCATCAGGCGTACGGTCAGGGGTATGAGACAAATAGTATTGTACAGCGCTAGAATTAGCATCCAAAAACTTGGCAAAGTCCTTATCTCCCACAGGAATTTTGGGGATTTCACTGGTGTCCGTAGGGTTCCCTATAGAATGTGAAGGGGGTGATTCAGGCAAAGAAACAGAGCAAGCATGTGAAACCATGGCGGCGGCTTGCTTTCGAGTGACAACAACCATGGACAGAAGTTCACAGTAGGATTTTAATCTGTCAGGAATAGAAACAAACTCAGACTGGTAAAATTGGTAGGTTGCTGGTTTGTCAGGAATTGGAAAAGACAGTAACCGATATCGGTCTAGCAACCGATGTCGGTTATACTATAGCCGACGTCGGTCAGGTAACCGATGTCAGTGTAAGAAGTCTGGGCTAACAATATATAAAAAAGGCTGCTAATTTGATTTTTAACAATGTTTAGTATATTTGTCCAATTATTGATCACAGAAGACAGAGTATGAGAAAGAAAACAGAACTAAAAACAAGCAAGATGCACACGCAAATCCAGAGATTAACCCTAGGGTTGATTTTAATTATTGTGGGCTTATGCCTTTAGACACGGAATGATGTCAATCCTAAACAAGAGACTTAGGGGAAATGTCAAGTTTGTTTTGGCTCATAAGGTTACCTCAATCGGGCGGAGGAATACCGCGGAAAAGGGGGGATGTTTGAGCTGTTGTGTTAATTGTGAAGTGATTCGGTATGTGTTTGTGCAGTGAAAGTAAGATTAATTTCCTGTCAATACCGTGGATATCACCCCCACGTGTACGACCTGTTACTTAATCTATGTTCACTAGAATTGAAAAACAACAAGCAGGAATGCAATGCATGTGTTTTAAACCCAAATCGAAAATTATGTTCGATGAAGCAAGAGAGATGACTTTCACTAATGCGAAACTAGGAAAGCAAGACAAATTCTTTACGAAATATATAACAAAAGCAACAACAGCAAGTATGCTTCCTAAAATGAAAATAAGCAAGAGAAACAGAAACCTGAAATGGGTCCCACCGGGCGTGCCAAAATGTTTCACTCGGAATGTTTCGTTCCTTTTAGAAACAGATAAGAGTTAGGGGCTAGGAGGAATACCTGTAGAATGTCGAGATGGTGTGCGCGTACCGTAGAGAAAGATCAGGCTGATTGCGAAGAACTCCTTTTTGTCTTGGAAGGACTACCTGCAAATAAGAACACAAGACCACAAGATTTTGATTAGACAATAAATGAGGAAACTGCCTTGGGCCCAGGAAATATAAAACTTCCTTTCGAAGGTGGTCAGTTTCCCTGCTAATATGAATTAACACAAAAGACTGTAAAATATCAATTAAGTTGCTTCGTTGAACTGGGTAGGGGAAAGGCTGGTTTTCTGGTTTTGATCAAAGGAACCGATGGCGGTTACTGATAACCGATGCCGGTGGGTTCTAGGATCTTCTTGGTAGCTATGGTGTTTGTAAGGCTGGTTTATGGATGATATTAGGAAATGAGATGATGAGAGGTAAAAGAATAACAGTTAGATGCAATGGCACGTTGGGTAGTGGATTCAGAAACAGATTTAGGCGGACTGAGATTCAAGAAGCATAAGAAATGTTATAACAGAGGACATGCAAGATGTGACTTACTGGTTTTGACAAAGATGCAAGTTGATCTCCTTTGCTGTAAACACTTCTGGTATTTCCACTCGTCTCTGCTCTGTCAAGTGAAGATCTGGACTCTGTTCCTCGCTCTCAATGCTCTCTGTTGATCCAGAAATCCTTTTACTGATCCCCAAAATGAAATTCTGATCCGTTGTTTTGGTTTGGGGAGCCCATTTACAGGGAACCGATGGCGGTTGCGTAACCGACGGCGGTCGAGTAGGAACCGGCATCGGTAAGGAAAAAGTAGGCTATTTTTAGTAAAATAGCCCACCTTCCCTGCTTTTCTCCCGAGAGATCAGTTGCGGGCTTGGGCAAGTGACTAGAAGGTCGGTTTTGGGTGCGAGAAAGGGGTCATTAGTTATGGGTGTAGGTGTAGACCAAGTTTTAGGTTTTAATTAGGTTAGTTTAGGATTAGGGCTAGGTCATGATGAGGTGGCAAAATGAGGTGGCAGGTGAGGTGATGGGGATTTATCAATTACAAGGTAATTAATAAATAATTGTGTAAGGTTTAGGTAATGAGGTTAGGTTGCGAAATGGGATGCGGGTCACAAGGGGTCGTAAGACACGAATTTGGTGTCTACAAGTTGATAAAGGGAAAAATTTGTTCCTTAGAAAGGTATGTTCCTTAACTGAAAAATAGTCATTTATTGATCTTTGCAAGGAATTTAAAGATGTTTTCACTTAGAAATACCAAGACCTGAAAGGATTTGATCCCAATTTAGCACATCATACAATTGAGTTACAGCCAAATTCTAAACTTGCTAGATAGAAATAGAGGCCTATAAATCCCAAAATAGAGCCTCTAATGAGGAAAGAAGTATCTAAGTTGATTGAATCAGGTATTATCTTTCCATTTAAGCATTCAAGTTGGGTATCCAATCTTGTTCCTGTTAGGAAGAAGAATGGTGAAATCAGACTATGTGTAGATTTCAGAGATCTTAATAAAGCTTCATTAAAAGATCATTACCCACTCCCAAATATGGATCAAATTTTAAGACTGGTACAGATGATTATCTCTCCTAGATGGTTATAGTGGATATAACCAAATTTTAGTCCGGGAAGAGGATAGATATAAAACATCTTTTACCACAAAATGGGGTACTTATGCTTACAAAAGGATTCCTTTTGGTCTTTCAAATACCGGTGCAACATTTCAACATGTAATGGACATGGCTTTCTAGAGCTTGTTAAATAAATGCATTCTGGTTTATTTAGATGACATTGATGTGTTCTAAAAAATCTAGAATAACACTTGATACATCTAAGGTAGACCTTTCAGTTATGTAGATAGTTTTGGAAATCTTTGAATTCACTTAATTCTATCTTTTCAGTACATCAAGGTAAATTACTTGGTCATATTGTTTCCAAGAAAGGATTAGCAATTGATCCTTTCAGGATCGAAGTCATATCATAGCTATCATTGCCTCATCATAAGAATGCATTACAGAGTTTTCTAGGAAAAATCAACTTTGTTAGAAGATTTGTTCCAGATTTTACAGCATTGGTTAAACCACTAACAACTATGCTAAAGAAAGAGAAAAATTTCTCCTGGACCAGTGAAGGGAGAGAAGGATTTGATTCAATCAAAGAAGCTATCTCTCAAGCTCCTACTCTTGCAAATCCAAATTTCGATAAAGATTTTACAATGTATGCACTTGTAGGAGCTGAAACAATATAAGCTATATTAACTCAATTCAATGATGAAAATATTGAGCAGCCAATTGCTTTCTTTGGATAGAGCTTGCATGATTATGAAACAAGGTACACATTCCTTGAAAAAAAAATTACTCTCAGTAGTCAGAGGATTAAATAATTTCAAGTATATGCTTTTGAACAATAAAATCCATGTTTTTGTTTCTCATCTAAGTGTGAAAGAATTTCTACTAAATAAAGAATTGAATGAGAAAAGAGAAAATTGGATAACGAAAGTCATGGAATATGATGTTGATATCTGGGTTGCTAAGAGAATTCAAGGGAAGGGATTATGTGAGTGTCTAATTGTTGATATGGAAAAATAGAAAGCTACAGAACCAGATGATTTGAAACAGCATGCTAAAATTATTTATCAGCAATCAGAAATCACGTTTCAACCAGGAAATCAACAGCCTAAACTCACTCATGAGATTCAGGAATCAAGATGGATGACTAATTTGGCTAACTATTTACAACATGGCACCTATCTGGAAGGTACGGACAAGAATAAATGAATATATTTCAGATTACAAGTTGTACCTTATATATTCATTAATAATGTGTTGTTCAAAAGAGATATAAATGGAATCTTGTTGCGGTGTGTCGACTATGATAGAATTCAGAAAATATTGTCAGAATTCCATGAAGGACCCACAGGAGGTCATTTTTCAGCACGTACTATGGCCTTAAAATTTATGAAAGTTGGTTATTATTAGCCTAGCATATTCAAAGACTATTTTGAATGGATCAGAAAGTGTAAAAAATGTGCTTTCTTTGTTGCAAAAGAACATTTAGCTTCGCTTCCCTTACAGCCTATCTCAGTTGATCAGCCTTTTATGCAGTGGGGTCTTGATTTTATTGGCATGATAGACTTGCCTTCGTCACAAGGACATACGTGAATCTTAACTGCTACAGATTATTTTACATGATAAACAGAAGCTATAGCCTTGAAGGATGCTAATAAAGCTTCGATAATATCCTTTTATGAAGGTATAGTCTACATATTTGGTGTTCCAGCAACTATCATATCAAATAATGCTTTAACATTGCTTGGTGTAAAGATAACAAATTGGGCTGTCAACCATAGAATTTATTCAAGTGCTTCATCTAATTATTATCCACAAGGTAATGGCTTAGTTGAAAGTACTAACAAGAACCTTTTAAGGATCATCAGAAGAACACCCAAAGATAATCAAATATCTTGGCATCTGATGTTAAATTTAGCACTTTGGGCTGATATGGTGACTCCTAATAGATCAGTTGGCAATTCACCATACAAACTTGTGTATGGAAAAAAAGCAAGAATTCCTATTTTAGTTGAGTTACTCGCATTGGACTTGCCGTATCAAATGGAGCTACTTGAAAATGAACCACTACAGGTTCGTTATGCAGAGTTAATGGAATTACAAGAGCTAAGAGATAAAGCCCATTTGAATATGGAAATGAATCAGAAACAAATGAAGAAGAATTTTGACAAGAAAGCCAAATTCAGAATCTTCTATGAAGGAGATATTATGTTAAAGTGGGATGATGATCATGTAAATCTAGGAAGACACACGAAGTTTGACACAATCTAAAGTGGCCCTTACATGATTTTAGCTTGCAAATAACACAATGCTTTTCATCTTTCAAAGTTGAATGGAGAGGAACTTCCCATTCCTATGAATGGTATGTTTCTCAAACACTATTATTGAAAATCTTATAGTGATTGTTAGAGTAGGATTTCCCTTTAATAAGTGTATTCCCTACACATTTCATTGTTTTTCAATTCAATAAGTGCATTTGTGCACGTGATCTAGTTTACCAGATCTTTTCCTAGTTTTAGTTCCATTTTGGAAGGGTTCGACCTTTCGGAAAAGGAAAAATTTTGGTTACATGTTTGAACTCCATGCTCGATGGACAAGAGCAAGGCACTAATCTATAAGCTAGTAGGTAGGTTTACCCACACGATTGCCATAAATGTTGAGAATTTTTCACTTGTGCAAAAATGGGCATCTCAAAACTTTGTCGTTACGATGAAAGGAATTGGTGAGGTATACCTAACCTAAGGGAGTTTTGATGTTATTGGTTACTACTAAATTAATTAATGATTAAGTGAAATCTGTAGCTATGTGTGCTGTTACAAAATGTAATAGATCACATAGTCTACACTTTCATGATACCTTCAGCAAAAGAACCTGAAGGACAACTATGTTTTCTTGATGAAGACACTGGATTGTAGAATAGGTGAAGTGTTGAGTTTTTGGACAGAAAACATAAGTGTAGACTATAGAGATTAGAGTTCATTACTGAATGTTATAGATTCTCATTAATTTTCTTTCTTTCATGATTAAGACATTCAATTAAATGACTGAGTTGTTTAGTTCATCATAGAATCCATACAGAAAGCTGAAATGCAGAAAAAAATATACAACTCATTTACAAAATTCAATGTTTTATTCATAAGGAAATTACAAATGTTCCCACACAAGTCCCTGGGATGTGACTAGAAAGTAAAGTAAAGCTATTGAAATAAGAGGTACACATGCATGAAAAATAAAGTAAAGAGTATGATTGAACCCCATCATTCCCTTATGGTTTTCTTTGTTGTTCAGGGTAGCTCCATTCCAACTTTGTTCCTTTCTCATCTTCTTTGTGGAAGCCATTGTACCTGAAAAGAATAAATGCATTATCAGTTACGAGCTCAAGGATCAACTTATAATCCCTACTATCCTAGTTCGTGCATATGAATCTATTCAAAATAGGAGATATAATTTACTTGAATATCAGACTGCATACATGCTCTACTTACTTAGAAAGAAGAATGGGAAAAGAAAAGAAGAAACATGGACATAAGAGAGGCCAAAAATCCTAAATATTTTCTAACTATTTTCTTAGGTGTGCAGGTACAGGTTGTAGCCAAGAAGAAATAGACAAGTCATAAGTACAGGCTGGAAGAAGAATTAATGAAATTCAAACTCAATATTTTCTTCAAATGGAATAGGTTTACAGTACAAAAAAGAGACTAGCAATAAAAGCACATGTTTCAAATTGCAACTGAAGAAGAAGAATCAGATTTCAAGAAGCTGAAGTTGATTAGAAGGAAAGGGTTACAGCTGAAACAGAAAGGAAAAAAGAATATTTTTGGGAAACTTTTGATAGGGCTTCACTATGTAAAATGGACATTTACAACTTTTCACCATGCTGCTTTCAACTACTACATGCTTAAAAGAATTATTTAAATCAAGTAAGTGATACAGAAAAGTAGTAAAGAATGTCATGATCAAGATAAATAGCTATGATGTCTCATTTTTATCCATTTTCAAACATGAAGTGTTATGTTCTATATTCTGAATCAGAAAATACAATTACTATAGCTGGAAATGGATGGAAGAGAGAAGTTTGGAAAAAAATTGCCAAGGCTTTTCCATGAAAAATCAACATTTCAGATTTTACAACATGCCAGAAATGTTACTATAAAGGAAATAAAACATATATGTAAAAGAAACAAGTTACATAGATCTTAACAAGCATATGAAATAAGGCTTATGCCTAAAATAGTATCAGAACAGATGAACTGCTTGTAATTTCCAAAAAGTACATATAAGATATATAAAAGATAGATACAAAAAAGAGTATCTCGTAGTACAAGACCAAGAAGAATAAGAGTTGCAGATCAAAGTACACAACATGCTAAATTATACTTTAGAGCTAAATTCAAATGATAGATTCATGGTTAAATAGAACTAGGGAAACACACAAAGAATCAAAGGGATCTCCTTAATCATGGCTCGACACAAAAAAGCTGTACCTAATGAGCAGAGTTGACTAAGTTTGAATCACAATAGAGGAAGACACCAAAGTATCAAATAGAGAGTGAACCCCAAGGTTTTAAGAATTGAAGTAAAGGAATTTACACAAGGATGAAATGCAGAATAGTAGTAAGTCTAATCAAAATCAGGGAAGAAAGTCATTCTATTCCTCAAAACAAATGGCAAATCAAGAAAACAATGAAAAATCAGAATACCCATATAAGAAGGAGGCCTTTCTTTGTAAACTAAAAGTAAAATAGTCTACATTCAAGGAATAATTTTATAAGGAATGGATACATGAATTTGTTGAAAGAGATACATAGCATTTAGATTACGAACTCAAACAAAAAAAATTTGAATCAAAAATTACATTCCCATCTAGGATAAAGAGAGCTTCGAGTTTTTCTTTCAAAAGTCAATATTCACTTTTAAGGAAAAAAATCATTTCAAGTAGTGGGATAGACGAAAGAAAATACAGATCTCAATTTTTGTTATAGACCTGTTAACAGGTATATCAAAATCAGAGTAACATATAAGAACTCACTGTTTTATAATCGAGCAGTCAAAAAATGTCAAGCAACTGAATGATGAAGCAAGAAATCCATATGCCATGAGAAGTTTCAAACTTAGGAGTCAAGCGGGAGAAAAAAATTATAGAGCACACAAATATTTCCAAGAGTTTCAGTGATATATCTAAAGAAGAAAATGAAAACAGAAGTGTATGCGTATAAGAGAAGATTAGCTCACCCATAACCACTCATGGCGGAAAACACTCACAACCATATTGCTCAGAAAGATCTGACAGAGTGAAGACACAAAACATGCAACTCTGCCTTGAATTCCAACCAGGTTTTTTGAAATTCAAATCTATAGAGCTCGAGAGAAAGCGAGACATCGTGTAAAGAGAAACCTCGTATATCTTCGTAATAAGCCAGAAAAAACTATAAATTCAAGCTCAAATCTTACTCAGAAAAAATGAACCGAGCTCATAGACTCCAAAATTGGCGGCCAAGAGAAAAAGGAAAAAGAAATAGAGACCTCCTCTACATTAAAAATCCATGCTTCAAGAAACTAAAAAATGGCAGAGAGATCGAATACTTCCACTCACAAAGCTTCACAAACTACAGAATTAGTATGTAGAGAGACCAATCTCAAATTCTTAGAATAATGGAGTCGAAGGAAAATTTTTCCGGGGCTTCTCCCGCATAATGAAAACCTAATGAAACATGCATGAGGGTGGAGCTATTCCTTATCATGCAAACTCTAGAGGTAAGTTCCAACCTAACTCAACCACGGTTAGAAATCAATGGTTCCAGATCAAAAGGATAGAGATCAAAGGTGAAGGATCAAGATCCAAGATCAAAGAAAGTAACTACGGTCATTTGCCACTGACCACCTTTATTTCCATGTTTAAAACCCTAACTGCGGGTTAAAAATCGATGGAATCCAATGCATCAAGGACAGAAATCAATGGCCTAGGACCATCACCAAATTCAAAACAAAATCGACCTGAGTTAATCATGCCACCAAAAAAATTGCCAAGGGGTGAGTCATCGTACAAAGGGGCCATCCTCACGTTTTAAGCAAAAATCATTTCGCATTGACTTTTATAAGTCTAAACCATAGTCCAACACCGAATGATGCAAACATGACCATACATGCCAAATAATCATCACTCAAAAGGTAAAAGTATAACCTATTCACTTCAAATATGTAAAGGCCAACAAGAAATTGCAATATAATATTAATCAAAGGGGGGCCGAATGATTAGATAGTGATTATTGTTCAAATCACGGTCTAAGAGACCCATGTATGTTATCAAAGGCGGCCAAGTGTATTGTGGCACCTTTTTTTAAAGGTGGTCCCCTCATCTCATTTCAAGACCAATAATATGCTAATCCCACAAAGGTGGCTAAACCAAAATGGAGGCTAGTGGTCAAGTGTCAACATCAGAGACAAAGGTGGTCCCAATCAGGATAGATATTTGGATGAATTATTTTTGTAAAGTATTGCAATTAATGTAAATTACTTTTTCTCAATACACAGGAGTATTTCACATGCCTTCACAATAGGACCTAATAGAGAAGAAGACAAAGTTTCATGTTCAAAGGAGAAAGACTTGCATAGCAAGCAAGCTTATTATTAACAAATTGTTTACTCTTGTTTTCTTAAAAATAGAATAGTCAACTTCAGTTTGACTGTATTGTAATTAAGGCTAATAATGCCTATTTGTAATTGCATGCTCTATTTTTATTCCTTTATCTATTATTAAATAAAGGATAAAAATAAGATGCATGGGTGAGTACAAGCCTTAGGCTATTTCTAGGGATAGGGTAAATTTTATTTTCCTATATATTGTGTGCCTTTTCAAAACATAGAAAGAATTTTTTGGATATAGGAGTACTGAAGCAAATTTTTTTTAGTTTTTCCTTCTGAGTGTGAAGTATTTTCTGCCTTCCTTATTATTTGCAATCTTGTGTATGTTTTTACTAGTCTTGTGAATGTAAATTCCCTGATTAATCATCTTACCTTGTTGCAAACTTAGTAATTTTTGCATGATATTAATGTACATGTTTAGCTTAGCAGTATTGTTGTGATAATCTCCCTCAATACCTCAAAGTGTTTTTTCCCTTGATATTCTGCAGAAAAATTGTTTGTTCGTGCATCAAAAATCCTTTCACATATCAATTGTACATATACTTAGTCAAACCCCTCACACAAGTTTGGTGTATCACCTTAGTTTTAATTACCTTACAGTCATCCTTTACCCTTAAACCTTAGAATAAGTTTAGGATACATCAATAAGGAACCGATCTTGATACCAAAGACTCACCTCAAAATAGGCATACCCACAGACCTGAGGTGTTTCCATTATATCTACGAAAGAGAGATCAAATTTTACACACTTAGAAAACTTGTAGCCATCTCTCTATAGGGTGCACTTTCGAGAGATAACAGCTTGTGTTGCAATTTTCTATGTGCGGAGTGTTTTCACTTTGGGGGGCTTCAGTATTCAAAAATAGTCTACCAAATAAGTAATGTAATTTCCCTTTCAAATACATCCTCTCTGCTAAAAAATAGTTGGCTTGTTATAGATGCCAAGATTATCAGGGCTGAAATTTCGATTTGGTGGTCTATTTTTGGTGCTGCTTTAGATTGTATTTTACATGCAGTGCATATTAATTATTAAAACACTAGAGATGGCCCAAAATGGCCTTTCACACTATACTTTGGAATCCTATACTTTGCAGCTTAACAGTTGGAAGCCATTTTTATCTTTATCAGAATACCCAAATTTAGTACCAGAAGCAGCAATGGATTCATTGTCAAAGAAGAAGCCTATTGATTTGATTGGGTTAATGGGAATATTAGGTGCTGATTCAGAAAATTTAAACCAGATGCACATAGCCACTGGTGGCTCTATCAAGAAACAATGTTTATCTGATAGAGGATCTCACAAGAATCTCTGTGATTTTCTTGATATGAGTAAGCTGAGTTTTCTAGAGGATGACAGTAAAAACCCATAGAGAAAACATCTCAAGACTGACAAAACAATTAGCTTTGATATGATTTACCACCGATCAATACTTCTCATTTCATGTGCTGACATAGCAAGAAAGAGGAGGAGAAGAGGATCCAAGTCAGGGTCTAGTAGGAGTAGTGATAAAAGCAAGACCAGGATCAATGTGTCTAACCCACCAACAAGAGGTGCTTCTATAACCTCTGCTACTTGTTCGGATTTCCCTATTGTTGGAAGTGATTCAAGAGGGGAGTTGTTTTACAATGGAGATATCAATTGGGGATCTAACATGATTATTCCCATGAGTGAAGTGAGAAACCCCCCAAAAAGAGAAGGGAAGGATGTTGGAGGAGAACCTATTTTCTCATGGCAAGGTATTAAATATGGTTTTAGTACATCTTTAATATTTTAAATTTAAAGTGAAGCTCTTAAGCATAGATATACTAGTTTACATTTTATGAATTTTATTCTTAGTATTTTATCTTCCATGAATTTGGTTTATGTAATTGTTCTACATTAGTTATGTTAGGAAGAAATCTATGATACTGAAATTTCACTTGAGTTAAGGAAGTGAAGGCAATAATATGAAATATAGTGGCTATGATGTCTGGTAACAAAATGTTGTTTACACCAGGAAACCATAAAATTTTAATTTTTTTAATAATTTTACTTTTACACCCTTCTGAGTGGCTTTTCAAGATTGAAAATTTACAAAACAAAGCTCAACACCTTTAATCATGTTCCAAAGGATTTTTCAAAAGGGTTGTATCGAGGTACAGTCACAAAACTATAGCCCCAACAAGGAAACTTAATTAGGGGGGAAATAAACAACACAATTAGTAGTGCAAAACCATAACAAACTTAGAAATGTGAATGGTCCTGCTTTTTCTTGTCATGATTTATGATACCAAAAAAACTAGATGAGAAACAACAAACCCGTAATAATCAACAGGAAAAAACTCAGTGATTATTTCTCGCTCCTACGTTAATCATGAGGCTTGTAAGTACATGTTGATGAACTCCAAGTCCAATTCTTTTTCTCGTTTTACAGGATCATCAAACCTTTCCCATTCTGTCAGAAGCTCATGCTTTATTGTTTTGCATTTCTGTCTCAAAATTGCCTATACCTATAAAAGCTTTTATGACTAGTGCTTCATCATGTTAATATTTTATTAGCTTCATAAAATATTAATACATTATATTTCACGGTCCATATTTGTAATCATTAATTTATTTTGAGAGCTCACTCACAAATGAATCATGTTTTTTTGGGTAAAGCTTAATTACATAAACTCTGTTTTTTGGTTATGATACGTAATTTTGCCTTTTGCTATGTTGAATTTCCTTCCATATAACACAGTTTGTTTTGAATTTTTAAAGAAATGTTGAATGTTTTATGTTTGCATTTATTTAGTTTACGACACAAAAACTGATCTAATATTTGGCAGGGTGTTCTAACAAAAACAATTGTTGGGTTGGTTGTTCCATTAATGGTAGCAGCGGCTAGAAGAGTAATTGAAGTGCATCTATTACATCATTTTCGTAGATTAAGGTATTTTTTTAAAATTAGCATTTATAACAATGATAACTTGTGAACTATATCTTGTACATTGTTCCCTACCTCAATACATAGAATGCTCCTCAAGAATTGCAAATAAGAAAAAAAAACACTAACAAAGTATGTTAATTGAATTTGTTTGTTGCAGTGATTGCAAAAGATATCTTTGGCTGTGCCAAACACTACTTCATTTATTCTCAAATCATTTGCACTTGGAAAAAGGTAACTTTCTAAGGTCATCAAACGGTGGGTTCGCTTGTTAATTACTCAATAACTTCTTACGTACCACATTCAAATTGATTCCAATTTGAAAATCCAGTTTATCTTTTCATACCATTTAGTAATCAAATTTTAAGGGGTCCCCATATTTCAAATTGGTAGGCAAGTCAAGCTTAAATTGAAAAAAATAATAGTCTTCAATTCTTTTCAATATATATTCCATTAATGACCATTGAATAACTATAGATAAGTAAAAATTATAAAATATGTACCAACTAATAATAATAAGCACATTTATTTAAATTAAATAATCTAGACAAATAGACTGAAAGGCCAAATTACAAAATAAAAAAGGACACTGAGAATTAAAAAAAAATCCAAATAGGATTGCAACGTTCGTCAAAGGTTAGACATTCTTACACACAATGGAGATAAACTTGATTGAAGGAGGTGTATTGAGTGTCATTAAAGGATCCCCCCATTAATGACCTGACACTACAACTGTTGAACTTGTCTCTGTTACGTTCATCATTGAACTCTGCAATTCAACACCATGTGGACTTGTCAAACGGAAATCATATTTAACTCACCCTACTTCCCTCAAAATTTGTGGGCCATGTCCTCGAAAAAATACTGTAAGAAGGTTCCGTTGTGCTACTCCAGAAATATGTTTGCATAATTTTAATAAAGACCTATAAGTTGCATCTTGGTCATTCTTTGAGTATTGCCAAATCTTGTTTTCCGATTTTCTTATGTCAATTATTATTTCTCTGTTTTACAAGACGGTTATTATTAGTGACATGAACAACATTCTCTCCACCTGGCCAAGGCAAGGAACACTTGTTCCCGTTCCTAAACACATTTTACGAGGGAAAGAAATAGTATGTGAATCAATGGCCCCTGCACACACCCAACTATCTCAAAACACACCGGCCTGCGATTGAGACACTATTGCAAACAACGAAAAGTACCACACAAATATTTCTTCTTTGACTACAACATCAAGGGTGTGGACTATAGAAGGTAGGGCTCTTGCTAAAACAACTCTTAGAGAGTATCAAAATACAAGGGGTAGTGGCATCATTTTTTCCTTTAATTTCGTGGACAACAAAGGCAAAGAGATAAGGATCACTTCTTTCAATGAGGATACAAACAAATTATATGCACAAATAGAAAATGCAGACCTATACAATATATTCAATGGCAGATTCGGTAAAGCAAATCGTTCTTACAACCATTTAAACAACCAGTTTGAATTTTTTTGCTTCCCTCATCTATTGTCGCTCTTGCAATTGAACTACAAAATGATGTTCCTATCCATCACTTCCATTTCAAAGAGATAAAATATATACCATCCATCCCTGCAGGCTCAATGGTGGACTTAATTTTTGTTGTGATGATCATTTCTCCTTACTCGATCGTTCGTCACAAAGACAAGTCTAAGGCTATAAGGAGAACATTACTAATGCGAGAAATGTTTGGCTTCAGTATCTCTGTCACCTTATGGGGCCAACATTTACACGATCTTTGTAAAGAGTTATCAGAGATACTCTCAGTTCCATATTTTCCAGTCTTGGTGATAAAATATGGTCGTGTTTCATATTTCACTAGCACCATTGTTAACACCATTTCTGCTTCAAAATTCTACGTCAACCCTTCTATTACCAAAACACAGGCTCTTTGTGATTGAATATCTTTGCCAAATTCACATGTTTTGTGCCCTTCAATCACCAGAAAAGTTGGGCCTCCACAATGTATGGTTGTTGATGTTACTTTGTTGCAAATTTTAGAGATGGGAAATCTCAAAAACAATGAGTGGGTAATTGTTGAAGCTAAAGTATTGAACATCAACATGGATAATTTCTTCTGCATGGCTTGTCCAACAATGGTGGGTGACAAACCATGCAGAAAAAAGGTTCAAGAACAACCAAACGGTAAATGGTTTTGTAAGAAATGCAATATTCTTGTTCAAAATTTTAATTACAAGTACACTATGTGTATGGATTTGAAATATTCTATAGGCGAGCTTAAAGGAGTTACTACATTTGATGACACTATAACAATGATCATGGGAATTACAACTGCAAAATTTTAATTTCTATCAATTGATAAGGAATCCACACAGGAGATTTTTTATCACATCATTGGACATGTGTTCCTTTTCACTCTTTCCCTTAAAAAGGAAACATACAACGGGAAAACCCAGTTGAAATGTGTTATTCTTAAGTCAAAGACAACATGATATGTCCTACAAACTCCAGGATATGCATGTTCTGTATTTTGTTGATGCACAAATGTTCCCTTCACAACTTCTCTCTTTATGTATTTCTTTTCCCCTATAATACCATTTTGTAGGTTTATCTTTTTTGGTAATATTGTAACTTCCTCACTACATGTATTCCAACAATATAAAAAGAAAATATTATTTACATAAATCAAGTACGATACTCCACTAAGTCCTAATTCCTCTACACTATTTATCATATACCCCTCATATATGGTTATGAATGGCTTATTTTCATGTTGCTCTTTGAGAAAATAGATCATTTGGTTTCAATGCACGTCTATGGAATTGCATTTATTACTATCTTCTTTAGCAAAATATAATGTTTATATATTATCATGCATGGACCTTGATATTCGCACTTCTATAATTAGCTGGAAAATAATTACTTAGTGTTTTTCAGATTTCTTGCAGAAAGCTCCAACATTCTGCTTGGTATAGATTCCAAATGTCTACTCCTGAAACAAGGGAGTGTAGGCATGAGTATTATGCAAGAAACAAGTTATGCATCACTGAGCAACAACATCAGAGATACCGCGCTCGTAGGCTAGCAGGCATGCATCTAAGCTTGCTTTAATCGCAACAGCCACAAATTCAAGAACCCCCACCAAGTATTTCCCAGTTACATCCAGCTAATTCCATATGCCTTGACAAGTTCAACATGCTAGGCTTTCGAGACTTTGGCGTGCATCAAAATTGGATCCACAATGATATTCCACTTTCTTTGCATGACGTTGCCTCGTCTTTCATTAGTATGTGCAAGAGCCTACAACTATCCCTTTCCAAATGTGAAATTCCACATCCACCATGACACCTTTCTCTCCAGAACAACACCAAGCTTTTAATATTATACTCAACCATTACAATCAAGGAATAATTTTTCCCCCTCTAAAAATGATTATACAAGGTACTGCAGGCATAGATAAATATTATCTCACAAACAATATCCACTCCACATTATCTTCTGCATGCCCACAACAACTATCTCCTCTCCCAGTCCTTGCACCTACAGGAGTGGCTGCATTCAATATTTCTGCATCAACAATACACGTCGCATTGCGCATTACAATAAAGGAAATAAAACCACTCGAAGGCATGTCACTTTCCACTCTCCAACAATCCCTCCAACATGTTCATTACATTCTCATTGACGACATGAGATTCATAGGCCCCACACTCCTTACAAAAATCAACTTTCATCTTCATGAGGCCTTCCCTCACTTCAAATCGACCGCTTTTGGTAACAGATCCATCATTCTCGTTAGTGACCTTGGCCAACTACCCCATTTCAATGACGATCCACTCTATGTCGATCACTCCTGCGGAACAAACCTTTGGTATAACTTCACAACATGTATCATGCTTACTAGAATCTTTAGGCAACAAGGTTCAGATGATGACCATATTTCTTTTTGGCATCTACTATTAAATATCAGAGATGGAATCCCACTACTCCAAGACTGGAAAACACTTATCCAATAAACAGACTCTTGACTATCTAGTGTTGACATTGTACCTTCCTTCTAGCTCCACATTTGTTCACAACAAATGACCTTGTCGATCAACACAACCTCAGCATGTTAAAATCCCTCAATGCTCCAATCTCCCACTCCAATGCTGAGCAGACCAGGATCAAATATTCACGGGAATATGATGAAGAGACACTTGAACCAATTATTCTCCTCTGTAAACAACAAAAGGTCATGCTCACCGCAAATTTGTGGGTTGAAGTTGGACTTGTGAACGGCTCCACTAGCACCATTGTCTACACCCTGTCTTCGTATCCTCCAAGTCTTCCGCTTTTTGTTGCAATCAAATTTAACAAATACAACGGTCGTCCTTGGAATCCACATTTCCCCACCCATGTCCCCGTACCCCAAATCTCAAGAGAAAACCGTAGAAAACTTCCTTTAAAAATGTCATGGGTACTTACAATCCACAAATTTCAAGGCCTTACTTTACATAAAGCAACTGTGGATATAGGTTCTTCAGAATGACCAGGGATTACTTTCACTGCAATGTCCAAAGTCCCCTCCTTAAAATACCTACACATTTCACCCCCCTTCTCTTTTGAACGCTACTCAAAAATGTCCCTTTCCCAACACCTCCTCAAAAGAAAGGAGGAGGAATCACGATTACAAAATCTTCAATTCCCCGCCCCGTAACATAATCTTCCCTGACCCTTTTTCCCCCTCCTCCCACCATATTCATTCACAATGCCACTCCCCATTCCTCTTCTTCTGGTCTCATGCACGTAAGTATTCTTTCAAAAAAAATTGGTAACAATTGCAAAATTAAACAAAAAAGATAAATTACATCATACTTTACTTCACAATTTTGTAATCATGACTGTAGGTTTTGGTCGGGTTTTGGAGACGATAAAGGCTATGGAAAAGTGACTTGCAAATACTAAGAACAAAGACATTTGTCTACTACTTTTGAATTTTCCTTTGTATAAAGTAACTTTCATATGCAAGTAGCAGTGAGACCGAATGACTATAGGATCAATTATGTAAAAACCATGTTACTTTGATTAACAAAGCAAATAGTTGACAATGTAAATTTAAAAAATGGCAATGTATATTTTACTTCATGGATTTCATAACTATATGGTTTCAAATGTGGTGTTTCTCGTTTAGATATTTGTAACCATCTCTAAACAAATATTCATTTCGGTTCATTCATACACTCAAATATTCATCATGCACACTAATCAACCCCAAATCCATCTACATACAATTACTAATGCATTTCCTACCTACATTGCATTCCACTCCTGAGGCAAATATAGCCCACATTATGGAGCAAAATACCCTTTGATCCCTTACGGCGTCCACATCACATGCTCCATCGTGCGATTGCTAGTTCATATTAAGTAACAAATATAAAATTTAATGTTTTATAATAGTAAAGTGTAATGGGTATAGAGTGAAATAGGCATTTTGATTTTTTATTTTAAATTTGACCGATAAGAATTTGATATCAATTTAATTGTCATTATAAAAAAAAAAATTGAAGAAGTCAAATCCAAAAAATAAAAAATTATAGTCTTTTTTCATGTAATAGGGTTTCATGTGGTTTTATGAGAAAAAAAAAGTGGAACCTATCACAATGGTGGTATAGTGTAATAAAAAGGATGGACATGTTTTTTCTAGTCAATAAATGGTGTAGTGTAATTAAATAGATACTATTTTTCTCTTTGAAGAAGTCATTTCAAAGATTGTTAGTTTTTTTGTATGTAGTAGGATTTCGCGTCTTTTTGTGGAAAACATTATTTTGAACTTGTCACGATGGTGATATAGCGTAATAAAGTGGATGTCATTTTCTATGTAAATAGAGTTTCATGCGCTTAAAAAGTCTTGATCATGTCTTTTTTGAACAAGTGGTGTAACATAATTAAACGAATGTTGTTTTTCTCTTTGAAGAAGTCATTTCAAAAATTGTTAATCTTTTTCTATGTAGTAGTGTTTCGTATCTTTTTTGTGGAAAACATTATTTTTAACCTATCTCAATAGTGGTATAGCATAATGGTGTAGTGTAATTAAATAGATACTATTTTTCTCTTTGAAGAAGTCATTTCAAAGATTGTTTTAGTTTTTTTGTATGTAGTAGGATTTCGCATCTTTTTGTGGAAAACATTATTTTGAACTTGTCGCGATGGTGATACAGCGTAATAAATTGGATGTCATTTTCTATGTAAATAGAGTTTCATGCGCTTAAAAAGTCTTGATCATGTCTTTTTTGAACAAGTGGTGTAATATAATTAAACGAATGTTGTTTTTCTCTTTGAAGAAGTCATTTCAAAAATTGTTAATCTTTTTCTATGTAGTAGGGTTTCGTATCTTTTTTGTGGAAAACATTATTTTTAACCTATCACAATAATGGTATAGCATAATAAAAATGGTGTCATTTTTTCCATGTAATAGAGTTTATGTTTTTGTGGAAAAAATTGTTTTTAACATTTCACAATAGTAGTATAGTATAATAAGAAGGATAAAGTTTTTTTTTCTAAGCAATAAATGGTGTAGTATAATTAAATCCAAATATTATTTTTCTCTTAGTCTTTTTACATGTGGTAGAATTGTTTTTTTTTACATTATCTAATAATCAATAATCAAAAGTTATGGCTAATTATAATGGATTTACTCATTAATTAAATTAAAATTTAATTAATTTTATTAATATTTAATTAATTTTATTAATATTTAATTAATATTAAGTAACAAATATGAAATTTAATGTTCTATAATAAAAAAGAGTAATGGATATAGAGTGAATTAGGCATTTTGTTTTTTGATTTTAAATTTAACTCAAAAGAATTTGATATCAATTTAATTGTCATTATAAAAAAATCACTTTGAAGAAGTCAAATCCAAAACTTGAAAATTGAGTTTCTTTTTCATGTAATGGGTTTGTAATGGGGTTTCATGTAGTTTTATCAGAAATAATACGGAACCTATCACAATGATAGTATAGTGTAATTTAAGGTATAAACATTTTTTCCTAGTTAATAAATGGTGCACTGATATTTTTCTCTTTGAAGAAATCATTTCATTTCAAAAATTGTTAGTTTTTTTCTTATGTAGAATTTCGTATATTTTTCTCTTTGAAGAAATCATTTCATTTCAAAAATTGTTAGTTTTTTTCCTATGTAGAATTTTGTTTTTTTTTTTGGAAAACATTATTTTGAACTTGTCAAGATGGTGATATATTTGAAAATTGTTAATATTTTTCCATGTAGTAGAGTTTTTTTGTGGAGTCATTTTTTTTCCATATAATAGAGTTTCATGCGTTTTTATAGGAAAAAATATTTTTAACATGTCCAACAATAATATAATATAATAAAAAGGATTGAACTTTTTTTTCCTAGTCAATAAATGGTGTAGTATAATTAAATGGATATTATTTTTTTCTTTGGAGTTTCAAAAATTGTTAATTGTTTTTCATATAAATGGTGTAGTATAATTAAATAGATATTATTTTTTTCTTTGGAGTTCCAAAAATTGTTAGTTGTTTTCCATATAAATAGTTTTAGTATAATTAAATAGATATTATTTTTCTCTTTGGAGGTCCAAAAATTGATAGTTGTTTTCCATATACTACCCCATAAATTCTGGGGCCCCGCCTCCCACCCATGTATAGCTATAGACGGCATAATATTTTTTTGAAAAATATTATTGTGAACCTATCACGAAATTAGATATCATTTTTCTATGTAATTTTTGTATGAAAAAAAAAGTTCTAAACATATAAGATGGTGGTATAACCACTCCAAAAAAATCTTTTCCCATACAGGTTTTGCGCCATTTTATAAAAAAATACTATCACGATGGTGGTATAGCATAATAAAACAGATGTCATTTTTTTAAGTAAAAGTAATATAGTGTAATTAAATGAATATAAGGTCAAAAGTAACTTAATTTAATAATATCAAGTTATTAACCAATTTAATATTAAATTATTTTTCAATAAGAAAAAATGTACATATGGAAATTATAGAAAGATATTTAAAATTATTAATCAATTCATGTGACAAAACTAGAATAGAAAGTTAATAATATTAAGTTATTAACTAATTCAATATTAATTTATTATTCAATAAGAAAACATTGAAATTATAAAAAGATATTTTAAATTATTAATCAATTCATGTGAATAATTTAGAATAGAAAGCTCCATTTAAGAAATTTATACTTCTTAAATTGAATTTGAATTAGACCTGATTATGAGTTGTGATTATCTTAATTAAATTAAATTTAATAATAAAAACAAATATTAAATTAATAAATTGTGAAATTAATTATATTTAATTAAATGCATTTATTAATATAAAACCACTTTTTACATCCACGTTAGTATGTTTGCATTTCAGGTATTCAAGGATAGCCAAGAATCAAAATTAATGCTCAAAAATGATTTGTTTTTTCAGTTTTTTAAAAGAGCAAAGAGTATTTTTCTTTTTATTTAATATCTCGCCTGTCGGCGTAAGTGCACACCTAAAAGTCGTGTTATATAAATATTCACATAGAACAAACAGTTATTTCAATGCCTGTCAACCCTGCAAACCAGAACCCTTGCTCAACTCTCCTCCACATCAGTTCAGCTCAGCTCTCCAAGCTAATTACACATCTCAGGCTCTCTCCTTGCTCCATATAATCAAACGCTTTGTTGATTTCAGTAAAAGAGATTTCATGTGTAATGAACTTCTCCAGTTCAAGCTCCTGTTTCAACAAACCCAGAGATTTATAGTGACTGAAATGTCATAGAATGCGTTTATAGCTTCAAAAAATTTAAAGGAAATCATAGCAAATACCTTGTTCATGTATTTTTCCACCAGGCCAGGCAGATCTGACTTGGGCTTATAGTTTCCAAAGAAAGTTCCTTTTAATGTTCTCTCATTCAAGAAAAGCAATGGACTGGTTGTGAAGGCTGCTTCCAAATGTGGCACTCCTACCAGAACAGCCACACCCCACCCCTTCAAACCAGCACAAACAACAAGTCATCTTAATTAGTGAAGAATATACTTCCTTTACTGTAAAAGAACTCAAAAAAATGTAGAGTATGTAGGAATTTGAAAATGCAATTTTCTATCATATGATCTGACGGAGGACTTACATCATGACAGGATTCAAACGCCTGAATCATTGCATTAACATTCCCTGTGCACTCAATACTGTAATCTACTCCTCCTTCAGTTCTGTCTGCAATTACCTGTGAAACTCAAAGAAAGTTTGATCAATAATTTCATATTTAACATCCAAAATAATGGAATCCATAATTCCTCAAGTAAAAAGATTAGCCCATAACATCATTATATTATGCTCTTGAAATGGTAAACAAACCTGTTGAACAGGTTTCTGGTGGTCTTGTGGGTTTATATATTCAGTTACTCCAAACTCTTTTGCTGAAAAATGAAAAAACACAGCAAAGATTGGCAACAAGATCTCAAGAGTGGAAAAGAGAAAGAATAACATTGATAAAGAGGAAATTCTTGATCAACTAGTGGTGATCCCTCTCACATTTTTCAAATCTTTCTGGATTCAAATCAACTCCTATAATCCTAGCAGCTCCAGCAATTCTTGCTCCTTCAGCAGCCTGAAGAAAATAGAAATTATCTTTCAAATTGCAGGGCATTAATCAAACTGTGCAAATCACCCATTAATGAGTGTCATACTTACAGCAAGCCCAACACCTCCAAGCCCGAAAACTGCTACAGTGGAGCCCTTCTTGGGTTTCGCCACATTTAACGTTGCGCCCATCCCTGATTCCATACAGAGGATATAATTATTAAAAAAAATTACCAACAATATAGAGAAATAGGAATAGATTTCTCATGTTAACATACCTGTGGAGACACCGCAGCTGAGAATGCAGGTTTTGCTGAGAGGAGCTCTCGGGTTTATCTTGGCAACACAGCCAACGTGTGCAACAGTGTATTCACTGAATGTGGATGTACCCAGGAAGTGATATATGGGTTTTCCCCCTATGGAAAATCTGGTCTTGCCATCGCTAATCATAACCCCTCTGTCGGTGTTAATCCTCAGCAAATCACACATATTGCTCTCTTCAGACTTGCAGTGTCTGCAATCTCCACACTCCCCTGTAAATACAGGGAGTACATGGTCGCCCTCCTTCATATCTGTTACTCCCTCTCCCACGCTCTCTACAATTCTGCCATCAAAAAACTGTAAGTAATAATTTGCACAGAGACCAACTAACACAATTTACTGCATTTAGTGAAATTGGGTGGTTTTCGAACTGGGTTTTACTCAATTTAGCTTAATTCAACTGAACAGGTGTTGTAAAAAGTTTAGGGCACACTACCCAGATGCTTCATGTCCAAAGATGCGGGGAAACAGAGGTGTTTGGCCCTGCAACAGATCGGGAGAAACATTTAGATCTAGATTATAAGATTTTCAGTTTTTCTATTAGTAATGGGAGGATGACTGACCTTTGCCTGCCAGAAAACAAGGTCTGTGCGGCACAAGGAAGTGTAACAGATTTTGATCCTGACTTCCATGGCCTGTGGAGGTGCCACTTGAATTTCTTCTATCTTCAGGGGCTCCCCTGCTGCCCATGCCACGGCAGCTGCTCACGAAACCAAATTGCTTCGAATTAAAAGCAGATAAACCTTACAGACATTAATAGACATGATAGAATTCCTGTAATCCTCTGGAATGCAGAAAACCATAAGTGGGTAGGAAAGGCCAAAACTTACCTTTGCATGTGATGACCTTTCCTGCGGTAGCACTCGTCATTTCTGTATACTGATATATTTTCCTTACTTACCCAATGCACAAATCGATGGAATGATTATGAATTTGGGGGATCAGTGGCGCTGCTTTATAAGGAAGCATTGGTGTGCAGGTAAGTGCCCATTAGCCGCCACATTGTCAACCGCGTGCATGTCTTCGGATGACGAAGGGGTTGCTCTGGTTTTGATTTGTGGAAACAATGGGCGGTTTCGATTGGATTGCAGGGTGGTTTCCATAGGCCCAATGAGTCAAATCTTATCCATAATTCCATGGTTTTGCACAATTTTCCCGCGGCTCTGTAACTATTAACTATACTTTTCCACCCGTGCTTTGTGGGAGGATTTGTAAGCATATATATCCGGTCAGTAGAAAAATCCTAAAATTTCCATACTTTAAAAGTGGCACCAGATCACTTTGTGGGGGAATTTGTAAGCATATGTATCCGTTAAGTGGAAAAAATCCGGAGGTTTCCTTGATCATCAAAGTGGTGCCCAGATCGAATACAAGGGATAGTAATTTATGCGAACATGTAGGCCAGGCAATAACCACGCAACTTGACTTTTCTCTTCTTAGCATTAAATAATGATGCTGAGTATGATGTTTAGTAGCCACATTCAGGGCTGGAATTTGACGGTCACCCCTCCCTGTCAAAAGGAAATTTCATGACGGTTTCGTGATATAGTTACCTTTTAATTTACGTTTTTAGTAAAATTTTAAATTGTCAAAAAATCTTAATTGATATATATCAGTTTTAAATAATTTTAGGATGATAAATATATTTAGTAATTAAATTATAAACTCATTAAATGAGACGTGATAAATCCAATTTTTCTTGTGGGTATTGTAAAACAGAAATTTAGATGTTAAAATGAGAAGGGAAGTTTACCAACTGAAAGATTTTCCTTCTCTAATTTTTCGGTATTTATTATTGAGCGGCGACTCTGACTGGATGAATAATCCTGTAACAATAGGCTAGTAAAGAAGAAGAATAGTAAATTATGAGAGCAGAAACAATCGTGGTAGCAAGGCCTATAATCTATCCTGATTCCCAACTATGAAGCACTCAATGCCAATGATAAACATCTTATCATTGTTGCCATTAACAACAACTGATGAATTGTAATTTTATATTTTTGAATAACAAAAAATATTGATTTCAAGGAGGGCATTTTTCAAAAATATATCTAAAAACCCAAGCCATTTTTTACCACGACAAGTTTCGAAGGAAATACCCTTGATTTCAGTCCAGCTTTGACATTGTTGAAAAGAAAGGACATATGCAATCTAAACATGTGATTTGTCGATAAACATGTATGTCTGCAAGGCTTAATCAACCAATTCTTCCGTGGTGGCAAAAATGATACTAGAAAAGATCTCAGGTATTTAGAAATATTGGTTCCAGAGGGGGATTAAGCCTTAGGCAAACTAGGCAGTTGCCTAGGGCGCTAGCCATCAAGGGCGCCTGAATCTAGAAATTTCCTTTTTGTTCATTAATTTTAGAACTTAACTTTAAAATAATTTATTTAAAAACTTAATATTGAACAACCCATTTAAAGATATTATTGTATAGTAACATAAATTTCATGCA
This sequence comes from Taxus chinensis, assembly GCA_019776745.2. Classification (NCBI taxonomy): domain Eukaryota; kingdom Viridiplantae; phylum Streptophyta; class Pinopsida; order Cupressales; family Taxaceae; genus Taxus; species Taxus chinensis. The sequence continues at coordinate 325,821,927 of CM034155.1, read as the reverse complement.
TACACATAAAAAAATTGTAATGTTTTTCCAAGTAAAGGAAAATATCACATATGATTTTTTTGGTATTGTTACCCATTCTATGATGTAGCTCCAGATTATGTAGGTGTGTAATTTGTTTTAGAAAAAAGTTAATGTAATTTTTATAATGTTGTTGGTGTATCTAGTAGAGGTGAGTATAATTAAAGGAAAAAAGTGTTTAATTTTCTATTTTTAATTTTGTGGGGAAATTTTCTATTATTTTGTTATGGAGGAATCCGTAGGCCTAGTCCAAATATGACTCTTCATAAAACCATGGGAGCTACATAAACGTTTTTGTTTCTTTGGAAAAAAATGGTGTTTTATTTGAGGATAGAGTTCATGTCACCTACTTGATAAGGCTAAATTAGACTTGTAAGAAGCCTTGTATAAAATATTGTATCTTTTTCATTCTGAGCATCTGCTACGATTAAATTTTTCCATCCACAGTATATTTTTCATCATTCCGTGATAATTTAATAATATATTTTTATTATTGTTTTATTATGACCATGATGTAAATTTAAAAATACAAAAATATAGACATATTTTATTTATTTACTTTATAGAAAAAAATATTAAATAAATTTTTGAGGGCGCCCACTCAAAATATTGCCTAGGGCGTTCCTGACTGTTAATTCGGCCCTGATTGGTTCATGTTCTTGTTCAGAGATAAAAAAGTTGCCTTCAAGAATAGATGATGAGATGAGTATGTCACATAAATATCTTTATATATTTTGTAAAACCCAACTGAAATATCTTTATCTACTCTACTGAAGGCCCAATTTTTCCTCTAGTTTACAGTCCTTGTTTCCAGAAAAATGAAATTGTAATATGTAATAATTCTATGTTATTCAAAATAATAATCATGTACCTGTATTGATGTATGTATCTCAAGCTTCTTCTTGGATGTCTGTAACAAGATTCCTTAAATTTTCCTATAGCAATAAAAAATTGAATTGAAACTTGCATAAAAGTTAAATTGAAACTTGTAGATTGTAATTGGTAATGACAAAATGGAAATAAATATAGTCACAATATCATTGAAATTAGAAACTTATATGTTTTTAGAAAAAAGCAAAGACAACGTGTGAACTCTGAGTTTAATAAATTCATTATTCACATAAACTTATTTTAGTTTCTAATTTTAAATTGGGAATTATTAAAAATCATTATCAATATGATTTATAAAATATTTGTAAAATGAATAAAATCCAATCTGATTTCATATATATATATATATATATATATATATATATATATATATATATATATATATATATATATATATATATATATATATATATACCTTACATATTATATTTGACTATTATGAAATTTTACGGTTTTTAAATAATATAAACTTGCTGAAATACGGTTTTATTAAAAAATTACCTGGCTAAATTGATGGGTTTGTTTTTTATTAAATTGTAATTCACGGTTAAAATACCAAAAAATGGTCTACAAACCATCAAATTCCAGGGCTGGCCAGATTTTTTAAAATTTATGTACGCCACAATTTAGAATCAGCTGCCATTTCCTATTAGGCATAAATATTGGAATGTACCAAAAAAAAAAAAATTATACTAGCAATCATACGACGGGGTGTGATGTGTGATGTAGTAATGAATACTCAGAAAAAAATTGAAAAGTTAAGGAGCGATGGGAGTTGTAAATGTCTAGTTGGTCGAAAAATGTATGAGTGATTAAAGGTGTGCACCTCTTCTATTATATTGAATTTGACATATTAGCACATACGCATCTTAGAATAGCGTTGGAATAAAAAAGGCGGGGAAATGCACAGGTCGTCAAGGGAGTGGACTAGGGACTTGTGAACACAAGGCCTTATTGATCGGCACATCCAATATCTATAGTTGTTTTGTGCAATGTTAGACCTCCGCTTTATGGGTTGTTACATTGGGTCAGAACCTAGTGGTCAAGAAAGATTTCTTGCAAAGTGATAAATGCTTGAAAGCTTCTCCAAAGGGTTGCCCCATACGAATTCACAAAAAGAAAAGGTATATCCTTGGTAGGATGCATTGGCTAAGGGCACCAACGAGAATGATAGTTATGTTACTAAAAGACATCATTTTATAATAGGGCAAAGCCACTTGTAGATGCAAGTCAAAAAAGGGAAACCATTATAAGACCAACAATTATTGAATTAGTGCAAGATAAAGATGGGGTGATGAAGATGGAGTGATCAAAAAGGGTAGAAAATGACTCAATTTGATTTTGAGGGCACATACAACGAACATAACCTCCCATTACACCATTCACGTGCACAATTTTCAATGCATTTTAAGACAAGTTTTAGGGCATTTTGAAGTGTCAGGGCACAAAAATAGGAATTTGCCATTTTTGAAGAATTATTTGGGGTAACTCATGCATTTACGACACAAAAATAAGGCATTTTCATAGCACAATGTGATAGGGACACTGCAATGGAGAAAAATGTGATTTAGGGCACTTGTTTTGCATAAAACACAATCCAAAATCACAAGGAAGAGGAAAAAACATGATTTTTGAAGGTAGTGTAAAACAAAGAAAATACAATCATGCATTTCCATATATGCTAATTTTCAAGGGTCGTTCGTTGTTAGGGCACACAATTTGTCAATTTTCAGTCACAACTAATTATCTAGGGCACAAACCTACCTAGTATAGTTTCCTTTCTTTGCTTCTAAAAAATAAAAATCAATTTTTAAAATCTTGCTACATTAATTTGCAGTCTTTCTTTATTTTGGGAAAAAGAGTTATTTTCTGAGGTATTTTGTCATAGAATGGGAATTCTATTAGACAAATATTTTGTCCTCAACTTTCATACTTGGAAAGTAAAAATCGAGATGAAAGACAAATCAAATGAAGTTAATGTATGCATAGTTGAAAATTTGTCGGATGTTGAAAGTGATGAACTTGCTGATAGAGAATACATATTTTAAAAGAAGCCTCGTACTTTGAAGACAATAAAAGATCTAGTGTAGGTAAAACTTGGCATGGATGACTACCTAAATAGTTTAGGAGTCTATGGGTCTCCAGAATTTACCCTTATGAGGGTCATGAGACAACTTGATGGAACATTATGGGAGTAGCTCAATATGGATGATTTTCCAACAATTCGCAAGATTCTATAATTCGGGAGTTTGAGGAGGTGGAATCTAGGAACTCGGGAATTCAGATCAGCAACTACACCTTTACGAGGGTCATGGAGGTAGCTTGATGGAGTTCTACTTGGTCAAAGCATCGTTTTCAAAAGGAAAAGCTTCTGAACAATGTGGGGTCTTGTTTGGTTTTGTTACTTCAATGTTTTATCTGTATGTACTATAGTGTAATCCTTAAGATGGGGTATTAGAATATAAGGCTTATAAATTAGTGTTATGTTAATATTAGGTAAGTGTTAACTAATAAACAATTGTAACCACTTTAACCATTTTGTAACCATCTCTCACATAATAAAAGGATAGACACACAATGAAGAATGAGTGCATTTCGGTTACTCTTCATTTGTTCTTTGTACATTTTATTCTTTCTGTATTCTTTCTCTTTGCACATATTCTCCCAGGGTATTGGGTTATGTGAGAACACAATAGAAACTGGGACTCATTTCTGGCCCCACATAATTTTGATGAATCCATCCAAGAAAGAAGAAACAAATTTTATGGTCGTTTAACAATAGATGGCGACAAATTTGTTGGCAAAAGGATTGAAAATTTACACCTTAGACTATATTTTAAATGAAAATTTTCAAGTGTGACACGAGGCACACAAAAACTCGAGTGGATTCAAAGGGGATATAATCGACGAAGCCAAGGGAGATATTCAACTCAGTTGAAAGAAGCCAATAGCTCAAATCCCTCCTTTGTCATCTATGATCCTATTATTTCTTTTGGTAAGTAATATATGGAGTGCGTGTCATTTGTGTGAACTGCTTAAATGAGGAAGCGGATGCGGATTACAAAAATGACATATGTCAAAAGTTGTTAGTGTTCAGATCAAAGGTCCATATCCTATATATTGTCATTCTTCCTTTCAACGATAAATAACAAAAATGGATGCATTATTATTGTGGTTATTCATGATACTATTTGTCACTCAAACAAGAGACCTGAAATTGTTTGGAATGAGTTTCAATAAGGGACTTGAAATTGTATAGAGCTATCATTTTGATGGGGGGGCTTTAATTATATGATGGGAGTTTTTAGGAAAGCATTGTCTATTGAGAATTTTTACAATAAGAATTTTTGGTTGGTTTCTTAAGGTACGCAAGCACACAATAGGATTTGTGAGACATCTTTGCACCTTAAATTATATTTGCAATGGAACCTATCACACTCGAAAAAAGGCAAGAAAAACACATGTGAATTCATTAGCAGTTTTGTACATGCCAAAAAGTGTAGGTTCCTTTTGTGTGCACTTAAATCCTCATGAGTGCGGCTAAGGTAGTCAACATAGAAGATGATGAGGTGATTGCGAGCTAGGGTTGTGGAGGATGTGAAGATGATAAAAGAGGGGGGATGGTAACACAAACAAGCTGAAAGAGAGACTCTACATGTACTCTCAAGAAAGAAAAACTTTCTCATCGAGGACAACGGGATACTCCTATGAACTTGATCACGGTGTATAGAACAGTCAAGAATGATGGCAACACGGAGGCCTAAGTCTATATCCTAATTGGTAAAAGGAGGGATGTTAGATTGTGTTACTTGGCTAAAATGATCATTTGAGGCAAGTCGACCTTGATCAGGTAAGATCATGTGGGATAAGTTAATTAATATTGAATGAGATCATGAAAAATCAAATCGACAATGGTAAAAAATGTCTAATGGGATGTCGGATATGGTTGTTGTCTTACAGGACTTCACCATTAAGGATAACTAGTTATGAATGATCTATGTGGGAGATGGTGAAGAATGAAAGACTTCTTGTATGCACTTAGAAAAGATGTCCTTCTAGAGGTTTTGGGGTTCAAGTGGAGTCAGGACACGAGGATAGTGTCGAAATCTTCATGGGGATATTTGGTAATCTAGAGTCATCCACAGTTGAGGGGAAACAATTTATGTGCGGTGCTTGCTAAGATTGTGAGAAAAACACACAATGATCATGTGATGATAGGTTGTTTTGAGGTGATCCCATACTAGAACTGGAGCCTTGAGGATGTCTTGTAAGATTTTTTAGGTTGAAGTATGACTTGTTTTCCTACTGAGCAATGAGCTTCCTTGTTTGAAGTGTAATGATTCGCGTGCTTGAAATGACACATTTGTGAGTTGTATTGGTTGTAATTTTGAGCACGTGTGTTTCTAACCTTGTTTGAATAAAAAATATACTTTATATGTGTACTCAAAATTAGTTTTTAAATCGTTATTCGTGTTTACTTGACTAAAAGTTTGTTAATTTTTTTAAAGGTTTGTTTGTATGTGTTATTAAGAAATCAAGTGTTTGCTAGAAATGTGTTGTTGGAAGTCAAATTTTAGATTATCTCACATGTATTTTGTTGACCACTTTACTTCACTTGTCTCTATGTTTATTTGGAAGAACAATGTATTTTTTTCTTCTGGGTTTTTTGAAATGTAATGAACATGTGAAAGAAATAAATAACGACAACGAATTAAAATGTTTCTATGGAAATTAACACCTCTACAATGTAGTGAAATGAAAGTATCAACGTTTCTAAGAAGACTAATGTGTTTAAATCTAACAATCATATGTTGTTTGGTTGAAAGTTCCTAGTTTTAAATTGTTTTAAAGGGTGGTAATAATGCAATCTAAGATTTGAATTTTAAATCCTATATTCCTTATCAATCCCCTTTCCTTTTGAACCTCACCTGGCCTATGTACTTATGCATGGGTTGTTTGACTAAACTTGTCAAAGAAATATGATATCAAAGAATGTCATGGTTGTTGGATGTGAACAAAATGGTTTGTTGAAAATACCATATATGGCATTCAAGAAAAAAAATTTGGCAGGCTTAAATCCAAACTCCAAACTCTGTTAGTATTCACTCAACTCACACCAATAAGATTTTTTTCTTGGCAATACGAGTTTATGGTGGTTTAATATGCATGGAAGAGGGTGTTGGGCCTGAGTGCCTACAAACCAAAATGAAAAGCTGACTCTTATTTTATTTTTTTGGGGTCCTTTTTATCTTGTTGTATCCTCCCATCCAGTGTTAAAATAAAAGTTATGGAATAGGGTATGGACACCCATCAAAGCATAATGAAAAGGGAATTTTTGTTAGAATATGTTGTATATTTTACATATTATATACCCATGAGTAGTGTACACCTCTTCCATGAGTGTTAGAATGGGTCCCTATTTTCTTGGGAGTATAGATATGTGATTTTTTTATCTATGCGTGTATACAAGTGGTGTCATAACCCATGACTTATGGAGAACTGTTATGGGTTATTTTGATGGTTGTATTGTAAAACTGCTTTGACGGTTTCCTATTGACGTGCTTACATATAGTTGGGCATGCAGTAGGGTAGAGCAAAACTTGGAAGTACATTATTGTATTGTAAATAGTTAAGTTAATGCAATAAGAGAGAGAAGTTATTACACTAGGTTTTTTTCCCAAAAGGGTTTTCCAAGATAAATCTTGTGTATGTCATTTTTCTTTCTCTGTTTATGGGTAAGTGCACCGAGTTGGGGGGGGGGGGGGGGGGGAGTGGATCTTAAGTGGACACATTTTTCTAAAAAATAAAACACTTCAACTTGTACGAGTTTTTTGAAATAGTTACACTCAAAATTGGAAGATGTTGTATAAACATGAATCGTTGTATTTTGAGTCTAGTTTCTAAGCTACTAAATTTTATTGAAAACTGGATCATTTTAAGTGGGTAAAATAACTAAAATGACCAACAGGTGTCTCCTATTTTTGTTAAAAAAACATAATAGAGTGACTTTTGTGCCCCGCACCATTTTTTTAGCAACATTTAGTATTTTTGAAAACCCTTTGGTAGAAAGATAGCTAGGAGCATCTAGTTTGGGAACCATTTATTTTATGATTTTTTAGCGAGCTATTTTTTTTATGATTTTTATAGCACAATAATTTTAAATTTTAAAAACGTAACAGAGCTCTGACCGTGACCCCCGCTAACTACCTCAAAAAAATATTAAAAATTAGATTATTTTTTAATATTTATAGAATTAGGCCTAGTTTGGGCTGAGTATAATTATTTTTCAATTTCAATGAGCCAAAAAAAATACATACGCGATAAAAGATAGACATGTTTAAACTTCAAAAAATAGCTATAAACATCCATAGTTAGAAAATAAATAATATGGAAACCTTATATTAGTCATGAAATTTGAAAAAAAAAAAAATTAGAAAGAAGAAACTTTGCTCTACGTCGTGGTATAATTTTTTTAAACGAATCGATCGTTTTATGTTGATTTATTATGGCGGAAGTGAAATTTTTTCATTTTCTTGCAAAAATATGTTGTTTGTTGTGTTTGTGTAGGTCTATGCCTCAGGCTTGGGGATCTACACTGGATCCAAGCCTCGAGGCATGACTTGTAAAAAAAAAAAACCAAAATGTGTATGCGCTATAACGCATACACATTCTTCATAGTATGAACATTATATGTGCTTTTGGCATGCTTTTATTTACAAAAATAAACGTTTAAGTATAAGTATTTCTAAATTTATTTTAGTAAATATAATAAATTAGGGTCACTCTACACTTTATGGAATTAGCCTCATAGCTCCACGAGTCACAGTTTAGGAGATAATTTTTAATAGTATAATCTAGTCATTACATAGGTAATTTTCAGGATTTCAGCATTCAACCTAAAGCTTTCAGCGTTTAAATTCTGCAATTGAAACCCTAAACCCTAAACCCAAGGCCCTAAACCTAAACCCTAACCCATGATCCCTAAACCCTAAAACCAAAATCCTAAACCATAAACCCTAAGCTTTAAACCCTAAACCTTAAACATTCATCCCCTAAACGTGAGCCCTAAACCCTAAACCCTGAGCCTTAAACCCTAAATCTTGAGCCCTAAACCATGAACCATGAGCCCTAAATGCTAAACCCTAAACCCTAAAAACTAAATCCTAAACCTTAAACCATAATCCCTAAACCCTAAACCCTAAGCACTGAATCTTAAAACCTAAATCCTAAGCCCTAAACCGTAAACCCTAAGACCTAAATCTTAAACACAAAACCCTAAACCTTGAACTCTGTGACCTAAACCCGTAACCCTCAAACCTGAACACTAAACCCTAAGCCCTGAGCCCTGAGCCCTAAACAATAAACACTAAATCTAAAGCCCTAAGCTCTAAACCCTAAATTTTAAACTCATAACTCCTATCCCCGAACCTTGAGCCATAAACCTTGGACCATGAACCCTAAACCCTAAACCCTAAACCCTAAGCCTTGAATCATATACCCTAATCTATGAGCCCTAAACCTTAAACCTTAAACCCTGAGCCCTAAACCCTAAACCCTATATCCATACCCTTAACCATGAGACTCAAACCCTATACTATAAAACCTGAGCACTATATCCTAAACCCTAAACCCTAAACTCGAAACCCTAAACCCTAAACCCTAAACCTTATACCCTAAACCATGAGCCATAATCCTTAAATCCTATACATTAAATCCATATCCCTGAGATCTGATCCCTAAACCTTAAACTCATCACTCTAAACCCCAAACCCTAAGCCATAAACCCTGAACCATGCACCCTAAATCCTAATCCCTAAACCTAAAACCATACACCCTATACTCTAATCCTTGATCCCTAAACCCTAAACCCTAAACCCTGAGCCATAAACCCTAAACTCGTAACCTTGATCCCTAAATGCTAAATTCTAAACCATAAACCCTAAACCCTAAACCCCAAACCATGAGCCCTAAATGTTAAACTCTAAACCTTAAACCCTAATCACTAAATCCTAAAACCTAAACCCTGAGCCCTAAACCCTAAACCCTAAACCCTAAACCTTAAACCCTGAGCCCTAAGCACTAAAATCTAAACCCTAAAACCAAAATAACAAACCCTAAACCATGAACACTAAATCTTGAACCCTAAACCCTATACCTTAAACCTTGAACCATGAGCCCTAAACCCTAAACCCTAAACACTAAATCCAAATCCCAAAGATCTAACCCCTAAACCTCGTATATTTCTAGTAGGTCTCATTAGTGAGTTCATATTTTTAAATATCAATATTAGGACCATATTTCCTAGTCTCGTTCCTGAAACCATCATTGGGTCTTCTTGGAAAACTACCCTTGTTTATGAGTGGTGGGACAAATAACTAAATGGATATGGTATCAACCTTGTGCCTTGCAATGCATATTACATCATCTCTTCCAAACTTGTTTCTCCCCACATATACTTGCTGCTCTTGGATGCCAACTTATTCACACTCTGGAATAAATTTCACATTTCTCATATTTCCATGTACATGGTATTAAGAAAGCATGGATGACCCGTTTGAAGCTAGAAAACATAACCACATGCTCATATTCACATTCATGATTTATTTTGATAGGACATTTATATTCACATAGAGAATACCTACTTCTTCCTTGAAAGTTCCTAGGTTCATAACTCAGTAATGGCCTGTCTCCTCTCCTATCCAAGGATCAGAGAATCTATTCTAGGTTTGTGGTATGGATTAGACAATTTAGGAACTTCATCGAAGTGTCTAAATCAGAATGTTGTTTCATCTGGAAAATGGATAATTTCAAACATGGGTTAGTCAATGCATCTTGGAAATATTTCTTATGAAGCTCTAGAAATCCTCTCAAATTGGCCTATCTTACATAAGCACTTCCATTCATTGATCAAGCTTCGTTCTATCGAATGAAATCTTGGATGTTCCCGAAGCAGCCTGCAACTGAAAGATAGGCGTTATTCAAAAGAGCGTAAAAAATAGATATTCAGAAATATCTTCTAAAAAATTGTTTTTCATGTTTAGTTGGTCATAACACTTTTTTATATTTATCTATGCTTCTAGAAATATAAAAAGTACATAAATTGTCTCTATATATCCAAGGATTAGGACTACTGACTTTGGTGGCAATTTTACTCAACTATCATAATCATTAAGTGTCTATCATCTATAATTTTTTTGCATCTATAGTAATAAAAGTTCATACATTGGAGTAATGACATAATTTGTGAAAATAAACTTGAACCTCAAAATCCTCTAGTTTATAAACTGACACAAGCATCTTACATAAATGGAGTTTTTTATTCAAATGAAGCACAATTGTTAAGGAAAGCTAGGTCAACTGAACATCAATTAAATCAGATAAGTACAATCATAAGAACCATTTTCCATAATAAACATTGATCAAGATATCTAGATGCCCTCCTTCAAAATATCAATAGATGAAATAATCATAAAAATTGTATGAATGACTTCTTCATAAAAAAATCTTCCTAGGTTATTGGCCATTTGTACACATGATTCAATTAAATTACTATTAGTACATTATTAAGTTTCTAATACATGCGTAAGATGATTCACATTACATGAATCCTTTAGTTACCTTACAATTTCCTTGAAGATAGATGTATTCCATATATTGTGTTGTACCAAATGTTCTCATATATCAAAAATTTCACAACCTTGACCATGTTTGAGATCGAATTGCATACCATTTAAATCATGACTCACTGTAGTTTCATTCCATAGAAATGAACCCTATTAAGTTTGTACTCTCTAGACATACTAATCATATTCATCTGACACATAGAGCGTTATTATTTTGTCCAATGGTATTGCGCCTAACCTTTTCTCAGTCTCACATTTTTCAGTATGCCTGTAGACCTTACGCCAAAGGCGTCTTAACCATTCGGACCTTAAACCTTGACGACGACGACATCCTCCATCACCTGCTTCATTATTTGAACTACTTTGTGTCTGTCCTCTAAACCTAATCCATGGACCCTGATTCTACCACTCAACCCTAAACGTGAAACCATGGCCAAAAATTTATTTTGTTGGTCGTTGCCTTCGATCGCTAAGGGTTGTTTGTTAGCCTTGAAACCCATCTCCGAACTGTGTGTCTACTACAACAGCATGAGGAAAAACCCTGTGCCCTAAGATTCAATAAACAATTTCTCACAGTAATTCCGACATGCCCCACTATATTTAACATTTACAATCAGTTATTAAATATGATGCGCATAACCAATATTTTGATATCAACGATGTCTTGCTACATGTCAAAATGAACCAAAATATTTGGGAGTGGATTTGTGGGTTGTTTCTTTCGTCATTCAAAATCCCCTTCTCCAACCCATAGAGGAACTGGATTGTTTTGCACTGCATTCATATTTGCAGCAATTCACAATCCGTATGTGGTCATCCGAGCTATGTTGGCTGCACAAAAATAAGACTATATTATTCTATGAACACTTTTCCTAAGTTTTATAATGGGCATATTGCAGTACGGGCCCACTCCCAATCCCTGCCACTTGATGCTTAATTTTGTAAAGGGTGTTATATGATAGCGGTGCACCAACACATACACCATCGTTTCTAACTCGGACCTCCCTCACGTGTAGTGACTTTCTTAGAGGCATACATGCACTTTCAACTCTTCCGGCATGAACACATTTTTTAGGGGAGGCACATATCCACTTACCTCATGTTTTCCTTTTGATGTTATTCGTTGTTAGATGTTTATGTAACTTGCATTCTACCTACCTAAGTGAATATAAACTTCATTTTTCTAAGAGAGTATACAAGCATCATAGAGCTGAGTTTGTAAATCACTAAAGTGAATTAAGTTACAAATATGCAAACTATAGTTTCGTTGTAATTGCAAGAATCAATGTATTTTTCCAAAATCCAATGCAGATGGTCAGGTGAAATGTGAGATGGAATATTTTATATATTCCTTGTACAACAACTTTATACCAACCTTACATTTCCTATATAGGTTTCCAATAAGTCTTAGGTGATTGATAGAATACTATAACATGTAACAAAAAACCCACACTTGTGGTTTCATGTATTTTGATGCAATATTATATCTTGTTGATATATGAATTATATTAAAGCTAGGATCAATTCCATGAGGGTGGAAAAAAAAATTATACTTCACATCATGTAGAAAAGAAAAAATAATCGACAAAACATTATATACATGTCTTTTATTTATGTATTCCTGTTAATTACAAGACTATATTGTATTAAATTCACACCACCTCCATATTATACTCTTAACATGACACAGTGTCCAAACGTGTTATATACCACTGAAGATTATGTATCGAACAAACTTAGAATTTATGAATTCTATCCTAAAAAAACATAAGTGCATTGTCATTCCTTGCATTAATTACAAAGTTTTTGTCCAATAAAAAACCCCCCAACATAACATACATCTAAACCGCTTTTGGTGTATAATTTTATCTACACCACTATAATCGACTTGTTCTAGTAATAGTATTTTATTAAATTAAATTAGCTTGTCACTATATGATTCATTGTAATTCTTTGGTCGGAGAAATCATGGTGTAAATGTTTGAGACCTTTTGCCACACCCAAGGCTATGTTGTGGCAAGTATGCTAGTCTAGCTATTTTGACTTTAATGCGCCCCATAATTGAGGAAACAAAGAATTTTTTTGGAAGACAAATCTAAAATCTTCAATCTAATGCCAACACCAAACAAAATGTGATGCGAAATATTTGAACTTACTTTCCGAAAGGTATCATAACCGATTAGATATCCATCGTTGATTTCTTCTATGGCTTAGATTAATTACCCATATGTAATTTTAAGATTTCCTCTTGCAGTATCTTTGTCCGCATTGATCAATGATCTGTGGCCAATGTCAAATTGACTTTAAGGGTAGGATTATATGCAATGCAACTTGACATTTCTTATCATATGATTTTTGTCTCACACATTACCTTTTCACGTGATTAAGAATTCATGTTGCTAGTTATCTGATCTCGTCAGCACCTGCCCAACCCACTCATATATGTTGTGCTATGCAACTGCATTACCCCTCTCTCCTTCATCAACCACAAGTTCTATTTTATTATTCTACCATCTCCATTTACTTATATAATTATTTTAGCTTTAATTTCCCCCATTTTATATTATCTCAATCACAAATGGCCCCTGTGGAGGAAGCCACCGCTACAGAAAAGGTTTGTAACATTTTAAATTTGTGTTTTTGTTATTTAATACCTATGATTTTAGTTTGACATAATAGGTATCCCATGGAAGAAAATGAAACAAAATATAGATGCTAATAAAACACATGACTTATGATAACTTAAATAATAGGATAGTTGTATATGTCCTTGTTGAAATACCTATATTAATTATGAGTTCCATCATAGTAATATTTCTATGCATTGTCAATCTCTTCGACGTGGTAGAGGGTTGTAAAGTATAATAAGCATAATACCGTATATACCACATCTATAAAATATATATGCATACAAATTCTTTCACTTGAGAATGGGGTAGCACCATCGCCAAGATTGGCCATATATATTGAAAATATTATTTTAAAATGAATGATGTATATGAAAATTGTGGGACTTCTACCTATTGAATTATTTTGTTGGGATCTTAGGATATTTTTTAATCACACGATTACATACATTCTCATCTTGAAATAAAAGGATCTTTTTATTATTTAGTTCCTATATTAAAAATTAGAAATAATGTTTTTTTATATAGATTTATAAGTAAATTATATTATTATAGGTAAATATATAAAAACATACCATCACATATTAATAAGGATAGTATAGAACACAACTGAAAACACCATACAACATTGTTTCCTGAAACAATAGTATTACGAGATTAAGGTGCACAAAAAACATGTCATATACTACTGACATTACCTTTATTTTTATGCATCCATACTGTAGTGCCCACTTCCCTTCGACACTTTTGATATTGATCATGATACTGCTGACTATATTATGGACATTATTATAGTTTTGATTTAGTATGGTGTTAGATGTCAGATCATGGATTATTGTTGACTCTGATTCATATATGATGCATGATGATTGTTAGAGACATTTTATATAGATGTTGACATGCTGTTGGACATGGTTATATATATATATATATATGGATGTTGTTAGGACATGTGATATTTGGATATATTGAGTAGACCGAGAAAATTGAATTTAAAATTGATGATTATATAGTTGCTGATGAAATTGTAAGTGATATTGTTGATTGTCTGGATGTTGTTGTGATTCATATATATATTGATGATTTTGAAATTATATTATATTCATTTGGATGTTCTGATATGGCCACGAGGCCGAAGGGGTATTTATATTGTGCAGGTTAAAAATATCACAACAAACATCGGGGGATTGAAGACCAACCACATTGGAATTCTAGATGAATTCAACAAGGTCACCATGGCAACTTGTATTGTTCGTGTGTGTGTGTTTGATTGTTAGGGATTCCAATGGGGGGGATCACCTTTAAATGTGACCAAGGGTTATGTGTATTTATTTATTTGGTTCCTTTTTATTGATGTTTGTATGTGTTTATTAAGTGATGTGTTTACCCCTTTCATTATTTATTAATTGTGGTAAATTAATGTGAGTAAACATGTTGTTAAAATTAATTAATCAAATTGGGACATAAGAAAGTAATTATTAGAGTTGTTGGCCTTGTATTAAATTGTAAAGTATTGTAAGAAATGTGTAAGTGATGTGTAAATTAATTTTGGAGTATGAAACACTCCACCTTCTTTTGAAATTTGAATTTGTCCTTGGAGGCTGATTTTGGAGGCTTGTGGGACAAGTTAAACTTGTCCCATACCTCTTAAATTTGCATGCCAACCTTACCTATGGTTGGAGGGTTTAAATCTAGCCTTCATTATGCATTTTTGTAAGTCAAGTTGTATGCTTTAATTGCACTTTCTTACATGCTTTCAATTTCAGTCCTTATGAGGTGTGGGTTTGATTTGAGGGTGTAAGTAAATCTGTCATATTATTCACCCACTTATTTATTGTATCTTGGAGATTGAAGTTGACTTGTGAGTTGGAAGTTGAGGATGTGTGATGTGGCATTCCACTTGGATCCACCTCATCCTCTTCTCTTCCCTCTCTATATATTCGAATTCATTTCTATTGATTGGGGGTTACACTCTTTTGGTTGCTTCACTTTTGGAGACTTCATTTTGGGTGAATTTTTCTTGCTGTTTTGGGAGCTCTTGCTTGGAGAAGTTTTTGGAAGATTGTTGCATGCTTGTTGCTTGGATGTTTTGGATTGCTTGCATTGGATAAAGCTTGTTGTTTTGGAACTTGGAACAACTCCATCATGGAGAGGTAGGAGCTTGGCTCTTGAAATGCTCTTCTTGTATATATGTAAATGTTCTTGTGTGAATGTTTTGGTATATATTGTGGGTTGTTGGGTAGATGGCCTAGGAATGGTGTAGGAGAAGACTATGGGGTTATTTTGTGGGAGGCACAAGTGTGTTTTAGGGAGGTATAAGGGTGGAGGGAGTTGGGATTTGGGTTCCACCTTACAAAGAAATTGCTTGCATTTCTTTACTCGTTATGGGGTGCCATAAGAGGTTGGGGAGACATAAGAAAATGTGAGGAATAAGGGGTACTTGGGGGAGGCATAAGGGCATGCATTTTGTCATTCATAGATATTTTGAAATGTTATATATACACACACACACACACAGATATATATATTGGTGGGTTGTTCTCAGGTGGTGATACCCATTTTCCCCTTTGGGAGGCATAAGCAACATCCCCCATAGTTTCTTGCTCCTTTGGCTTGCATGATGAAGCCTAAGTGTTGTTTGTTGTTTTTTTTATGTGGTGGCAAACTACATTTTTGTTTTGGATTGTGTTTTGAATGTGAAATTTGCATTTGTGTTTGTGGAAGCCTGTTGTTGCCATGAGTTGAATCACATCTTCCATTGCATTTGTGGTTGGGGCTTGGGGGCCAATGAAGAAGGATGGCTTATCCTTTTCATTGGATGTCTTGGTTGGGTGGAGAGCGTTTCCTTTCCCCTGCTCTTGTTGTGATCAGAATTGGAAGAATGATAAATCTACATGTTGTTGTTTTGGAGCAAAGGAAAATGAAATAAAATAGTTGACAGTCCCTTGTTGAGATAAATCTTATTGTAACCTTCCCACTTGAAGTGGATGAACTTGTATATGTTTTTGTAATGGAAATATGTTGTATTGAATATGAAAGTTGTAAGATTGAAATGTGAAAGAGATATACTCTGTTTCTGTTCTTTTGAAAGAAATAATTGTATTCTGTATGATGAATTTGAAGAATGAAAGAAAGAAGTTGTAAGTTGTCTTTTGGGAACCAATAAATGATTGTATTACCTTTCTCAAATTGCATTTTGGTATTGAATCTGATCATTTAAATGTATTTGAAATCTCTGTTTGAAAGGAAGAAATGCTGTGTGAGGAAAACACATAATACAATCTGTCTTTTGAAATGTGTAAAATTAGAAATCAGAATTGCATTTTGGTTTTGAATAGTTTGATTTGAATCAACTAAATGTATTAGATTGGAATTGGAAATAGTATCCTAATACTTGGAAGAAGAAAATGGAAAATAGATCCTTTCGAATTAGATCTCTGTTAGACATTTTCAAACTGGCAAATAATTATCAGAAAATGTACACAGACGACCCTGCAGACTAGGAAAGACATTTGAAACATTAATACAAGCTAAGAAAGATCAAAACGATCCCACACAAACTATAATACTTAAGAAATTTTCATAGAACCTTTCAAAATCGAGGCTCAAACAATTTCTCAGTCGTTTTTGCTATTAAATTGGGGAAATTCAATTGATCTTCAATCAAACAATTTAACCCTTGAAATCTATTCTAAAATCTTCCAATTAAAATCCTCCATGCCTGTTTGGCAAGTGGAAAAAGAATTAACGACAAATTTGAACAAAATTGATAAGTTAAAAATACCAGTTCACTTTCTAAGTGACAGAAAGATGTTTTCTCAAAATTGACCCTTTAAAATTTATCAAAATCAAATTCCTAAGGTTGTTGTGAAAAGAGGACGTCGAGAGCTTTCCAGAAAGTCCTCGTTTGCCAAAAAATGAGTTCCCAATCAAAAGTTATGGCCTTCTGAAGTTTTTACCTCATTTCGGGCTCAAAATAATCTAACTGTCAAATTTTAAATGAATAAAATATTCTTGGGCGGACCCATGGGCTAAAACTTTCCTTTTTTTTGTTTTTTTCCCAAAACGTGCAAAGTCATGAAGTTTCCCGCCACTCTGCTAATCCGCAAGCCTTCATTTTGTCTAAAAATGATCTAAGTCCAAAAAGTTAATTTGGTAATTTTGCCTCCACGGCCCCGCTGCCCCATAGCCAATCATTGATCGACACATGCCTTCGTTGGGCGTCGATTTTAACCATAAAAAAAAAAATTTGGATAAAAGCCCTTAAAATTCTCCATCGGCGGCCTGACTTTCCTTACCAGAATTTTTTTTCCTAATCCCCACACGTGTTCCCTTATCTTATGATGTTGACTCCCTTCAACGGGAGCGCTTTCCCAACGGAGGCAAATTGGCAGCCTCCCTTTTGTCCCAAAAGGGCAAAAGCGCTAAATGTCTTCTCCGCTTCGCCGGCCCGCGTCTGAGAAAATTTTTCTTTCCCACACAGTTGGTCTAATTTTCTCCTCCAGGAAAATTTTCTCTCCGAAGTCTATAGGCCCGAGTTGGGGAAACTTTTCCTCCCACGCCCTGCAGCCCGCTCTTGGGAAAATTTTCACCCCAAGTTCTGTCGGTCCATAACTTGAGAAATATGAGGAGTTAGGAGGACTTCTTTATATCACCGGAAAGGTGAGGAAATTCCCTACCTAATGGGAATGTTTTCAGGAAGTTTTAATTGCATTAATCATGGGAGAAATCAAATTGAATCTTTAACCGAGTTTTGGGAGTGGGTAAGTAAGAATTTACTCTGATGATTTTAAATATGTATTCTTTTCCCCACTATAATTAAACCCTTCTCTTGTCTTAGATCTTGTGGAATTAAATACCTTGGGTATTTAATTGTTTTGGTCCCTTAACCCTAAAATTTTAATCATGGAATATTTAGCTAAAATGTCAATGTAATCAGTGATTAAATTAATCCCTAAGGAGATTTGAGCTAGGTGTGGACTTATTACACTTGTTGCTTTATAATGTGGAATTAGTAATTATTATAATGGGAAAAGTTATCAGTTGAATTTAATTGTCCTTGAGACTTTGGTTGTTAACACTTTAAAAAATAATATTCCATAATTTTGTAACTAAACCTAGGTTGTTCATGGGTCTCAAGTGGGAGATTTTAGCGGGCGTTACAACAAAGTTGATATCTAGTGGTAGTGTAGGTACATGTAAATGATACTCCCAATCAGCTGATTGATAGAGAGCTTGTGCATTGGTACCTACATGTGTGGAGCATTACAATCACTGATACGAGCATTGGTATCTTTGATCAATTTTTTCTCCATAGGTGTAGCAAATCAGTGTGCCCAAATCCCATCCATTGCTAACACTTTTCATGTTGAGGCTCCAACGTATTCTGTCATAAATTTTATTAAGGTCTAGTTTAGTGAGAAATGTATTTTTTCAACATTGTTGAGCCCATTCCTTAGTTTCCCAAGCCAAAATTAAGTTGTCATCAGCCCGAGATTTTCATGTCGAATGATCAATTAAGATGAGGCTCCAACGTATTCTGTAGCATCAATCTTCCTCACTGAACTTCTAGTTTAGTGACTCAATCATCGACATAGATTCATGACAATTGTTGATCTCCATTCCTTACGTTTCAAGGTAAGATTAAGTTGATCAAGAATATGGATTTTCCTCCAAGAAATCCTATGTTGTACGAGATGCTCATCAATCTCTTGATGTACCTATGCCCAAGGTCGAATATTTAGAGGCCATCACAGATGATTTTGCAGAGTCTGCATACCTTTACTAAGTTGACCAGGATGACAACCATATCCCTCATGGTCTGAGTCATGTAGAATTCCTTTCAAAAGTAAGTCTTCATTCAGGAAGACACTTCTTTACGTTTGAGGCTGATGGATCCTTTTCTCGGAGCTTTCGAAATATGTAGGCTAGAGCAAAGATCAGTCTTGATCAACCCTTTAGATCTTATGTTGTGGGAGCAATGGATACTTCCAAATCGTAGTCAAAAAAAAAATTATGTTGTGCATACCCCTTTCCTACATAGTCTGATAACATTCCTCTATACTCCTGTCTATGGTCCCAACTCTTACTATGTAATTTGTTTTGACCATATCCTCATCTGATTTCATCTCAATGGAGTTTCTTCCCTGGTGGAAGATCTTGACAAGCTACCATAGTTTTATTTTTCATCACTGATTGATACTTGTGCAAGAAACCATGCATCTTTCCAGGTTTTATTATCGAATGGCTTCTCTGTATTATGTATAGGGGCTCAATCAATGAAGGATTTCAAGTAACTCTATTACTCATCGAAAAAAATTCACTTCTTCTCTTGCCTTATACTTCATGAGTACCATGGTTACACAGTTGCGTTTCATGTAGACTTCAATGTGAGTCTTGACATCAGCTTCATTTTAGTTGGATAACTAGTGATAGGCTATTTTCTACCATCAAGTGATTTGTTCTCGGAGGTGGATACTTTGCTTCCTGGGATGACTTCTCCAAAGCGAAACCATCAACCATCTCATGTGGTGTAGCACTTTCCTAGTCGGTCAGATCCATCAAGGGGTTACTCCAAGGTTTTGATTCACTGGATAGCCAATGGGAATGATTTTCTATTGGACTTACATGTCTAATTTCTTTCTGTTATGCTTGGGTATGTCGCATACTTTTTTTACACCTGAATACTCATGATGTGTTGAAACAGATGGTTTCCACTTTGACCATGCTGTCATGTGGCTATTAACTGTACTTTAAGAGGGAATATCCGTGAGTTTTCCGCACTCTATTCAACAAGTGACACTATTGATCACTTTGATTGGGGGATTCTGCCTATGATTTATTTGCTAGTCCAGATTCATGCGGATCATACATCATACCATTTCGACTATGATAGTATGATTTATTATCTCATACAAGGGACCATTTGTACAGCCGATGATGTGTGGCGTATGCAGAACATTGTAGCCCATTCAATGACCACTCTACTTGACTTCTCAAATTTTGTGAAAGATCAGAGCTCTAGCATTGAAAGTTATGGGCCTTTGATAAGTTCAAGAGTAGGGCACGATGGCGCGGAAGGGATAACAGGGTAAGGCTACGCATGTAGGTGCACACGCATTTAGGAAGGGTATATACCTATAGAAGGCATGGATTATTACAGGGTGCGTGGGAATTCAACTGTTGAGATATGGTGCATAGGATCACAATGTAGGGTTATATGCGATGCGCGCAAGAGTGAAGATCAGGGATGACCAATTCCCTTCAAGGCATGTCTACAGAAGGGTTGGCGTGAGGAGGGTGCAAGTTATATTCCACATGGACAAATAAGGTGCACGCACTAAGAAGATAGGGACATGAAACCTGAGTGCGGGGGGGAATAGATAGGGGAGTTAGAATGCACCCCCATAGGAAGAAGCTCTTAGAAGGTGCATGAGGGTGCGCAATTTATGGATTGCCAGCAAGGAATCATGTGGTGCATGTGTCCTATTAGATGTAAGCAAAAAACTTTGAGGAAAGCAGAGAGATAGGCACATGTATAGGTGCGCATGCTGCAGGAATTTTACACTAGCAATTGTGAAACGACAAGTCACGATGGACCTAGCTATTGGGCATTGAATATCTAACTGAGGAAGGGTTGGAGGTTGAAAAGTAAAAAGAAATTTAGAGGTGTGATGTGACAGGAAGACCCGGAACTTAACCGATTATGGTAAGGCATTTCTATGTAGGGGCACACAAAAGAATCTGTAGAGTAGCATGGGGGAGCATGCGGAAGGTGACTACATGCACTAGTAATCAAGGGAGTGGAGTTCTAAATGAGCGAAGCCTGCATGCACACAACCTTGAAACTGTAAAGCATATCCAATAGTCTGATAGTGAATTTGATACAGTGTCGGATCCAAAATAAGCTTTATGGAGTTGTTGATTTGGATTGTAACAGTTGCTTGATGAAGGGCCTTTGATAGGGTGACAGGTGCATAGAACCCTCCAAATACAAAAGGTCTACTAACTATACATAATTCGCAACATGCTATTGTATATCTCTAAATTAGAGACAACATGGCCTAATGGGGACCAACAAAAATGATAGACCTATTATTGAAAGATGTTGATTTATGCTTCTAGATGAGAAAGCTTTTCCTAGATGCGGAGGGCGCCAAGGAAATGCAATAATTGCTTTACGTTTACCTAGATGATCAAGAGTAAGAGGGTTGATGAGACTGCAAGGAGTCTTGGGAAGTTGCCGGGAGGTAGCACAATAGAGTCTCTGTGAAGTCAGTTTTCTTCTCCACATAATTTTGACGAGTCCATCAAAGTAACCTCTCTCCAACCTTGTCAGGAGCATTTGACAACCAGCTGGTAGTACCAAATGTAAAATAGGTGACAGAAGCCTGTAGAATTTGCATCATTAATCAGAATTGATTACAATGGTGCAAGCTACAATATTTATAGATATTGCATAGCCAAGAGTACACAACATTAAAAGATGTTGCACATGGGATACACTCAATGAAGCTAATACAGAAGGTCATACAACAATTCCCGTATGCCGTGAATAAAACAAAATAGATGGTCTATAATCTAAATATAATCCTCTTCTAACAATTAATAATTAACCTACCTGGAGTGCATGCAATTTGTGCATAATTAATTGAAGGTAATAATATATTTATCCTAACAATGTCGAGGACATTGTAGTAAGTTGGTGTCTACACTGATCAATACATTCAATCAAAAACTATATACAAATCATAGTGGATGGTATCTCTTATATTTATGGAGATATGATCTCCTCCAAACAACTCCCCTGAAATCCATATGGAATAAGCAATCTCATATAGGGACTTGAAGTTGTATGGAGTTATCATTCTGGTGTGGGACCTCTGATTGTACAACAAAATTTTTTGATCAACCATATAACTGTAAGAGGTTCCAGACGTGGTTTACTTCAGGATAGGGTTTTAGGGTATTTATTCCATGAATTTTTGGACATATTCTTTTCACTTCTTTTGGTGCTTCCTAGCCTTTGTTAATGGAATGGTTGTCTTTATTTCCCTTAAGTTTTTGATTTCTAAGATGAATCTTAAAGCACTTCACTTTTTTTCTTATTGATGCTAATTGGCACCTTTATAATCTTCGATTGTACCGAGTTCTTAATATCCCTAATCAATCAATTCACCTATTAGTTATTGACCTTATCTAAAAAACAATAAGACTATAACCAATTGACCAAGAGATGTTGATAACTAGTTTCCTTTTATAATCTCCCCCTTTCAAAGTTCAAACATGGGAAGTTAACCTACCTTGTACTACAATGTGTTGTACCTGACGCTATTCATTACATGATGTAGATAAGTTTATTTTAGGATCCACGAATTTTCTGTCACGTAATATTGTTTTAATTATTGAGTGGGTGAAACCAACATCCACAGTGGGTCCATGTGTTTTATTTTTAGGATAACAACAAACCTTCAAGATTGTTTTCAATTATGGATAACCAATGAATGGTACAATATCATCATCGCTTGTAGTATTATCGATCATCTCTAAAGTCATATTCTTGACACTTAGGGGATCTACACAAGTTATTGTGCTCACTACATTAGAAACTAAAAAAAGTCTAATGGAAATGGAACATTGGTGTCATGTTTCCGCTAGAATGTGAAATTCTAAGACTTAATGTCAAAATCACTTCAAATGGAGAACACTGAAATCTAGAAGCACATTAAAAAAAATCTGAAAGAAAAATCACGTTTGAAAAATATGTCACCATAACCTTCATATTATGGCCATGTAAGGTAGCAACTAACAAGAGGTCGTTAGATCAATGCTATAACCTTTGTCAATGGACTTCAATCCTCCAGTGACTGAATATTTTATGCCTATGTCCAATTTTCTGATCTATAATCACGTTGTATTGACATAATCCACGGGGGGTATCACTTCAGCATAAACTGATGTTATTAGCATGTTTGTCTATCGAATGAGTATTAAAGGATACTCTTAATGTAAGTTTTTACCTCTAATTAAGGGGCAGGGTGATAATACCCCCCTAAGCCTTTATATTATTAGAATGGCCAAATACCCACCTATTTTTTCCATGTACCTTACTCGCCCATTTTTCCATTACAATTTTATTTTTTCCATGTATCCCATTTAACTTTAGTGAATAACACTCCCTATTTACAATTGTTAAGGTATTTTATTTAAAAACTAGGGTTAAAAATTATTTTATTTTTATATGAAAACCAAGCCCTCCCTATTATTTGGCTCACCTCTTTAGCCTACCCCCAATACCTAATCTCCCAAATATTAATAAATTAAACCATTTCACCTCAATCATGGTCTACCGGTATTCTTGAATTTCATTAGTTATCAATTTTAAATAACATTTAAATCATTTTTTAAATAGGCATAAAATCTATTAAATTTAATTTTCTTGAATTTTTACAATTAACATATCACTTTAACAAATGCTAAAATACAATTACATCTTTGTAACATGAATGGTTGGAACTGGACGCTTCACAACTCTTGTTAAAGATTGAAACCAACATTGCTAATAAAAATCATCTCGCTCATGTGTTAAGTATCTTAACTAGATATATAATCACATAAGGTATTCTTCATGTCTTCTTTATTATTCTGCAAATGGTGGCGAAAACAATAGAACATCATAAAAATGCATAATTTGAAACACTTCTACCATTGCTTCACACTTCACTTTAAACGTAATTGATTAATCATATTAAAACTTGTTTGTATCACAAAAGATCAATTGTCCACATGTTGACCTTTACCCACATTGAGCGACTTTTGCTTATTAAGAAAACTTGATAGACAGCAACAAGAGGCCTGACCTAAAACAAGTAAACTTCTAGAGTATAGTTGCATTAGGTTTGTTTTTCTTCATAGTCTAGAAAAATCTTTGATTTAAAGAAACAATTTACTATTGTTTTTTTTCTTTTCCCACTTCAACTGAATTGAAGTGAATCGGTCGGTCTTTTTCTTCTTCTTTTTTAGTGATAAGCTCATTTCACACTCCAAAAAAAATTGTCACAACCTTCTCCAAATATATACCACTAAATAGTGGATCCTTCAAAATGAGTGTACACAAATAATTCTTACAAGCTTCATTTATATTCAACTTAGAAGGTGATAAAAACTATCATGTTTGTAAATCTTGTAAGATGAGAATGTTTCCTCAATCCAATCAGTTTCGAAGCAGCAATGATATTTAATCTTGAAACAACCAACCATTTATAAAAAATAAAAATAAAAAAGATAAACTTAAAACACATTCCCCTATGATAGACCAAGGTATATTAAATAAAATTTAAAATGTGAGGGGATTTATTTTGTTTTTTTTTAATACCACGTACATGAAACTAAGGTGCATTTATCATTCCTAATAGAAGTCTCTTTACAATTCCAATCGAAATTCTCTTTCCATTATCCAATTCTAAGTAAAATTCCTCCCAAATCTTGAGCAAGTGACAATCTATACGCAACTGCATCTGTAAAAATAAAATCCTCCACTCCACTAGAATTCAATTCCTAATAAAATTCCATTTTGTCTAAAATTTCTCCAAAACCCGAGTTACTGTAAACCAAAAACCCCACATTACTCGTCCTGCACCTTCATTACACATCTCAGACCGTCTCCTTCTATCATGTACTGAAATGCCTTGTTGATCTCAGCAAAAGGAATTTCGCTGGTGACGAATTTGTCCAGTTCAATCTCCTACACGAAATTAAAAAGTGTGTAAACTAATTGGCACAAGTAATTTGAGATATAGCACAGAGAAATTTCTTCCCGTAAGTGTAATTTCCATCCAGAGAGAATCCAGATTAGTTCAGCATCCTGGAGATAGGTAAACTCCCTATAATCTCCAAGTAGTAAACAAAGAGCCCTTACCACATAATATGAGTTAGTGGCAAGAATTGAACCCATAATTTAAACCATCTAAAACCGAGGCAGAGGCCACCTAAAACAAAGGCAGAGGCTGAAGATACTAACGCCAGAGCCTTCTGGAATTTAGAAACACCCAACAAAAATCCCCAGAAGAATAACAAAACAGTAACAAATAATGAGAATTTTACCTTATTTAAATACTTTTCCACGAGTCCAGGGAGATCAGTCTTGGTTTTATAGTTTCCAAAGAAAGTTCCTTTCAAAGTTCTCTCATTCAGGATATTCACAGGATTAGTTGAGAAGGTTGCATCCGAACTAGGCACTCCTACTAAAACCGCCACACCCCATCCCTTCAAATCAAAACAAAGATCAACTGTAAGTTCAGTATATAACCCTAAGTGATACTGGATGTGGAAAACAATCATGAAATCAAAAAGAAAAATCATTTTCCAATTATATGGCAGAGGGATATTACATCGTGACAAGATTCAAATGCCTGAATCATTGCATTAACATTTCCAGTGCATTCCACACTGCAGTCTACTCCTCCATCGGTCATTTCTGCAATTACCTGTAAAAAACAAAAGGATTAAATCCATGGATCCCTGAAAATACCCTTAAAAATGACATGCAAAACAGCATGAAATGGTGAGATGAATTCACCTGTTGAACAGGTTTCTGGTGGTCTTTTGGGTTTACATATTCAGTTACTCCAAACTCTTTTGCTGAAAACAGTAAGCAAAGATTCATATCAAGGCCTTGTTGAGAAGAGATGATACAACATAGAAAAAGGAAATGGAATTTCTGGCCAACCCTAATACCTTTTTCAAATTTTCCCGGATTAAAATCGATGCCTATAATTCGAGAAGCTCCAGCAATTCTTGCTCCTTCAGCAGCCTGAAGAAAATACAAAATATCATTCAAATTGCAGGACAATAAACACACTCTGCAAATCTCACATTACTGGGTGTTATACTTACTGCAAGCCCTACTCCTCCAAGACCGAAAATTGCTACAGTCGAACCCTTCTTGGGTTTGCCCACATTTATGGTAGCGCCCATCCCTGATTCCATCCAAAATAAACAATACAATTGTGAAATTCCCATCCCTGATTGTTTTGAACAATGAAAAATATGGGTTAATTGTTAATATACCTGTGGAGACACCGCAGCTTAGAATACAGGCTCTGTTGAGAGGAGCAGCTGGATTTATTTTGGCAACACAGCCGGCATGTGCAACAGTGTATTCACTGAATGTGGATGTCCCCATGAAGTGATATATGGGTTTTCCCCCTATGGAAAACCTTGACTTACCATCACTAATCATGCCCACTCTTTCCGTGTTAATCCTTAGCAGATCACACATATTGCTCTCTTCTGATTTGCAATGCTTGCATTTTCCACACTCCCCTGTAAATACAGGAAGTACATGATCGCCCACCTTCAGATCGGTTACTCCCTCTCCCACGCTTTCTACAATTCTGCCATTCACAATATTCAACAGAGTAACTACCCAATTTCATTGACCCAATTCGCACTAGACTTAATTGGCACTACTTAATAAAAATTGATCTAAAATATACTACTCTGTTTTATTGTGACAGAGATGAAGACAGAAAAGCAAGGCACCCTACCCAGCTGCTTCGTGCCCAAAGATGCGGGGGAATTGAGGAGTTTGGCCCTGCAGAAGAAGAACAGGAAAGGAGCATTTAAATTTGGATCAAGCTTTACTTTTTTTATAACCTTCTTCAGTGTTATTTGCAGGATGACTGACCTTTGCTTGCCAGAAAATAAGGTCCGTGCGGCACAGGGAAGTGTAACAGATTTTAATTCTGACTTCCATGGCCTGTGGAGGTGCCACTTGAATTTCTTCAATCTTCAGAGGCTCCCCTGCAGCCCATGCCACCGCCGCTGCTCAAAAAACCAGATTATCAGCCTCCTCCATTCATGAAATCAAAATTGAAACACCCACTTGATGGAATTGGATTCACTCTGTTTCTGAGGACAGGGAAAAGAATTCCAAGAAAAAAGAAACCCCAAAACTTACCTTTGCATGTGATGACCTGACCTTCAGTAGCACTTTTAACTTCTGGTATTGTTGAACCTTCCGTGCTCTGCAATGCACAAACCGGAGGTGTATGAATTTGAGAGAAGCCAGGCTTCCTCGTGAAGGGATTGATCCGCAGGAGGGTGCCCGTCAAAGATGTTGGCAGCGGCTTGTTAAAACCCACATTTGGGTTTAAGTGGGCATCCGTTTTACGCAGGCTTGATCTGTTTCCCTGTGTTGCAGAGGCTCTTACTGCTGTAAAAGCTTCATTTCTGGCAAATGCAGCATGTGGGTGTGCGGCTCTGTGAACATTGAGACCATGGAAATGGCAAGGAACAAGTGAGGATGAGGATCGAGAAACTGAGAGCGTCTCCATGCTTGCCCAAACTGAGAAAGAGTACAGTGTCTACGTAGGAATGTTTGAATTGGGGGATCGGACTGGTATTTATTTGTAGAATTAAATCGATGGGCAGCTTCTTTTCCGTTTGCACCGTGGTTTTGATTAACCCGCGGAAAGGATCACAATCCATCAGATGGTTTTGGCCACCTTAACCACTTTGACCTCTCCGGCGTCCGAATTAACTACTTTCGGATTATTCTTTTAATATTTAAAAGGGTATCTTTAAAATATTGAAAATTATTAAAATGATATTTCCTCGGACGACCACCACTAATGGCGGCAATGCAGGAAGGGCTGTCAACTATCCAGCGCACCGATGAATCTTTATACTATGCATTTACATGTCATCCTATAGACTATTTTGTCGCTTGGTCCTATGTTAACACAATTTATAGGTATTAACTAGCAAATGTATCTTAAAGGTGTAATGGAAACGTAGATGATACACACACACCACAAAAAAAAACACTATGAAATCGAAAATAGAAAACAGTTCAACATAAAATAGTAAACAGAAATTAAGGCTATAATTCCACATAAAATAGAAAACAGAAATTAAGGCTATAATTCCATGAATTCTTTTTCACAAATGTTGGTGAGGAAATAATTTAGGAACCTTTTCCATGCAAATGATCCAATGAATTACATCAATCTTTTTGAAAAATATAGTTGAAAAAAATTAAGTGAGAAATTATAAGATTCTAGAGTCAAGGAACCAACCATCATATAAAGTTTACATGTAAGGGTCTTTTCTAAACAGGAAAGCCCTAAAGAGTGGGGGGAAATTCCCGGCTCTACCTCCAAACAATATATGAAAACAAGGGGCAAAACTTTTTGAGGCTTCTATTTTATAAGGGAAAATTATTATTTTTCCTTCTAATGAGTTAAAAAAACCTTATAGGGACATGTGATTGTTTATTTTTTGCACCCATGGCCTATCCATGGGATTGCACCCTACGAGGGGGCCAAGAAAATTTAGAACAATTTGAAAACAAACTATTATAATGAAGGGAGGACTTATATGAAAGCCTTTTATAAGATGAAAATATGTTATATTTATTGGTGCAATCTTATACTTGCAGTAAAATTAATCTGATTTTGGTTAGCTTAATAATACTATGTTTGCTTTGTATGCACCTTGTAGGCTTAGAATAAGAGAAGTGACATCATTAATCACTTGTCACTACTTCTCACATGTATCTATTATGCGTCCATCACTTCAAACATGTATCGCTTGCTTAGTCAAAAGTAGAGTTGGTTCACAACTCATGTTTTACTTAGTTAAAAGCAAAGTTAGAACCAAACTCTTACTTTTATTATATATTAACCACCTATATTTGTATATTATGATCGATTGTGAGAATAATATACTATTGTCGTTATTTACTCATGTGTATTTGTTGTAACACATAATCAATTTGTTCATCACTGATGCGAGTCCATGTTGACGAGTTTCTTAGGTTTCAACAATTCTTACGTGTTACCAGAGTCTTTCTTCGTCGAGTGATAATTGTGGCTTCTAAAGAAATATTGCTTATTATATATTTCCACATACTTGTCCAAAGCCATCATCTATGTTTTTTGGCACAACCAAAAAATTAAAGGTTTCCAAAAAAACATCTGGATTTTCTATTTTGCCAAATACTAACAATTTAAGTATTATTTTATTTTATTTTTCAATTCTACAAAAATTAGTAATTTATTGGTTTTTCTGCGTATTTTTTTAGCAAACTACAAAAAAAATTTAAAAAAAGATTTGTCACGTCTCCAAACTATGCATCCATTATTTTTGAGACAAATTGGGAACTGGGTGGTAGTGGCCACATTCAACACAATATACTATTACTACTTAGATTTGCTTTATTACATTTTGGCATGCTTGAAAATAGATATTAAAATTTTATTACTCAATAAAGGAGATCATGTATGTTGAATACAAATATTGTTACAATTATTTTAAATTATGAATGTTGTTATGAATATTACAATTGATTTAATTTAAATTGAACATTTAATGCACTAGTTATTGTTTTGGGATGTGTGTAGGTGCTCTAGGGTTGCGAGAAAGGATATCATCAAGGAAAAGAGAAGATTCAACAATGGGGGCTAGAAAAGAGATATTCCATCTGAAAATAGTTACCAAAAAATGGTGTCAAACCCATAAGTAAAACCATTGTTTCCTTATGTGATTTAGTTTGTTTTCCTATGCCATCATGTGTGTCGAGTTAGTTTGGTTGTGTTGCGATAATGAAATGGAGTCTTGTGCTCTTGCTAAGGCTAGGAACACTACATCGCTTTATGAGTTAACAGAGTGGTGCATGTTCATTATACGACAATGACCCACTTGGGCTTCATTGTTACATTTCGCGTCGTTAAAGTGGCTGCAATTTATGTTGAATAACAGGGAAAATGGTATTATTATTATTTTTTTAAAAAGTATTGTAGCTCTAACCATATTTGTGAGCTTGAGCCACATAACCTTGCAATGTTTACAAACACCATGTTGTCAAACTCGATCCAAGCTGATAACATCACATTGTTTTTCTTCAACCTTGCCAAGTTATTTTCATATTATGGTGTCAAGATTGTTAACAAACCATACATTGACCTCAACATTTTTATTGGTGCATCTATCTGAGCTTCCCTGCCGAGCTATTTTCATATTATGGTGTCGAAATCGTTAACAACCTTACATTCACCTCAATTTTCCTAATGGTGCATCTATCTGAACTAACTACCAAGTGAGTTTCATTGGCAACTTATCTCGATAAGCTGCTTATTGGCAATGAGATGGCTCTCTAGTTCGACTCAAAATCTACGAATGAAGCTCGACAATTCTCATTAAGTTATAATGCGACGAGTTACCTTGTGTTGCATACTTACCAACTCGCCTTAGCCAAACGAGAAGCAAAAGCCATATGCTAATACATAGCATGTTAATGAAAAGGATAATAAATAATTGGATTGGATTACTCCTTGGGAAAAAAGGGATACCATAAAACAAATAATAATAGTAATAATAAAAGGAATTTAATGAAGAGTAAGGGTAGAGGAGCTCGCCGAGCTCGAAGGCATGAAGCCTCGACCGCGACCGTCTTCGCAACTACCAGAAGTTTCCATATTTTGATTGTAGTCGTAGTTGCATGGACGCTAATAACCTCATGTTTCCGCTCTGCCCCCACATCACTTTACCACCGCTTACCTACTCATCTACGTGGCAAACGATGTAGAGTTTAAATTAAAAATTGAAACTTTAAATAAGAGGAAATCACACATGAAATTATAAACTGGGAGTTGAATCCCCAGTGAGAGAGAGAGTGTATTCACGTTATTAACTTTAATAATGAAGTATGTGATGTTATGAAAACATGTTTTGTTGTCAATTATGTATGATATGAGTTTACCAAGTAATATGACATTAAGGATTATGTTGGAAAATTGACATCGTGTTTTAATCATATATCTGATTTAACAAACACTGAAACATGTAAACAAAACCTTTGATATATATATATATATACACATATATTAAAAAGAATAAGGACATTTATGGTCATTTACATGATTGCCAATTACATGTTTCATATTCCTTCCCTATTCTAAGATTGCCACTTTTTTGGGCAACTATTTACACATGGAATCTCTCTCTCTCTCTCTTTATTGAAATTGCATGCATCTTCCTTTTCATGAAGGGAAGGGCCACTCTCATGTAGGAGAGGTGTGCAGGGATCCATAACGCTTGTGGTTGGAGGTAAAGCACCTCAATGATACTCTTTCCCTCATTGCGCAATTTGGTAGCGGGATTGATCTCTTATGACATGCAAGATTGAGTCACATCTGTGGATAATAGCATTTAGTTATGAATTGATGTATAATGTATTATACAACGAGACCACAAAATATTGTAATCAAATAGGAGTGAACAATGATGTATTGATCTTATGTATTGCACGAAAATAGAAGACAATTTTTATTTACAGTTATAATAAATAGAGATAAGAGTATTTAATGACACATTTTGGGATTATTAATGAAAATTAACAAATATGTGATATCATTTAAGTTAGTGTGGGATGAAACTAACTAAATAAAATGAGTGCATGGATTATATGTGGTTAAATTTAATGGTTACATATGATCATGAAATAGTTGATAGCATCATGAACTAATTGGGTGGATCTTATTTTATCTGTGCAATTAGATAGCTTGATGAAATTCATGTTTGGGAATATTGTATACAAACCTGATTTAAATAGAAGCAAGCATTACAAATTTGACATTAGAAGTAATATAATGCATGGGATAAATAAACCTTGTGTGCTTGTATATAATTAGTTAATATGCTTCTTATTATTGTTGTTATAGTTTACGTAGTACTAGGAAATATGGTTGCAACATTTTCCATACCTAGTGAAGGGTGTTAATAAAATAAGTCTAATAATAATAATAATAATAAATTGGCATGTTTTTATAATCACGTGTTAGGGAGCGTCACATCTTGGTATTAGAGCATAAAGGTTCAACACTACAACCTTACTTGAGTTCACTACATTTTCCAAGGTTGTAATATACTTTTCTTGTGATATGCCAGGTTTTGAAATAGAAAGAACAAGGGGAGCATATGGAATTGGAGACATTAATGATGCCATTGATGTGAACAAAATTCCTAATGTTGTTGAAAAAGTTGCAAGGAAACAAGAAGAAAGGTTGGATCAAATTCTTGCATTATTGATTGACACCTGAGATAGACTCATTGCACTTGAGAAAAAGGCTTTAGATGAGGAACCCATTGCTGGGAATGATCAAGGGAATGAATCCAAATAAGGTGATGAGAAAAATGAGCAAGCCATGAAAAATTCTCATTATCGTACATTACTGAACAAGTTCCTAAGAGGGATAGGTTTGAAAAATAACTGGCTAAGGATCTTAAGAGTTTTATTTTGCATAAGGATTCAGGAACAATATTAGGAGATGGAGTTGAGGCATGGCTTATTCAAATGCAAAAGTATTTCAATATTTGAAACTTCTCAGAGGAAACAAAGATAGTATGGTCCGTGTATCAGCTATCTCGTGAAGCCACTTGGTGGAACAACAAAAAGGTTGATCAAAATTTGAGTGCTGAGAACACCACTTGAGAGTTTTTGTAACTCTATTTAGGAAAAGATGGTTTATGTGGCTATATTTTGATAGAAGAATGTACGATTTTCAGAATTTGACCCAAGGAGATCTTACAATTACTTAATACTAGGAGAAGTTCATTAAACTTCTCAAATATGTCCCATAGTACCAAAAGGATGAGCGGTCCCAAATCCGCAAGTTTATTATGGGGTTGAATCCTCACATTTTACTTGAAGTAGACGTTCATGGCCCAAATACTATGGATGAGGCATTTGAGAAACTAATGAAACATGAGTAGAAGCTGCAAGTACTATCAACGATGCGGAAAGATTTTAAGACTCCTATGACTAGATCAAGCCAACAGACAACATAACCATTCAAGAATAACTTTAGCAAATTCAAAAAGATAAGTAACATCGTTAATCACTTGCCACCACTTCTCACATATGTCGATTATGTGTCCATCATTTTAGACATGTGTTGATTACTTAGTCAAAAGTAGAGTTTGTTCATAACTCGTGTTTTACTTAGTTAAAAGAAAAGTTTGGAACCAAACTCGTACTTTTATTATATAATAACCACCTATATTTGTATATTATGATCGATTGTGAGATTAATATACTATTGTCATTATTTATTCATGTTTATTTGTTGTAACATATAATCAATTTCTCCATCGTTGGAGTGAGTCCACGTTAAGGAGTTTCTTGAGTTTCAACATTTCTTATATGATACCCGATTCTTTCTTCATCAAGTGACAATTATGGATTTCTAAATAATTATTGGTTATTCTCTTTTCCCACATACCTCTCCAGTCATCATCCATTTTTTTGACACAACCAACATTAAAGGTTTCAAAAAAATCATTTGGATTTTTTATTTTGCTAAAGACTAACTTTTTAATGTATTTTTTTAAATTTTTTTGCAATTCTAGAAAAAATAGTAATTTATTGGTTTTTCCATGTATTTATATTGCAAACTACAAAAAAATATTAATTAAAAAAATCCCCTTCATGGATTATGTTATGTGAATTTTTGAAGTTCTAGATTTGTATGCAAACAAGGAGTAGCAACATGTACAATGCGAATTTCTAAAAAAATTGTAGATTGAAGGCTCAAAAATCTATTTCTAGATTCTACTTTTTTAGATCTTTCTTACAAGTCTTGGTTTAAAAATAACAAAAATCATGAGCACCCATGACGTTTAGTTTAAATTATAGGTTTCTAGGAAAAACACGGGGCAACATGTTGTACAGTAGCTTTTTTCACTTTTTTTTGTAAATTGGGCTATCAAGATATAATTTCATGGATTTTCCTCTTCAAATTTTTTTCATAAATTCCAACTTATTGAAACTTGGACTTATGGTGCTCCCAGGGCGTCAATTTAAAGATTGCAAATGTTTGACATACTCTTCAATGGTAAAGGCTCAAACATAAGTGCTTAAATAAAATTTATTATGTTCATATTAATTATATTGTGTATTTCTTGGTGTATTATCTATAAGTGCATGTGCAAGGCACATGGTTGTAAGTGCATTTTTAAGCCCCTAATTGTGCGTATGACCATGAGATGTGCCTAGTTAGCTTGTTGTGTTACATTTAGATCCCGGTCACATAATTTAATATTCCATATGACCGATTACCACTATTATTAACCCCTTATGCTAGATTGTATCCCTTTCTTACACCATTGAGCACCTAACTTTGAGTTATAAATTTCTAAGAGCCATATATTTTGATTTGGGAGGTCTAGGGTGATTGTTTTTTCACACTTAATATTTTTCCAGGGTCTACGTAATGGTGTTATCTTTATGACATTTTGGTGTCTCAATTTTCAATATATTCTACTTTTTGTCAGAGGTTGCCCCTTCATCTTTGTTTCTAGACCTTGGAGGGCCATATCTTTTTGTTTGTCTAACGAATTTCAATGCCATTTTTTTGAAAGTGTGTATTTTTTCAAAATCTCTACATTACATGATTCAAAAATGTTTTATTGTACATTATAACTATAATTTTTTAGATTTTAATCATATTTTAATTGGAAATGTATTATAAGTTCATTATTGTATAAAGTGTCGCCTATTTTCAACTAAGGGGTTCATTTTTGTGCATTAAAAAAAGTTTCTAGGTTATGTTTATTTGATTTTTGGTTTGCATGCTAACCTTTCTATAGAGGAATTTTTGTAAAAAAGTACATCATTATAAGCAATTTAAGAGGTTTTTATTAACTGTGCTCATTTTTTGAGGTTCTTCTAAGGAACCTTTTGCCTTGTTATATTGTAAATGGACTCCATCCATGCCTTTCAAATTCTCATGTAGATAAATAATAACCTTCTTATAGAAAATACAGTTTCCAAAAGTATGTCACTTTGAGAAGACTTGGTTAGACTTGTTGAAGAGAATATGAAGATTAAAAAAACAAATCTCCATTGCTCTCTCTCATTTTTAGATAATATACCTTCCTTCAATATTTGTAGGACACAATTATATGCTTGCAACATCAAATTAACACGCTAAACACAACTTTCACTAAGCATAGTCTATGTCACTTATTCAAATCCTATTAACACATTATCATCCTCTACTTTACCTAATCATGATTTTCCCATTGAATCTAATGCACCCATTATTGCACCTATTGCAACCCACACTTCAGATTTACCAACCATTGTGTTTGGATCATTTGAGAAACACATAACTGGTTTTGGATCTAGTACTCTCCATTTTATGAGTCATTTTTACAGAGTCATAGATAAACATATGTAGGGAATCACTTCCCCTGTCCAACCTATTCAATGGATTTCTCACCATGTCATTGGATATAGAAAAGATGATACTTCATTGGGTATACTGTACGATGGAAAAGTGACAAGCGAGCGTGGGAATCTACAAGTAACTCTTCCTCGCACCCGACCTCTCGAGGTCGTGCCGAGACAGCCAGTGGGGATGGAATACGCGTGGGATGTAGACAAACTAGTTAGGAAATCTTATGTCTTCAACGTGCACTAGTGGAATCTGTGAATCTAAGGCAAAGAAGGCTCTCCTAACTTGAACTGGTGTGATAGATCGATTGGTGAGGATGACTGCTCGAAGGCTCCAATCAATATCGAGCTCTGGCATAATTCGGTCTATGGGTTGTGGGATACGTGGAAAATGACCTGGGATTGTTTCGTATATGTCTTCGGACAGGGTCATGAAAATGGATGATGGGTACAGTGGACTGTACGTGTGATTTCCTGGTCTAGTCCAGAACTCCTTAGCTTTGTTAGCTGCTACGTCTAACAAGGATAACTATGCGATGATGATAGGCGGAAGTGGAGTGGATCTAAATATTAATGTGCGTAAGCCAGTGTCAATGTCAGATTGACCTATCTTGGGTTGTGGGATTTGTGGGTCACAACCGTAGATTCGTGGTTGTTGTGGACCTGCGGATATTTATCTAGGGTAAATCTGTAGTTAATGGCTGATTCTCGGCATCTATATTAAGAGAGTATCCAAAGCGTTCTTGCAACCTGAATTCTTAAGCTGTGTGCTAGGGTAATCTGTAGTTTGGTTGGTTTGACCAAAATGTCGCTTCGTTATGTTTAACCCGCTCAACTGTGAGCTGATCTGTTGCAAGTCTGTTGTTGTTCGGAAGACTTGGATCCTAAGATTCTGATCTATGTCAGTTATTACTGTAACAAGATTGGGTTGGGGCACGATTGGCTCAAATACGTATTCTCTGGGTTCCCTAGGTCCCGTGATTGTCATACAAAAGGAAATGATACAAATCTAACTAATGACAGAATAATTTAACTGCGTAAGATATGTCTATGTATATTCCTAAATCTGATAGTTATTGATAAACTACTAAACAGAATTTAAAGAGCAATTATCTAATATATCTAAAATTGACAACTAAACTAATAATGTAATTAAAACAAACAAAGCAACCGAGTATAGCTACTTGTCTGTGCAGTTTGTAGATCTATTCTAAATAACCTGATAACTGATCTACTCTATTTGAAAGACTCTCGATCCTACCTCAGAAGTGAGGAGTGAATCATTGTTTCTCAGAAACTATCAATCCCCACAGCTTCCCTGGAAATATCGAAAGTGAAATTAACTGAAATGAAATGATTGACTACTTTATTTGATATGATTTTAACTAGAACTTTGAAAGCTAGAACTTGGATTCTGCAGAACAGTAGCGAATCCGATGGTGTGTGATCTTGTCCCCTCAGTGTGATCTCCTCGTTTCTTCTTGCTCACGTGGTTCCAGAAAAGCATGTAATGCTAGCATCAATAAAGGTAGATATTAGAACAAAGGCAGCTTAGGATGTAGACTGAATATAATGCGAGTAGGAGAGGGATAACGTAAGAGTACGGAGCTTGGCTTATGTAATTCCTAGCAGGATTTATTGCAAGTCATGCAACATAAAACATCCAGAACCTGAAACTATCCTATTTGACGAACAAGACCTACAACTTTAATGGCTTCCTACTGAAATTCAAACTGTTCTACTTCAATGGATTGCATGAAATAATAACAACACTAGCACAAGATGATTATGTGGCTTCCTAACAGCAAAACAACACTAACTAGGCATGCAATGAATAAAACTATGAATCCTAGACAAAATTTGAAAGACTAAGCTATTGAAATGAGAAATTGAGAGGCAAATTTGAGGGGCCATTTGCTTGAGCACAAGCCAACTATTTATAGCATTTCCATTTACCCAAAGGTAAAAACCAAATTGATCTCTTAAACCATAAACAATGCCAAAACACTATTCCAGGGAACCAGAATCATTAATGCAAGCCAAAGGCGGTGAAAAAAGCTAGTAAACGTTGAAATTTACATGAGTCACGTTAAAAAAACATTCTGGAAAAACGCGTGAAGGACCGCTGCCTTGAGCAGGGCGGCAGTTACAGAACCGCTGCCCTGCCTGGGCGGCGGTCACGAGACCGCCGCCCAGGCAGGGTGGAGGTTTCGTAACTGAAGAACAAAATGCAAAGGAAAAGAGGGAAAAAGAGAGCAATAAAGCACACAGGGGCTAAGTGGGGCATGTGGGATGTTAACGCATACTTGGGGAGATTTTCCATATCCTGAACACCTTGCGAGGAGACCTGTATCATCAATGGGGCACATGTTACGTTGTTCCGGCGGTGCAGTACCCTACAATTTTAGGTACGTACATATTGCCCCCTCGAAGAATCGTTTTAGCCATGAAGAGGTGTAAAACGGTGGATCCGAGTATGGCGGTCCCAAAATGGGAAGTTAGATGTTATACCTGACACATCCGTGTGTTGAAATGACACCATCTAAAATTCCCGCTACCTGCAAAATGAAGAGAGGACTCAAGTGCAGATAGACAAAATAGATCGAAACATTAATACTAAAATATCATGAAATGAGGATGTAGCATTTGTTCGGGGATAAGAACTTACCTCCGTCGGTGCTCCAAACCTGCGGAAAGGGGCATTCAAAACAAGTTAGGTTGTTATATATGTAAAAGTGGGCCCATTTTCCTATTCATTTGAGCGTGTCGATTTGGTTGATTATGAGCTCTGGGACCCACGGTGATAGTTTCTGACGAGAGTAGAGTCAAAACGTTTGAGATGAGATTGTGATCATGCCTCCATGAGCGGAACACCGACCCGCGAGATCACAGGTTAGTTTTTCTCAATTTACCGTTTTTATCCCTAAAATGTTAAAATGATGAAAACTTTGTCATGGGGGGATAATTTTTGAAAATGTTAGTTTTAAAAGGTCTATCTAGGGGGGCGCCTACTGGGTAGGCTTTGTTTTAGTCAAAACGGGTTTTATTTGCATTTTTAGGTGTTATTTAGGGCATGTGACTCGTACGGAAATTCGGGACACGATTGCCGCCCTGGGCAGGGCAGTGGTTACATGACCGCCGCCCTGATCATGGTGGCGGTTACAAGACCACCACCTTTAAGGCGGCGATTATGGAACTGCCACCCTGCTCAGGGTGGCGGTCCTGCACAAAATGCATAAACAACACTTATTTGAATTTGTTTTTTGCATTTTTAGCATCTTTACCTGCTTTCAAGATTTTTCTAATGTCATTTGGATACTAACTTGCTCTGTTTTGTGTGTTTTTGGGTGTATGCAGGCGAGGGAGGAGTACATTTGATGGATCTGAGAGAGAGAGAGAGAGTGTGTGATTGGCTCCCAACAGTATTAGATGCCCTTTCTCAGGACAAGCAGGACACTCTTCAGAGGGCCGGTATACTGCGTATATCACGGGTTCCGCATGTTGCACCATCTAGTCACATACTCTGTGACTTATTTTCATATTGGGATGTTGATCAGAACACCTTCTGATTACCAGGGGTCCGAGGTGAGTGGACCATTACTTTAGAGGACGTTTACCGTATCATGGGGGTGCCGATCATCGGGAGACGACTCACTCTTGAGATAGCAGGGTTATGGACTCAGACAGTACAGTGGGCCTCATATATGGGAGATGTAGTTATCTCCACTGGTTCGAAGAAGGGGGTGAGGGTCCGATCTATTCTTAGCCTGCCCATCCTCTTGATTTGTCAGGCCATTATGGGGATCCTTGCCTCGAGATTGATTGAGGAAAAGGGAGGAGACACTCTATTGTATTGTTGGTCCCCCATCATTGCACAAATTGAGGGACATAGCCAGATTTATGCCTGGGGAGCCGACATACTTGGGACTACCTACCATGATTTGTACAGGGTGGTTCATTTACAGGGGCAGTCATTGAGCCATCTGACCCTGGTTATGAGCTGGGTCTACAAGCGTTTCATCCCCTATAGCAGAGGTGTAGAGGTTGTAGATCCCGGAGCTGTGAGGGCAGCCAGATGGATAGACATGTCGGTGCTCAGAGCACCTCACCAGCCAGTTGCCTCCTTGACCACTGATGACATGGAGGCTACACCTTATCAGGCCATGGCAGGTTTATGGGGCAAGGAGGCTCTTACTTTGATTTCCTGCTCCACCACAGGGTAGCTTGTTGACAGGGTGGGGAGGGTGGAGATACATCCTTTTGGTCGAGTGCCTCAGCAGTTTGGCCTGCCTTACGTGGGTATGCTTCCCCCGGTGGTGCCAGTATATAGATCAGTTCAAGAGGCCAGGGGAGGTCCTAGAGGCCGAGGTTGGACAGTTGTTACTCCGGTTGTTCCTATTGTGGCTAGGCGGGTAGTATGAGCTCGAGGGAGAGCCGGTGCTCCTCAGGCACCCTTACTTCAGATTGCCGCCGGTCCCGCCCACAGCAGCGACGACCCCATTGACATAGACTCTGAGTCTGAGGAGTTCACAGGGGGGAGAAAAAGGAGAGACCGAGGTTGAGGTCAGCGAGTTAGGTGGAGAGAAGGATAGCGATCCTGAGTGGCATGACACTTAGGATATCTTATAGGTGGAGAGGGCAGAGCATAGTGCAGAGAGGGTGACTCTAGTTTCAGAGGAGCTACTCTCTCAGGGCCTTGGTGGGGAGGATGAGTCCATAGTAGGATGATATGTTGCCCCGGCCATAGGAGGAGTGCACCAGTCAGCGGCGACATCTGTGGCAGGTGCCGACCCTAGAGATCCATCTTGGAGGCCCGATGATCCGAGTGAGTTATCATCCTTCCTTTTAACGTTTGTTTCTAGTTAGGATTGCCTTAGTTTCTATCTCTCCTTTTGTTTACGTTTGCTTTTATCTCTTGATTATTTCTAATTGGCTCTTCTCCTTTGCTTGCAGAGACTGCCGATGAGTGGCGAGACCTGATTCGCTGGGTATGCACCGATACCCTGATGATCCCTATGGAGAAGACCTGTGCAGAGCTATCCGTCGTTGCAGGGGAGCCTTTAGCAACTGGTAGGCATACCAACATTTTTGCCCCTGTTTGGCATGTGG
The DNA here is from genome assembly GCA_019776745.2 of Taxus chinensis. Taxonomy (NCBI): domain Eukaryota; kingdom Viridiplantae; phylum Streptophyta; class Pinopsida; order Cupressales; family Taxaceae; genus Taxus; species Taxus chinensis. Next base: position 325,781,419 of record CM034155.1, on the reverse strand, counting down.
CTAGGATGGTGTCTACCCTCCGTACCAAGCTGGCAGGGTACAGGACAGCAGAGCACTTGATGAGGAGTCATTCTCATGGAAAGACCGCAGCTTCTCCTCGGGATCGTGAGCCCTCCGTGCACTCAGAGCGCCAGCGTAGCTGGAGTCCTAGACATGGGCGTGCACCCTCAGAGGGATCTCATAGGGGTTGAGAAGCCACTTGGCTCTCTTGGACTGTTTTTATGATGTATTTTGTATCTCCCGGGCTCTTTGAGCATTTTGACCATGCTTAGCGCATGATGGCATTGTACAGGAAACTTGACCATATATATATATATATATATATATATATATATATATATATAGTCTTTTCTTGGATCAGATGCTTGGCATTAATTTTCTTATGATTTGATTACGCATGTAAATTATAATGTTATTTTTATGTGCTTCTCAGAATGTATGCAATGGAGAACAAATGATACAAATGTTTACTTTCTTTTTGTATTTCGTGATGCTGATATATGATAATGTAGACACAATGTGATTTTGAACTTTAGTTTCTATAAGCAATTTTTGGTACTTCATATTCATTTTGACAAAGTGTGATGATAAACTGGTACGATGAGCAGATAAACTTGCCCCACTCCTAACTCCACGCAACTAGTAAGATGCGAGGGCTCATCACCGAGAGCTAGAAAGGGCACAAGTTATGAAATGTGTTGAAATGGTAGTGATGAGAGATAGACAAAGCTTTGATGGAACCAAATTAGGATGCTACAAGCCTACTCTACTCGAGTGACTCCATAGTTTGGGATGCAACTTGCTTTGTAGTTTATCTAGACTTAGATCCGTAGATGGCCACATGGTAGACAAAATATGGGTTTCAGGGTTTTGAATTCTCTTGGAATTTTGGGCATCTGATTCATTTGTTTTTGACTCAAGATTTTATTTGAATTTGATTGCTGACTACTTTCAACGTTTATTGTCAAGAGGACCCCCTATACCTTGCCCCATGCTACTAGTAAGAAGTATGGGCTTATCACCATGGGCAAGGCATAGGTGAGTAAGGGCATTTCCATCCTTTCCCAACCCTACGTCACTAGTAAGAGATGCAAGCTCATCACCAAAGGTTGGTGGGGCAAGGAAATGTGTAAAATTAAAATTTTCTATTTGATCTATATTTGACTTGTTTACTTGAGCAAAATGTCAGTATGCTCTTACTTCCAAAGAGATATACATACGGGATAGATGTGACACGATGAAGCTTCTAGAACAGACCATGGGCAAGACACCTATCCTAGGAAGAAACCAAAAGTGAGAACAAGCCCGCAGATCTTGGTATGGTTACCGTCAAGGCTTTGTCATATCTAGCTTTATTTGATGAAATGATTCCAAAACAGGTGATGACATTATAAAATGAAGAAGTATGATTAGAGTGTTTATGCCAATACCATCAGAAGTTTGTAATGAATTGCTTTTGAGAATGAGTTCCTTGATCACAAAATTGTACGAAACAAGCAGACAAAATGATCCTAACTATATGAAGATGCAATGTAGATATAATTATACAAATAATGTTGGCCGCTTATGCGTAGAATTGTTTAAGGTGTAGGGAATTGACTGTTTCACCAAATTCCTCACCTTCTAGTGTACATAAGAGATATGCACCATTTCCATAGTCTCTCGTGACTCGGTATGGGCCCAACCATTTGGGCCGGAACTTCCTTCCTTCGCCGGTATTTTTATCGATCCGGCTGTCTAGCCTTAGAACTAGATCACCTTCATATATGTCTCGTTCATAGACCTTCTTGTTATATTGCTGGCACATCCAGTCAGCATAGATTCTGTGCCGCTGTTCAACATCTAACCTAGCTTCATCTAGGCTTTCTAGTTGGGAGAGAGGTGCTTCTCTTGTAAGCATCTTCATCCAGAATCCCTTGTAATGAGATACAAAGACTGGGTATTTCAACCTTAAGCGGGAGAACTGCTTCTGCCCCTAATACCAGCGAGAAAGGAGTCACTTCTGTTGGTGTTCTTATTGAGGTTCGGTGGGCCCAAAAGGCCGGATATAACTTCAAATGCCAATCTCACTTGTTTTCTTTCACCGTTTTAAGAAGAATGGCTTTTAATGTTTTGTTTGTCGCTTCAGCCTATCCGTTGGCTTGAGGGTAATACAGGGAGGCTGTATGATGGCTTATTTTAAATTTATTGCACAATTCACGAACTTTGTCATTCTTAAAAGAAGTCCCATTATCTGAGATAATGATTTGCGGGACACCGTACCTGTAAATGATTTGGTTCAAAATGAACTTGGCGATTACAGCACCCGGTATAGTAGTAAGAGGCATAGCCTCTACCCACTTGGTAAAATACTCAGTGGCCATGATTATGAAGTTATGGCCATCTGTAGACGAGGGAGAGAATTTCCCTATCAAATCTAGGCCCCACGTAGAAAAGGGCCATGGAGTAGCGATTGGTTGTAGAGCTTGTGCCGGCATGTGAATCTCGTGGGAGAATTCTTGGCACTTATGACACCTTCGTACAAACTCTACTGCGTCGTGTTCTAGAGTAGGCCAGAAATAGCCCATCCGATGTATTTTACGAGTGGTGGCATGACCACCGAAGTGGCCTCCACATATTCCACTGTGAGATTCGTGGAGAATCTTCTTGGATTCTTCTGTGTCGACACATCTTAGAAGCATTCCATCGAATGCTTTTCGATAGAGCACTTGCTCTATAATGACGTATTTAGCTACGATAATGCGTAACCGCCTTCTTTGTTGTGGTGTAGCACCTTCTGGATACGTATGATCCATGATATAATTAATAATATCAGTATACCAAGGACACTCAAAGATAGGAGGTCGGGTTTCGATGTAGTATATGCATTCATCGGGAAAGTCCAGATCTACTAGATTGCCTCCGTCTAGTGGGTTATCAGCTAACCAATCCACAATGATTTGTCCTTTAACAGATTTCTGATTTACAAATGTTAATTCGAATTCCCCCATTAAGGTTATAAAACGTCCAGCCTTCTTAGACAAGGACCCTTGTGTGAGGAAAGTTCATAAATGGTCTGTTTTTACAATGACCCTTGTTTCTTGATTTAGCATATAATGTCTTAAGCATTTGGTTGTGAAGATTATGGCAAGGCATTCTCGTTCTGCCTTTGTATAACGTGTTTCATAGTCGAGCAACGTTCGGCTAATGAAATAGATCGCGCGTTCTCTCTTGTCATCATCTTCTTGAGCCAGCATACAGGCTAGCGAGACATTGGTAGCTCGTGAATATAAGATTAACGGGTGGTCTGGCTTAGGTGGCATTAGCGTAGGTGGTGATAACAAGAAATGCTTAACGGCATTGAAAGCTTCGTTGCAGTCTTCGGTCCAATCAATACTATAATCTTTCTTGAGTAGATTGTTGATTGGATGAATGGCAAAGCTTAAATCTGGGATGAATCGTCAGATTGCACTGAGTTTTCTGAGAAATGACATGATTCCAAATTCATCCGAAGGTGGGGCCATTTTGAGAATAGCCCAAATTTTTGTTGGGTCAACATCGATCCCTCGTGACGATATAATGTAACCTAGGAGCTTCCCTCCTGTCACACCAAAGACGCATTTTTCTGGATTTAGCATGACTCTGTATTCTATTAGACGTGAAAGAATGACACGGAGTACTTCCGGGTGATCACAACGCTTCTTGGCCTTGGCCAACAAGTCATCTACGTAGGATTCCACAATTTTATGAATAAGATCATGAAATATATATGTCATAGCCTGCTGGTATGTAGCGCCAGCATTCTTGAGACCGAATGGCATAACAACATAGCAATAGGTTCCCCAAGGAGTTATAAACATGGTTTTAGCTTGGTCTTGTTCAGATATTCTGATTTGATTGTATCCTGAGAATCCATCCATGAGAGACAAAAGCTCAAATCCAGCTGTTGCGTCAACAATGACGTCTATGGATGGTAACGGGAAGTCGTCCTTAGGACACGCCTTGTTAATGTCTCGTAAGTCTATGTAGATGCACATCTTCCCATTCTTTTTGAGAATGGGAATGATATTAGATACCCACTGAGAGTAATCGACTGGTTTGATGAATCCTACTTGGAGGAGTTTTATTACCTCTTCTTTCACCATGAGAGCTACCTTGGGTTTCATTGGTCTCGATTTTTGTTTAATCAGCTTTGCATCTGATTTAGTGACGAGGTTATGTACCGCAATGTGTGGTGCAACCCTTGTCATTTCCTTATAATTAAATGCAAAAGCCTTCTGATGTTCCTTGAGGATTCGAGTGTGTATTTCTACTTCTGCTGGAGTTAACGAGGATCCTAATTTCAAGATCCTTGGTTCATCCTCCGTTCTGATGTTAATATCAATTATTTCTTCGATTAAAGAAGCGTTACCTTCTTCAAACTCAGGTGGAGCTGGAGGTAGTTCCAGATCGTCTCCATTTTCTACCGTGTATATGCTGAGCTCCTTTTGTGGGGGAAGCTCTATCATGGGATTTTTAGAGTAAGAAGATGAATGTGGGATTAAGGACAAATCTATCACGTGATGGGTGAGATGTAACGCTGCATAGGTGTTTAAGTAATCAAGTGTAACTTTATCACTATCAACGTGATCTAAGATAGTAGATTTGTTCTCATCTCTGTTCGTTAAAAGAGGGTTTGACATTTTTTTACCAATGGTTCAGTACGAAGGGATACCATGAAACAGGTATCTTCCAACTCATTTTTTGGAGTGAACCGTGACGCTGAGGTTGCTATAGAATCGACAAAAATATTTTGTTCTCGCGGGATTGCTTCAATTGATATGAAGTCAAACTCCTTGCTTAAATCCAATATAGCTGTTTTGTAGAGTTGTAAGTGCTCAGCTTTGGTTTCATACACCTCAGAGACTTGGTTTGCTACCAATTGTGAGTCTCCTAACACCCTGATGTTATTAACACCGATCCTCTTAGCTAAGATGAGGCCAAGGAGGAGGGCTTCATACTCAGCGTCGTTGTTTGTACATTCGAAATTTAGTTTAAAGGCAAATGGTAGGATTTTTCCCTCAGGAGAAGTAAAGATTACACCTGCCCCAGCTCCATAACGACATCTAGCTCCATCGAAATGGAGAGTCCAATATTTAGCTGGGAATATAGACGTTGGGATATTTGTTGTGTTAACATCTTCTACTTCCACGATGCAGAGATCCTCTGTTGGAAGAGAACCAACACCTAGGGTATATCCCATGCCTACAGAATCAAATCGTAGGAACATCGGTAGATCCTATTCTAATAATTCAACAATTTTTGTAGTAGTTCCTAACGATACTGTTTCTACAATGTTAGCCTCATCCTTGAGGGCTGGGATAGTCTTGACTAGGCTCATAGTCTCAAGATCTGTTGTAGGTACCAACTTTTCCTCCGGTTCTGCGTCAGTGGGTTTATTAAGTTGGTTTGTTGGGAGTTCAAACTCCGAGTGAACGTTTGGTCTTTTCTTTAAGTTGGCTAGGTGTATATCGAATGGTTTTGGATCGCCTTTGGCTACAAACACCTTTCCTAAATGCAAGAATCTTACTTCTTGAAATAATGTAGAAGGGATTGCCTTCATACGGTGTATCCATGGTCGGCCAAGGATCATATTATAGTTGGTTTCCCGATCTATAATATAAAACTCAGTCAGGATTGTTTTGGGTCCTAAGGTGACTGGTAGTATTATAGTTCCAATCGACGTGGCTTTAAGGCTATCATAGCCTCTTAATGTATTTCGAGTCGTGGAACAATTCGTTTCTCCATACCCTAGCTTTTGAAGGAAAGAGAAGGGGACTATGTTAACTGCTGCCCCATCGTCAATCATCACACATTTCACATAATTGTTATAAACCCATACTTGCAAATGTAAGGCTGGATCACCTCTGCGTGTAATCTCAGCGTCTGTTGGCATTTTGTTTATTTCGAATATAAACTCGGTATCCCTATCCGGCTGCCCCGGAGGGTGGATATCAAAGTCTATATGGTTTACCTGTGTTTCAGGAGGTGGAGTGATGTTAATTAAATGACCTAAACCTAATGCCTCTAAAAGAGCAGCCCTGTGGGCAGGAGAGTTCTTCAGTAAGTCCAAAAAAGAAATGTGTGAGAAGGTTTTTGTTAGATCACTAATTAAATCATAGGCACCCACGGGTTTTACTAATATTTGTTGGATGTTATCTGTCTCTGGCAGGTAACTTGGACTTGGCTGAGAGGAATACTCTCGTGTCCTCGTTACAGCTTCGACGGGTAGTTCGGCGTCCAACTCCACTAAACCGACTATCTTGGGTCACGGCTGACTTCCCAATTGTGGCACAACTAATGGATTTAGTGAAGTCGAGGCTTCATGATCATTGTTTCCTGTCATTATGCCCTTATTTGTCCCATTTGGATTTAACCTATTGTTATTGTGATTTGGGAGCGGATCATTAAAGATCTTGAGGGGAGCATTTTGAGGGGAAACTGCCCCTGTAAAAGTATTTGGTGCTGGTGACGCAGAATCTGCCAAGAACATATCTATGAAAAGTTGTCTTTGTTCCTCTAGCAAACGTTGCATGAATTTATTGTAGTCACGGCACGTTCTAGTGTCATGGCCCCAAATTTTGTGGAAACCACAATATGAGTTAGGATTGTAATTCCTAGTTTGTTGGTTTGGTGTATATTGTGGCCCAAAACTCTGATCAAACCGTTGCCTATTAGGATTAAAGTTTTGCATTTGTTGTTTTTGGTTTTGATTCTGGTTTTGATATCCAGTTGAGTTTTGGCTTAGACCCTGTGTAGGATTTCACCATTGTTGTTGTTGTTGTTGATTAAAATCCACTGCATTGATTGTTGGGGTAAAGTTGTTGTTTCATTGGTTGTTCATTAGTGGTGGAGTATTCACAACATTTACCTTTTTAGCCTGATCAGTTACTCCATCTGTTGTCACTCCATGATTTTTATTAAGGATTTTAGGTCCTTGATTGACATTTGTGGTAGTAGGATAAGTTGTAGTATTCTGGTTGGAGGTGATTAACCTCCTGTTTGCTCCATATGTCTTACGACCGCTATCTATTACCGCTTGATCTATTCGGAGAGCGCTCTCAAGTACTTCATCATAAGTCTTTAGTGGGAACTTCTGGACTTCTTCCTTTACTTCTCTACTGAGAGAATGAAGGAATAAATCACATAGTTCCATTTGGTCCATGTTTGGAGCACTGGCTGAAGAATAAAGAACTGTACGCCACCTCTAGATGAAATGAGTGACAGATTCATTGTGTTCTTGTTTAATGTGCAAGAATTCCCTGATTCATGTTCTCAATATTTTTTTCATGTCAAATGCTTTAATGAAATCTGAAACGAGTTGTTTAAATGAATGGATGGAAGCCTCAGGTATTCTATAATACCAATCGAGGGTAATGCCTTCTAAGGTTTTGGGGAATATTTTAGCAACAACCCCATCCCAAGGGAGTAGTTCTCAAATGGCTGTGGCGTAAGCCTTGATATGTGCATTCGGATCTCCCTCACCTTTGTATTTGGGAAAATCGGGAAGAGGTCTTGGAAGCATGACGCTTCGTATGGTGAAGTCTAAGGGCTCTTTCAAATATTCTGAATAAGTCCCTATCGCGTAGGTTTCGACCATTGATGGTGCCTGCTGAGGGGGCGGCGGTGGAATGGGTTGTTGATATGGCATAGCGTATGCATTGGTAGGGGCATAAGGAAACCCCTGTGGTTGAGAAAACATGCTGGAGAGGAGAACATATCCCCTTGTGGTGATTTGGAGTACATGTTTAAGTATGAAGGGGTATTGTCTAGGAATGGATTATTTTGTACTAGACCTGGGAGGTATCAGAATGGTGTTAGAAATGGCGGTTATAGTTGGCAATTTGTTGTGAATACTGAGGAGGCATGCCCAACGTGCCTATTCCTGTGAGGAGGTCTACTTGGCTAGGATGGTGTGGAGGATTGGAATTTCCTGCCTGCATGAATTGAGAATTGTGATTTTCCTGAGCAAGTTCTAACCCCCTAACTTTTTCTACTAAAGTTGAAATGACTTCATTCAGTGAAGTCACGGTATTTTTCCTGAGTGGTTTTGTTTGTTGTATATCCTGATGTTGTATAGGAATATGATACCCTGCTATGAACTGATCATTTGCCCTGCCAAGTTTCCTTGAGGGCATTTCCTATATGTAGTGGCATGGAGGTATTTTCTTGAAAAGAGACCTCGGGTTGTGTTTGTAAACTCCTATAGGTGGGTACATACTCATCGAGAGCGTTGTTCATTCCTGGTGGTAATACACTGAATGTTCATCATCTAAAACCAGGTATGGGTCTGATTGTCTACTAATTTTTGGTCTAAGCAGCACCTGAGGAGACGAACCAGATTCTCCTATGAACGTCATATTGTTCGAGCCTGAAGGCTCTATTTGTTGCATTTTGAGCGAGCTGATCCAAAAGTCCTCTGTTTGGAAAGATGAACTATATCTAGTCCTTGGAGGTGGAGTTTGTGTTGACAACCAATTGGTTATTTGAATACGATTATCACCCCATACTAAGAGCGAGGGTGATGAATGTCTATTCAGTTGAGTGTATTATACCTCAAGACCTAGGAGAGGTCTGCCATATGCATCGAATCCCGACATATTCGTGGGGTATATGAATACACGTTAGAATAATGGGGAAGGAGCGCAAGGTGGAATCTGAAAAAGCTAATAAGGCGAAGAAGTGCTCTGTGTAACTCATGAACTGGGTGTTACCAGATTTTGATCGATGGAAAAGTGACAAGTGAGCCTAGGAATCTACAAGTAACTCTTCCTCGCACCCCGACCTCTCGAGGTCCTGTTGAGATAGCCGGTGGGGATGGAATACGGGATGCAGATGGCATTAATTTAGGAAATCTTATGTCTTCGACGCGCACTAGTGGAATCTGTGAATCTAATAGCAAAGAAGGCCCTCCTAACCTGAACTGGCGTGATGGATCGGTCGGGAAGGATGACTGCTCGAAGGCTCCAATCAATATTGAGCTCTGGCGTGATCCGATCTATAGGTTGTGGGATACATGGAAAATGGCCTGGGATGGTTTCGTGTATGTCTTTAGGTAGGGTCATATGATGGATGATGGATATATAGCGGATTCTATGGCCGATTGCTCTGGTCTAGTCTAGATACTCCTTTAGCTTTGTTAGCTATTACATCTAACAAGGATAACTTGTGTGATGATGATAGGTGGAAGTGGAGTGGATCTAAATATTGATGTGCATAAGCCAGTGTCAATGTCAGATTGACCTGTATAGCTCGGTGGGTTGTGGGATTTTTGGGTCACAACCATAGATTCGTGGTTGCTTGTGGACCTGTTATGGTCGTGTGTGGAATCAGTCCCTAATCCCTAGTATCCAATAGTCATATGCCTTCTCCGGGCCTCTATATTCAGAATTAATACTTGTGCAATCTTCTTAGAGTATCTCACAAGTGTTTTTGCAACCTGAATTCTTAAGCTAGTATCTATGTCTGTGAGAGTAAGCTAGTATCTATGTCTGTGAGAGTGTCTCTTGCGTCTGGCTCTGGGACCAAAGGATCATAACCAAACGTTTGTTCTCTTTCAAGCCCTTCTACAGTCATACAAATATTTGTCTAGGGTAATTTGTAGTTTGGCTGGTTTGACCAAAACATATACGCTTTGTCATCTTCTACGTTTAGTCCTCTTAGCTATGAACTGATTTCTTGTAGGTCTGTTGTTACTTGGAAGACCTGAATTCTGAGATTCTGGTCTATATCGATTATTGCTGCAACCAGATTGGGTTGAGGCATGATTGACTCCAATATGTATTCTTTGGGCTCTCTAGTTCCAGTGATTGTCATACAAAAGGAAATGATACAAATCTAAGTAATGACAAAATAATTTAATTACGTAAGATATGTCTATGTATATTCCTAAATATGATAGTTATTGATAAACTACTGAACAAAATTTAAAGAGAAATTATCTAATATATCTAAAATTGACAACTAAACTAATAATGCAATTAAAACAAACAAAACAACCGAGTATAGCTACTTGTCTGTGTAGTTTTTAGATCTATTCTAAATAACCTGATAACTGATCTACTCTATTTGAAAGACTCTCGATCCTATCTCAGAAGTGGGGAGTGAATCATAGTTTCTCAAAAACTATCAATCCCCATAGCTTTCTTGGTAATATCGAAAGTGAAATTGACTTAAATGAAATGATTGACTACTTTATTTGATATGCTTTTAATCTAGAACTTTGAAATCTTGAACCTGGATTTTGTAGAACAATGGGGAATCCGATGGAGTGTGGCTTTGTCCCCTCAGTGTGATCTTCTTGTTCCTTTGTGCTCACGTGGATCCAGAAAAGCGTGTAATGCTAGCATCAACAGAAGTAGATATTGGAACAATGACACTTTAGGATGCGTACTGAATACAATGCATGTAGGAGAGGGATAGCACAAGAGAACAAAGCTTGGCGTATATAATTCCTAGTGGGATTTATTGCGAGTCATGCAACATAAAACATCCAGAACATGAGACTATGATGTTTGATGAATAAAACCTACAACTTTAATGGCTTCCTATTAAAAATCAAACTGTCCTACTCCAATTGGATTGCATGAGATGACAAAAACACTTTGTACAAGGATGAATATGTGGCTTTCTAACAGTAAAACAACACTAATTAGGAACTCAACAAATGAAACTATGAATCCTAAGCAAAATTGAAAGGCTAAACTTTTGGAATGAGAAATTCAGAGGCAAGTTTGAGGGCCATTTTCTTGAGCACAAGCCCACTATTTATAGCATTTCCATTTACCCAAAGGTAAAAACCAAATTGATCTCTTAAACCATAAACAATGCTAAACCATTATTCCAAGGAACTAGAATCATTAATGCAAGCCAAAGGCGGTGAAAAAAGCTAGTAAACATTTAAATTTATGTGAGTCGCATTACAAGAACATTCCTTGCAAGGTGTTCAGGATTTGGAAAAGCTCCCCAAGTATGCGTTAACATCCCGCAAACCCCGTTTAGCCCCTGTGTGCTTTGTTGCTCTCTTTTCCCTCTTTTCCTTTGTGTTTTGTTCTTCAGTTACAAAACCGCTGCCCTGCCTGGATGGCGGTCACGAGACCACCACCCAGGCAGGGCGGCGGTTTTGTAACTGAAGAACAAAACGTAAAGGAAAAGAGGGAAAAGAGAGCAACAAAGCACGCAGGGGCTAAACGGGGTATGCGGGATGTTAATGCATACTTGGGGAGCTTTTCCAAATCCTGAACACCTTGCGAGAAGACCTGTATCATCATTGGGGCACGTGTTACGCTATTCTAGGAGTGCAGTACCCTACAATTTTGGGTACGTACATATACCTCATGCAAATTCACATATTTTTGTTCAATCCATTTTTGTGAGGGTATTGAGTGACACATGATTCCTTTTTCACATCTTCTTAGACATGAAAGACTTGAGACTACTTTAGTCATACATGAGAGTCATGAAAATTCTATAAATGATTTGTCACATGTACCGTTTATGTACTTAGTACCATATCACATGAATACATCTTCATCTACCGCGTAGTGTCACATCTGTTTTGGTACCCCAAATTTGACGTCCATGTAGGCTTTCAATAAGCTTGATTAGATTAATAAATGTGATATCAAGAAATTAACCAAAAAATATTGGAGTATGTTTTGCATAGTAAATTTTGATTAACCGTCGTGAGTCTTAACTCGCACTGACATTGTCTATTAAATTATTGTAACCTTAGTTATCAGGACATTATACTTTCAGGAAGTGAGTTTTTATAGTTGATACTGGTATATGTTGCTAACCTTGAAGGTATCAGCTATCTATTATTGAAATAAAATGTTAAAGGAAATATTGTTTTGATCAATATAAGGTACATTTTAATGGTAAATTGTGTTATTGTGACATACAATAGATTCGATCTCCTTTAATGAAATATTTCATTGTGATTATATTTTCATTTTCTCATTCAATGCTTTTCTATGGGTGTTCATGATTATCAGCATTGTATATCCACCCTTAAGCCTTGTTTGACATTGTTATAGTACATGAAGTATTGGTTGACTTAACAATTAAATTTAAAACATGTTTTATTCCTCACAAGTTTTACATGATTTGAGAATGATGATTGTATTAGGAACATTAGTATGGAAGGGGGTATTATTATTTTGTTTATGAGGTTTGACTTGGTGTTAAGTAGTGATTATGGGCTTGCATGTTTTGCTAAGAGACTGAGGGGATTTACTCGATTTAAAGGAATCATGGAATATTATTAATATTATTGTGATGGTCAACTTATGAACTATTGTGATTGGAAGCATTATTATTAAAAAGACATATAGTTGTTTGAATTTTCTATGAAATGATTTTTGTTTAATTTTAATGCCTCCAATGGAAGCAAGGGTCACATACCTGACCAAAACTTAGAAAGGGGTTGATAAATGTTTAAAATATGGTTATATAGTCACATTTGAATTGAGGTCATAATCGTTTGGTTTATTGATTGTGAGGAAGAGCTGAAATCATAGCTCCCTCAATTTCATGGCTATAGCGGTGTTGGAAATCTGGAAGTTGCATGAAAATTTGAGAGGTTATTTTTATCAGTAAACTGAAATTTAGTTATGGTTGTGGATGTTTATCTTAGTTGCATGTGTTTTAACTTAGAGTTGGAGGAATTTATAAAATCCTTAGTCAAAACAAGGTTGAGAGAAAAGATGAGAGAGTAATTCTCTCTTTGTGGGCACAATTTTTGTTGGAAGAGAAGAAATTTTGAAGGTATGGCTTCCATTTTTTGTAACATTTATGTTTTCCTTTTATTTATACTACTTAGTAGTTAACAATAAATGATTAATGTGGGTTTCTTGCTTGGTTAACATACACACATATATGATTGTTTATTTTCCCTTAGATTTGGTTTGAATGATGTAGGGATGTGTGTTTTTGTATATACCATTATATGCATGTGTGTATACAATGATATGTACTATGAGAATCTAGTTTTATCTATTTTTCATTGATATTTTCTGGGTATTTAACCCATTTGGGTATATGTGGGGTTTTATCTGGAAAGCTTTGTTTTGGTCGTGGTTGCACTAGGTTAAATTAAACATTTATGTTTCTCTCTTTATATCTTAAATCTATAGCTTAAGGCAATGATGGAATTATGTTGGAAAAGATTGGAAAAGAGGTGTAATATTTCTCTCTCTCTCTCTCTCTCCATCTCCCTTTCTCTCTCTTAAAGTTGTGCTATGGAATTTACAGGCTACATGAAATAACTTGGCATCTAATATTTTTCTCTTGTCTGGAACATGGTGAAATAGGAAAAATATTTGTATACTTCATGTTATCTTACTGGAAACATGATTTATTGTTAACTAATGCTTATTGTGAAGGAATAGAGTTCATGCTAGTTCTTTGGAATGACCCAAATGCTACTACAAGTATGTGTTAGAAATATGGGAGAAATGGTGTTTACTAATTTACCTTGAAGATTTCTTCTTGCTGAAGTGAAATAAGATTAAAGAGAATGTATTTGAATCTAAAAAGGAATTATATTCATTTCATTATAAGTTGTACCTTTATAAAGTGAGATATATAGAAGAAACATGTTTTATGGTTGAGAAGTGTTTACTATTTCATTTCAAAAAAATTGGCATTAATTGTTATGATTTTGTATGGGTGATCCCATTCCGGACTACTGATTAGTATGGTTACCAAATGTATTGACTATTTTTAGCCTCTTTTGAATAAGGGTTTGATATACCCTGCATTTATGAGATGATGGTCTCAAACTGAGTATGGGATTTCCTAAATGAAAATATAATGTTAAGTTTGTTAATGTCATTGATGAATCAACCAATTTATGTTCTATGTTATGTTCATAATTTCTAATCACAAGTAATAGTTATCATAGTACAACTTATTTGAACAAATTGAGGGCTTGATGCATAACTTGTTACTCTAATTTTTTCTTGTCATTAGTACATTGATCTAATCCAAAAAAATAACCTTGGCACGATATACTGTTTTCAATTTGTATTGAGATAATATGGATAAAGTTTATTTGGTGATTATAAGTCTTTGAACTTAAATTGGAGCAAGACCTTAGATTGGCTTATAACTATCACAGGACTTGGTCTCCTTGTGGTGGTATAATATGACACTCCCATAGCATGAACGAGATGTTTAAGATTAAGTTTATAATTTAATAAAATGAGCATTTATAACTTTGAAGTTATTTTTATCATTTGATTTATTGGTATGTGTAAAATGTAAAAGACTATTGAGACCCTAAGGAAAGTATTGCGTGGAATTACTTAATTCTCCATGACGAGGAGTGAAACTGTATGACTATTATCTTTTGTAGAAATATGAATGATTCAAAATGGTTATATTAAAGTTGATATGGTTATGATCAGATAGTAGGTTAACCTTTACACAATTAGGACATGTATGGGAAATAATATATATTTGATAAAACAACTTTGAATTTGATAAGCAAGATGTTTGATGTAGACACTAATGACTTACAACAGTTATGAATGTATGAATTGTTATGAACATGAAGATCTTAATTTAAGTAAGATGGAATAACTCCTGAAGATGAAGAAAAATATGACATGATAATAGGTTGGAAACCCATTAGATGACACAATGTTGTTCACACATCTTATAAATCTAATGAGAGATTAAATGAATTATTGTCTTACAAGTTCACTAGAGGTTGTAATAGATCTTATTAAATATATTAATAGGTCAAGTACTTGTAATAAAAGACCATGGAAATGATAGGAGCGAGAAAGGTAAGTATTAAATTTATGATTGTCGCTCTAGGACAATAGTTCTAGCAGTTGAAGGAGTTCATTAAGAAAAACTGACAAATGAGGAAAAGACTTCTCTTGCAGTGTTTGGTGTTCTCCTTGCTCTAAGGAATTAAAAGACCAAAAGTTATTTTAAAAGAAAAATAGGAATGCTAGTGGTTACAACTAATGTAAACCATTAATTGGAAGTTTACATACTTGATTTTGATATAACGAAATAAAATACTTTGTATATGATAGTGGTTATGATGTATACAAAGTGATAGCCTTAGATATAACTTGATCCATATGAGATATCAATATGAAAGAAAGACTTATAATGGTTAAGTATATACACTTGAATACTAATTTTTAGTTTCAATTGAGTAGTTACTACTTGGGATAAATGGTTTGAGATACTATTGATAATTTGTTAAACAAATTCTATAAGAAAATTGATAAAGTTATGGGAAGTACCATAATTCATCATGACTGGACCTAACATGGTTATTAAGGAATGGAATGAGGCTTGTCAGATTATAATAAAACTAATAGGTAAATGTATGCCTTGCCATCATGGTAAAAAAAAGGCATGAACATAATAATAAGAAATAAAAGAAGTGTTGATGATTCTGGAAGGAGACTCGCTTAATATCATTAATCATCTTAATCAGTGTTCGACTCCAAGTTGGAACATCAAAGAATTCATCTTGGAGTCCATAAGTATTTGCCAAACCTTCAATAATATTAGGATCAAGCATACTTACTGGGAGGGTAACAAGGTGGCAAATGCATTGGCTAACTATGGCATAAGTGTTAATCACATTATTTGGGATAATAGTGATCACATTCCTGAGCATATTCAAAATAGCATACAAGCGGATACTTATGGGTACACAAATTTGGAATAAGATTAATGGGCATTTGGAGTGGGTCTTTATGAATAAGACTTCCACATGAGTGGATAAGTTCAAAACAGCGCTTAAACATATATTGATGGGTAATCAAGGGTATATAAAGTATAATGATGATTTAAAGTGGATTCATCTAAATATTAAAGGCTCACATGCGGGAAATATTGTGCCTATAACAGATATTAAACAATTTTCTACAGATTTTCAAGTCCGTAGTAAGGTGGATGATGATCTGGAGTGGATTTCTAAGGGGACTGATGCTCGCGTATGCGGGATCACATAGGTTTAGAGCAGCAATTACGCAGGCATTTGTGGGAAGTGTTATGACAGTAACGGCTACACTATTCATCATCACCATTGCGTGAGAAAAAACAGAGTAAGGAGGGTTGGAAACTATGGTTACTGCCAAATTACTCATAGGGATTTCGTGGTTCACATTTTCAAACACTTAAGCCTAGTGAAAATGGGAGGAGCCCCTTATCAGATCGAGCCCTGTGTGGACCCGGAGTGGAAGAATAATGAAGAGCTTTGGAATCTTCTCAACCAAGGAGGCATTACTAATTTCATTGAGAAGATACAGGGTCATGACCAAAGCATTTCTATGTAATTTATGAAGGACTGGAAAGATCGCAAGGTTGAATATGGCGGACAGAAAAATTTGATCAATGAAGAGTTAATATTTGAAGCTACTGGCCTTGGAATGGATGGGTATAGATTTTTCAATAAAATGATTGACAGGCCAGCCGAGGAGAGGAAATTTGTGGAGGGCAATGAGAAATTGGTTTTTGTCATGGCAGGTTTGTAGGTCAGCTCTATCCCTCCACCTTTTGATGAGGTCACCTGTATGATGGTGAGATACATATCTTTAGAGGGGAGATTTGTCACAGTGCCCTTTAAACATTTGGTGTTCCTTAATCATTTCTGCAGAAATTACACGGTATGCTTCCCTCATTATTTGCTTAATTCTCTTGAGTACTCCATTTTGGAGTTTTAAAAGCATGCTCATGCGGTTCCTTTGCATCAAGGTCTCATTTTCTTGTTACATAAACTGTGTCTTCTTAAGCTTCCCATCATTCCAACCTCCCCCATCTCTATTCCTTCTTTTCACACCACTGCTGCCATTACCACTCCTTCTATCCCCATCACCGCAGTTGCTACCCCTATGACTTCCTTCTCAGCTCCCCTTGTCATCCCCCCACCTCTACTCCCACCCCTTTCACCTCCACCTCGAACAAGCCTATCACTAGATCTTTTAAAAGGCTGAACCTTGATACCCCTGTTTCGGGGAATGTGCCTCAGGACCTGGAGGTTACCCATAATCTCTTCCACATTAGCAACATGGGTTCTCATGAGACACACGCCGAGAGCTCCACTAAAAGGATGGAAGCTTTAGAAACTGACATGTTGCTATTGAAAAATGAAGTCAAGAACTTGACTAAGCAAAAAGGTAAGAGGATGAAGGAGGAGGAGACTGATATTGATAACAAACAGGTTGAAGATATCTACAAAAAACTCTACTCCCTGGACAATCGACTTGGAAAAACCAAGACTCGCCATGATCATAATATGGCTATATTTAGTGCTATTGAGGAGTTTATTGAGCAGCATGTCCACTGTGTTTCTAATCTCAACGGCATTCCAACAACTCTTAAGGGCACAAAAAAAGAAAGCAAACAAACCATTCAACAATTGGATACTACTAACCCTACTCACATGATGGCATTGGTCATGTTCACCTCCTGGCAAACTATCAAATCCAGAATTGCCAAAGCCACCAAGAAGTAATTGTGAATCTACGCTGCTCTGCTGACTTCTATCGTGTTTTTTGCTATTTTTTGGCTGCTCTTCCGCAGTGTTCGATCTGGTTTGACGTTTTGGGGTAGCTGCTCTTTGGTTACACTAGATTTCTTTGTCTTATCTGGATCTTGATCCTTTGTTTTATGTTCTCCATTCCTATTCTGGCTTCTAGGCCCCTTTTTGTATACAAGGGTATAGTCCCTTTCAAAAAACTATTTACCAATAATAATAATATAAAAAAAAACCTATACTATTGAGTAGTGAATTGAAAATAACTAAAGCCACATATCTAAGCATTTGGGAGTTGTTGGTATGAGTGGTGGTTTAATGAGAGGATGCTATATGTGTTAATTACAATTTAACCTCAGCTTGAACTATATTGATTGTGGTTATTAGTGATGTTCCTTTACCTCGAAACTTATAAGTTCTAATGTTACTGATACTAGATACATTGGACGAATGGGTTATCCTTTGTTAAAGAACATAATTATCATTATGCAAGACTTGATATGGACCTAGCTAGAGAAATAAATGATAAGAGCAAATTAACTGAATTAGTACAAGAGTAGTATGAAAATATATCATCTCTAAATTATTAAGTTAATAAAACAAAAAGATAATATCTAGTGCATATATACATGGATTATACACTAACAAGATAGTGGGTAGTTAGTGATGCAATTATATCAAGCCCCATAACAAGGTTATGAGTTAGAATTAATTGCTGATATGGAAGGATAGGTAACACTTGTCTTCAATATGAATTTTTAATAAATAAATAAAATTAAGTTGTATTCTCCAGGAATTGGAGGGCAGGTTGCTACATTTTGGTATTAGAGAGGGCACTGCAATGCTTGGCCTAATGATTCTATTAACTTATTCGGTTGCATAAATCTTTGAGAGTAATCATAAAAAACCAATTTTAGGATTCTAGAGATCATGATTCTCATAGATGATATGGGACAATTACATGAATAATTATTTCTAGAATGCTACACCTAGTTTTGGATAATACATATGTGAATACTTACATCTATTATCATATGCATGAGGTTATTCATGGAATGGTTTATATTCTGGATGTTATGTTGATGAACTTAGTTTAGGATCCCTCTAGTGAAAATGCTCATAGATGGTATGGCACATCCACGAGAATTGTAATTGTTGGTATCCTATTCCTAGATTTGTTTTTTCTGATGTGGAAAATTGGGGATTAAAACCCTTGTAGTAATGAAACTTGTAGTTGGTATGGGATGATTACAAGTAACACTATTGTTTGAATTTTTCTTCTAGTTTAAATGACGTTAATGTGAGAAAACCTAGTTTAGAAAGCTGGTAATCATTATTTTTGTAGCCAGTATAGGACGATTACAATAATTATGATTTCTTGAGTTATACTCTTTGTTTGAATAAGTTTTGGGAAATTAATGGATGCTAAAGGGATATTTTGATGATATGTTGTAATTAGGAATGAAAATACTTGAGAGATGTGCACTTGAACTAAGGGGTGACCTGTGTTAGGGATTGATAGCCTATATAGTGCTTTACATATGAAAAGTACACAAGGTGGATTGGGGTTGACTTTGGATGTACTCAAGGTCTTCCCTTATGATTGGTCAATTGATAAGATTATTTCATGCCCTAGGTTTATACATATGATGATGAACATTTTGTGACCTTGTAATTTGTTGGATATCAGTGATAAGGGTGCAATTCCCTCTAGGATATCCTAAGTATTTGGTTAAAGCATAGTCATTAATGATATGGTTTTTAGGATGTATATTATTCCTACCTCATTCTTAAGTCTACCAGTTGATTGGGTCCCTATTCATATGAGGGTAAGTGCACCAAGATGGTGGACAATTAAGTGGACATAAAAACTTGAAATTTACATATCGCGAGCGCGGTTTATAAACCGTGCTCGCGTAACTATTTTTATAGGCTTGGTGATTTCTGAACCTAAAACCTTGCTCGTGGTTTAGAAACCGTGGCGGTCCTCTGAGACAAAATATACAGACCTGCGACTCCTCCATTTCCCTCATTTTTCCTTTCCAACCACGATTTCTCCTACACCTTTGGCTCTCGCGCTTTGAATACCCCCTAAAAATTACTCTTCGGACTTGTGGATTGTGATAGTTTCAACCATGCCACCAAGACAAAGAGGTAAGCCCTCGATTTTGATCAATTTGTTTGCATTTTAGGTTTTTTGTGATTTTCATGGGTTTTTCAATTTTTGTTTATGTATACAATTTTTTGTTTTGTCAGTTGCTCGACAAGCTTGTAATCCTGCAAACCATCAAAATATTCCTCAAAACCCTGCAAACAATCCTCAAAACCCTCCTCCAAACATAGATCCACCTCCTATGGCTCCTTCTGTCCCCACAAAACCAACAAGAACACAAGCTGATATCATTGGAAAAATCTGACAAAATAAAATTTCCATTGAGAACCTTATTCAGAATATAAGACAAAATCATGCCACAAATCCGTCCCACATGAATTTAGCCAACACATTGCAAACATTGATTGGCGAAGTTGACTCCACAACCAACCAAATAGATAGATGGAATACCTTTAGAGGTGATTGTAGGCAATGGTATGCAAATAAATTATCCCATGCAGCCATAAAAGACAATTTTTTTGGAAAAGACCGCATTTGTGCATTATTTACTGACCCAAGAACCAATGCCCCCCCCCACGAAGTTACTTGCAAATGGTTCCAAATCCATTGGTGCCACGATGACCGAATCAAGAACAATTTTTGGGACCGATGGTGGATGGTTTTTGATTATCCACCATGCAACAACAATGAGGTTCCCCTCTATTTTTTGAAGAAATTATATTGTGAGTTCGTGCTTAATGAGGTCCCAAATTATTTTGAATTTTCTGATTTTTATGGGCGAGGTGGTGGCTCTGCACAGAGTAGACCTAGTGCACGCGTAGGTCAACCAAGGATCCCCCATGCCCCAAAACCCCCACTGCCTTCAGTTATCCCTCCTACAGTGAAGGAGGTTGTGGAGATTGACACACTACATGCATTGAGGGAGCTCACTAACATTCTGACCTAACATAGTGAGTAGATTGCATCTGGTGATGTTGGTGGAGGTGCCAGTTCTAGCTCACCACACCACTGTGGATCATGTGGTGCCATATGCACTGCGGGTGATACATCATTTGCTAGATCACATGATTTCTTTTCTCTAGATGAGATGATGGCGGATGTTTTTGGAACTGGTGCAAACGGATCTTGGTCTTTCACAGGTAAATGTCAAATAAATATTTTTTAATATATATATATATATATATATGCAATAGTTTAATTTATGTTTGAGATTTTAATATATATGTATTTCATTGTAAGTTATGTACATACATGTAAAAACTATTTTTTTATTTTATTTTAAATAGAAAAATCCGGTGAAGGAAACATCTGGCGTCGATATGCTAACTACTGCAGTTGGGCATGTTACAAACGTAAGTTTCAAGTTATACTTAAATTTCAAATTTCATTTGATTGTGCACTTTTATTATTATAATGTTTCACCTGTACATGTACATATTAATATATGTTTGTCTTTTATACGTGTAGGAGCCTGGCGGGTCATCATTTGCTCTAGGAACTGAGGCTATTGGAACACCTCACATGACTTTTATGCAGGTTAGTTTCTCTTTACACTTTGGTTCTAATTGTGGAAGTTCACGTGGATTATGCTTTGGCTCTGTTATGTGGCATTCATGTAGATTAATATTGATTTGTACATGTTTTTTGTATAGCTTATGATTACCAGAGAGACTCCTCCATATATGTAGACTGTGGAGGCTGCTGTAGATACTGCCATAGCATCTGTAGATCCACTAACTAAGGTACAATTTTTCAAATTTGTTAAATTTATTTAGGAATTGTTTATTATTACTTAAATCTACAATATCAAAATTTTGTACATGAAATATTTAATTTGAAATTTAATTATTTGTATGTAGCTTACCCCTCATGAGTCTATTGTTGTCCCTATCATGCGTCAATGAAAAATTGATAGGGATCATGACATTGCGGTAAGATTTCACATGCATTTTAACTAAATTCTAAGTTTCTAAATTTTGAATGTATTTTTAAAATATGGGTGTTAAAAACTTGTTGTTTATGAATGTGCAGGTTAGGTTACAGGCCTGCTTAGAGACGCCTAGGACCACATGGATGAAATCTCGTAGTGGCATCTCCCTCCACTACATCCCCGGGTCATGGACATGTTACTTCTAGCAAGGCGAAGAGAGGGAAGATGTTTCATGATTAGATTCATAGGACGTGGATGTACATAGATATATATATGGGCCAGCTGGTCCTAGTTCATGATTCTTCATAGGACATTGTATATAGCCTTATGTGGCCACATGTGGTCTTATATGTATGACACACTTGGTTCAGATGTACACATGTTATGAAATTATATTTTCATAGACGTGTGTTCAACACACTTAGTTTGATAGATTATATATCCATGTGTTGGTTTTCATAACGATATTACTTCTATGTTTGATTCAAATTCATTACACATGATATCCTTCTATGTATGTATATTCTATGTATATTAATTCTATATGTATGTTTGATTTAAAATTAAAAAACTATGGTGCAACAATAAGAAGAAAATAAAGCATCATATCTCATGTACCATATTCTAGTGCAATAATAAGTTTAGTATGTATGTTATGACATGTACATGTCAAGGACTGAAATTTCACACTGAGTTAGAATATGGAGTTTCATATCATATTTGTCATGAGGTAATTTGGGTAAAAATTTAAGTAGAGATGTTGTTGGAGTTGAATATAGGTAGTGTGACAATCATACTTTAGGAAAAATCTAGGTTATCACAGAACATATGTTCAGTATAATTTGGTGATTCATGTTATTGGGATATTTTCACACACCATACTTGTTGATATTCTCACAAAACTGACAATTATAGAAAAAAAATGGTGTTTATCTTCTATTCATTTGCATATGTGATGACATGTAATATAACATTGGTTATCAAGGTGGATATTATAAGATATGTGACAACAAAGTTAAATTTTATATCCCTTTGACGACAACATTTTTAGCTCACTTTCCAAAGTTGAAAAAGTTCTGATTGTTGAAAAAGTTGAAAATGGTGGGTCATGGCACTGAACTGACTACGCACGGAAACATCCGGGTGGCCAGGTGAATGCTATAGGAGGCATATTTTCAGTGTGTGACAATGTCGTTGCTTCCGTCCTACCTCATTCAGGCAGAGTCCCTCAAGATCCCTGAGACCAAAAAATTGTTCAACTTGGACGGGTGACTACGCGTACTCCGTGGCACCTAGATATGTCTCGTCTGATCCTACACCTTGGTGTAGGGACCCTCTATAATACCTTCGTGGTTTTTTCCTTCTCCAATTGGTGCTCTCACTGCCCTATTGTTTACAAACACACTGAATAGTGTAGTTTGAGACAATTGTAAGGCTATCAAATGATATATTGTGTAAACGGTGGCTTGTGGCACCAAACCAACTGTGTGGACATGTTGGGTGGCTAGGTGAATTATAGGAGGTGTCATTTTGGTGAGTCGTTGCTTCTGAGCTATTCGTTCATAGAAGTCCCTTAAGAGCCCTGAGATTCGTGTGAGTTGTATCAAAGTAGATAGGTGACTACACAACTCTGTGTCACCTAGAAATGTCTCATCCAATCATACACCTCAGCGTAGGAATCCTATATTTAATAGCCTGTCTTGGTTTTTTCCTTTATGATGAAATTGGTGATCTTGCTACCACTATTGTTTGACAAACGTACCAAATAGTGTATTTTGAGACAGTGTAAAGCTGTCAAAATATTTGTAAACGGTGGGGTCATGGCACCAAACCGACTACATGAGCATGTCCTGGGTGGCCAGGTGAATGCTATAGGAGGCATCATTTTGGTGTGTGAAAATGTCGTTGCTTCCAGGCTACCTCGTTCGGGCGGAGTCCCTCAAGAGCCTTGAGACCAAAAAATCGTTCAACTTCGACGAGGCTACGCAGACTCCATGGCACCTATAGACATGTTGTTTGATCCTACACCTCGGTGTAGGGACCCTCTACAATAGCTCTGTCTCAATTTTTTCCTTCTCCAATCGGTGCTCTCGTTGCCCTATTGTTTGTAAATGCGTTCGAATAGTGTAGTTTGAGACAGTGTAAGGTTGTCAAATGATATATTTTGTAAACGGTGTGGGAGACATGGCACCAAACCGACTGTGTAGACATCATTCTGGGTGGCTAGGTGAATGCTAGAGGAGGTTTCATTTTGGTGCACTGACAATGTCATTGCTTCCGGGCTACCTCATTTAGGGCGTGAGTCCCTTAAGATCCCTGAGACCAAAAAATTGTTCAACTTCGACAGGTGGCATACTACAAACGTGACTTTGTGGAATGGGCTACCTCATTTGGTGCGTAGAGACGTCTTTGTATGACTGATCCTACACCTTGGTCTCTAATCATGCTCTCGGCATATAGGGACCCTCTACAATATTGTGTCTCAGTTTTTTCCTTCTCCAATCAATGCTCTCACTGCCCTATTGTTTGCAAATGCGTCGAATAGTGTAGTTTGAGACAGTATAAGGCTGTCAAATGGTATATTTTGTAAACGGTGGGTCATGGCACTGAACCAACTACACAGACACATCTGGGTGGCTAGGTGAATGCTAGAGGAGGCATCTTTTTGGTGCGCGACAACGTCATTTCTTCCGGGATACCTCGTTCGGGCGGAGTCCCTTAAGAGCCCTGAGACCAAAAAATCATTCAACTTCCACGGGTGACTACGCACACTCTGTGGCACCTAGAGATGTCTCATCTGATCCTACACCTTAGTGTAGGGACCCTCTACAATAGCCTGTCTTGGTTTTTTCCTTCTCCAATCAGTGCTCTCGCTGCCCTATTGTTTGCAAATGCGTCGAATAGTGTAGTTTGAGACAGTGTAAGGCTGTCAAATGGTATATTTTGTAAACGGTGGGTCATGGCACCAAACCAACTGTGCAGACATATCTGGGTGGCTAGGTGAATGCTAGAGGAGGTGTCATTTTGGTGTGTAACAACGTCATTTCTTCCGGGCTACCTCGTTCGGGCGGAGTCCCTCAAGAGCCCTGAGACCAAAAAATCATTCAACTTCGACGGGTGACTACGCACACTCCATGGCACCTAGAGATGTCTCATCTGATCCTACACCTCAGCGTAGGGACCCTCTACAATAGCCTGTCTCGGTTTTTTCCTTCTCCAATCGGTGCTCTCGCTGCCCTATTGTTTGCAAACGCACCGAATAGTGTAGTTTGAGACAGTGTAAGGTTGTCAAACGGTATATTTTGTAAACGGTGGGTTGTGGCACCAAACCGACTACGCGGACACATCTAGGTGGCTAGGTGAATGCTAGAGGAGGTGTCATTTTGGTGCGCGACAACGTCCTTGCTTCCGGGCTACCTCGTTCGGCAGAGTCCCTCAAGAGCCCTGAGACCAAAAAATAATTCAACTTTGACGGGTGACTACATAGACTCCGTAGCACCTAGAGAAGTCTCGTTTAATCCTACACCTCAGTGTAGGGACCCTCTATAATAACATGTCTTGGTTTTTTCCTTCTCCAATCGGTGCTCTCGCTGCCCTATTGTTTGCAAACGTGCACCGAATAGTGTAGTTTGAGACAGTGTAAGGTTGTCAAATGGTATATTTTGTAAACGGTGGGTCATGGCACTGAACCGAATATGCAGACACATTCGGGTGGCTAGGTGAATGCTAGAGGAGGTGTAATTTTGGTGCGCGACAATTCGTTTCTTCC
Organism: Taxus chinensis; assembly: GCA_019776745.2. Classification (NCBI taxonomy): domain Eukaryota; kingdom Viridiplantae; phylum Streptophyta; class Pinopsida; order Cupressales; family Taxaceae; genus Taxus; species Taxus chinensis. Next base: position 325,756,077 of record CM034155.1, on the reverse strand, counting down.
AGGATACCTCGTTCAGGGAGTCCCTCAAGAGCCCTGAGACCAAAAAATCGTTCAACTTCCACGGGTGACTATGCGCACTCCGTGGCACCTAGAGATGTCTCATCTAATCCTACACCTTGGCATAGGGACCCTCTACAATAGTATGTCTCAGTTTTTTCCTTCTCCAATCGGTGCTCTCGCTGCCCTATTGTTTGCAAACGCTGAATAGTGTAGTTTGAGACAGTGTAAGGCTGTCAAATGGTATATTTTGTAAACGGTGGGTTGTGGCACCAAACCAACTGTGCGGACACATCTAAGTGGCTAGGTGAATGCTAGAGGAGGTGTCATTTTGGTACGCTACAACGTCGTTGCTTCTAGGCTACCTTGTTCGGGCGGAGTCCCTCAAGAGCCCTGAGACCAAAAAATCATTCAACTTCGACGGGTGACTACGTGCACTCCATGGCACCTAGAGATGTCTCGTCTAATCCTACACCTTGGCATAGGGACCCTCTATAATAGCCTGTCTCAGTTTTTTCCTTCTCCAATCGGTGCTCTCGCTGCCCTATTGTTTGCAAACGCACGGTAAATAGTGTAGTTTGAGACAGTGTAAGGCTATCAAATGGTATATTTTGTAAACGGTGGGTCATGGAACAAAAAAAACTGCACCAACACATCTGAGTGGCTAGGTGAACACTAGAGGAGGCATCATTTTGGTGTGTGACAATGTCGTTTCTTCCAGGCTACCTCGTTCGGGCGTAGTCCCTTAAGAGCCCTGAGACCAAAAAATCATTCAACTTCCACAGGTGACTACGCGCACTCCATGGCACCTAGAGATGTCTCATCTAATCCTACACCTTGGTGTAGGGACCCTCTACAATATCCTGTCTCATTTTTTCCTTCTCCAATCGGTGCTCTCGCTGCCCTATTGTTTGCAAACGCGCCAAATAGTGTAGTTTGAGACAGTGTAAGGTTGTCAAACGGTATATTTTGTAAACGGTGGGTCATGGCACCAAACCGACTATGCGGACACATCTGGGTGGCTAGGTGAACACTAGAGGAGGTGTCATTTTGGTGTGTGAAAACATCGTTTCTTCCGGGCTACCTCGTTCAGGGCATAGTCCCTTAAGAGCCCTGAGACCAAAAAATCATTCAACTTCCACGGGTGACTACGCGCACTCCATGGCACCTAGAGATGTCTCGTCTGATCCTACACCTCAGGCATAGGGACCCTCTACAATATCCTGTCTCAGTTTTTTCCTTCTCCAATCGGTGCTCTCACTGCCCTATTGTTTGCAAACGCACCGAATAGTGTAGTTTGAGACAGTGTAAGGCTGTCAAATGGTATATTTTGTAAACGGTGGGTCGTGGCACCAAACCAACTATGAAGAAACATCTAGGTGGCTAGGTGAACACTAAAGGAGGTGTTGTTTTGGTGCACAACAACGTCCTTGCTTCCGGGCTACCTCATTCGGGCGGAGTCCCTCAAGAGCCCTGAGACCAAAAAATCATTCAACTTCGACGGGTGACTACGCGCACTCCATGGCACCTAGAGATGTCTCATCTAATCCTACACCTTAGCGTAGGGACCCTCTACAATAGCCTATCTCAGTTTTTTCCTTCTCCAATCGGTGCTCTCTCTGCCCTATTGTTTGTAAACGTAATGAATAGTGTAGTTTGAGACAGTGTAAGGCTGTTAAACGATATATTTTGTAAATGATGGGTCGTGGCACTGAACCAACTACGTGGAAACATCTGGGTGGCTAGGTGAATGCTAGAGGAGGCATTGTTTTGGTGCATGACAACATCGTTTCTTCTGAGCTACCTCATTCGGGCGTAGTCCCTTAAGAGCCCTGAGACCAAAAAATCATTCAACTTCCACGGGTGACTACGTGCACTCCGTGGCACCTAGAGACATCTCATCTGATCCTACACCTTGGCATAGGGACCCTCTACAATATATTGTCTCAGTTTTTTCCTTCTCCAATCGGTGCTCTCGCTGCCCTATTGTTTGCAAATGCACCGAATAGTGTAGTTTGAGACAGTGTAAGGCTGTCAAACGGTATATTTTGTAAACGGTGGGTCGTGGCACCAAACCGACTGCACAGACACATCTGGGTGGCTAGGTGAATGCTAGAGGAGGTGTTTTTTTGGTGTGCGACAACGTTGTTGCTTCCGGGCTACCTCGTTCGGGCGAAGTCCCTCAAGAGCCCTGAGACCAAAAAATCATTCAACTTTGATGGGTGACTATGCGCACTCCGTGGCACCTAGAGACTTCTCGTCCAATCCTACACCTCGGCGTAGGGACCCTCTACAATAGCCTGTCTCGGTTTTTTCCTTCTCCAATCGGTGCTCTCTTGCTGCCCTATTGTTTGTAAATGCGCCGAATAGTGTAGTTTGAGACAGTGTAAGGCTGTCAAATGGTATATTTTGTAAACAGTGGGTCGTGGCACCAAACCGACTGTGCACACGCATAGGGATGGTCTTGTAAACACTTAGGGAGGCATCATTTTAGTTCTCTAAGCTCCAGGTCCTTCTGGGCTACCTCCTCCGGAGCCAAGAACCCCCTCCACAGGTACATAAATCATTGTTAATTGCTTCTCTTTTCTTGTAAAACAATGAAAGCTTCTCTTAGCTTCGAGAATTTATAATTCTCTACTAACAGTGCCAACCACATGAAGGTGGAAGCTTTTCTGGCACCACTAACCTGCATATAAAAGTGTTAGTCAAAGAAATTTAAGTTTCAAATCAAAACCATACTAGATATATACAAAATACACAAATTTAATAAAATATATGAACTTAAATTTATCTAACTAACAAATTTATATATACCAAAGAAATTATATATACCAAACATGAGCATTGTAAATTCATTCCAATGAACCATCAGGATCGGATCTACTTTGAATAGCGGACATGATTGCTTCATGATCTGACTCTCAAACCTTCCAAAGAATCTTGTTATTAGGCCTTCCTCGATATCTATACAGCTGAATATTTGTCGCTAGAACTAGATGCAAATATAAGAGTATTTTCCTGTGTGTCTCAAAGTCTTCAAACACCCAAACAGAGGAGTTTTTTAATGGATACCATCGAAGCCAAGTTCCAGTAACTACCACTGACCCTGTAGGGTACTCAATATCTTCGCCATCTATAACAGGAGAAGTCAACTTCTTTCTTTCCTCAATGCAATGACATAAGAAATAGTCTGTTCCTTCTTCATTGTCTTCTGTCGCAATAACTGCAAACACATGTCCTACAAAAAAAGGTTTCAACTCAAATTTAAATTGTACATATTAAAATTTCAATGGACATAACTCAATACAAAAATTTTAAATAACCATAAATACCTTGTTGCACCAAAATCAAAATTTCGTCAAAGTCCTTGGATGTTGCAACTTCATCTGTAGAAATAAGTCGTAATGCTTGTGGAGGTTGATAACTAGCAAGCGGAGTTAGAGGCCTACAAATCCATCCATCGACCCATTCTTGTGAATCACACTCAGCAGTGACAAATTCGATACAAGATGCACAAAAACATGTCAACTTTCTTGTCCATGTGGCCCACGAAGTAGCATCTGAGCTACAAAATGAGTGCATATCACTGGACCCAGTGAGTGTCATACAATCCTCGTAGTTAGCAATTTTTTGTTCCTCTATCAACCAAAAATATCTGCGAACCGTGGAAATTTCTTGAGAACCTCGGGCCATGTTGTCAATACACCATTCCACTATGCTCTTTGCATCTTTCAATTTAGCACCATCTTTGTACTTCAACTCTTCTCTTGCAAGATCTCTTTTCACACATGCCCCTGCACCGTCATGCTCTCCTTTTCCATGTCCAGCCTCAGTGAAACTCTAAATATGTTGCACACCCATCTTGACGTGCATCTTGCTCATCCAATAAAACATTCGTGCATTCTTAAACTGAGACGTGTAATTATCTGACCATATATAATGTTGTTTGAAGTGGATGTCCCTATCAGACAAGTTTCCATAAAATAACTGGAAACACCCTTGCACAAATTCAGTAGAATGAGTACGATCATCACTGATATAAAAGTGGTACTCTCTTAAAAAAAATGATCATTCTCTGTACTGTCAGGAGAATGTATAAATGCTATATGCACAAAAATGACAACTTGTACTGAGTTGTAATATTGTGATTGAACCTCCATTTGTGGTTGCAATGTGTAATTCTCTACAAAATCGACCACTGAAACAATAGTACCAATAGGAAATGTGTCTTTGCATATCTTGAACTGTTCATCCAACCATCGAGCTCTGTGTGTATGCCTAGCATACTCATAAACAATTTCATCCTTAAATTTTCTCATAAATTGAAAAACAGGCATATGTTCTGTAACTAGCTCACACCATTTAGACTCTTTTCCATCTTTCAACTGGTATGCAACTGATTTATATTTATCAAACTCAACTAAATTATTTCCTATTGCACCTTCAATTTTCTCATGGATGTAACTTTCCAATTTAGGTAATCCGCCACATGTACCACAACTTCCATCTAAACAATCCTGACTATAAAAAAATTGTCCAACTTCTTTTTCACAAAATATCGTAGGAATGAAATCCCTAGAAGATATTGGTGGAACTTGAACACCACATTCCGATAACATAGTTTCAGAATGCAAAATAGAAAGAATACATAAAAATTTAGCATAATGCATAGCAAATTCAACATGTTGCCTACAACAACAAGTGGTGCGAGTGTGGTTGATTTTCACATAGAATGGTTTTAACATTTCAAAAAAAATGTTGACTAATTTTAATTTCCAGATGCTCTTGTTCAAACTTACGAAAAAATTGAGTTTGAGTCATATCTAAGAAATGCTTTGGATGTGGTTTGCGATTAATAGAACCAACTCTCCATTTTACAACATCTCTTGTATTAGGTGAAACTCTAGTGTTATCATGCCAAAATTTAATAACTTCTCTTATAGCATCAGTATTATATTTATCATTATGCAGTGCTCTAGCAGAAAATGCCCAAAAATGGGTGTTATTGAGTGATTGAAGGATATTACGTCTTTCAATTACTTTCATTAGAGTTTTTCGATTAACTTGTAACATTCAACTTGTTTGCATAATCAAACATTGTTTTTTAATTGATTCACTTACAAGACTAGTAGCAAGTACACGATGGACAATATTACTATCCCTAGTGCGTCTCTTGACACCAACAGTGTGATATGCATCATGAAGGTTTTCAACAATTGTAGAGGTTTGACCATGTATATTAGATGTTGTCAATCCTAAGGTGTTTAATATAGGTCTCATTTTATTCAATTTCATCAAACTAACCAACAATTGACATCTTTGGGAATCATTTAAAATTTCAAAATGATTATCCCAAATTTTAGTGGCTTTTCTTCTGATTTGCAGTTCAGAAAGTTTGTCACACATTGGTTTCAAAATGTTTTCATCAATTTCAATAAAATAATTAGGTTTCTTATGGAAAATATTAGGAGGTGTTTTTGTCAAATTTTGTTTGTCTATAGTTTCAACCTAAATTTCTTTATTCACATTTTCATTGTCTCCTTCAATTTCAACATTTGCTACATCACGAGTATTTAATTCTTCTTCAACATTGACAGTAAAAACATCTTCATCACAAGTATTTAATTCAACTTCAACATTGACAGTAGAAACATTACCTGGTTCCTCATTGCTTACAATAGTAGGGGTTGAAGATGAACCTCTTCTTGATTCACGAAGATTCCGCATTCGCTCAACATTTTGAAATTTGTTTGCCTCTAATTTGTTTGGTGTTTTTTTACTTAATGACTTCCTTTTTTGACTTCGTTTCTTGTCTCCCATGATGTTTTACTTCCGGTGATAAGAAAAACGTGTAGAAAATGACAGAATTTCACAGTAATTCATACGGTAAAGTCAAACAGTAAAAATCACATGGTAATTAGAACATTGGGATGCATATAAATATGATTTATGAACTGCGATTGCGATTTATAAACCGCACTCGTGGTTTTTAAAGCGCGATCACGGTTCTTGTTTAAAAACCTGGGATCGCGGTTTGTAAACCACGATCATGGTCCTATCTGTATCTTCAAATCTGACCCTAAGGCTCAGGAAATCTTTGTTTTGCCCCAACCAAAGCTATGGAAGGTCATTATGAAGTGTAAAGGGTCAAAAAACTTCAAATTTTCTCTTCCACAGACTTGAACCATGCTAAAAAACTGAAAACATTTCACAAAAATGGTGCCATCACGTAGGGGAGACTATTAGCTTTATAGAAATATTGATTTTAAAGTGAATAGAATAAGATAAATATCATTTTATAATTTTTTACTAACAATAGGTCTTTAAGACATTTTTTCCCGTGAATGTTCATGTCTACGTTTAAGACTGCAACTTTTGTTTTGCTTATTAAAATGTGCCAAAACTTATACCATCCCAAGCGTGGAGAAATTCTATACACGTTAAAAAATATTTGATTTCGATATTTTTTGATATAGTTATGGTGGGCAAATGGAAAGCACTCCTTTTTCTAAATCTTTTCAGACCACTTTCATGGAAAAAATCTTTAAAAAAAATATTTCTCGAAAAAATACAAAATAAAATTCATCCCAAGATAGACAACTACATCTAACTTTTCACCAAAGGAAAAAAAAATAACAAGATTTGGTCATCCAAATTGCGGGCAAACAGACTACAATCTTATAGGTTTTTTCAAAAACAAAAACCAAGTCATATAATTATAAGTGTTTAATATAGGTAAACTTGTCCGTTTTTAAAAAAAATTAGTATTTTAAAAACTAGATTCTGGATGCTACGATTCATATTTATATAAATTTTTCTAATTTTGAGTGCATGGTTGAAACTAGAGACACACAGTTCTTTAGATTTATCAATCAAGGATACAAAGTTCCTTGTTGATCACTATGCTTGCAAAGTGAAGGATAGAGAGATAATAGAGGAACACATGAGAAAGGTATGGAATAAATGTAACAATTATTTTTTGTGTTGGTGATACAAGGCTCAACATCCAAACCACAATCCACAATTGTTACAGAAAATAAACTTTCAAAATCTAGGACCCTTTAGAATGGAATAGCCATTCTAATTTATAGCATTGTGAATTGCCTCCTCATCTACGCCCATCATGACTCTTCATGTTCTCATTCAACTTGTGAATTTACATCTTCCTAAGAAGTGAAGAAAATAAGTTCCCTTTATATAAATCAAAGGGGATTTTACAATACAACTTTAGAAAGTCACTTAAGGGAATGCGGAAAATTACCATGATTACATACAATGAATAATTATAAAGGGGGAGAGAAGAAAGAGGGGGAAAGAGAGGAGAGGGAATAATTTGACTGATTTAATGTTGATGAAGGGCTTGCTGATCTGAGGCATGGTGATCGCAATCTCCTCCTTCAAGTGGATGCATATATACCTCGATCTATCAAATGAGTTTTTATAAAAACTATTAATAGACCTCCTTATGTGATCTTGAGACAAACATGTGCATCAGTCATGGTGATTCCTTCTTGATCTCACAATCAAAGTGAGGATCACTCTCTTACTCCTTAGTCTTTCACAATTGACATTGATGATCACAACCCAAATCCATGATGCTTGAATGAGTGTTTAAGAACATTGTTATGCAAATGTTGTCACCTAAAGTCAGGATGGTTTCTTGTTCTCAATTCTAACGTCTCTTTATGGAAAAAAGGATGAGATCTTGATTAGCTCACTTGACTCAACCAACTCACCCATCTCAACTCAACCAACTCACCCAGCTTAACCCAGCTAGATCATTGGAGAGATGATGGTGGATAAAGACCTGATGATTCTTTATATTTAATTTCAATAGAGTCTTTTTTATTTTTAGACTGCAAAATGTCCCCGACTTTCACCTATTGCTACGTGTTACGTTTTCTCTTGCTCTTTGACACAATTACGACTAGGGTGATGCTTCAGGATCCTTGTGAAGGATGAATTTTATTGTTTGAGATGTGGTATAACCTTAAAATCATGTGAGTATGGAAAAAATAAGTGAGAAGAGGAAAAATGGAGACAATTGTAACTTTCTGCAAGAAAAACTGAGATTTTCTATTTTTAGCAGGTTTTAGCTAGGACTACTATTTTTGGCAAATTTTCCCTATTCTCATTCCTTGATGTTTCTTTCCTTTCTAGAGGACCATGTATGTTGAGAATCCACCTTATTTAACCCCTTAATATTTTTATTCATGCAAAACCATGGGTACATTCTATTTTTAGTAAGTGCACCGCGGGTGTCGGATTGCAATGAAAGTGGTCTTAAAATTTTGGGTTTTATTCCAAAATTTACCACTCTAAATTTTGGATGATTTATTTGTCTAAATGAGTGATAAAATGAATTTTTCATCAGATGGGGAAGAATAGTGAGAAAAAAATAAGTCCTACATATCTAAAAAATTAGAAACTTCATCATGCGAAAAGTGGTTTAAATAAAACTAGATTTTTCAAAGATCCTTCACTCCAAGTTTCAGATGATTTCACCTGTTAGATTTTTGGAGAATCAAAAATTAATTCTTTGAGGGAAGAGTTTTGATGAAAAATACATTCCTCAATATCCCTATAAAATAGGGACTTCATGGCACAAAAACTAGATTATGTGAAACTAGATTTTTAGGGATCATTTCCTCCAATTTTCAAGTGATTCCGCCTATCGGATCCTCGGAAAATGAATACAAGCCTCACTATCATTTTTTTTTTAATGACATCAATTAATGGATGTTTTAATATTTTTTAGGTGAAACAATGGAGAATGGATCGAGGATTCCAAATAGTTAGTCAAAAAATGAGTTTTCATGACTTTCTTGCTAACTACAACTTGATTACAGGTGAGAGAAAGCATGGTGAGTTGAAACTAGGGTAAAATGGCTTGGTATGGGGTGAATTTTTGTGTCCCCTTGGGAATGGGGAAAATAAGTGCAAGAAAATGTGCCTATAGGAGATGGTGACAAGTGGCACAACGTGGTGGAATGAGAGTGAGATGGAGGAAAACAACATATAGAGGAACCTGAAGAGGGGATAGAGAGTGGTGATTTTTTTTGTCCCTTATTTCCCCTTTGGAATGGGGATAAGAGGTGAAAAAAATTCACCTCAAGGAAATTGTGCCAAGTGTCAAACAAATATGCAATGTGAGGGAGATAGGGTTTTGCCAATTTAGCACTCTGGGGGCTACAAATTGGGCATATGGAAGAAAAAGGAGGAGATAGAGAGGGGAGAATTTGTTGAGTTGTGGAGATAAATGGATTCATAAATAACATGCTTTAAAATTTTTTAGGTTTACACATTAACCAATGCCATTCACCTAGGAGCAACTGACGTCGGTTACCCGTGTGTGAATGTTTTTATTTTAGACGTGGGTTCTAATCCGACCCTTGATTATAAAGGTGATTGGATGGTTGTAAATGCATAGATAATTTCCATAATGTTTGTATATACTTATAAGCTAGAAAGCTAGGGTTAGAAGGTAAGATTTGTAAGAATTGATATTATTGTAAGAAGATATTCTTTGAGAGAGCTGAGAGAAGCTTGAGAGGAAAAAGTACTGTACACCGGGGGAGATGTGAAAGATTGCAAATCTTCATTTTATTTTCTCTGTAAAGCAAAGAATAATAGATTGGTTGTTTCTTGGTGGACATAGCCCACACTGGGTGAACCACATTATATCTTGTGTATTGTTCTTCTAGTTTAATTTCCATGTTTATTGCTTGTATGCTTAAATTGAATATAGATATGTAAAAAACTGGTGTGTGTCCAACCCTAACAACTGGTATAAGAGATTTTTTGTTTGAGGGTTTTGCGTGTTGAAAAATTTATTTACAGAGGGATTTCTGATTGAGTGAGAGCACATCAATGATAGAAGCTAACAAATACAAAGTGGAGAAATTTGACGGTTGTAATTATAAATTAAGGAAGATTCAGGTGGAATATTATATGTATCAGAAATATTTATATTTACTATTGGATGTGAATGAAAATCCTACAAAGATGATTTATAAAGAATGGAAGATTATTGCCAAAAAGGCTCTAAAATCTATAAGATTGAGCTTGAAAGCATTTGTAGCTTAGAATATTACTAAAGCAACAAATATGGTAGATTTGATGAAATATTTAGCTAATTTATATGAAAAACCAAGTACTTCAAATAAAGTTAATTTGATGTAGAAATTATTTAATTCAAAAATGCAAGAAGGTTGATCTATATCAAGCCACTTGAATGATTCCCATTCTATTATAAATTAATTAATATCGGTTAATATTCCATTTTATGATGAGGTGAAAGCACTTTTATTCTTATGCTCTTTGCCAAATAGTTGGGATAACTTGGTAATGGTTGTTAGTATTACAACATCTACTACTAATATTTTAAATTTTGATGATGTGGTTAGTATAATCCCTAATGAAGAAATACGTAGGATAAGTACATGAGAGTCATCATCTGGAAATGATTTGAATGTAGAAAGTAGAGGAAGGTAGAAGGAGAGATACACAAGAAAGAATAATGGGAAATCAAAGTCTAAGAATGGTAGATCTAAATCCAGAGGTAGAGGAATAACTTGTTGGAATTATGGAAAGAAAGGACATGTAAAGAAGGATTTTTGGTTCAAAGGAAAAAAGAGAATCTACCAGAAAAAGGTAAAGAGGAAAATTTTGCAACCGAGGTAATTCAAGACGCCCTCATTCTCTCCTTGGATAATAAAATAGAATCATGGGTTTTAGATTCAGAAGCTTCTTTCCATGCTACCCCTAATATGGGTTATTTCAGAAATTATGTCTAGGGTAATTTTTGGCATGTTTATTGAGGAGATGAACCATACAATATTGTTGGTAAAGGGGAAGCTCATCTAAAATTACAGAATGAAAATATATGGATATTGAAAGATGTGAAGCATGTTCCAAGCCTCAAGATAAATCTAATTTCTGCAGTACAACTAGGTGAAGCGGGTTGCATGGTTACATCCACAGCCGACTCTTAGAAAGTTACCAAGGGAGATATTTTTGTGGCAAGAGGCAAGAAGGTAGGAAAATTGTATGTCTACATGTATTAATAATTCCTTTCGTGTTCTATCTACTTCAGATTTAGATGCAAGCATGTGACATGATCGACTAGGCCATATGAGTAAAAAGGGAATGCAAATATTAAATGCAAAGGGTAAGTTATCATATTTGAAAAATGTAGATCTTAATTTCTGTGAGCATTGCATATTTGGAAAGAAAATAAAGTTATATTCCTTAAAGTTGGGGCAATAAAGAAGGAGGCAAAATTGGAGCTTATGCACTTAGATGTGTGGGGACCATCCCAAGTAGCTTGTCATGGTGGATCCCAATATTTTTTGACTTTCATTGATGATGCCAAAATAAAGGTATGGGTTTATTGTATAAATCTTAAATCTGTTGTTTTTAAGACTTTTAAAATATGGAAAGCCCCTATAGAAAATGAATCCAATTTAAAATTTAAATGCCTTATATCTGACAATGGTGGTGAGTACTGCAACAAGGTTTTCAATGATTACGATTCAGTGAATGGAATGCGTAGAGAAATAATGGTCCCTAGAACCCCACATGAGAATGGTGTGGCTGAAATAATGAAAAGAACTATCATGGAACGTGTAAGAAGCATGAGAATATATGCTGGATTACCCTTATAGTTTTGGGCAGAAGCAGTAGATATGACAATATATTTAATCAATTGTGGGCCTTCAAGTGCACTAGATGGTGGATACTAGAAGAAGCTTGGACAATAAAAGAGGTAGATCTTTCTTTCTTAGAGTATTTGGTTCAGAATCTTTTGTGCATATTGATAAATAAAATAGGAATAAGTTGGATGATAAATCCAAGAGATGTACTTTTATTAGTTATGGCTTTGGTGATTTCAGATTCCATTTTTGGGATTTAGATGATTCTAAGATTGTTAGGAGTCATGATATTGAATGAAATGAAAATAGAATGTATAGGCATCATATTTTGATACCCAAGGATGAACCAGTGGAAGAGTTTGTGGAAGAAAATGCATTCTCAGATTTAAAATTAACACCTACAGGTATCGGTGTCAATTACAGTAACCGATGTTGGCAGACACAATACTGACATCAGCAACCAGAACCGACATTGGTAGCAGAAGAGCAGGACCGACGTTGACTACAAATTCCTGGCGTCGGTCACTATCAGAGGTCAACATGAATGTACATGATGTACAAAATGAGCCTCTAACACTCCATATTTCTATGAGAAGTTCACAACGGGTAAGTACACCTTTAGAAATATTTACACCTTCTTTATTTTATCTATTATTGACTGACAGTGGTGATCCCGAAAGTTTTGAAGAAGAAATGCAGGAGGAAACCCGTAAGAAGTGGGAGCATTACATGAATGAGGAGATGGATTCCTTGAAACAAAACTAGACATGGGATTTGGTTAAGTTTCCACCAGGTAAGAGAACATTGTAGAACAAATGGTTTTATAGGATCAAAGAAGAAGGGGGTGAACAGAAAAGATACAAGGCAAGGATTTTGGTAAAAAGGGTTTGAACAAAAGGTAGGTATTGATTTTAGTGAGATTTTTTTCTCCTGTAGTAAAAATAACTTCCATACATACTGTTTTGAGTTTAGTTGTAGTAGAAGATTTACACTTATAACAACTTGATGTTAAGATGAATTTCCTTCATGGTGATTTGGAGGAAGAGATATATATGCAACATCCTCTTGGTTATGAAGACAAGGGTAAGGAGAAACTTGTGTGCAGGTTGAAAAAGAGCTTGCATGGGCTCAAACAAGCTCCAAGGAAATGGTATATGAGGTTTGCAAGTTTTATGCATGAGCATGGTTATATGCAATGCGAATCTGACCATTGTGTTTATTTCAAAAAGTTTGAAAATGGAAGCTATATTATTTTTTTACTATATGTAGATGATATGCTTATTGCAGGATCTAGTATGTAGGACATTTTTGAGCTTAAAGAAAAGTTAGCTCATACATTTACAATGAAGGATTTAGGAGCTACAAAGAAAATCCTTAGCATGCAAATTCATAGAGACAAGAAGAACAAAAAATTGTATTTGTCTCAGGAAGATTATATCAATAAGGTGTTTGAAAGGTTTAATATCCAGAATTCAAAACGTGTAAGTACACATATGGCTAGACACTTCAAATTGAACAAAGATCAATGTCCTACATCACACGAGGAGGTTGATTACATGATACGGGTTCCATATGCTTCAACAGTTGAAAGCATTATGTATGTTATGGTTTGTACCAGACTAGACATTATACATGTAATGGGAGTTGTGAGTAGATTTATGGCTAATCTAGGTAAAGAGCATTGGAAAGTAGTTCAATGGATACTCAGATATTTGAGAGGGACATCTAGTATGTATTTATGCTATGGAGGGTCAGATACTTATTTATACGGATATGTTGATTCAAATATGGCTAGAGATTTTCATGGTAGGAGAAGCACAATTGGATATGTATTCATAGTAGGTGGCATGACAATTAGCTAGCTTTCAAGAATGCAGAAGGGTTGTGGCCTTGTCTACTACATAGGCCAAATATGTTATAGCTATAAAAGCTAGCAAAGAGATGATATGGATGAACAGGTTCATGGAAGAGTTAGTAAAGGAGAAAAAGGATTGCACATTATATAGTGATAGTCAAAGTGTGATTTCTCTACAAAATAACTCAGCATTTCATTCAAGAATGAAACACATTCAGTTGAGATATCACTTCATACGATGGGATTTGGAGGATGGGTAGCTAAAATTGGAAAAAAATCATACAAATGAGAACCCTGCATATATGCTAAAAAAGTCATTGGAAAAAGAGAATTTGGAGCTGCACTCCACTTATGTTGATCTTCAAGTTTGAGACTTGAAGAGGAAGAAACAAGATGAGGAAAGGATCGAAGGATGGTGTTATATGGTACAGTGCAATAATTGATCTCCAAGTGGGAGATTTTTGAGTTGTGAAGCTAAATGGATTCAAAAATATCATTCTTTAAAAACTTGTAGGTTTACATAGTAACCAACATTGGTTGGGTAATCAGCTTTGGTCACCTAGGAGCAATGAACATTGGTTGGGTAACCAACATCGGTTACCTATGCATGAATGTTTTTATTTTAGTCACGGGTTTTAATCCAACACTTTGTTATAAAGGTGATAGGATGGTTATAAATGCATATATGAGTTTCCCTAATGTTTATATATTCTTATAAGATAGAAATCTAGGGTTAGAAGGTAAGATTTGTAAGAATTGAGATTATTGTAAGAAGATATTCTAGGAGAGACCTGAGAGACGCTTGTGAGGAAAAAGTACTGTACATCCGGGAGAGGTGTGGAAGATTAAAAATATTCATTTTATTTCATCTATAAAGAAAATAATAATAGATTGGTTGTTTCTTGGTGGATGTATCTGTCGACACTAAAATTTTCCTCCAAAATTTCTATTTCATTAATGTATGTATTAGGAATAGGATGTTGTTAAGTGTAATTAGTAGTAGCGTCCGATAGAAGATAACGGCGCCGTCAGTACGGTGCCGCCAATAATGTGGAGTACGGTAACAGTCAAAATACAATAGGAATGTTGTAAAAAGTAAATATTTGTCGTAAGTGGTCCGGGTAATGTTAAAATGTCAAAGTTTGGGTAATTAAAGAAGTAGGGTCTACATGATTAGGAATTAGAAATATCATATTGGTAATAAGGACAAGGAGTGAGGTCATAAATATTTTGTGTATTTTATTTGTAAAAAGTCTAAAAATGTGGAACCCATGTAAAATGATAAGGTTTATCTTATCTTAATAGATAAGCTTACATGTACAGATAAGAGTTAAGGTATGGAATATGATTCGTCAGAGTGGATTTCTTATCCTATCTTAGAGATAGGATGGATAAGCCTGGAAGTTCTATAAATAGAGAGGCCACCCCCCTCATTTAGCATAGAAAGAAGTAGTGAGAAATATTGTAGGAAGTGTGCGAAGGAAGCCATCAGTTAAAGGTGTGTTGAAGAAGCCATCAAGAGGTGTAATTGTAAAGTTTCTCCCATAGTCTTGTTGAAGTATCTCATGGGTGAGATTGTAACAGTTTCATGTTAATATTATAATTTATTTTGATCTTTCAGATTTTTTGTCATTCTGTCTTATCATAGTCGATGGTATTCTTGTGTTCGGTTGTTGTTTTGTTTCCAGATTACATCCACCAAACTAAAGGCTGTGCATTAGTAAATAATCATAGCACGAGGAGTTCCCGGTGAAGAATTATCATAGTGCCGGATTGGTGATGACATATCCCACACTGGGTGAACCATGTTATATCTTGTGTATTGTTCTTCTAGTTTAATTTCTGTGTTTATTGCTTATATGCTTAAATTGAATATAGACCTGTACAACACTAGTGTGTGTCTAACCCCAATAGAATTTTTGTGTCCCTTTTGTCCCCTTATGAATGGGGAAAATATGGACAAAAAAGTGTGCCTCATGCTGGAGGTAACACACATCCTTTGAAAATTTGGCTAACTATGAGAAACACACCTACAAGAGAGACAACTTGAAGAGATGATTCCCAGAGCTCCAAAATGACTTTTCCCATGAAAATTTATATTATTTTGACTCCTAGGACTATTTAAAAAAAAATGGGATAGGTTTCAGAGTCTAATTCTTCTTTTTTATTTAAAAATTTACCCCTTTTTCTTTAGGATTACAGGGTATGTGTGCACAGATTAAACTGCCCTCAAAAGAAAACATGTCTTATGAGAAATTTGAAGCGTCCAAAATATGTATAATTTCTATTTATTTCCAATAACTATTTTATTGACTCCTAACTCCTTGTAGATCTCCAATAATCATATGTTGAAGTCCAGGTTACAAATTTAGCTATACACTCCTTGCACCTTAGAAACCTGTTGCCACCCAGATTGTCCCTAAACCTTAACAAATTCTTTAAATATTCCAAAATAATTTCCAACACCTTCATATCTATTCAATACCAGTTTGGATGAGTATGGGATTTTTCGTTCCATCCCAGAGGATGCACACTAGTCCTAAAAAGGTCAACATTAGCCTTTCCAAGCTTATCAAATAACTAACCGTTCTAAGCACTTTACCGTATGAGATGAATGACCTTGTCACAAAATTTAACATAATATGAAAAGCTTGTTCAACACATAAGAAGGATCTCCAAGGTAAACATAAGGAAATTTTATTTAGAGAGGGGTTTGAGAAGGCTCATAGGTCAAGTATTTGTAAAGAAAGACCATGGAAATGATAGGATCGAGAAAGGTAAGTATTAAATATAGTCATACCTCCCTGGATAATAGTTATAATAGTTGAAGGATTTGATTAAAAAATATTGACCGAGGAAAAGAATCCTCTTGCAATAATTGGTGTTCTCCTTACTCAAAGGAGTTATCAAACCAAAAGTTAGATTAAATGAAAAACATGAATCCTAACTTGGTTATAACTAATATAAATCCTTAATTGGACATTTAAAGACTTGATTTTGATGGAAGGAAAGAAAATAAGTTATATATGATATTGGTTATGAACGGTATGCAAAGTGATATCGTTAGATATAATTTGATCCATATGAGATATCAATATGAAAGAAAGACTTATAAAGGTTAAGTTTATACACTTGAATACTAATTTTTGGTTTTAACCGAGTAGTTACTAAGGGATAAATGTTTGAGAGCATATTGATAATTTGTTAAATAAATTCAATAGGAAAATGTATAAATTTAGGGTCAGTACTATAATTCATCATGACAGGACCTAACATGGTTACTAAGGAATGGAATGAGGCTTGTTGGATTATAATAAAATCAATAGGTAACTATATGCCTCACCAACATGGTAAGAATGAGGCATGGACATATTAACGAGAACTAAAAGAAGTGTGGATAACCTGAAATATTGAGTAGTGAACTGATAATAAATAAAGCCACATCTTTAAGCATTTATGAGTTGTTGGTACGAGTGGTGCTTTAATGAGAATATGTTATATGTGTTAATTATAAGTTACCCTCACCTTGAACTATATTGATTGGGGTTATTACTGATGTTCCTTTTCCTCGGAACTTGTAAGTTGTGATGTTATTGATAATAAATACATTGGATGCAGGGTTAACCTTTATTAAAGGTATAAAACATAATCATCATTATGCAAAATTTTATATGGAACTAGTTGGAGAAATAAATGAAAATAACAAATTAATTGAATTAGTACAAGAGTAGTATGTAAATATATCATCTCTAAATTATTAAGTCAATACAACAAAATATAATATATAGTGCATATGTATGTGGATTATACATTGACGAGATAGTGGATAATTAATGATGCAATCACATAAAGCCCCATAACAAGGTTATGAAGTAGAATTAACCACGGGTATCAAGGATAAGCAACGCTTGTCTTGTGGTAAGAAATTTTAATTAAAGAAAAAAAATTAGTCATATTTTCTAGGAACTAGAGAATGGGTCACTACATCTAGGATGAATTTCAAATCACTCATGGATCCATCATGGACGCTCTTTATGGGGGCTCTACACTCATGGATCATATACTATTCAACTACATTAGTCACACATTACTAATTTTTCCTAGCAATGCTCCCTTTATTTGGAGCAACTCTCATTTTTCTATTTTTCCTTTTTGTCTTAACCATAAATTAATTTCAAAAGATTAATTCAATTGATTGAACTAGGATTGATTATCATATATAATAATTAAACCGTGTATACATTTACAATGGAATCTTGGACATTTGCAAGCATTCTAATTTGATATATCAATTAAAATCACAAACGGGGTTTAAAGAATGACTTATCTAGTATCATATCAATTTCAGACTATGTCACTGCCAGAACTGGGAAGTGTGAAGGAATATGAATGAACCCAGATCAATTATTTGTGATATTTATAAGGGTGTTGGACCATACAAAAGGTTAGGATTGTATCCCACTACAGACACAAAATCTATGCACTTGGGCACTATTATCCAATTTTACGCACATGGAAAAATTGGAAAACAGGGCCTTATTACAATCAAATCACGACATTGGTCCCAGGGACCCACTTCTGGTCAACAGTGTCAAATCAGGAATAAAGAGATGACTCCTCGAAGGAGCTTGTGCCTTGTCCTAACTCGGTCATAACTCAGATCACAAGCCTTAGATGAGTTCATGAGTAGGAAATGTAAGCTCAGTAACTGAGTTTGGCTTGTCGTAAAGGAATCTCGATAGGAGCGGAGGATGTTTCGATGGTTGGCTCATTGAGGCAGAGAAATGACGAGCTCGACTTGGTTTAATTCAACATGGAGAGATCGATGCTTCCTCGTTGGAATATGAACTCATTTTTAATGACTCGACGGAGACAATAGCATAAATGACCGAGCCTGGTCTTGATAAGATAACCCGCAAAGAGAAATCATGTCGAGTTCGCGGTGAGTCATAGTTAAAGGAATGAGTCGACCACCATACATAGAGGTCGATATGATGTTGCTCGCAATGAGACCAATGGAGCTCAAGCTTGGACTAATAAACCACCATGCATAGAGTTGGATAAAATGTGAGAAACGAGATGAAAGTGGAGGTAACATGCCTACTTCACTAGCTTGCAGCTTCATCTATAACCACCATATCAAACCCATGGGCTAGGCACTGGAATAACTTCATAGCCACTACTAGAAACAGTAGTGAACACAATCTCAGCATCATTCGCAAAACTTGCCTCAAGATTTGATCGAGCTTCTTCCATGGAAGCGACTTTCCAAAGTGAAAAGGTGAGACAACTCAACTAAAACTTTATCTTGTTCTTCTACTACAGCGGAAAGATTTTACAACAACTGATCACGACTGTGGTCACATGCAACTAGAACATCAGGATCAACACCAATGGTTCCTTGGGATCACCTTGCGGCAGCTGTCGTAATCAACTCTCTCTGGAGGCCACTCATTTTCTGAGATAAGTTTACTTCTCTACCCTGTAGCTGCTGCGTATAGCCAATTACTTCCTCACGGCACTTTCCTAGGAGAATTTCAGTTCTACACTCAAAGCGGCCGAGCATTCGATGCACAGGCATGTTGCAGTATAGTAGAAGCCTTTTTGAGCACTTCCAACAAGTAAGTTGTCCAACTATGTTTTTATCTGTTCAGCATCGAATGCATCCTCAAATTCGGGATTTTCCTTCAAGATATTTTTATGAAAATCGATTAAGTGACAGTGAGAGTGTTACCAGGAGACCTGAGGAAATTTATTACAAAGATTCTCTATCGAGATCTTACTTGTTTTACGATGTAACTCATGGAAGTGGATCTCATAGAGGTGGAACTGTTTCATATCAGAATATTCATGGAGCATAATTTTCTTTGCAATTATATGAGCATCTTCAACGAGTCACTAAGTTGGCAGGCATAAAGGATTCTGTTGGAATTATCACACCTTACAAGCTACAACTGAAATGTTTTCACCGAGAAAATGATGTCTCCTCACGCTGAGCGGAAAAGTGGAAATCGGTGGCCATTTATCCAAAACAAAATATGGCCAAATGATAATGAAACCCCGCGCTCCAATCCCAGATGTGGAAAATAAGGCGAGCAATGCCAAGTGGGTTTTCATGGATGGCAAGCCAAAGAAGAAATTCCACGTGAGGGAGATTTAGGAAAGCACCGCCAAGTGGAAATATTGGATTGGAAAACCATGATCAAACTTCCGTGAATGGGAGAAATTAGATCAAACTGCCAAGTGCGTAGAAATATTACGATGGCTATCCAACATGATACTTCCGCAAGGGCCATGTAAACAGAATTCCGCGCAGCTTGGAGTGGTCCGAGTCTTTGTGCGCGTCACCGGGAGGATTAATAGGATAGTTGTGAATTGGAGTGGGTCATGGGTTAAAAAACGCGACGTGATACCAATTTCAGTGGAGGCTACAGGCATACCCAACCAAGGCAGATACGTTAAAGGCTCATCGTGGCTCATATGCGAAGAGTTTGACGGGAAAGCAATGCTTGCAGTTCGAACTCATCTAGATGGAAAAGGATGCGTGTTGCATGGACTGTAGATTGGGTTCCATAGGTTCACCACTGTGAGGAAGAAAGTGTCTCCTTTCATACAGATCCGCCCTCTGTTAATGGATTCCACATGAACTGTTCAGGACTTTGCAATGGCTTTGATAGCTGCCACGACCTTCTCCTCATCCTCTGTACAGTTCTGAACATGATGTGGTTGCGAGACAAACTCCCACGCACAGGCAGCAGGCATGTTGCAATACAGTAGAAGCCTTTCTTTTGAGCACTTCCAACAAGCAGGTTGTCCAACTGTGTTGTTATCTGTTCAGTATCGAATGCATCTTCAAATTCTTAGGCTTATCCTTATTTTGAACTCAGTATCGAATAACATCTACAGGAAACAAATATTCACTGCCGTTTACAATGGATTGGAGTCATGCTGTTCAAGACTTCATAAAATTTCCCTGAATCAGGAGATGAAGGTTTATTACAGTGCAGAATGAAACGATTCATATTGCTCAGCACTTCTTCTCCTAGAATCGAATTGAATGTGAAGGTCAACTCTGAAATACCTGGTCGGCCATTTTGTATGCCACATCTTTGTCACTTGTAAATGGTCTCTTTGAGAAACTCTGTGGGCAGTAGGCAATATTTATACCCTTCCATTATGTACGTCCAATCAGACAATAAAAGTATTCTTTTACCAGGTTCAGAGAAACTGTGTTTTTTTTTTTTACAATGGACGATTATACTGCAGTTTCAAGCTAATTTTATCTAGCTTATTTCTATTAGCTTTGATCCACGACTAAGGAAGAATTCATATGGTTGTTACCTATACATTTTTCCAAGGTCCTCTTGGTTGCCCCAGTGGTTCAATGTATTTTTTGAAGGGCTCTTTGACCAAAAATCAGTCTCAAGGGTGTCTATCGACATGTTATGGGCATGAGCCTGGGTCATCATCATGGCAGCATTAGGTCTTTATTGATAATGGCATTTTCTCATCATTTGGAAGGTGCAAATTGTGCTTATTATGGAAAAGCCAAAACATTCTTACTACAAGTGTTATATGATAAGGAAGAACCGTGAGCATTGTGGTAAAACCATTCTTTTTAGAAATATTGGGTTAAGCTCGGTATTCAAGTGAGTTTGAGCCCAGGAAAGGTAAGATCGTTTGTTGGATGAAGAACTCGGTGACTTCGCAAGGAGCTCGTGGTGATTTTTCATGAAATTTGAATGTGGAATGCATAAATGGCCTCGAGTTAACAGAGGAAAATGATAAGAATCGAGTTTGATAGCTCACTATTTGAAGGACTCAATGCAAAAGAGCCCGATTACCAAAGCAAGGAAAGAGATAGTGTGGGGTTCAAAATCGATTGCAACACCGAGTTAGAGGATTCGAAACTCAACGAGTTTGGTTATGTGCAGACTCTATCCACATGGACCCCCCTCCTCTTCAAGTCAAATGGGTCAACGGGGGGGTCCCGACATTATGTTAATTAAATTAATATTTTTATTTAAATATTTTAATAATAATATTTATTATTATTATTTAAATATTCTTTTAATTAATTAAGAAGACTAGGTCATCAGGCAATTAATGACCCATGATGGAACCTTCTCAGGTGGTTCAACTAACTATAATAAATACATCATGGGCCTTCATTTTAGGAATGTAATTATGACCATTTCCTCTTCTTTCTCACATATTCTTCTATAAATGTAAGTTGGAAGCTCATTTCAAAGGGTTCCAATAGTTCAGACAAGTTGGACAGTTAGATATCTCAGGAAAGTGTATACTTTTCAAGAATCCTCTCTCTTCTGCAAGTTGTTCTTGTGTGTTGAGAGAACTTTCAAGCCTCCTCTTCAAGACTGTAATGGCAACTATTGCCTCTTCTGAATGTATGATGCATTGTGCATGTTATTGAAGCAATAAAAGTGTGTGTTTTGTGACTAATCTCGGTCCTTTCATCCTTCTGTGCTTCTTTGTGCCTTTCTCATACTTGCAGGTACACTGTGCAAGTTTAAGTTCTATTGCAGGTTCTTGGAGTTCTGTGCTTATCGAGTGGTGAAGTATTGCATGCAGTTGAGTTGTGGTGTCTGTTCACCCTTCTTGAGTTCATCCTTCTTCACTGGGAAACTGGTATATTTCTCAGTCTGATAAAGTTTAACAAAGGGAACGCGTGTCTCTTAGTTTGTGGTATCCTGTACCCTCTCTAAGTTGCAGTAGGTGAAGTTGACCTGTGGTGCACACACCCTCTTCAAATTAACCCTTCCTGAGTCTGAAGACACCCTTTATTTGGTGCATCACCATCCCTAGTATAGTTTCATTTCTGTAAATCTCTTTCCCTAAAACCCCATGAAAATGTTAGCATAGGACTAGATAATCATTTTTGTTACACTAGGAGTAGTACAACACTTAGTTTAGGAAGAGGAAGCCGGCCTTCTCCGGAGGTTCACCTCGAGCCCAAGTCCCACAGCTTGAGAGGTGATCCCATGTGTCCCAATCACACCGAACGTCCTATTCACATCCTGGCCATTCGGAGGGTGCAGTGATTTGGCGACAACAGGCACATTTCTAGGTCCTAAAGCATACTGATGTATACATGATTCCTAAGTAAGAAAAATAGTGGCTGACAGTTCTCCTTTTGGCTTGTTTTTCTTTATCTCTTACATTCTTATTGGTCTTACACATCTTACAACCTTTTCAGTAATTGAATGATTTATGTTTTATGGACTTGGAAACTAGCACCCAATTAGGATAGAAGTGCCTAGGAGCTCCTGTCCCTCATAAGCACTCCTAAACCTCTATTCCTTCTTCTTACTCTTTTGGGTCCCTTTTACTTCTTGGTCACCGTTTAGTACTTTGGGTTGTCCCTTTCAATTTCCAATTATGCAATTCAAATAAGGGAATCATATATATACTTAGTTACATATTCTAAATCAAGGTTCAAACACTATAAACATTATCTTTCATCACCTAAGATTGCATAAAGGCACAATAACATTACAAGGAATTCATCTAGCACACTAATACAAGGAACAAGGGGATGCATTTATCTATATACATAACATATGAGGGGAAGTTCATTTTATTCCATCACACACATTTGTATATTTGGAGTAATCTAGATCTAGTTCGTTATCATAGTGCAACTTACATAAGGGAAACCTAGGGAAGCATTACACACTCATACACACAAAACTATATGTAGTCTGAGATGTAGTGTAACATTTGGTCGTAATATCACTCTTCGGGTGGCCATCGGGGCTAGTCTCAATCCCCATTCTACATCTTATTTGTTAGGTTTTTTATGGTTTGTCACTATGTGTAGCTAGTTATCTATTTTGTAGGTTAGAGGTATGACCATAAACATTTGAGTGAAACCATAGAGAAAAATGAATATCAACAACGAAGTTTTTCCAGCCCAGAAAAGAAAAAAACCTGAGCATCTGAGTAGACACTAGTGCCTAGTTTAGTCACTAGCACCTAGGCACTCTTATACTCCTGTGGGCACTTCTAATCCTGTGTAGTTCTGAGTTTTAGAACCCTTTATGAGCCTTGATGACACTCTTTCCAGTCTATTCCAGTATTTACTCAGTCCAGATCACTTTAGGCTTACACGAGAATGAGCTAAGTCACCTTACCTCTTCTCATTTTCTTAGGGTCTTACATTTCTTTGATATGCTTATTATTTGTGTCATTACTATATTGTATCATCTATAATAACATCAATTACAATAAGTTACTATGAAATTAATGTTTAATTTAATTTATATTAAATCGTTTGGTGAACCCCAACTCCTGATCGACAACTGGGATCCTTATTTTGCCTCTTCTATCACATTTGTCTTTCCCTAACCCCAAACCCTAATTACATCAAGGTTAATATTTCTATCTATTGTCCATCATACATATAATCCACATGTTTATTTCTAGGGTTTCATCCTTGGTCCTATCCTATGGGTCACTTTCTAGTGCTCTTATTTCACAAATTACCTTTTATTTCATATCATGGCCACTAAATTTCCTCAAGTCTCCTTGTTTCCATTACTTCAAAAGAACCCAATTTGTAAAGATGCTCTCACAACATCCATACAAACAATGTACCTCCCTCACGATATGTCAACTTCACAAATAAGTGCAATTTTCAATCGTATCTCTAAACCTCCTCTTAGTCCTAATAACACAACTAATCAATCCATGTTTGAGTGAATTAAAACTTTACACCATTTATTTCAAGATAAATTTCAAGCTATGGAAACCATGATTACAATTCCTTGCATAGCTGAAATCAAACATCTTAAGGCTGCTTCTCATGCCCATGCTAGTTCTTCTTCTACACCTAATCCTAATCCTCATGTCTACTACATGTGATCATACAAGTGAGGCCAAGGTCTTACCACAACAAGAATCTATCAAGTTTGATCAAAATTACTAGGTAAACAATATATTCTCTCTGAGATCCTTAATCACCAGTTAATTACCTTGCCACCTACTCATTAATACCCTCCTTACTGGCTTACAAACTACAAAGGTCACTCGTCTTGTACAATTATTATAAAATTAATGGACATCATGACAATGATTGCTATACATTTAGAATGAATAATTAGGTAGCTTGAGACATCAAGGATTGTATATCATTTTGCTACACAACATTATACTACACACTCATCTGCAATTACCAAACCCTAATCGGTTCCCAAATCTGATCCCTCTATGTATAATGAGCATCACACCATACTTACTAATTTTCCTTGTCTGGTAATTCAAGAGCCACCTATCCAACCTAGTACATCATACAAAATTTATAAGTACCTACCCCATTAACTCCTCCTATTGTGTCATTTTTAGTGTTACCAATCACAAATATGTAACCGCCATTAAAGGAAGAGCAACTAATTCCCCCGCCATAAGTATGCAGACCACTCACCAAACTCCCAAGTATAAACTTATAATTACTTTTGATCTAGATAATGACTATGTCGATGAATGGGACCTAGACAAATCTTGCGATGTTAATGAACCATTTGATGTGTCAGATGATCATTTATGCACACATTAGATTTCAATCCTAGCGATGTTGTTCAACTCTGAATCTGATGCTGGTCATACCCTTGCTTCTACTTATTATAATGATGACAATAAAATTTCTTATGACACATTTCCACATCTTCCACCATGGCATGGTCTCTCTACCATCATCACATAGATCTCCATCACTTGCGTACACTTGGGGGACAATCAAAATTTTCCCCCATAGTTGACACATTCTAATCATTACTTGTCATATCTATACTACTCACATACACACATATACATTTAGTTTTTCTTTGCACTTCAATTCCATCAATCTAGCAACACTTTCTCTTATCTACACTATGAGTCACACCTTCCTACTTCTATATATTCTTATGTCTTCCCTTTCTACTTATATGCTACACCATTTACACTTTACTACTCATACTTACTTATGGATCCTTCTATTGATGATATACATACTACCATATATATACAATGGCATACATCCTTTTGTTCACTATACATACTATAGTCTATTTTTTCTTAGAATGATCACATCTATTTTTCAGCAGCTTCTTTCTATACACACTTGAGTGGCATCAAAACATCCCCCCTCCTGCACTTGCTTCTTATACCATTTGTTATTCCTATCTATACAACACAATGTTGCTACTACATACTTTACCCAATGACACACTCGTTTTCTCAAGGTTCATACATAAATATTGAGGGCATTAAATGAACCTCACTCGCATGCTTGGGGGCATCATACTTTCTCCAACCCCCTCCATTACTATTTGTTGTCTCTATCATAGATCATATAATACACTTCAAGCTTTGTGTTTCACGATAAATCAATATCAATCACATATAATGCCTTCATTACCTGATGAAACTCTTGTTCTATGGGTTCATGACTTGATTATTGAGGGTGTAATTCCTCCTTAACCTTCTCTTGTCACATCTTGGCTACTCTCACACTCTATGTTTTATGTCTATCTTTATGAGCATCACCACATCTTTGGTAAACATACTTTACCTTAATTACCCAATGATGCACTCTTGTTCTACGGTTCATACTTGACTGTTAAGGGAGCATTCCTAATGAAACTCATCTCATAGACATCTACTAGGGGGAAACGTGGCTCCTCTCATCTTCACATCTTACAACATCAGATTCACACAACATTTACACATCTTGGTTGCTAATTTCTCTTGTTAACTTATACTATTTACATGATACACTTTATTTCCCATGATGGTTGGATACTTAGTATGTCATTATCTTTTTCTATACACACATGTGTGTTCACATGGTATCTTGAGGTGAATGCAGGACTTTCACATATTTTCACACGATGCATGATGCTCAATATTTCTCTTTACCAGTCTCGCTAAGGATCTTGGGGGCATCTACCTTTGCTACTCTTATACTCTACACGTCACAAGTCCTATCATGTTAGAATATTTATTACTTTTCATCACTATCACTTACTTCTTCACTAATATATACATGCTTTGACATACTAATTATCTTTCTAACATGCTAATGGATGCTTCATGTGTAGCATTTTCCTTCCAGGATACTATACAACCATGGTTATATGTTACTTCTTGTTTACTATTGCTTTCTATTATTTGTGGGATATGCCATATGTTTTGCTTGATCATTGTTTGATTTTGTCTAATTTGACCATGATTGTCTTATGACATCGTGAGCGATGTACCATGTATGTAACCTAGTTTTCACGACACCTCTTATCAACATAGTTGTTTACTACATTGTTTTATATTTTCATGCTAGCTCTTTTACACTAACTCTTGTTTCTATCCTATCTTGTTTTCATGTGCCTTGTTTTCTACCATACACATCCCCTACCATATGTAGGTATCCAATCTCATGATATGTATATCATCTTTTGGTCATCTCATTTGGGCTGCCTCCTCATATTCATTTCATATGCACCCCAAACAAGGGGGACATCTATTGGGTGAAAAAATCACCCTTCCAACATCTTAAAGCTACACATAAGAATAATATAGTACAAAATTGACAAAAACACATAGTCACAGAGTGGTCTAGAATTAGACTTGGATCACAAGCACAAGTGGACACTAGTGCCCAACATAAACATGAACAGTGAGCATTTAGTGTTGGGTGCTTGTCATCCACCTTGGGTGCTTGTTTCCTAGGGGGAAAAATCAGACATAGTTCTCAATTCAACACAATTTGGACAACAATTTTAGTATAGTTCTACAGTATCAGGACTTACTTTCCTTCACAGTTACAA
The DNA here is from genome assembly GCA_019776745.2 of Taxus chinensis. NCBI lineage: Eukaryota > Viridiplantae > Streptophyta > Pinopsida > Cupressales > Taxaceae > Taxus > Taxus chinensis. The sequence goes on along the minus strand of CM034155.1, from coordinate 325,728,748 downwards.
AAATTTAGTCAATAGTTACATTTTATTACAATTCAGTTATAAAATGTTACAAATCGTGGACATGCCATCTGCAGTGGCATTTATTTGAGAAGCATCATGGAAGGAGAGAAAAATATAACCTCTCTCCCCAACACTCTTCTCTTGGCATGAGATCGCCCAAAAAACTCACCCTTGGTGTGAGATTGCCCAAAAAACTCATCTTGGCATGAGATCACCCAAAAAATTCACTCCATGAGATCACCCTTCAGAAATAAGACACTCAAATCCAACATCTCTATAGAAAAAAGACACTTTATATCCTATACTCTCTCATACATCAGGTGTATTCTTTCCTTATATACTACTTTTACACACTTTTTTACTTACTTATACATACATTACTCTAATTTTTCACATGACTTTGACTACTCTTTTACTCTTCTTTTGCAGGTCTGTACTTAAAAGCAACAAGAAGAAGCTCACGTAAAAAAACACAAGCTCCAACAACATGATACTACATATACACTTCACCCCTAGGGTCTACTTCCTTTCCTAAATACCACGATTCACATTACAATCACTCCACGATTCATTTTCTCACTTGAATACAGTATCGGCTACACTTCTCTTTGGTTTACAAGGTACACATCTTCTATCTACTTTATGATATCGAGTATTCACTCAACAACATAAAGTGGGGGAAAATGTAGACACAAAATCTATGCACTTGGGTACATTTCTAGGTCCTAAAGCATACCAATGTATCCATAATTCCTAAGTAAGAAAAATAGTTGTTAACAACTCCTTTTGGCCTTTTGATTGTTTTATCTATTATATTTACTAGCTGTTACACATCTTACAGCTCTTATCAATACTTGACTGATTTATATTTTGATGACCTCAGATACTAACACATATCTAGGACAAAAGCACCCAGACACTCCTGTCCCTCCTGGGTGCTCCTGACCCTTCTTTATCCTTCTTCTTACTCTTTTGGGTCCTTTTCTCCTTTTGGTCACCTTTCAAAACTTTGGGTCAGCCTTTTAGTTGTCAATTACTAAATTTAAACAAGGGAATCATATATATAATTATTTACTTCTTCTAAATCAAAGGGGCCAAATACTATAAGAATTATATATCATCACCTATGATTGCATTAAAGGCATAAGAGAACTACAAAGCATACATCTAGCACACTCATACAAGTGACAAGTGATGCATTGATCTGTATGCACTACATAAGAGGGGAGTTCATTCTATTCCATCACACACATTTTCATACTTCGTACATTCTAGATTTACCCCGCTATCATCATGAAAATTTCACAACAAAAACCTAGGGCATCATTACACATAAAAGCATGAAGAACTACATGGATTAGTGTAATGCTTGGTTGTAAGTTCATTCTTTGAGTGACTCTCAGTGTTAGTCCAACTCCCCATTCAAAATATTCTTTATTAGATTTGAAGTGTTTTGTGAGCATGTGCAGGTAGATATCTATTTTATAGGCTATAGGTATGACTGGATACATTAGAGCAAAACTAGAGTGATAAAGAGAGATCCATGTCGAGGCTCCTCTAACCCCAAAAAATCTAGAATCTTAGCATCTAAGCAGACACACGCGCATAGCCCAGTCACTAGTTCTCGGGGCATTCTTGTACTCTTTTGGGAGCTTCTTTCTAGAATAGTTATGAATTCCATAACCCTCAGTGAGCCTTGACAATATTGTTTCCATTCTATTCCAACAATTACTCAATCTAGATCATTCCCAGATCACACAAAATTAGCTAAGTCATCTTCCCTCTCTCATTTTATTATGGTCTTACATCTTTGAATGCTTGTTGTTTGTCCATTAATGTATATTATCATCTGTGTATCATTATTTATAGTAATTTACTTTGGTATTAAGGTTTAATTCAATATAGATTAAATCACCCATAAACCACCTATTTATGGAAGAGAGATGGAAGCCTCATAAATATTATTGATGTTAAATCAAATAAGGTATAGTAAAAATGGCTACAATATTTATATATATTGGACAACTGAGTACAAACAAAGAATAAGTTACATAGTTGCAGTAATAAACCTGATTACAATAGCTTCCAAAATACATCCAGGAAGCATGAATAATGTAATATAAATAAATGTGAGTGTTACAACTATGTAACAAATAATCCTACATGAATATAATAAAAAATACAAATGGTTATGCACTCATAGCCATATAATAATGATAAAAACTACCTAGTTACCACAGTAAATACTAAATTAACCTAGGTAAACTATGTTTTACCTAACATTCCCCCCTTAATTTTGCACTGCCTCAAGTGATGTGGAGAGGAACTCTCTAAAAAAAATCAAAAATGTCATGTGAAAGTGACTTTATGAAGATATCTACTCATTGTTCAGCTATTGGGAAAAATTGAAGTTGCATATTGTGTTTCAAGACATGCTTGCATATGAAATGAATATGTACCTCAATGTGCTTTTTTATCTCGTGAAATAATTAATTGCAAACAAGTTTGAGAACAACTTCATCATCTACATACATGGTAGTAGGTTTATCTTGTGGTATTCCAAGTCCTTCTAGTATGCGACATAGCAATATCACTTCGTATACAACTCCACATGCAACACAATATTTGGCTTCTATAGAAGAGTGAGAAACAAATTTTTGTTTCTTGCTTCCTCATGATATCGGTCTAGATCCCAAAAAAATACAAATCTAGAAGTGGATTTCTTGTCATCAATTTTACCTCCATGATCTGAATCTGAATATCCAGTCAAGAAGAATTTATTTTTCTTCTTGTATTCTAGACCAAGATCTATTATACCCTTGAGATATCTCAAGATTTGCCTTACTACCTTCCAATGAAAAAACTGGGTTCTTACATGAACCTAGAATGATAGCTCACTATAAAGATGATATCTGGTCTAGTGTATGTTAGGTAAATGAGACGCCTAATCAACTATTGATAGAGAAATTCATCTACCACAGGAGATGGATCTGAATGAGATAACTGTAGTCTCGTCTCCATAGGTGTAGCAACAAGTGTCCAATCCATCATCCTCAATTTCTTGAGCATCTTCTTCATATAATTTAACTGATAAAAAAATATGTGATTCTTCTTTTCCCATACTCCCAATCCAAGACAGTAGTGCGTGAGCCCAAGATCTGTCATGTTGAACGATCATTTAAGATCTTTCTTCGTTACATCGATCATCTTCACTGAACTTGTAGTGATGATTAGATCATCGACATAGAAAAAAATAATCACAATCACCCCCCTTTCTTTTTAAGGTAGAGATTGGGATCATGTTGATTTCTGATGAATCCATGCTAAATGATATCCTCATCAATTTTGATGTACCAAGCCCAGGGTGCCTGTTTAAGTCTATACATAGAGTTTTTGAGTATGCATAACTTTTTTTCTTTTCCAAGTACAACATAACCCTCAGGTTGATTCATGTAGAATCCTTCCTATAGATTTCCATTCAGAAAGGAACTTCTCACATCCATCTGATGGAATTTCCAACCAAACTATGCAGCTAGAGAAAAGATAATCCTAATTGTTTTGATCTTAGATGTGGGAGAAAATATCTCCTCATAGTCAATGCCTTCCTTTTGTGCATACCCCTTTTTTACTAGTATTTCTATGTACTTGTCTATGGTCTATTATTATTTTTACTTTGTTTTGAATATCCATCTACAACTAATGGGTTTCTTCCCTGGTGGAAGATTGACAAGATGCCAAGTGTTATTTTTCATCACTGACTGATATTGAACATCCATGATATCTTTCCAATATTTTAACTATAGGGATTCTTGGACAGCAGAGGGTTTAACAAATTCAACAACTCTACTTGTCAAAGAAAATTCTACTTATTCTCATGTTTTACCATGAGTTCATGGTCCAGTGGTGGATGTATCCGGTGGAGCATCCAATTTTGCATCTTGGATCATGTTAGTATGCCACTTGGGCATATGTTGTACTGCTCCGTTTGGTCATGGTATTGTCTGATCATCACCATCATCTCCATCATCATTGTCATCATCAATGGGAACATCAGTTTCTATTTTTGCAACAGGTGAGTCTAGAGGAGGAGTCTCATCTTCCTTCTTCTTAAATAACTTAACATATCTACTGATGTGGAATTTTTTGGTCTTTGGATCCATCAATTTTTACGTAAGAGTCTCTTCACTGTAGCCAATGAAGATGAGTTTCTGTGACTTCATATCAAACTTATTTCTATTCTTTTTAGGTATGTGCATACTAGATTTGCACCCAAATACTCTGAGGTGTGCAAAAAATGGCTTCATCTTTGAATATGATTCACGTGGCATTACTCCATCAAGAGTAACTATGGGAATTTTGTTCAACAAATAAAAATTTTCCTTTAAACTGCTTCTGCCCAAAATGTTCTCGCTAGTCCAGAATCATCGATCATGCAACCCACCATTTCCATGATAGTATGGTTTCTTCCCTCAACAAAACCATTCTACTGTAGTGTTTTTGGAGAAGAAATCTATCGATGAATCCTATGAGCTTGAAGGTAGGTGTTAAAATCATTATTGGGGAATTCCCTCCCTTGATCTGAGTGGAGAGATCGGATATGATGACCAATATTGTTCTCTACAACCACTTTAACTGTTTTGAAGTTCTCAAAAGCTTCAATTTTCTTACAAAAAAATAATCCACATTTTCCTTTAATAGTCATCAATACAAAGCATGAATAGGTTGTATCAGACCAAAAATATCGATATGAAGCAGATCAAGCTTATCGTGAGCTTGATAAGTAATCTTTTGGAATGAAGCTTTGTGTTATTTTCCTTTTAGGAAGTGAGGACACTTATTTATATCCTTCTGGAGATATGGAAAACCTCTCACCAGGTTGTAACGACTAAGTGTTTCGAGATACTTGAAATTGATGTGACCAAGTCTCCGATGCCACAACTATGTTGATGAAGAATTCTTAGCCACAAGTGCCTGATCATCTTTGTGTACAAAGTCAAGCTAGAACATACATCTCACATTGGAGGATTTGGTAATAATTTTCGAGCCTCTTGATTCATCTCAAATCAAACACACAAGTTCTTACTAGAATGAATATTAAAGTCAATCTTTAGATTATGATTTAGAAAATGACTCACTGATAGTAGATTTTTTGTTAACCTAGGGACATATAATGCATCTAATAGTCTACAGTTACGTGAACCAAGAGGTTGAGAAATGTTCCCAATCCCCTGTTATGTGTATGAAAAATGATCACCTAATGAAACATGGTTTTTCGAAGGCATGTCCCTCATGGTAGTAATCCATTCTATGTGCCTAGTCATGTGTCAAGTGGCTCCTGAATCAACATACCAAATAACACTAGATGACATGGATGGTTCACTGGAATAATTAGTGTACATGAAGTCCTCATTTTTTGAATTCTCTTCTTGCCCAACTATATTTCCTTGCTGACAGGTTTTCTTTTCCAATTCACCATATTATGCCCTTGATTGTAGTGTGTATGTCCCTTATGATATTGCTAATTTTGAGGTCCATAATTACTTGACTAGCCTTTCTTATATGTATTATATCAACAATATTTCACATCATGTCCTCTGTTGTAGATAAGACACTTCTTATTTTTCTTATCCCCATGATAATGCTATTTTCGGGAATTTTGAGAAGAATGAAATTTTCCTTTTCCTTTTCCTTTGTGATGAGAAGATAGTGCCTACTCCTCTTCATCATCTTTATTATACCTAACTTCTTGTTGTAGTAGATTCACCAGCTTATCAAAACCAATTGTTTGATATGAAAAGTTTAGGGTCATCAAAAAAATGTGATAAGAAGGAGGGAGTGCTCTCAAAGCAATGGGAACAAGAGTTGTATCAGTAACCTCCTCTCTCAGGGCTAGAAGTGATTCCCTCAATTCTAAAAATCTTCTTAAGAAAGCTTCCACTTTCTCATTCTGTTTGAATTTCAGTGTGTGTAACTGACTCTGAAAATTTAGAATTGTGTTATTGTTTTTGGCCTCATACACTATGCCCAACTTATCCCACACTTCTTTGGCTGTTGTGGCATCTCTAATGTGGGGTTGCACTTCATCAAACACTATGATCAAGATTATGACTTTGGCCTTCTTATTGGCCCCATCAAACTTCCTTTGTTGAGTTGCATCATCTTGTGATCTTGTTACAGAACTATTCATAATAGGCCATATCTCTTCATACTCAAGTTGTGTTTTGATCTTAGTCTTCCATGTAGCAAAATTATCTCCTCTTAGGAGTTTTGAGTCTGGAAGAAAGGACTTAGGGGAATTGGTGCTCATTTTCTGAATTCACTCACAAAGGGTAAGGATCTTATCACTCCAGGTATGTGGTCTCCCAATCTATATACCATTAGTCTGATATATTGAACCTTTCTATATACATGCCCTTCTAATATACCCATCAGTACATGGAAGAAGCTCACCCTTTCGATATACTTGGTACTTGAAAGAGGTGCTAACGTATGTGAAATAATTTGATATGTGATACCAAGACAATACTGAAAGGAGTCTGTGTGATTATTGACACCGGCTCAAAGAAATATCCTCATACATGTGCATAAATTTGCTATATACTTAGATAATTTCAGTGTCTAGATTTATGTCATGCAATTATTCATAGATGGATGGAAGGGCTCAAAGTGTGTGAACTGTGTCCTTATTACTCCTTATCGATTTATAAGGACGATTCCTAGACGACGTTGTTGCAACTATATTAGGCATTAAGTGTAGTAATATCCATTACGAATTTACCCATAAGCGCTTTCTAGAGGAATTGTATATACCGGATGCTACGAAAGAGATTTGAAGATCTCGTGAGTGTTACAGAACCAAATTTTTACTGATTTTGTTTACAAATGTCTACCAGTTTTTATCAGTTACAATGTTTGTGGTTGGATACAATAACTTGAAAATTAGTACAATCCACTGAAAATATACAATTACATCCAATATGTAGAAAAATTGAATGCAGGTAATTTTTTTTTTTGTTTTTTGAGGCACTGGACCCTAGTGGTCTTTGAATCTCATAATGGCTCTCAATGCAAAAAACTTTAAAAAGACAACTAAAATGCAATTTTTAGATGTCCCCCCCTTTACAAACAATGCTCAGAATCACTTTTTAAAAAGATTAGGAGAATTTTTTTTTGGCCCAAATCAAGTTTTTTCTTGCTAATTTTAGGTAGAGGTTTAGTAGTAACTAGTGGCTTAGTGGAGGTTTTTGACCATTGTAGTTGGTGGTTGCTACTAAAAAAACTACTAAATTTAAATAGTTTAAAAATAAAGAGTTTTGGGGGGAGTTCAAACCCTTATCCAATGTAGTACCAAATGCGCATATGCTAAGAAATGAAAAAATTATATTTAACCTAAAAAAAGGACTGACCCTTTTAAAAGTAGACGTGGCGCTTTCTTGAAGATCCACATGTCATTTGCTTAGAGGGGAGCAGATTAGGGATTCCAATTTTGTAGGATTTGAGCTCTTTATATCAATATTTTTTCATTGTTTTGATTGAAAATCACCACTTCATATTTTCTTTCACCGTTTTGAATGATCTGTTGTTTGGTTGCTCCATCGCTACATTTTATTTTCTTGCATGTAGGTCGCAAGATCCTAACTCACCATTTTGTTTGTATGTGTAGGAGCTTTAACTGATCAGGAGAATTTGATGGGGATGGAGGTAAACTCTCCCTAATGTACAAAGTAACACAACTCACTTGAACAACAGAGCCAGGTCTTAGGGGAGGGCCAGCTCAATCTATGAGCTCTTTTCGACTATAGGCTCTGCACAAAGGTTTTAAAGCACCGAATGATGAAACACAAATCTATATTGTAGAAAGCCTAGTAAATATTATTAATGTTAAATCAAATAAGGTACAATAGAAATGGATGTAATATTTATAGATATTAGACAACTGGGTACAACCAGAGAATAAGTTGCACAGGTGCAACAATAAACCTGATTATAGTAGCTTCCAAAATGCATCTGAGAACCACAAATAATGTAATACAAAAATGTAATTGTTATAACTATGTAAAAAATAATCCTACATGAATATAATAAAACAATATAAATGGTTATGTACTAATAACCATATAATAATAATAACAAACTACCTAGTTAACACAATAAATGCTAAATTAACCTAAGTAAAATATGTTTTACCTAACACCATTTTCTTCTATATTAGACTGTTAGTATTTTATAATCATATTTTTTTTGGGTTTCTTCGTTATTGTATGTGTCTCTCTTTTGTATGTTCATATCCACCTATAACCCTATATGTTTAGCATATGTAAAAAAAACCCAGCTTCCTACAAGAAACTCAAGAAATCATTAGATCTAAAAATAAAAGATACAAATTCTTGAGTCAAAGTGACACTGATGGTCACCCCATTTGTGAGTCAGTAAGTATGGTAGTACATTTTAGACTTAGTTTATTTCTCTTAGTGCATTGTTCCAATGTGTATGAAATTTAGAACCCTTGACCTAGTGTTGCCCTTGTGCTTACACACATATAGTCACATATAGTGTGTTATGTTACTTTTTTCCCATGAAACCCTTGTGTGCAAATGTTAAAAATAGATTCACATTATCCTATGTTATGGCATACAGAATGAAGAATGCACTCTTGAATCCTTAGCCTTGCATTTGGTACATAAATAGGTGTTTACTATATGATAAAATTTTAAGGTGAAATTATATATATATATATATATATATATATATATATATAAGTCTACCAGTTTAAAATTTGAATCTTACCAAAACACAAAGCCGAACATAAATATAAATTGTGAAAGACAAAAAGGTTGATAAGAGACCCAATAGGAAGAAATGACCCAAGACATTAAAATCACTCTAGACAATAGTCAAGACCATAGTACGGTCTTGACCAATCTATACAATTTTGACTAAACATAATCAAAGGGAGAATAAACATTAAAACATACTATAGATCTCCATGACACAACATAAAAGCATAAGAAAACATCCATAAAGTCAAATTCTACGATAAATCAAACAATATAAGAATAATACGACAAGTATTTGTGCCACTAAGACTTAGTTTCATTGTTCAAGATCCACATATATATAAATATTACTAAAAACACAATGTATTGATGATCTTATGTAGATTTTAGTATCTGCATTTTCCCCCTTTTATGCTATTGAATAAAATTTTCTAGTGTAAAGGAGAAAAAGAGTGTACCCAATAGTGCCAAAGCATAAGAGGTCATTAAACATGCCAATAAAATAACCAAAACATGGAAACTACCATGGGACAGGGATGTAACTGTGTAGACACAAAATTTGGGTCTTACGACGCCCTGTACCCCACATATCACCTCGCAACCTAACCATACCTCACCACCTAAACCTTACACACTTAATTATTTATTAATTACCATATAATTAATAAATCCACATCTCCACCCCTGCCACCTCACCTTGCCACCTCATCATGACCTAACCCTAACCCTAAACCAACCTAATTAAGACCTATGACTTGGTCCAGACTCACACCCATGACTCATCACCCCTCACCCGCAATCAAAACAAACCTAATAATAACTTGACCAAGCCCACAACTGATCCCTCGGGAGAAAAGGAGGGAAAGTTGGCTATTTTACTAAAAATAGCCAACTTTGACCTAACCGACATCAGTCCCTACTCGACCGCCATCGGTTACGTAACTGCCATCGGTTCCCTGTAAATGACCTTCCCGAGCCAAAAACAAAGGATCCAAGATTCATTTAGGCAGGAGAAAGAGAAGTGAAACAAGCAGAAAAGGTTGCAGAGAAGAGCATCAAGCCGAAGACAGCAACTGAGCAACTGGATCGCTGTCACCCTCGTTTAAGCATTGGAAAAGACTGAGGATAGCTTCATCAGCTCACTTTCCAATGTCAGATCATCCCAACTAAGCCTTACTGTCACCACCACATTCCTTGGACCTGTATCTTCATTAGGAACCAGTAAGTATTATCTTGTAGTTCTTTGTTATCATTTTTCTTTAATTCATATTAAATGGGGAACTGACCACCTTTGAAAGGAAGTCTAATATTTCCTGGGCCTAAGGTAGTTCCCTCACTTGTTGTCTAACTAAAATCTAGTGGTCTTGTGTTCTTATTTACAAGTAGTCCTTCCCAGACAAAAAGGAGTTCTTCACAATTGATCTGATCTCTCTACGGTACGCGCACACCTTCCTAACATTCAACAGGTATTCCTCTTAGCCCTAACCATTATCTATTTCTCAAGAGAATGAAAGGATAAAAGCAACTCTATTCCGGAACGAAATTCTGTGTGAAACATTTTAGCACGCCCGGTGGGATCCATTTCGGGTTTCTTTCTTTCTTGCTTTCTTTCATATAGGGAGCATACTTGCTGTTTGTTTCTGCTAAATATTCACAAAATATTTTGTCATTTTGGTAAAAGAATTTGTCTTGATTTCATATCTTTGCATTAAGTGAAAGTCATCTTCTTTGCTTCATCGAATATCATATTCGATTTGGGTTTAAAACATGTGCATCACATTCTTGCTTGTTGTTTTTAATTCTAGTGAACGTATATTAAGTAACAGGTCGTACACGTGGGAGTGATATCCATGGTATTGATGAGAAATTAATCTTACTCTCACTGCACAACACATACCAAATCACATCATAATAAATACAATAGCTCAAACCTCCCCCCTTTCCGCGGTATTCCTCCGCCCGATTGAGGTAGCCTTATGAGCCACAACAAACTTGACATCTCCCTTAGGTATTTCGTTTAGGATTGACATCATCTGTCGTCTAAGGCATAAGCCCAAAGTGATTAAAACTAATCCTAGGGTTAGTCTATTGGTTTGCGTGTGCATCTTACTTGTTTTTAGTTCTGTTTCTCTGTCATACACTATTTCAGTGATCACTTCAAGACAGTTTGGTAGGTATATTAAGCATTGTTATCCCCAAACCAGCAACTTCTTACATCCTCTCTTTGCTTTCATAGTGACCGACACCGGTCCCATACTACCGACATCGGTTAACTGACTGACGCCGGTTACATTCTGATCGACATCGGTTATCTGACCGATATCGGTTACTGCGTTTAACAGTTCTTGACACACCAACAACCTATCAATTCCAACATTTTGTTGTTGTTTTCATTCCAGATTGATTAAATCCATGCTGTGTCCTCTTTTCCATAGTTATTATCACCCGAAAACAAGTAGCAGCCATGGTTTCACATGCCTGTTCCGTGCCTTTTCCTGAGTCACCCCCTTCGCATCCTATGGGGAATCCTAAGGATACCAGAAATTTTCCCAAGATCCCTGTAGGAGATAAGAAATTTGCCAATTTTTTGGATGCTAATCCTATTATCATACAATATTATTTGTCTCATACCCCTGACCGTGCACCCAATGGTCAGCTCCTCGTTGGTATGCCTATTAGTATCGCCACTCACTTAGCCCCTTCTCCACCTAATAACTCCGCCTCAGCATCTTCATCCTTATCCCTGTCTCCCAGCTCAGTAGCTTTGGTGGTTCATACTACACCGATTGGTTTTCCTCTGGTTAATCTGGGACCCCACATATCACTACCGTCCACTGCCCCTACCTCATCTCTCTCGCAGGTTTCCTCTTTCATCACTTGCTCTCTGCCACCTATACACACGAGCTTTCCCTCACAAGTTCCGCCCACCTTTTCATTTCCACAAATTCATCCGGTGGCCTCAACCTCTTATATAGGACACCCTTATTCGGCTGCCCCAACACATTCATCACCATTATCTTATCAACATTCAATCCCATCATTGTCTAGTAGCGGCTCTTGGACCAATCCTCCTTTGTTTACAACGAGAGCACCATCATCTAACCTAACCAATGATTTAATCAAACAGATGATGGACAAGATGTAAAATCTTGAGGCTTTTGTTTCAGGAAGTCGTAACACCCTGACATACGAGCAAGTTTGTCAGGATCCTATTCACCCTTCTGTCACCCTTCATACATATCCTCCTCAATGGGAATTACCGAAATTTACTCGCTTTAATAGTAAGGAGAACCCTCAACAACACTTGCGATCGTTCAGACATGCCTGCTATCTGATTGCTCATGATGATGCCTTACGACTCCGTACCTTTCCCATGTCCTTATCAGGACCTGCCTTAGAGTGGTACAGTACTTTAACCCAGCATTCAATATTCTCCTTTAACTAGTTAGCCCAATCTTTCTTGGATCACTTCTCCATCAATATTGCCAAGAAAGTATCCATTACCGACCTCTATGCCATCTGACAATTTGAAGATGAGTCTATCGCAGATTTCGTTGGACGATGGCGGGGCCTCATCAACCAACTTACTTACGCCTTACCTCAGGCCGAGCTCATCAAACTATTTACGTGGGCCTGTGCTAAACACATTTCTCCCACCCTCTAATTTCAAACTTTCCGCACATTTGATGAGGCCTTTACTATGGCTTAGAAACTAGAGATTCGAACCTTAGAGGAAGAGAAATTGAGGTTACGCAACAAAAGCTCAAATTTCCAGACCCAAGACTCTACCACCAAACCCAACACCACCAATTCTCACACATTGGCTACTTCAAAATCAAAGGGGGCCGTACACGCTGTGACAGTCAAATCTCAAGCACTATCTAATACCCAGCTGAAAGCCACCTATAAGTATAAAGCCGAGCCCATCAACTATACTCCCTTGGGAGAAACTTATGGTGTGATCTTAGACAAATTGCTTAAAGTAGGAGCTATCACCTTGCCTCCTGTTAAACCTCACTCTGGGTTTGATTCCACCCATGCTATTCCTTCTTGGTATAAAGAAAATGACTTCTGTAACTTCCATCATGTGAAGGGACACAGTCACGAAAACTGCAAGATGTTGAAAAACATAGTGCAGGAAATGGTTGATGCAGGGGATATAACTCTCGATAATCCTAATGCCCCCGCTAATCAAAATTTAAAAATTTTCAACAAACCATTTCCTAACCATTCATCTAACAACAACAAAAATCAAGACACCTCAGCCGAGGAGAAGAGTGTTCATGAAATACATGCAGTTTTCAACTCCCAACCAAAAGCTTTTATCGAGGAAATTCTGAATCAGGCCTCTTCACTAACGTAGGGATCCGCACCCCCTATACCCCCATCAAGACAAGACGATAAACTTTCCATTCCTTTACCCATAAAGGAATTAACTGCCCAGAGTCCTCTTCTCACGAATGAGTCTTCTTACACCACATCCCTGCAAGACTGTGAGCAGATGTTATCTAATTTATCTATTTCCCAAACATTTCCTTCCGCCACTCTTACTATAAAAGAAGAAGGCTCGCCATTGTTTCTGTCATCCTTAGAAGAGAAACCTCTCGAACCGACATCACCAAACTCCTTAATCATGACGGATCTCCTCAAACATGCCTTCCTACCTATTAGTTCTTCATTGCCTAAATCTTTTCAGCGACCGGTTGACCTCTTAACACCCATTGATACAACGCCTCATTTACCCCCTGTATCACACCCACAGTGGACCGGAATCACAACCCACCTCTCTTCCATACAAAATTTCTTCTTCACACATGAATATTGTCATCCCTCAGAAGATAGACGAGTCCTATGGGAGCGTTTGAGTACACCATGCTCTACTCAAATGCAGATGACCGATCCAGACACCTCTACCATATACCCGAGGTGTTTACAAAAGCTCAAAACGCCTATGTCCTCATCTTCACCCCCCTCATCTCTACTGAATACCTCATCCACCTCTATTAACCTAACCAAACCTTCCCCTACACTTGGGACTTCACCAATACCCAGCCTAACACACCCACCTAAATGGTTAGATTTATCCAAAAATAAAGCCGTCCATCCACCTAGGAGACAGACTCCAATCTCCTCAAGTCCAATCTATGCCTCTGTCACAACTAAAACCCTCACCGTCACACCTACCTTCTATATTGGGACCTCATCCCTCCACCTTGCCTCAATACATCATACCTCCTGCATTTTCTTTAAAATGATCTGCACCTTCTGCACCCATACAGAGATCCACAGGTGTATCAACACCGTCACCCCAAGTATCCTGTCCACCTACCAACCCTAAACAAACTCCATCATAAGAGGATTTGTTTGCTGTCACTCCTTTTTCCCCGTGGTTGTTTCCTGCCACCACATGTCATCTGTGGCCTCATCATCTAACCAGCTAAACATGACTTCTGCGCCGAAGAAGCCACGTTTAGTTAAATCCAATTATCAAAACCCCTTGTCTAAACCACCACCCGTACAAACCAACCATACCCAACCATTACCAAAACCCACCCAATCAATAGCCTCATCTTCCTCTGACTTTGACCCGCTCAAAGGATCTTATGCCAAGATCCTTGATATGTTGGTGGAGAATGCGACCATTTCCTTACCTCCACTCAGACCCTATGATACATCTAAACCTCAACCTATAGGTTATGATGAGTCTAAAATCTGCGCTTACCACCGCACACCAGGACATGATGTGGAGGGATGCAAAGCTTTGAAAGCCATCCTTCATCAGTCACCTATCTCGGATAGAAAGGTTAAGAAAGACAAACTTACGAAGGGAGAAACCTTTAGCTTCAATCCCCTCTCCTATAACACCTGTCCCCGCCTCACCAAGATCTATCATTATTACAACCCCACCTCTCGAAGAAAATGACTTATCCCTGCCATCTTCCTCCTCTCATGTTCACAAGATCAACATGATTAGTATTGCTACTCGAGGGCAGAAAAACAATGGGAAAGCTAAAGAAAGCACACCTGCGGCCTCTCTTTCTCCTTCTGCCATCCCAATCGCACCACCACCAAAAGTGGTCATTCGTGGACCTGCCTATCCCGTCTTTGATGGAGTTGCCCACCGCACCATGATCAAACAACTTCACCAATTGCTTGTAAAAATGAAACTGTATGATCTCATTCAAACCTCTGAATCTCATCGAAAATATCTCATTGAAATCCTTCAAGGGATAGAGGTCCTACCTAATGAAACCTTGCCCGTTGCCTCCATCTTAACACCCAACCACGTTGCTTCTCTCACCAAACAATCTACCACTTCTGTCCCTGTACAGCAAGCCGCTGCTGTCAGTTTCTCTGAAGATGAAATTGTCATCTTTGGTGCAGAAGATCCTGACCCCGCTCTTTTCATCTCAGCTTACATCCAGGACATCCGAGTACGTCGTGTTATGATTGACGGGGGTGCTAGCCTAAACATCATCTCTTCCAAAGCCTTCCAACAAATGAATATCCCTTCTAGTTGCATGTGTGCCAACCCCACCATGTTGCGTTCATTCAATGATGCTATTACTTCTACTTTAGGCACCGTGATCCTTAACATTTGTGTAGGGCCACGTACCTTACCTGAACTCTTCTATGTCCTTGAGGGAGAATTCCAATACAACATGTTGTTAGGCTGCCCTTGGATCCGGGCTATGGGATGTGTTCCCTCCACCTTACATAGATGCATAAAATTTGAGTATGAGGGGAAGTCATACACCATAAAAGATGACGCTCCCCCCTTCAAAACCTGTAATATGTTATATCGCCCTAATGATGTGCTTGTACCAGTCAAGGCACCCATTCATCCAACCCAACCATCTACTTCGCCCACACCTCAACCATCCACCTTAGCCACACCTACACCTTCAACCAATGAAACCACCACCGCAAATACCACTTCCTTCCCCACGGACAACATCCCAACCTCAGATCCCTTGGTAGATGTTTTTCAACACCTTACGCTGGGGGAGTATCACCTATATAACGTTAGCACTTTCCATACCCCACAGGAGTACAGACAGTTACATGCGCATCCTACCTACGACCGTCGTGTGGGGGAGGTGATCTCCTACGGACCACCTAATTGCCACACCAACCTAATGTATGGGGGTGTCGACGCATCCTCCATTACCCCTGAACCTCCCCTTGGTGTGGTTCCCTTCCAATCCAATTTTCAATATCTAACAAATCGTCGTTTCACCCTCACCTTCTTGACTCGCTGTGCTTGGAAAGGTTTTGGTTTCAGTCTTTATGAACAAGGCCGACATACAATCATTCCCGTGACTACACGCAAACACAAAGATCGTAGTGGTCTTGGATTTTCTGAAACACTTACACCAAAGAAACCTCATGTTAGTTGTATCCAGGAAGACAACGACATTACCTCTTCTAAACCATCATCACCTATTTTGCCATCTTCACCCACAGAGTCGATAGACCCAGAATCTATCCCTCCTAACTTTTTTTTTTTTCGTAAATGCTATCTTCCTGGGTCCTCTCACTTATCAACGTGATAATGAAGACCCATCTTCTCTTCCCCTTCTATATCCAGACATGATCGAAGAAGACTCACCTTTAATTAATGTTGTTGAGTGCCAGGATGACGACTCCATCCTCACTTACCTTGGCGCGGACGACTCTTATATTCAACGCGCCTTACCATCTGAAACTCAAACCATGTTGAATGAGTCGACTATAGAAATCAACATCCACACAGAGGACGATCCTCACATTGTGAAGATCGGACAATCTCTTAACGCATCAGAACAAACTTCCTTCACTACCTTCCTCCGTGCCCGCAACCAAGCTTTCACTTGGTCCTACGCTGACATGCCAGGAATCGACCCTGACATTGCTGTCCATAACATTACTCTGAAACCCCAACTCCAAACCAGTTAAACAGAAACTGAGAAAAATGCATCCACGCATTGCCCTCTTGGTCAAAGAAGAGCTTCAACAACTCCTTTCTGTTTCCTTCATCTTACCTATTGACTATCCTCAATGGATTTCTAACATCGTACCTGTCACTAAAGTGATGGGGGGACTTTGGATATGTACAGATTTCTGGGACCTTAACCTCACTTGCCCAAAGGATGACTTCCCCCTACCTAGTATTGATCAACTTGTTGATCTCACTGCAGGCCATGAGATGCTTTCTCTCATGGATGGCTTCTCGGGATACAATCAAATTTTGGTAGCCCCAGCCGATCAACATAAAACTACCTTCATTACTCCTTGGGGAACCTTCTGCTATCGTGTCATGCCGTTTGGCCTTAAGAATGCTGGTGCGACCTATCAGCGAGCTATGACTTATATTTTCCATGACATTATGCACACTATCCTTGAGGATTATGTCGATGATCTTCTTGGCAAATCTAAACATCGCAGTGAACATCTCGATGTTTTAACCATTATTTTCGATCACCTGTTACAATACTGTGTTCATCTTCAACCAAAGAAATGTGTCTTTGGTGTCCTTTCGGGAAAACTCCTTGGTTTTATCGTCTCTTTGCATGGCATTGAGGTTGATCTGGCAAAAGTCAAAGCTATCCTAGAAATGCCCCCACCCACTAACCTCAAACAATTGCATAGTTTGCAGGGCAAACTCTAATCTATCTGGTGTTTCATCTCACAACTCTCAGATCGATGTCAACCTTTCCATCATCTCCTTAAAAAGGACATTGTCTTTCAATGGAGCGAAGAGTGCCACCAAGCCTTTGAGGCTCTTAAAGCCTATCTCTTGCAGCCACCCGTGCTTGTCCCACCTCAGGATGATCCCCCTTTCTACCTTTACCTTTCTGCCACCGACCATGTTGTAGGAGCCATGCTCGCACATCGTGACTCCGAGCATCGAGAACAAGCCGTTTATTACATAAGCCGTACTTTTGTGGATTACGAGACTAGGTATACACATGTAGAAAAGTTGTGCCTAGCCCTATCATTCGTGGCCACCAAACTCTGACATTACCTCCTGAATCACAAAACTTTTGTCATCACCAACGCTGACCCCATCCATTATATGTACGCCAAACCTCATCTAAACCAACGCATCACCCGATGGCTTATGCTCCTCGCTGACCTCGACCTTGAGTTTGTACACCAGAAATCAGTCAAAGGACAAACTATCGTAGACCAACTCGCGGAAGCCCCTTTACCTGGGGAACAATTTACCAATTTTACTTTCCCTGACGAACTCATCGCAACTCTTTCACTCAGTGAGGTGTCGTATCCAATGACCCTCTTCTTCGATGGATCCAAATGCCAGCGCGGCGGAGGGGCAGGCATTGTTCTCATTCCTCTTGATGCTGAACCTATGCCTCTTTCATTCTGGCTCGATTTCCCCTGCACTAATAATACAGTGGAATACGAGGCCCTTGTTTTGGGTCTCCAGGTTGCGTTACACTTAGGTGTAAAGTCTATTAACATTTTTGGCGACTCTCAATTGGTAGTCAATCAAGTTACGGGCATCTACCAATGTAAAAATGAGGAACTTCAAAAGTACAAACATTACGTGGATTCACTTTTGACCTTATTTACTCATTATTCTATCCAAACCATTCCCCACTCAACTAATAAATTTGTAGATACTATGGCTTGCTTGGCCTCACAAATTCCTGCCTCACCAACTGACTCTGACATATTTTTCTTGGTCCAACAACTCTTTGCCCCATCTTACTCAGTCCCAGATGTTTGTATGGTAAATAATGTATCTGCTAATTCGCAGGATACCTGGTATCACCAATTTCACGACTACCTTACAACCTCTGTTCTCCCACCTGACCTTACTAGTAACGGCAAACATGCTTTTCTTAAAAGTGTTTCTCGTTATGTCGTCATGGGGGGACTCCTCTATAAACGTGGCTTTGATGGCATCCTCCTTCGATGTCTAACCGGCGCGGAGGTCACCTATACCATCCAACAAGTCCATGACGGAATTTGTGGTGGACATTTTAGTGGCCTTTCCGTGGCCAAACGGATCCTTCGCCTAGGCTATTATTGGCCTACTCTTAATAACGACTACTACGAATATGTTAAGCATTGTGTTATGTGTCAACAACATGCCAACCTTCAACATACTCCTAGCCACCCGCTACAGGTCGCACGAGATCTTTGGCCTTTCTCACAATGGGGTTTAGACCTTATTGGTGAGATTCACCCGCCTTCTTCGCAACGTCACCGTTGGATAATCACAGCAACCGAATATTACACTAAATGGGTGGAGGCCATTCCACTCATTTCAACCAAAATAGAAAAAAGTCGTAGAGTTCATCGACCATCACATTATCTGTCGTTTTGGTGTTCCTCATCGCCTGATAAGAGATAATGGAAAATCTTTCAAAAATAAGTTGTTACAAGACCTTTGTGACAACTTTGGTATCAAACTTAGCTTCTCATCACCTTACTATCCACAAGCAAATGGTCAAGCCGAATCTTCTAACAAAACCCTAACCAAAATTCTCATGAAAGTCGTTAACGATTCTGGAAACAATTGGCCTGATCACATCCCCTTTTCCCTTTGGGCTTATCGTACCAGCATTCGTACCTCCACTAATGCCACACCATTCTCTTTGGTATATGGTACTGAGGCTGTCTTGCCTCTCGAAATACAAATCCCCTCCCTAAGAATATCTCTCTAGGATATTCTCACCAATGATGATTTCCGCCAAGAGCGGTTAGCCCAATTAGAGCTTCTTGACGAGCGTCGTCTTACAGCTCTTGACCACCTTCAAATCTATCAAAAGTGCATCAAGTGTGCTTATGATAAGTGAATTCATGAGCGTACCTTTCAGATTGGCGATCTTGTCCTCAAAGAGAATCAACATGTGACCAAACTAGAAAAGAGCAAACGTGGAAAATTTGCTCCTAATTGGATTGGGCCTTACATTATCACTCACACTTACGGATCAGGCACTTACCATTTAGCTTCACTTAATGGTAAACCTGAGCCTGAACCCCTTAATGCCTTGCATCTCCGACCATTCTACTATTGAATTTAGTGTTACATCACTTCTTATCTACCTTGCGCTCGTCCCTTGAGCTCATTTACCACCTCATACAGTTTGTTTCGTGCATCTCAAAGTAGAATCAACCTCACGTGGTTTGATCATCACCTCCTCTTAAAGATGCCTTCCCCTTTTTAGTCTGGTCCATGACTTAAAAGTATCAAAATAACACGTTCTCAATTATACAATTATGGGATATTCTTGAGTCAAACTTCCTGCAAAACTAGATGCTTCATGCCAAACGGACATCTAGACCTCTAAGTTATACATAGACTGCTCCCTCGAAGGACAGCTATGTGCAAAGCCACATCTGCTATTATAAATAGACTGCTCCCTCGAAGGACAGCTATACACAAAATCCGCATCTGCTACTATAAATAGACTGCTCCCTTGAAGGACAGCTATACAAAGTCAGCCTCTATCAGAAGCTTCTCGCATTGATCAGCTTCGTGAAGACCTCAAGAACAACAAAATGCATATCCCATATAGACTTCCCGCATCGATCAGTCTATATCCAGAAAAATAAAAGCAATATTCAAAAGCACTTTTGAGTCATGGACTTGTCTATTCAGGTTTGGTTCTCTTTCGTCAGAATAATCACCTTATAACAAGTTCTCTGTGCCCCAGCTATACCATCCACCTCACCTCACCATTCTTCAAAACAACAAAACTCAAGGGACGTGACGTATATCTGATATATTGTGATTATACAACTCTTTTCACCTATCGACTTCTCGCCTATGCAAGGTACCTAGGGATTCAAGCTCATCCTATGATAATACGTGATTTGTTTAGCTCTTTTCAACTATGGGACATTTTTACCTCTTTTACCCGAATCTGGGATTATATGTTGACCTTAATCAGGACACGGTTCCCTTATGCTTGGGTAAGCTAACCCTCGCTTCACCTATACCTTACCAACTCCAACAACCTTACCCTACCAATATCAAAAAATTTACCAACCAACAAATTGCCTAAACACAACCAAATTGCCTAAATTCATCTCTCCCTGGTCCTAAGGGAGAACTACATCGGTCTGAGGCCCCTCCTTGCTTTGTGCAATGGACTATGTAGGCAGCACTTAGGAGACATGGGGTCTCCCAAGGTTAGCTCGACTATCCCCTACCATAACCTATCATGTGTTGTTAAAATATAAATGATTTCGTATATTTAAATTGATAACACTCACCTTGGTCTTTTATCAATTCAAAACATTCAAAACACAAACATTCTTATTATTATCGTAAACTCAAATCAACATACATATTCAGTTTTATTTAGATGTTAAACAAATACATCTTCTCTATCATCGACGCACAGGTCGGCATCCTTATTTATTCTTCTACCCCTATGAAATTCACTTAGACCCTTGCGCCTCATCCCGAACCAGGTGGTGATCATGATCGTCGACGCCGCTCACCTGGCCTCTCCATCCTCAAAGGTGCCACTGCTATTGGTTCCTCCCACTGATCCACCAATCTCTCCTGTAACATATGAATACGCCCTCTCGCATGGAGGAATCTCACCTCTAGTCTCTCCACTCGTGACTGCGCAACCGCTAACAATCCCGTTGTCTCATTCACCTGCGTTTGAAGCTGGTGAACTAAACCCTGCAGGCGATCTCTCTCCGCTATAATCACAGCTATGTCAGGATGATCGGCCCTCTCACATGAACCTCGCAGCTCTGCTACCCACCATAATCTATAAGCCTCTGTCACTCCTGCATCCATTACCCTGCGATTGGCTGCTGTCTCTTCTGGTCCTTCTGGAGGTGTCGGTCGGGGAGGTGAGAATGATGCCTCGGTTGAATCCTCATGTATGGTCTATAAGCCATGGGTATATCCTGAACAAATCCAAATTGTCACCGCACGCGATCTAGAGGAATCCTCTCGTACTCACCTGGCCTGTGTCCCGCAATCCACCTTAATCGCTCTACACCCCTCAAATCCTCAGCTATGTTCTCCGTCACCATATAGTTCCTGTAAGGCCTCCAACGGATATCCGCAATCATCACCATCTCCCACATCTACCTATAATACTCGACGTCATCTGTCACGGCCTCGGATCTCACCTCTTGCTCTGTCTGGACCCATCACCTGAATCCCAACCTCTGCACTCCTATCTCTCCTTCCTGGATTGGTCGGCCTATTGGTCACACACACACAATGTGCTCATAGGCCCAACAATGTAATAAGTATGCACAATCCAGTGTAGTCCTGTGATTTCACCTGCAGGCCCATAAACCCCTGTATAGCTCCGCTAGATATACGGGTGCCCATGCGAAAGTCACGCTCCTTTCTATCATTTCCCAAATAATACACATCAATGATTTTGGAAATCTTCCCCCGTCCACCCTCGGTAATGCATAATACCCCACCGCTATCATTAATACCACTGCCAACCTTGTTGCCTCAGGGTGTGCTGCAAACATTATACCATAAGTGAATGTCAAACCTTGCTGTGTCAAATCTCGTGCAGCTAGACCAAATACTGCTGTTATCACTCCCCGCGCCGCGTTAGGCCCTACCTGATACACTGGTCTTCCTGTAATTGGGAGTCTCAAAATTTGGAACACATCTTCTAACGTCACTGTCATCTCCCCTGTTGGCAGATAGAAGGTATTCTTTTCAGGATTCCATCTCTCAATCAACGCCTGCAACATAGCATGATTGCATGCGATTCGTGAATAATAGTGGATTCCACTTAACCCCACATGGTTTATCAATGCCCACTCAGCTGGTGTTACATCCACTCGGACCCGTGACAACAAAGCTGGCACCCTATCATTCATCCTCAACCCTGCCTCTGCCTGCATACATCAAATCAACAAACAACAAATCAATAAATAAAATCCCCAGGTGTTTTTTATCACATTCTGGAATTTTACACAGTAACCGATATCGGTTATAGATAACCAATATCGGTTACCTAACCGATACTGGTTATCTCTAAATGATATCGGTCACTGTCAATTCTATACACCCTTCTTAAAAACACCACCTACGATAATTATTCGCTCGTTTACCCCTCTCTGTACCTACAAACATACCTGAAACCCCTGATTACCTACCCCATAACACTCACCCCATCCCAAACCCTTTCCTATCACCTTTTCTTTTTCATCTCTACCCACTTACCTTCTCTCATCCTATTCATAAACATGCAAGAATTGAATTCCAACCAAAACTTATACCTCTTGGGATGCAGTAGCTTGAGGTGGAACCTGTCTTCCCTCTCTTCTCTACCCGCTGGATGCTTCTCCTTGTTCAGCCATGTTCACCACCCTCTTCAATATAACTTTCCTTTCTGCCTTCTTAATCTAAGCCCACGATTACTTTACCTGTCTCTTTCCTCCTTATCACTCAATTCTCCCATGCAATTACCTATATAAGCCGTCAACAACGTCGCATTCTCGTATTTAACTTGTTGCATGACTCTAAAAATAAGAACTTAAGTTGCCTCCCAAGCTTTTCTATTTTTAGAAAATCTCATTTTAGCATAACCGATATCGGTTACCTAACCGGTATCGGTCGAATGACTACCGACATCGGTTACCTAACCGATATCGGTCACCTAACCGATATCAGTCACCTCTCTCCCTTTGGTTATCCTAGGCCATTTCTTTGTTTTTTGCAAATTTTTGGTGGCGCCCGCCTCTTTTCCTTGCATAACGACATAGTTATCAATATCTATCATTAGAATACCATCAACACATATGCAAAACTTCATCAACATCATCTATATATACATCAAATTTCAATACCATCGACAAAACACATGAAACATTCTAATACATGCATCAAATCAAAAATTTTACACACCATGTGGAGCAAACTCATCTATATATCATCATCAAATCAATGTCAAAATATACAAATTGCCCTGCATGGGGCCTCTGTGATCTAAAAATACAAATTCGGCACGCAGGCCGCTGTCTCTGTCAAAATCTCGACTCAGCTCGCAGGCCGGTCTCTCATGTCAAAAATATACTCGGCTCGCAGGCCGGTATCAACTATACAAAATGTACTCGGCTCGCAGGCTAGTATATACAAAAAAAATGAATACATAAATCCTATGAGGGCATGCAGGCCTCTATATACACACTCGGTTCGCAGATCGGTGTCTCTATCAACAAATCCTCTATATACCCATCTCTGCTCCTGGGGTGACTCAGCTCTCTCCCCCTCCCTTGGCTCGTCTCTCAGCTGGCCCCTGTGCCGGATCTCGCCTCCTACCCGTCACTGACCCACCGGCTGTGGCTGCGGCCCCCTGTGACCTGTGACTCTAGGATGTCTCCACCCTGTGAGCCGCATATGGCTGATAGTCGGCACCGGTACCATCTAGCACATCCTGATAATATCGGGCCCGTGCCACCATGGCTGGTGGGGCTGGTCCCCCAGCTCCTAATAGAAGTGGCCCCTGACCTGCCTGTACACCCTGTGCCTGAGGCGGTGCCTGTACCTGTGCCCGTGCCTGAGGTGGTGCCTGTGCCTGTGCCAGTGCCTGTGGCTATGCCTATGCCTGTCCCTGTGCCTGTGCCGGTGCCTGTGGCTGTGCCTGTGCCTGAGGCTGTACCTGTACCTGTGCTTGGGCTAACTGCCCCTGTAGCACCCCAATCTGTGCCTGTGCAGCAGCAAGCTGCCCCTGTAATAACTACACCTGGCCCAAGAGATGATCCCTCTCCGCTATAACAGCCACCAAATCTGGCTGTGTGGGCTGTGCTCTCATGACTGCCCTCTGCCCTGCCCACCACACCAAAAATGAACCTGTCACCCCGGCATCGTCCACCGTATCATCGGCTGGCCACTCTGCTACCCAGACTGGGTCAAATGGCTGCGGTACAAGCAGTGGTGCCTCTACATCCTCCCTCCGATACTGTGGGAAGGGAGGTGGCTCATCCTACTGTAGGCCGAACTGTCATCGTACCCTCTCTAGGGGAATCCGCTCATACTCCCCGGGTCTCTGTCTAGCTATCCAGAAGATGTACTGGATCCATCATAGCTGTGCTCGGGCTCCTCCATGGGGATGATGGCCTCTGTATGGCCTCCATATAATATCTAGTGCTGTCAGGCCCTCTAACATATGCCTGTAATACGTGACATCTCACCCTGCAATCACTACTCGTGGCTGGCCCACGACCCCCAACCACCTCTGAAATCCATATCTATACACTACCTATGGCCCTGGCTGCTGGGGCAACCCTACTAGTCATATATAAACGATATGCTCGTAGGCACAATAGTGTAACAAAAATGTCAAACATATACCAAATCGCCTCATATGACGATAGCCCCAGATCTCTCTGTATAGTTGCACCAGATACAGCGGTGCCCATGCATAGCAGGTGTGCTCCTCCACTATCTCATGTAATGCTCCCATCAAAGCACATGGGAAGCGGCCTCCCTCTGAGTCAGGAAGGGCGAAGTAGGTGATACCAATCATCATCAGCATGGCAAGCCGTGTCTCCTGTCTATGCACACGATACATATCACCGTAGCAGAAGCTCGCACTGTGATATGTAATCAATGGGGCCGCATCCCCGAATACCTACAGGATGCTATCCATCGCTGTCTCAGCATCCACCTGGAACACTGCCTCACCTATTATCGGTAGTCTCAGGATGTGATACACATCCTCAAGCGTGACTGTCATCTCTCCAGTAGGGAGATGGAAGACATTGGTTGCCGGATCCCATCTCTCGATGAGGGCAACCATTAGGCTGTGGTCCCTATCCACAACTCTATACCTCTGGACTCCGCCGAGTCTAACCTCTCTCATGACTGCCCACTGCGCTGCAGTCACATGTGGCCACATCCACCCTAGTAGAGGTGGCATCTGATCCTGTATCGTCAGCTGCTGGCATGCCTGCAAAAACAACTCACTCCATCAGGCTTACCCTTTACCAAACAACAACCTTAACCCTCTATACCCACTTACCCACCCAACCAAAAACCGACTCTATACACATATCTACACCCACCTATCTGACCATATACATCTATAATATCCCCTTTACCTATCTCACACCCTACCAACCGCCCCACTCTACTCTCACCCTCTAACCATACCCCCGCCAATTTAACACCTCTTACTTCATACACAACACTTAATCTATCCTACCCGAACTGGGCCCTAACCACTCAATTACCCCCCACCACAATAACCTTTACCAACACCTCTACCTTCCCCCCCTTCACCCCCCCCCAAAAAAAAAAACTCTATCCTACCCGCCTACAACAAACGAACACCACAAATTTCACAACCCTAACTTCTACCCATGGTGACCGGTACCGGTCACCCTCGACCGCCATCGGTACCCAACCACATTGTATGTACCGACGCTAGTCGACATATGACCGATGCCGGTCTATAACAAAGTAATCTATACAATTATTCTGTGACCGATGCCGGTCGCCTAGTGACCGACATCGGTCACTATGGGATTTTGGGGCCGGACCAACAACGGCCCCCAAATCCCCTTTTTTTCCTATTTTTACCCATCTACCCACAAGAATTACCTAAAAACTTACCCACCCTACCATTTTGGCCTACCTAACATACCTACCAACTCCATTTTACGATTTACCTTCATTTATCCATTATTTTATTAAATTTTGGATTCCTACCCCAAAACCCACATCCTAGCTAAATGCTTTAACTTCACGCAAAAAGGGGTTCAGAGCCTACTGGTACGACTACATGTCGTCGTGGTGAGATAGGTGGTGGTGGTCCAGCTCCTCCAGCACCTCCTACTCCTCCAGGCTGTGCCATGGCTCCAAATCTCCTCAGCAGGGTCCTCAACCAATCAAATTCTATCTCCTGATCTCTGGGGCCTAACAATAACTTACTCCCCCACTCAACTAGTGCCAACTCAGCCCAAAATTTCAACCCAACTAATTCACACCTTAGAAAAGACAAAAATGGGCACTCAAATTCACAAAGTGACAATGACATGCCATATTTTTATTTTTATAGGTTTTGACATATAACCGATGCTGGTTACGGTGTGCCCTAGAAGACCGATATCGGTCTTGTGACCGATATCGTCACACATAACGATATCGGTTACCTACTTACTTAACTTAACTCCCGCCATTATCCACTAATCTCCATTTTTCACCACCTCACCTACCCCCGACTTTGCTAAATAGCCTTATTTTGAATTCATCGGCTCAACCCAAGGCCACAACCAACCAATCGGCCCGACCCAAGGCTGCACCCAACCAATCGGCCCGACCCAAGGCCGTAACCAACCAATCGGCCCAACCCAAGGCCACAACCAACCAATCAGCCTGACCTAAGGCCGCAACCAACCAATCGGCCTGACCCAAGGCCACCACCCACCAATCAGCCCGACCCAAGGCCACAACCCACTAATCAGCCCGACCCAAGGCCGCAACCAACCAATCGGCCCGACCCAAGGCCGCAACCCACCAATCGGCCCGACCCAAGGCCACAACCAACCAATCGGCCTAACCCAAGGCCACACCAATTAAGTACCTCGACCAAGACCCGTAATTTATGATTCTATCATGTAGCTGTTTGTTCCATCGAGCTCACCTGTTCGTGTTTTAGCATAACTAGGATACTTGAATTGATCAGCTGACCAGCATTGCCTAGACCAAGACCATGCCATTTATCTCAACCAAACAAACCATTTGGTACTGCTGAACATGCCTAAACATTCCGGTACCTTACCCGTTATATCCCCTGGAGCTACTTCCTATGCCTTAGATACCAGGATTATATCACCCTTGTTTGGATAAACTATCGACCTTTGCCTATGAATTGCTTGTTTGCTCTTCACATCGTGTACCCTGGTCGCACTACTGCATTTCAATGTGCATATGCTTCCTTGAACTTACCCCACCATCTTACCATCATCTCAACACCATTCACCCATTATCAACCCTATCCCTGATTTCAAGTTGCCTCAATCTGTGATAGATTTGAGGGGGATTATCTATACCCTTAACTGGGGCAACCACTTCTTATTATTGTCAGTGCAGCTTTACACGACAAGCTACATGACAACAAGGGGCAAATGTAGACACCAAATTTGGGTCTTACGATGCCTTGTACCCTGCATATCACCTCGCAACCTAACCATACCTCACCACCTAAACCTTACACACTTAACTATTTATTAATTACCATATAATTAATAAATCCACATCTCCACCCCTACCACCTCACCTTGCCACCTCATCATGACCTAGCCCTAACCCTAAACCAACCTAATTAAGACCTATGACTTGGTCCAGACCCACACCCATGACTCATCACCCCTCACCCGCAATCAAAACAAACCTAATAATAACTTGACCAAGCCCACAACTGATCCCTCGGGAGAAAAGGAGGGAAAGTTGGATATTTTACTAAAAATAGCCAACTTTGACCTAACCGACATCGGTCCCTACTCGACCGCCATCAGTTACATAACCACCATCGGTTCCCTGTAAATGCCCTTCCCCAGCCAAAAACAAATGATCCGAGATTCATTTGGGCAGGAGAAAGAGAAGTGAAACAAACAGAAAAGGTTGCAGAGAAGAGCATCGAGCCGAAGACTGCAACTGAGCAACTGGATCGCTGTCACCCTCGATTCAAGCATTGGAAAAGACCGAGGATAGCTTCAACAGCTCACTTTCCAATACCAGATCATCCCAACTAAGCCTTACTGTCGCCACCACATTCCTTGGATCTGTATCTTCATCAAGAACTAGTAAGTATTATCTTGTAGGTCTTTGTTATCATTTTCCTTTAATTCATATTAAATGCGGAACCGACCAACTTCGAAAGGAAGTCTAATATTTCATAGGCCTAAGGCAATTCCTTCACTTGTTGTCTAACTAAAATCTAGTGGTCTTGCGTTCTTATTTACATGTAGTCCTTCCCAGACAAAAATGAGTTCTTCACAATCAATTTAATCTCTCTACGGTACACGCACACCTTCCCAACATTCAATAGGTATTCCTCCTAGCCCTAACCCTTATCTATTTCTCAAGAGAATGAAAGGATAGAAGCAACTCTATTCCGGAACGAAATTTTGTGTGAAACAAACTGACACAAGGATAGGGAGTAATGTATTACAAACATCAAAGGGTATAAAAACATGAAATAAGTATTTGCAGACATGGATATTTTCGACTTGGTGTTCTTGTAGAGTTGTGGGTGACTAATCCTCAACAAGCGTTTGATTTTCTTTGAAGGAACTGGGTATCCCATCACTAAGGGAAGAGTGTTACAAGGCATCTTAACTGAACCAAAATAAATTATTTCAATTGTATAGGATGATACTATTATCATGAAATTACAACACACCCGAATTGAGTTAGATGTGAGTGGGGCATTCGGTGTAATTTTTGTTACATTGGATCATCTCTCAAGATGTGGGACTTGCGGGCTTGAGATGACTCTCCAGAGAAAGATGGTTCTTACTCCTAAACTACCTGCCACAATCTACTCTAATGCAAGAAAAATGTATAATCCTAATCTAACTTTCTAAGGGACTAGGGAAAGAGAGAGAGAGTGCATGAAAACAAAACCTACACTAAAGCGGTGATACACCAGAGAAGGAGGTTGCCGATAAAAAAATCAACTTCCTGAAATGGAGAGAGCTGAGAAATGGAGAGGATGGACAAGATGCATCACAGAACAAAGATAAATTTCACACAGAACACCACTTCAACCCATTAAACACAACTCCCAAAACCTATAATAGACATCAAAGATATGCACAATATACCCTGTAATGATGAGAGGTAAGAAGAGACAATAAAATAAGCAAAGGATGGACAAAATGCATCACGCATCATATTTTATTGCTCCATGAATTCACACAATACATCAGTGGGCAAGAGGCAAGAAAATTCCATTACAAAGCAAAGAGAGGAGGCTTAAGCTCCACATTCAACCCTAGTTAGGGAGAAGGAGAGAGGGGGTAGGAGAGAAAAATGACCAACTCCTTTAAAAATGAGCCAAAGATTACAATTTATAGAATGAGAAAGAGAGAGACAATTGCAATCTCGAATTTATCTTTTCAACCACTTACAAGTTGACATAAATGAGTATAACTAATGGTATGTTTCTTGCAAAAGGCTCCCTATACTGTCCCATGTGCTACAACAGAGAGATAATGATGACCATGCCTCATTAAATGCATCCCAACAACTAATCAAAACATTGTTCTGAACCTGGTATATTTTCTATGAAATCATCATCTATTCTTTATTAATTCCTAGATTTCTTGATTGTTGTGCATCAAAATCAGAGCCATGATTCTAATGGTATGAATTTTGTGTGATTTTGTTGAGAAATGTAAAAGTTATGTCCATTTAAAGTTTCACGCGAAAATTTATCGTTTTCCTTTGTTCTGCGGATTTTCCAGTTTTCTACAACATTCTGCAGATTTTTCCACAGACTTTTCTGTGGCTTCCGTGGATTTTTCTGCGACTTTAGTGGATTTTTCTATAGACTTTTCTGTGGCTTTCATGGATTTTTCTGTAGACTTTTCTGTGGTTTCCGCAGATTTTTCTATAGATTTTTCTGTGGCTTTTTGCGGCTTTTCTATGGCTTATGTGGATTTTTCTGTGGCTTTCTGTGGAATTTTCTACGGTTTCTACAGATTTTTTTGTGGCTTCCATAGATTTTTTTGTAGCTTTTCAACAAATTTTTTTGTGGACTTTTCTGTAGCTTTTTTCACCAACTCCTTAGAATTTTCTTGGGGGGTTAGGAAAAATGAAGTGGAGTGCCTCAAAGCCACATTTTCTTGATTTTACTCATTTTTCTCAAATTTGGCCAAGAATTGAACTCCTTTCCCTCTGAAAACCCTAGGCTCAACCACAAAGCTTTGTCAACTGCCCAAGTTTGTTTTTCTCTAGTTATGCATGTATCACCACTTTACTATGTCATTGATATGTTGCTATATTCATGAATATTAAGTAAGAAAATTACACATTGGTGAAACTTTCCCTTGTCCTTTTATATTCTTTGATTAATTGATATTTTGACTCTCTTCTACACTTCTCGGTCCTGTATTCACTCCTGGTCATATAAGAGGGATCCCTATCTATCTGTTTTGTCACATCAGTCATTTTTGGTCTCAGGACACTGGCTCCCAAGCACTTATGTCCCTTATGGGTTCTCCTTTCCTCCTTATCCTTTATGCACATTTTATTACTTTTGGTCAGCCTTATTACTTTTTTATCCTTATCATGTGCTCATAGTTGGCCTTTTGTGTCACTAATGTCAAAATTCAAACAAGAGACTCATATATATACACAACATACTCACTATTATTTTGGCTGGAAATTCATAAGGGGCTATCATACATGTATACTACCACTACTATTCAAACGGACTAAATTTTTGGGCTGCATACACGACATAAGAAGGGGACTTGTTAAATTCCATACTACACATTTACATCAAAGCTAGCTATAGCCTGCTATCTTGGCATCATTAGCACAAGGGAAACCTAAGGACACTATTTCACACACAAGCACAAGGACCTACATGGAGTCTAAAATGCAGTGCAATGCTCGATACTAAGTTCACTCATCGGGTGACTATCGGGGTCAGTCTGACTTCACATATTACATATTTTATTTAAACCTAATGTGTTCATGAGATTGTGTAGATAGATAGGGTTTGTTTTGCAGGTTACAAGTGTGATCGTAACCCTAACAAAAAATTTAGAGTGAAAAAGCACATACTGGAGTAAAGACCGTCAAACCCATAAAAACATCAGATCCTTAATATTCACACATACACTAGTGCCCAGAGCAGAAAATAGTGCTCGAGCATTCTTATCCTCCTATGGGAACTTTTGTTCAACATATTTCAGAGTCCCATAACTCTATGCAAGCTATTGTGACATAATTTCTAACTAGAGCCAATAGATACATAGTCCCAACTACCTCTAGGTTACACAAAAATCAACTAAGTCATCTATCTCTCTCATTTTCTTAGAATTTTACATTTTTGGATGCTTAGCATTTATATATTGTTTTACATTATCACTTGTATATCATATGTTACAGTAGTTACTCTGAAATAAAGGTTTAATTCACTTTATACTAAATCATTTTCTTCTATCATCACTCTACTCAATGTTGATGAGACAATTTCAAATTACTTTCATATTAATTGATTATATTTTCCATTCTTAGCACTCTATACCATGTTGCTGACCCCTATTTAAGTTTTTATCAACAGTTACTTCGTATTGTAATTTTATTTTCTATTCCAGCACTCTATCCCATGTTGAGAACACTGATTCAACTCTCTATAAACAATTATTTTCATATCAATCAATTATATTTTCTATTGCCAACAATTTATTAAATATTGATGACACAAGTTCAAGTTATGTTTACCTCAAGTGATTTTATTTTCTATACTACCTTTCATCGAAAATGGGGCTACTATAAGGGTTGGCTATGCAAGGTCATCCCCTCTCGTAGACAAATAAAAATACAAACTAAAGGATCAAACAATCAACTTTGGATATAAATATGCACTTAACAATGAGGTTACTTAATTATGGTTGGTTAAGAAAAACCATCCTCTTTCCTCTAAAAATCAATATACAAGCTCAAACAACCAAGTGGTCAACTTTTGGACACAAAGATCCAATAAACAAGACACAAGAAAATATGTTATTGCATTTACCGCAAATACAAGAGGCAATAACACCCATTAAAATCTACAAGCTATCAATATTTTCTAACACACATATAATGCATAGTAACGATTATGCAAGATTTTTTGTTGCAAGACAATTGGGACCTAGATCCATCTGTAATGGTATGTGTTATATAGTTTTACCCCCTTTGGTAAAATGGACAACTGGAGAAAAATAAACTTGGGTAGTTGACAAAGCTTCATGGTTGAGCCTGGAGTTTTTTAGAGGGAAAGGAGTTCAATTCTCAGCCAAATTCGAGAAAATTGAGTAAAATCAGGAAAATGTGGCTTTGAGGCACTCTAATTCATTTTTCCTAACTCCCCAATCCAAGAAAATTCTAAGGAGTTAGTGAAAAAATCTGCAGAAAAATTCTGTAGAAAAATCCACAGAAGCCACAGAAAAATCCACGGAAGCCACAGAAAAATATGTGAAAGTCACAAAAAATTCCATGGAAAGCCATAGAAAAAGCTGCAAAAAATTCTGCGGAAAGCCACAAAAAAGTCCGCGGAAGCCGTAGAAAAATCTTCAGAAAAATCCGTGGAAGCCACATAAAAGTCCGTAAAAAAATCCGCGGAAGCTGCAGAAGTCACAGAAAAATCCGTGGAAGCCACAAAAAAGTCTGTGGAAGCCACAGAAAAATTTAGGAAGCCACAATAAAGTAAATCCATAGAATGTTGTAGAAAACTGGAAAATCCATGGAACAAAGGAAAACGAAATTTTTTTGCGTGAAATTTTGAATAGCCATAACTTTTGCATTTCTCAACAAAATCACACAAAATTGGTACCATTGGAATCTTGGCTCTGATTTTGATACAAAAAAATCAAGAAATCTAGGAATTGATAAATAACAGATGGTGATTTCATAGAAAAAAGACCAGGTTCAAAACAATGTTTTAATTAGTAGTTGGGATGCATTTAATGAGGCATGACCATAATTATCTCTCTGCTGCAGCACATGGGACAACATGGGGATCCTTTTGCAAGAAACATACCATTGGTTACACTCATTTATGTCAACTTGCAAGTGGTTGAAAAGAAAAATTTGAGATTGCAATTGTCTCTCTCTTTCTCATTCTATAAATTGTAATCTTGGGCTCATTTGTAAAGGAGTTGGTCATTTTTCTCTCCTTCCCCCTCTCTCTTTCTTCCCTACTAGGGTTAAATGTGGAGCTTAAGCCTCCTCTCTTTGATTTTTAATGGAATTTTCTTGCCTCTTTCCCAATGATGATGTATTGTGTGAATTCATGGAGCAATAAAATCTGTTTCGTGATGCATTTTGTCCATCCTTTGCTTATTTTATTGTCTCTTCTTGCCTCTCATTATTGCAGGGTATATTGTGCATATCTATGATATCTATTATAGGTTTTGGGAGCTGTGTTTAATGTGTTTAAGTGGTTTTTTGTGTGAAATTTATCTTTGGTCTGTGATTCATCTTGTCCATCCTCTCCATTGCTCACCTCTCTCTATTTCAAGTAGTTGAATTTGTGATCAACAACCTCCTTCTCTGGTGTATCACCGCTTTAGTGTAGGCTTTAATTTCATGCACTCTTTCTCCCTAGTACCTTGGAAAGTTAGATTAGGATTAGATAGTTTTCCTGCATTAGAGTAGATTATGGTAGGTAGTTTAGGAGAAAGAACCAACTTTCTCTGGAGGTTCATCTCAAGCCCGCAAGTCCCACAACTTGAGAGATGATCCAATGTTACACAAATTAAACTAAATTCCCCACTCACATATAAGGTAATTAGGGGGTGATGTAATTTTGTGATAATAGTTCTGGCATGCCTGGTGGGAGAGGTTTGAAGCACCTTACCACTTCATTTTAACAAGTTGGTATGTTCCTATTAAAATTTCAGCCTTTGGAAGCATTTTCAAGTACATCTGGCAACTCCATCTAGTCAACAACCCATTCTTTGAGTTACAGACTTTCTTTCCATCCATTTTCATCCATTCTTCTTTCCACATCTTTCATCTTCTACCATTCAGGAAGCTATGCAATCATGGCTTCATTCCCATCTTGGAATTCACACTTGCAGCAACAATGGTGCAGTCCACCTCTAATGAGTTTCACAACTCCTCCAAATCAGCATTATGATTAGATTCAAAACCATTATGCTTACCCATATGAGCAGTGTCAAAACTAGTTTGGTTATGAAACATATCAGGAACAAGGGACTGCATACAATGAAAAAAATAAAATGAAGAATGTTGATCTACTGGAGAAGATTCAAAGGATTGAGGCTGGCATGGTTCAGTCAAGGGCTACTACACAGATGAAAGATTTTAGAATTGGTTGCAGGGCAACTTGTCTATGGGAAGGCCCTTTTCCAAGACACTATAGCCCGTAGGAGAAGCTTGACTTCATGGTTGAAATGTTACCTCAACTTGCACATTAGACTGAGGATATTAAGACACATGAGCAAAGTGAAAGACAACCTTGTCAATGGGTAAGTCCACCACCTCATAGCTTTTCTTTTCCTCTTTCTCAATCAATATCATTTTAGCAGTCTCAAGATTCAAGCCCATTGTATGCTGCCCCAAGTGATGATTTCCCTTCTCCATATTCTAATCTTCCATCTCATCTCAATTCCTCTACCCTTTTCTCTTCCAAACAGTCATTCCCTTCAAACAAACAAGTAGTTCTATCTCCCTCACCGTTACAAGAAATTACAAAACTGGTTAAAACTCCATCCACTCCTCCTCTTGCCTTCCCAGTTCCATGTCAAGAAGAAATTCCAAAAACCAATCAAGGAGAGCAGCAAGAAGAAGAGCCAAGAAAATAAGAAATTATCAAAATCTTGGTAAGCTT
Organism: Taxus chinensis; assembly: GCA_019776745.2. NCBI lineage: Eukaryota > Viridiplantae > Streptophyta > Pinopsida > Cupressales > Taxaceae > Taxus > Taxus chinensis. The sequence goes on along the minus strand of CM034155.1, from coordinate 325,693,437 downwards.
GGCTCTTAGATTTGGGATTAAAAAAATCCCCTTAATGGTTAAGCCAATGGAGGAGGTCAAAGTTGAAGAGCCAGTGGTGGCTAAGGATGATTTTGTATCAGTAGTGGAACAAGAAGATCAGCAGTTCATATGCTCTGAATGTAGTGTCCATAATGGTACTTTTTCTGAAGAGGATGTTGATCTAAGCCAAACTACACAATCAGTTAAGATGGAGGAAGAAAAATCAGCTCTAAGTCCTATTGAAGAGGAGTAGCTGGAAGAGATCAAACCAGAGTTGAAGTCACTTGATGAAGAAAACATTCTTGAAGATTTGTTTCTTTCATTTGAAGGGCCTAATTTGATTGATGAATCCATGACAGAGGAGAGCTATCAAGAAGACCTTGCCACCCCAAATAGTCCTCTAGAGTAGAGAATTGAAGATTTTGATTTGAAAAATTTCATGCTACAGGAAGAGGCTATCCAAGAGCAAGTCAGTCTTCAAGAAACAATGAAGGAAGGAAAATATTATGAAGATCCCATATCTTCCACACCATCCACCCAGGAAGGATTGCAAGAGGAATCCATTTTCGGAGTTGAACTTCAGAGGAAAGGGCACATCCATCAGATTAGATCATGCCCAATCAGGTACTTGGCTTCATGGAGCTAAGGGAGAAGACAAAACCGGTCATGTCCATTTCAGGGCATGAGGATGATATACAAAGCACCAAGGGTCACCATCAACACCTCCAAGAGTCCAATGTCAATCAACGTGAGGAGGTATTTTTGATTGATGTTGATACTTTGATTATTTGGGTGGAGGATCGGCCTCTTGTTAGTTTTTCACTCATAATAATAGCTATGTTCAGCTCCAAATCATATACATGGTTGCCTATTTTGAGAAAGGGAAGCTACTTCTCACTGCTAGTTGTAGGATTTATTTGAGTTCCCTTTACTTTCGGTTAGCGTAGAGTAGGTTGGTTTTATTTCAGCTGAAGAAGTTCTTGTGCACACTCTGCATGTTCTACTTGGGGCATGTATGATCTTCTCTTTTGCACATAGTGTGTTGTGGTGTTTTGTTGTTTGTGCATAATCCGTTGGAGGTAGTGTTTGGTGAGATCAACTCAAGTTCCAGTAATGTTTAAAGTGGCTCAAGGACCAGATTTCAGAGATTCAGATCAAAATTGTGTTTATCAAGCTTTACTCCATGCCCAATGGATACTTCAAGGCCACTGATCACTTCATCTAGCAAGCAGATGTCCTCGTGAGTCACCAAATTGTTATCTAATTTTACCCCCTTTGGTAAAATGGGTATACATTCCCCCCTTTATGCTATTTGAATGAAATTTAAGTAGTGTAAAGGAAGTAAGAAACATACTTGTATGGGACCTAAAGAAGTTGTGTTGCAAAGTGCACATAGAATATAGAAACTTATAGCATGGTGAACCATGGATCAATGTTTTGATCCACGTGGTGTAGGAGAAAATAACAAACCGTCGCAAGGAGTAATTTGGATATTTTATTGTGATGATTTTGGAGATTTTGTATTTTTGTCAAAGGTGATATAAGAGGTAGGGAATGATCAATTCCTAGCCCAATTTGTTGATAACTGGAGGATTTAGGCATCCTGTTGCCAGAGGAAGAGTGTTGGTGACAAAGGTCTATTTTTCTCTCCTTCTATGATACTTCCCCAAAAGTTCCAACTACTGCAGATGGATAAGAAACAAATTGTTACCTATTTACTTCTAAATTAAATTTGTTTTTCCCTGATTGAAGAACCCACATAGGAGCAATATAGGAAAGAAAATGACATCTCATTTCCCCCACTCCTACAATAATGGGTATCTTGATTTGAATAATATTAGATGTCTTCCAAGTTAGGTCTTTTGGAAGAAATAATGATGTAATGCGACTTCTGAGTTAGGTCATCTAAAAGCAATAATAGCCAGGATTGTCATTTTGATTGATTGTTTTGAGTGATAAGAGTTGATTGAATAAGATGTATTTGGAAACAATTACTCATGGAGAGATTATTGTTTTCCCCCAGATTAGGTCATTTGGGGAAATGGATTTGAAGCAGAAAAAGTATTGATTATTGTATAATAGTCATGTTTGACTAAGATAAGAGAAAATGAGCTAGGGGTGTTGATTGATTATTTTTTAGCCTGAGATAGATTATTAGGTAATCCCAATTGTATGCCCCATTTCGATGAAATGGTGAGGGGTATAGAGATGAAAATTGAGCCGAAAGCAATTTTTTGAATGATCATAATAGTAACTGAGAAACAATATAGGATATTAAGTAGTGTTAACAAATTATGTATAAATATTGAGTAATGTGTGTGCTAGAATGGATATGGAGTGTTTAGAAGTGTTTGGTACAATCATAGATGAAAATTTTATCTAGATGGAAACAATGGGGAGAGAAATTGAGTAACAAGGATCAAAATATGATCCGAACCATGCACATGTATTAGTTGTAAGAATGGTGGAAAATAGTAACTATAGTATAGAGTAAATTTAAACTATTATATATAGTAATAAGGAAAAGATGAATAGTAATTTTGTTTGGAATAAGTGTGATTGTGATTTGAGCTATGAATTGTGAGGATGCCACATGTTAGAGAGGTTATTTAGATGAGATTTGAGAGGGTGATTGCGGTCATGGCTATGCAAATGATCGGAGACCTTGTATGTATAATCAAATATAATAAGTTTTGTCAAATATGTGTGTTTGTATCAGATTTAGAAAAATTTGGAATTTTGTTGAATTGTGAACTTTTTACCAAGATGGAAGTGGATAAGGAGTTTATGTCCTTTGAGACACTAGTGCCCAGTTCGTGGAGCTAGTGACTCGCTTTTGGGAGCTAGTGTCCAGGGGCAGGATTTTGGCATTGTTTTGGTATTTTTGATGGTATTATAGTTAATTTTGAATGATGTCTATTTGTTAATGTTATTTTTTGTTGTTGGTTTATGTTGTGTAGATGGATATACACTTGAGGAAGTATTGTGTGGGCCGTCACTTGAGCACAATGTTTGGTTTAGGGTTGACAGATGATGAGTGGGATATATTGGACCATGTTGGCCTATGAAACATTACTATATTAGGGGAGATACACCATAATATTCCTTTATTGAAAATGTTTTGTGAGAGATGGTGTATAAATAATTATACATTCTGGTTTCCGATAGGAGAGATGACTGTGACATTGGTGGATGTATACAGGATACTGTGGTATCGATTACTGGAGAGAGAGTGTAGGTGTTGGTCGTAGTAGATGTCCATGTCCAGATGAAGATGAGACAATGGTATTTTATGGGGTCTCAAATACAGGCCAAGACATATATTAGCTTGGATGTTATTATGAGGTCTGAGATTTTGCAGTTGCAGAAATTTATTATAGTGGTACTAGCTTCATCAGAGATCATAGAGGTTAGCAGAGTTAGGACTTTGTACATGATTCATGATATTTTTTGGAGTATAGAGTAGAAACTTACTAGATATGCATGGACAAGATGTGTGTTGGCCCATTTATATAAGGACTTATACATGTTTACTCAGGAAGATCATGGTGGTGGAGTAGGAGCTACCACTCTGTTGCATGTATGGTCATATGAACATATAACTATATTGAGGCCATTTAGTGGGCCATGGGATGTTTGGGATTGATTAGAGATATTTTCGGTGCGGTGGGTGGGTAGCTGCAGTAGGAGGATGGATACAACCACATATAGGTCGATGATAGATCTAGTGCTCCTAGCACTAGATCTATCATCGACCTATATGTGGTTGTATCCATCCTCCTACTGCAGCTACCCACCCACCGCACCGAAAATATCTCTAATCAATCCCAAACATCCCATGGGCCACTTATTGGACATTGATCTTAGATATCTCCATACAAACATTGACTCGTTACGTGCCCCCAGATGTTCTCGTGGGTGGAGGGATTATAGAGTGAGTTGATGCAATCAAGGGTGAGCATGCCCATTTATTTGAGCCAGTGCTGATAAAAATGGTCACATGTACAATTTTACTAAGTGTGTGAGATGAGGATCCTCTAGAGACCGATCAATTGAGATAGGTTGTGATAGGGAGTGGCCTAGTTCAGAATGTATTTGCATGATATGTGGAACTTCAAGGCCGATATGTAGATCAGGCGGTATAAATTTTCATGTTGTGGAGTCAACTAGATAGATACATAAATCATAATAGGAAACATAGAGTTAGGGGTGAATCTTCTACTTATAGATCTCCCTTGGTTGTAGATAGTGATATCGAGGATGATGTATGATGTATTATATATGATGTAGTGAGGCATGGGGGCTTGTCCCCCAACGATTGTATTTTATAAATTTGATTATATATATACACACATGTTTATGTCATATTTTTTATGGATGTTCATTGAATACTATGTGATGATTATGGTTTGCACTTGGTATTTTTTATACATTTTGTTGTATATATATATATCTCTGTGTGTGTGTGTTAGAATGTGACAGATAGATAGAAATGAGAAAGTGATTAGATAATGTAGTAGAATAAAATAGTGATGCAATGATAATGGTAAAATAATGAGATGTGGAGCTAATCGAGTGTGATAAATATGGGGGGAAGAATAATTTCCCCCTAATGTGATAAAGATGAGGGGGAAAAAGAACAATTTCCCCCCAGTGTGAGAGTGAGGTTCATTGAAGTAATAATTCCCTCAACAAGCATGTATAAAACTTGAGAACACGAGTGCATCATCATGTAACGATGTTAAAGTACATGAACCAATGATGTGGTAATGATAAGAAAGATAGTCATGAAACACAGAGTGAGAGTGAGTAGCCAAGATGCGATAAGTGAAGTTCATGGAGGAAGTCTACCCTCAACATTCAAGCATAAACCATAGAACAAGAGTGTATCATTGGGTAATGATAGGAGGATCATATAACATAGGGAAAGAGGCATGCAATGCACATTGGGAACATGTGGAACACCATGAGAATGTGTATAAACACAAAATTGTATGTCAGAGGAGATAGTGCGAATAATGGGAGGTGTGACAAAATGTAATGTGGAAGTGTGTTGCTTAGGAAGACAGTGGGGTGTAGTAGTAATGAGTTTGGGTGGAGAGGTTGTTGTAGGAGGTGGGACAACTAAAGGAGGTGAATGAATGATGAATTTAGGAAGTGGGAGGATAATAACCTTAAGAGGTTGGGATTAAGATAAGATGATATGTGTAGATGATCACTTACGTGGGAGAGGAGAGAGAGACCGATCATGAGGGTGGGCGCAGAAGGAAATGACACCCTTATCTTCTAATCATTGAAGTGTATCATGAAGGGCATAACAATAAATATCATGGTGACCATTGATGCTGTGAAAATTGCATAAAGGGTGGTCATGATGGTGGTGTAATTGGTGAGAGGAATTATATTGGTTGGAAGGTATATGGATGAACTACTTATCAAGTAATGTACATAAGACATCATGTGGTTTAACAACATGTGAGAAGTATATTGGTTCTTGGGTAGAAGATGGGGAAGATCTAGGTGGAAGCTGATGTGCTGGAGGAGGGGAGGGATGCCTTTTTAGGGGAGGAGATGGTGACCATGAAGGGGAGTCAATAAATGGAAGAATAGAATAATTAGTAGGCAAGATAGAAGTAGAAGTGGGTATGATAACGTTATCCACAATTAAGTATTTTTCTAAATCAATAAGCTTATAAAAAAGAAGAGTAAATGAATCACATTTGGCTTGCATTACCACTCCTCTGCTTGTGCTAGCACTGAACTATTCTTTGTTTATATCTTAGATTCGTGTCTTTGACCCTACCCTTGCACTAGTGAAAGTTTCCTTTCGTTAGAAAGATTAAGCTTGCTCTACTACTTCAACCCACGCGCTACAGCTACACAAGATTGCGCTAGCACTATGTGTTAATTCCTTGCCTAGTTTTCAAGGCTTTAGATTCTAATTTTTTGTGCTTATGTTGTTTTACAGGTTTTCCTAACTATTTTATGGAGGTTTCAACATTTTAATCTTATTTCTAACATGTTGTTAAGTTTTAATGAGAATCATGTTACCATATTTTCCTTAAGTTAGAATAAATTTTGTGTATGCTCTTCTCTTGCACCTTAGGGTGATCTTGAGAATCAAAAACAACTTTATTTTTCATTTTTCTAACATTTGGTTACTTGGAAACTTAATCTTTCATTTTTTCGTAAGGGAATGAACAATTTATCAAGCTTTATTTAAAGTTAATTTGATTTAAAGTTTTCCTTTGCATTTATCTAGTTGAATCAAATCATTGTGTATGATCTTCTCTTACGTCCTTGGATGATATTGAGAATCAAAGGAAACTTTGGTTCACTTTCTTTTGGAAACTGCTAGATCATTTGTGTGTAAGAGCTAATGCTTTTTAAAGACTTTGGACCTAAACAGAATCTAACTACAAGTGTGTTGTAGGTTGCTGAAGGTTTAAAAAAACCACATGTTTAAAACAAGATAAAAACACCCCACCATATTCAACACACTATATTTATAGATTTCAATTAAGATCTATGGCTCGTCCTCTTTAAAATAGGGGAAGTATCTTGGCATAAGCCATAAAAATCATTATGAGGATTACCCCAGGGTCCCCAAAGTAGTACATACCTTGAGAGAACTAGTGGACGAAATGGGAAGTGCCACACTACCCACTTGATTAGTTGAAAACCCATGTGAGAAAATCTTCATGTTTCCTGTATGGGGCCCCATTCATTAATTTGATCGTGGGGTAATGGTCTATTATCTAGAAGCAATTCTAGAAATACGTACCTCCTCTAGGAAAGAATTGATGAGTTTTTGAATAAAATCCTAGGAAACCATTTGGAATTGGGGCCAACTTGAATTTATCCATCATGTTCCAAAGAGCTCTCAAAAATTGAAAACTTTTTTGGATTCAAAAGCTTGCTATTCAAATAAGGGGAGAGTCCATAAAATTTGAAGCCACATGTTATTCATCACGAAATTTATGAAGTGTTATTTTTCCTAGTTTTTCACTTGTCTTAAGACATGACGAAACTATTCCAAAGTTAGGCTAAGTGTTTTTCATCAACACTTGATCTACTCCTTTGTTTTCTTGTTTCCCTTTTTGGGAAAAAATAAAGCATATACGCAGATACCACTAGAAATAATTGTGTCCACCACTTTTGTATTCTACTCACATGACTATGTCGTGGCAGGAATGTGAAGGTTTAAAGTGTGAATGGTACGTCTTCATGTTCTAGTAGGCCCTTTATCTCACACCCATATTGAGACTCATTATCATTGTAGCTAGGTTGTCTTATCATTTAATTCGTTTGATTTTGTACTATGTCCACATTATATCAATACAATTGTGATACTTACATCTTGTTTCCTTTATGAAACTTAATCTACGTTTATAGGTTATATTGTTATGTTGCTTGCTTAAATAAAAACTTCTGGATATACTTAGACTTAGTTTTGATCCCAACAGTGCCTTTAGTTTTGAAAAGTTTCATCTTTATGCTTCTTTCATTGTTGTAACATCATTTTGATTTTTCTACAAAGCTTGATTAACGTGTCTAAATATTGTCATTGCATTTCTCGAATTTATAGCCTCCATTTTCAAGACTTGGATTTTGTTTGTATCTAAACTTTTTTTAGTGTACCTTGTTTGGATCCGCCACTTCCATCATTATGAAATGAGTTAAGTGCATTCTGGAGGTGGTTGGGGCAGATTTTGAATTCCTCTCTCTTTTCTCTCTCATTCTTCCTATAAATTGTAAAGAGGGGTTTCTTCCTAACGTTGGACATTTCTGTTTTACAACCCCTCCCTTCTCTCCTGCTTGTAAGAGAATTCGTGGAGTTTTCAAGCCTCCCACATAGACTGTAATGCCATTGTGCCTCTTGGCCATTGCAATGTATGGAATTGATGCTTTGAGAAATATATATGTCTGTGATTGAATTTAAATCCTCTCATGTATTCATTGTTGTCATTCTGATCTCTCATTGCATTTCGGTTACCTGTGCATGGTGTGGTATTGCATCTATATGGTCTGTGTTTATGTTGCAAAGCTTATGTTCTTCATTCCTCGGTGCATCACCTCCTTAACTTAGGTTTATTTATATGCATTTCTCTCTCCCTGTCTCCTTGGTAATTAGTTTAGTTTTGGTGAACCTCTGCGTTTCATTGATGCATCTGAACAGAGGAATAGGAACCAGCCTTTCTCTGGAGAATCCTTTCTCATTTTCAAGTCCCACACTTGGAGGAAGGATTCAATGTTATGCAATCACACTGGACGCATGAACATCAATCTAGAAATCTGATATGCAACCAGGGGTGCTGTGATTTTGCATCAACAGTTATTCTTGTGATTAGATCATATTCTTGTACACGATTGTTTTGTCCTAAATACTTCTTGCTATATGGTACCTTATTAATGTGCCATTATTTATTCTTTAGTTTCCTTGGTTCATATTTCCTTGATCCTTTGTATTCATTACCATTTATTATTTTACATTCTTTGTGATGATTTGACATCGTTACACTATTTTTTTTTACATGGGGTCCATTTAATCAGCCTTAGCAAAAATTTCCTTATTATGCCTCCTATCAAAAGGATGGGGCCTTAGAAATTAGGGTCAAACCCATTTATAAATGACAAGATAAACCTGATTTTTGAAGATAACGCTATGGTTGATCATAGTGGTGGTGAGGATAATTCTCTTAAGACAGACTTTGAATTTATTCCCACCCAAATAGATACCTTCTTGTTTCAAAATGGACATGAAGTCCTTGTACATGTTATAGAATTAGGGGCCGATTTTTATCCTACAATTGATTCATCTCTCCTTTTCGACATGGTTCAAGAAGAAGAAGTAGAGTTTCCTCCGCGTAACATTAATGAAATATTAAACTTAGGACATACTTCTACCTCTGGCCAAAGGAATGAGGAAGAAGTTATTTCTCAAAATTATGGTGGTTATCACATCCCCATTTTCAAAATGCATTATGAGGATGATGAAGAACATGATAATCATGAAAAATTCCCTCTCATGAAAATTGCAAATAGATACCAACTCAAGAGGTTACCTTAGAACAAAAAATACAAACCCTTTCTTAATAATTGGCAAGCTTGGCTTCACACGTTAATAAGGAATCAACAAAGACTCCTAGACAAGAAAAACCTAGATCTTCATATCAATAGTTTTATACCAAGATTCCTAGACAATAAAAAACTAAAGCTTTGCATCAAGAGTTTTATACTAAAACTCCTCGTCAAGAAAAACTTAAAGAGTCATATGAGGAGTTATACATAGATAATAAAAATGGTGAAACAAATAGATTTAATTGTTTATATAGGAAAACATCACCTACACAAGGGAAACTCTTCAATCAAGAATGGTTATCTATGAAGAACGCCCTTACTACTTTATAAGAAGGAAATGTAGGTAATAGTAAAAAGTATTAGTTTGAGGAGTTATGCCCATATCCCTTTAACAGGGATGTGTTACAAGTACATTTCCTAGTCACTTTGATTGTCCCAAGTTTGAGAAATACAAGAAAAAAGGTAATCCAAGAGACCACATTAAGAAAATTTTTATGGCATGTCAAGAGGTCATGTTTACTAATAATTATCTCATTCACTTTTTCCCACGCAGTCAAGGGGTCAAGAACTCAAATGGTTTTTACATATACCGAAAGGGTCCATTTCTACATGGTCAGAATTAGCAAAACATTTTGTACATCACTTATCCTTTAACATGGAAAATGAAATTACCATGATAGATTTGTGTAATGCAAAACAATAGAACAATGAAAGCTTCGCTAGTTTCTTATAAAGATGGCGAGGGCTAGCTAGTCACTTCCCTTGCTCGATACCCAAGAAATAGATGGTCAACATATTTATACCTAACTTACACCTGATATTTCTTTCCATTTGCATATGCATTATGGAAAAACATTTGAAGAGGTCATAGAAAAAGGTAGTCAAATTGAAAAAGTGTTGTTAGCAAAATGGACTTTAAAACCCTTCTCACACGATAATCATTATTCAAATCCTAACACCACGTCAGTTCATTCCAAACAAGAACAAGAACATTATAGGTGATGGTATAATGGATTATAAACAAGTACATGATGTTCAAAAACACGCTCCTTTGAAACTTGCTAAGGGACATTCAACCCCTGAGTACAAACATCGCACTTTCACCCCTCTATTTGACTCTATGTCATCAATATTAAAATATTTAGAGGTGGTCCACATGGTTAAGTACCCAGAAACTATACCCTATGGAGATGATGCACCTAAGCCATCATGGTTTAGAGAAAATGAATATTGTGGGTTTCATCATGTCAAGGGTCACAAAACTGATAAGTGTTTGAAATTGAAACACTTCATCCAGGACTTAATTGATAGTGGTGATGTGGAAATGGATTCCTCTACCCCTAGTAAATCTTACGATGAAAACTTGGGAATTTACAAAGAACCTTTCTCTAAGCATAACAAAGGAAAGGAAAATTCAGATCAAGGAAAGTCATCCCTTACTAAAACTGCCAACTATGTTGTAAAAATGAATAATCATTTTGATGCCCTAATTGGTTGTCAACCCACCTTTTTAGCATATCAACACCATTAAGATTAAAAAAAAGGAGTGTGTCATGGTAACACGACGTTCTCACCTTATTATCTTAGAACCTCCTTCGCCTACCCCTCAAGATAGTCATTATGATGTTTTAGAGCAACTTTAGAAAACTACTACGAAGATTTTTATCTTAGATCTTCTCAAAATCTCTAATGTTCACAACAAAATCCTTTATAAAACATTACAGGGGTCAAGAGTGTCAATTGATATTGACCCTACATGCTTCCAAGCTATGGTCACGTAGATTTCTCTAATAGAGCACATAACCTTTAGTCATGAAGAGATTCCTGAAGAGGATCCTAGCTATAACTTACCCTTAAAAATTGAGGTCATTATCAATTGTAAGAAGATTATAAGGATTCTTATGGATGGAAGATCGAGCTTGAAATTTTTACTTTGAAATTGGTTCAAAAACTAGGTTGTACTGAGACTAATCTAGAAACTAAGGTCATTACCATCAAGGCATATGACAATGAAGAACAAAAATCAACCGACATGATCACTTTCTCGCTGGGAGTAGGGCCTACTACTCATGATACTAAGTTCCATGTTTTAGACTTGGAGCTTCCTTACAACATATTTCTCATTTTCCCATGGATTCATGACACGGAGGCCATACCTTCTATGTATCATCAGTGTTTGAAGTTATATCATGAAGGAAAAACTATCACTATTTAGGGGGATTCTCAACCCTTTTCTCATTACAGAGCATTATCAGGTTATTTTCCCACCACTTATGAGCGAACTTCTATGGAGATGGTCGTTCCAATTCAATTGAAGGAACTCACCTCATGAGTTGATCTAGATACCTTATCTATTAATGATAATGGTGCTTCTACATCACATTCTTTTTTTGCTTCATGGGAGATGAAATTTGTTGCAAATGGTTGTGAAGAATACAATATCCAATAGGCCCTCTAAGTTTCTAACCTTCCCCTATCACCCAAAGTGTGTGGTATTCCTTGCGACAAGTACCAACGGTCCAAAGATAATTGCAACGTCAAAAATTTTACTCATGGTGGTCTATTAGCAAATGAGAATCTTCTTGACAATATTGTGTACCAACTTTCAGATGATGAGATGGCTCATTGCTATCAATAACCCAAGTATGTTATTCCCAACATAAAATGATGTATGATATGGGATACAAAGGATATGGTTGTGATAAATGAAGGTATGTGGGAATCTATTCCTATACCACATTGCAAGGTTTGTAAGTATGGTATTGGTGTTTGATTATATGGTTCCAATCCTCCTGATGTCGAAGCAACTAATTCTAAATGAGATGATATTTCGTCTGAATATGAAAGTGAAATAGATTCTCGGTGTAGTCTTTATGAATACCTTTCCTCCACGAATCTGTTCTCTGACTTAGCTATCTTGACTATAACCCCTATCATATCCCCTACCATTCCAACATTAGACCTTGCCTACCCATCACTTATTAATTGGGACCAATAACAACATGTACCAATAGATTTATTTGAAAATGATGAAGTTATTGCCAATTTTATGGGTCTTCATGATGGTAATCTAGTGGGTGATCATAAGAAAAGATTCTCCATCAACCTTGACATATGTTCATATTTCGGGGAGGAGGTAAAGCTTTGCGGTCATCAATGTAAAAACTTAATAAGCAAAGGAAAAATTTCCATTGAGAAGTCTTGCAAAAATAATATGTCCAAGTTCTATAGTGAATTTTTTTTGAGGCATTGGCGGAAAAATAAAAATAAAAATCAATGGACAAAGAATTTGACCAGCCTAAGGGTGAAAATATTGTTGATATGCCTTTAGAAGAAGATATCAATCTCCCCGTTGATCCTACGTGTATGGAGGAAAAATCCAAGTTTCATGTGGAGGATACCATTTATGTAAACATTGGTATAGAGGAAATACCTAGAATGGTCAAGTTGGGAGCTTCGCTCTCAGTCTAAGAGTAGAAGACTTTTGTGTTGCTTTTATGTGAATTTTCATATATATATTTTCTTGGTCCTATACAGAAATGCTAGGTTAGATAGAATTAGTAGTGCATAACCTTATTGTGCACAATGAGAAAAATCCTATAAAAAATCTTAGAAAGATGCATCCTCACGTCACCTTATTGGTAAAAGAAGAGATGGAGAAATTATTGGTAGTAGGATTCATTGGGCCTATTGATTATTCAGAGTGGATTTCAAACATAGTCCCTATACATAAGAAACCCATCAGTATAAGAATTTGTACATATTTCAGAGATATAAATAAATCTTTTTCTAAGGATGACTTTCCTCTTTCTAATATGAACATGATTGTTGACTCAACAACTGGTTATGAAATGTTATCACTCATGGATGGATTTTCAGGGTATAATCAAATTAAAATTTATTAGGAAGATCAACATAAGACATATTTTACAACCCCATGTGGGACATTTTGCTATCAAGTCACGCCCTTCAGCCTTAATAATATATGAGCAACATATCAACAGACTATGACTGCCATCTTTCACGATATGCTCAATGACATAATGGAAGACTATGTGGATGACATCTCGGGTTAATCCATGACTAGAGAAGATCACCTAGCCATCTTATGACACATATTTTAGCGTCTTATAGATTGTAAGGTCATAATCAACCTGAAGAAATGTGTCTTCAGCATGCTATCAGGAAAATTTCTAGGATTCATTATATCATGGAGAGGAATTGAGGTAGATTCTGCAAAGGTTACAACCATAACAGAAATGCCTCCTCCTAAAAACATCAAGCAACTACACAACTCACAAGGGAAGATTCAAGCAATCAGAAGATTCATCTCCCAGCTCGCAGACAATTGCCACTCATTCACACATATTTTGAAGAAATATGTTAACTTTCATTGGGGTCTAGAACAACAGTAATCATTTGCTTTGCTTAAGGAATATATTTCCAAACCCCCTATTCTAATGCCACATACTTCTAGAGAACCATTTTTGCTATACATTTTTGCTACTCAATTTGTAATTGGTGAACTATTGGCCCAATATGACATAGAGTAGAAAGAAAAATTTGTTTACTACCTTAGTTGTACATTGATTGCTTATGATATCAACTACTCGAAGATTGAGAAGGCTTGTTTGGTTGTCGTTTTTTATTTTCAAAAATTTTCATTATTTGTTGAATAATAAGACTAAGCTCATATCAAAAGTGGACCCATTGAAATACTTGTTATCAAATCCTGCACTTACAGGAAGGATGGCCAATTGGATCATCCTACTTAGTGAATTTGATATTGAGTACGTCCATCAGAAATCAGTTAAAGGGAAGGTGTTGGCAGATCAACTAGCTAAAGCCCCTTTTCTAGGTACTGAACCATTAAGTCTGGAACCTTCCAAATGCTTCTACAATGTACCTTGAGGAGTCCATGTTATATGGCAACTATACTTTGATGGATCCTTTACATTTCACAGATAAGGTGTAAGAGTTGTGTTTATCCCTCCTTCAGGAGATTTGATCCCTCAAACATTCTGACTCATATTCCCATGTACAAATAATATAGCAGAATATGAAACTGGAAAGTATCAAGTGGGATATCAAAAAATTGAATGTAATTGGTGATTCTATGCTAATCATCAAACATGTAACTCATGAGTACAAGGTTAAGTATGAAAAAAGTAGTCCTTAGAAAAAATGGCTGAAACTTTGAAAGATATCTTTCAGAAAATTACATTCAAGCAGATCCTTAGAGGGTAGAATTGAGCAACGAATGTTATGGCTACGGTTAGGTCTATGTTGCACATTCCACCCAGAAACAATGACATGCCATTATTGGCTGAGAATATATGAATGCTAGCATATGACATGCCAGAGTAATGTTTGGTATGTGAAGTTGTTGGTCCCTTTTCCCCTTGGTACCTTGATATATTCAATTACCTTCATGATAAAACCTTCCCTTAGAAATTTCCCATTTTGAAAAACAAAACCTTATCTAGTGCATAGCCCACTACACCTTACTTGGGGTAACTCTCTATCATAGAGGCTATGACGAGAATCTATTGCATTGCCTTAATTCAGAAGAGTCTATCTTAGTGGTTAAGGATGTGCATGAAGGAATCTGTGGAGCCCATACATGTGGAATAGTCTTCGCTAAAATGATACTGAGAGTAGGTTATTATTTGCCTACCATGGAGACTGATTGTTAAAAGTACGTAAATAAATGTTAGTTATGTCAGAAATATGGTAACTTGATACATCCACCAGCACAATCATTGCAACCTATTACCACACCATGGCATTTTTCAAAGTGGGGACTCGATATCATTGGTAAGCTTACCCCTACATCTTATGATGGCCATATGTTCATTATTACTTCACTGATTACTTCACAAAGTGGGTAGAGGTTGTTCCTCTCACCTATGTCACTGGTTCGCAGATATCCAAATTCATAATGAACCATATCATTTTCTGGTATGGCATCCCCTCTGCCATTGTAGCTGACAATGGTAAGTCATTCAAGAACAAAACTGTGAAGGCGTTGTGTCAACACTTTCAAATCTGACTCAAGTATTCAACCCCTTATTACCCTCAAGGTAATGGGCAGGATGAAGCCTCAAATAAAACCCTTGTTCATATTATGGAGAAGATGGTGAATAAAACCAACCGTAATTAGAATTTGCAAATTCATCCTACCCTCTGGGCTTACAGAACATCCATCTACACCCCTATTAGTGCTACTCCATATTCCCTAGTTTTTGGCACAGAAGCCATATTACCCCTTGAGATCGAGCTCCCCTCTTTGCACATAGAGCTAAGAGATTACTTGGATAAAGAGGACTACAGAGTGGCTCAGCTAGCAGAGCTAGAGCTATTGGATGAGAAACATCTTCACGCCCTTGATCACCTCAAAGTGTATCAGAATCAAGTGCATTGAGGTTACAACAAAGGAATCATACCTCGTCAATTTGAGGTAGGAGACCTTGTTCTAAAGGAAAATCAGTTCAATACCACCAAGGACCATGAAAAGAAAGGTAAGTTTGAGCCTAACTGGTTAGGGCCATATGTTGTGGTTGCTAAATTTGGTTCAGGTGCATACAAGCTTGTTGACTCTGATGGTGATGAACTTAGGGAACCCATGAACACCATGCATCTCAAGAATTTCTATGCTTAAGTATGGGGTCCCTCAAATATTAAAAATCAACAAAAAAAATCATAAAAACTAAAGAGAAATCAATATGTCCAAATGTGAAAACCACGCAATTGTGGCACTTTGGACAAGTCCTTTAGTGAAAACTAGTTTCCGATGCCATTGGAGGGTCCGTTGTTCACAAGCATCTCATATCTAGGATTATGATGGCTTTATCCTAAGCTAGTCTTTTCCTGTGTTTGAGATACTTTTGAGCCTATCCCTCTTGGCCTTGATCCAACTAATTCTATTTTTGTATGCAAAGAGTTTTCCTTTATACATTTCCATCTAACATTGGGGGCATCTTTGCATCTTCACTTTCTTTCACATACACATGGAATTCTTCCCTTGTACATCCCATATATCATTGGGGGCATCCACATTTCTTTGTTTTCCTACACATAGCTTCGAAAAACTTCTAGAAAATCAAAAAAACTTTCATATAACTTTTGAAAATCCCAAAACATTCAAATATGTTTAGATGGAAAAATCAAAACATTCACAATACGTCTCATAGAAAACTCAAAAATAATATAATTTTTTCTCGAGATAATACCAAAAATAGCGCAAAACATTTCAAAATTGTCCCACAAAAATAAAGTAGTAGTTTGCTTACTTTAGTTGTTTGTTTGTACATCGTTTTATTGATTTGCCTTTTCGTATTGTGTGATTTA
Organism: Taxus chinensis; assembly: GCA_019776745.2. Classification (NCBI taxonomy): domain Eukaryota; kingdom Viridiplantae; phylum Streptophyta; class Pinopsida; order Cupressales; family Taxaceae; genus Taxus; species Taxus chinensis. The sequence goes on along the minus strand of CM034155.1, from coordinate 325,677,006 downwards.
AATTGGATTCATTTTCTTTCTTAGATTAAGTGTTACTTTAATATGTTGTGGAGTTCATTGGTTCATTTTTATCTTGCATGCTTGTATATAGTTGTGTTGTTTTGATTAGATTTGATTAACTTGTGCTTGTCTTGTTTACTTGTACATTTTGTTATCATTTATCATCAGTATCATCTATCATCACATCTAAAACATCATCACCTATCAATAAATTTTAAACTACATCATCATACAAATGAAAATTACACATGTATGCTAAGCTAACATCATATAATATCATCAAAAGAGGGGCAAGAGGGATTATCTTTATCCCCCCCTCGTCATAGACCATAATAAAAACATGGGCTAAACATGATATCTCATATAACACAAGAATGTGATAAGTAAACACAGTCCATCATCATCATATATCCATGTAAATACAAATGTCCATGTACAAAACAATGTGTCAATATACATCAGATATAATTAGCCATTATGGGCATGGATCAAAAATGTGCCTTCATCACGAGGCATAATAACAAATGATACATATAAATATGTATAGAAATGTGCCTTCATCTTGAGGCATACATAAAAAATAGTACATCAATAATAAAGATTCAACCATGACTCTTACCAACACTTAGACTTCCTGGCCTAGAGCCAGGTGGTGGTATTTGTTATACTACACCCTGTTGTGTGGAAGCTCCTTGTTGAGGGGATGACATCTGTACCAACCTCACTGAATGATATGGCCTATGTGATATTGATCTAGATCTACTACTATCAAGCTAACTGAAAGGGGCTACTCTCTGTCCCTCTGGAACTACAACATGATATAGAGCTCTATAATAGATAGCCTCACCAGTGACAACTGGAAAAATCATATACTAAGTCTTGAGACCTTATTGCTAATGTAGCATGGTGTAGAGATCATGCTCATAGGGAATCTATGCTCTCATGCCACCTACAAGTAGTCTTCTCTGCTCCCCACTATACCCAATCAGTTTCTAACAGGTCTCACTCAGATATCACTTGATCCCTCTCTGTAGTGATGTGCTGTAGTTGCTGCCTCAAAGAAGATAGATCCATTGTACCCTAGATAACATGTCTAGGAGGATATATCCTTGGTGATATATATGCTGGTATCCATCCTCCACCTACTGGATTATGTGGTGGAGACCCCCAACCATCCTATCCATCTCCTCCATCTCCACCATCCCCACCTCCTACCATCTCCACTACTATTTGCAGTGGTGAAGGCGGAGCCTGTACATGGGTTTGCTACTGTAATGACTATTGTAGGGGAGAACCTTGTGGTGGAACCTATACCAGTGGGCCTTGGCCTTGTGCCTATAAAATGGCCTCGACCTTTGGATGACCCAGTGTAGCCTTGTCTCTTAGAGCCTGTCCCTGTAAACCCTTTGCTGCTATAGCTATGTCTGCATATATCATGTTCTCTGGGATCGTAATGTATAGAGGAAGTAATGTGGCATACCAAGCCCCATAATTTTCCATGGTCTTGATGTCTACCACATGAGGCTATGTGATCCATCACTCTGGGGTGACATAACAAAATCTATCTCAAGCTTTCCACAGTCTAATCTATGGCCTAAAATCAAATGTCTTACATGTCCTACGTGCGTACCACATCTCATCTCCCAGTATGCCATGGATATGACCTAGTTGTGCACTGGTCGACTGGTACCACTCTCTGATATGAGTACTATCCTAATGATAAAGTGATCAATCTTATGCGGTGTTGAAGCTCTATGCTATCATCATGCCACTGATATAATCTGTATGGTCACTAAGTGATCATACACAACTGTAGGTCATCAAATGCTCTCCTGTAGTATATGTATCCCCATATGTGTGAGAAATCATTTCACCCATTGGCTCCCATCCCATACAAGAGGGCTTATCTACAGCCATGGCTATGTAGTACTCCATGTGGGTGCCCAATGAAAATATGATCCCATGCATAGATCTGTAGTAGTGTGCCTGAACTGAGGTTCTTCTGATCTCGATAAGCAATCAAATGTAGATCCTAATACAAGTGGGCCAAGATACACTGGCCCTAACAAAAGACCTCTCCATCCATCAACCTATGCACTACTCCCATCAAACCAAGTGAGAATTGTGTGTTAGTCTTATCAAGAAGTAAGTAGCCGCTGAACAAGTGCCATCAAGTAAACTAGTATCCATGTAATATCATCAATCCATGAAGCACTTGTAAATATCTACCGCCATACCCTTTTGGGGTATGTCCTAACATAAAAACATGTCATAAATTCTATCTCAGATCCAACCATGATCCCCATCATACTCCATTAGGATGCCTTGAATCAACACTCTGAGGATCCACCAAACATCCTCTAAGGTCACTATCATCTCACCAATAGATAATTTAAATTTTTTTCTCTCACTTTTCCATCTCTCTACTAAGGCAATCAAGAGGGTTTGTTCTAGTGTAATGTGAGGAATTTTTGAAATATGAGTCAAACTAGTGGCAGCTAGAATGATAATCACTCCTCGTTGCTCCCGTTATGTCAATGTCTTCTCATAGGCTGTAAGGCACCCATGTCACTCACGCACATCCACATTGCTCAATCTTCCCTTCAAGATTGCACAAAACTTCATTAACATCATTTTATTCTAATAATATCTTCCTAAGGTGTTCTAATTGATTCTACATTCTTCTATTCATTCCTATGTTTTTCAAAAACTTCAAATTTTCTTCTAAAATTTCCCTAAGGCACAAAATGTTGCACTAGCGCAAGCCTATTTGCGCTAGCGCATACCCCTTTTGGCACTAGCGCTAGCTTGCTTTGCTTCATGCACTCACCTTTATGTGCCTAAACTAACTAGCGTAAGCCTGCACTAGTGCGTCCCTTTTCTACTAGCTTTACCCCCTAGCATGTGCCAACACATTAACCTATTTTTTTGCCAGTGCACACACCCCTTCACACTAACGTGCACCTAGTGGCCCCTTGCGCTAGCATGACCCATATTTTTCCCTTACTAGATATAAAATGCTTATAAATGCACTTAAAACGTAAAAAAAATTGGATTACATACCGGTTTCAAGTTCTTAGGAGGCTTCCCAAACTCTTAAAATCGATTTGAATGGTGTTCCCACCTATGAAGCTGTGCCATTTATCTCTAACGTTAGAGCAAAAATCTCTCCAAAACTCGAAAGGGCTAGGTAACAAATAACTCGCCGCAATGGATTTTACCCCTCTTGGCAACTTTTATTTATAGTCATTTTCCCCTAATTCATCATTTCTTCTCACCCCTGAGGTGCTAGATTACTTACAATTCTTCTATATTCTTACCACTTGTTGCGATGATTATTTTTATTAAATAGTCATTTTTCACCCTATTTTCACTACGCTAGGGCATATTTTTACTTCCTCAGTGACCCTTTTTGCTACCTGGGGCATATTTTTGCTTTCCAACATGTTTTTTGGTGATGTCCCATGATATTTTCATTTTTCTAGCTCATTTTTTTCTTAGAAAATTTAAAAATTCAAAAAATTGGTAAAAATTTAAAAATCCAATAAAATTGGTAAAAATTCAAAAATCCAAAAAAAATTGTAAAAATTTAAAAAATTGGTAAAAAAATTTTGGTAATGGTATGCATGTAGCTGAAGCCTGTATTAGAATGCATCATCCTCAAACATCAAAATTTTTCCTACAAAACATCTTTCTTCGGTCCTCACTTGTTCTCACACAACTGACTCACGAAATCATTTTGAGATCTACCTCCATTAACAAATATTGGTTTGCTTACTATGTTTGTACTCCCTTGGACACAACGAATTTCTTGGTATTATTTTATAGTGCACGATTGATTTTTCATAGGACCCCTCTGTCCTCTGTATATTCCTCTCACATGTATCTGTGCTTGGGGTACCATTATTTTAACCTTTTTCATTAACTCAAACATTTAGGAAATGAAGCTTGATAACAAAAACATTGGTGCAACATGTCTTGAACATTTGTTTGTTTGAGTATGTGTGTTTTGTTACTTTTTCCCTGTTAGGTTATCTTGTTTACTTTCTCGTATTGAATTGTGTTATGTATGTTAGATTGAGTTAGTGTTTTACCAATGAAAAAATTCTAGTATTATAGCTTTGCATGTTATTTTACACTTTTGTTGTATGCATATAATTTAATAAAGGGCCGATGATGTAGATCATATGAGCAACGTGATGAAACAAAGTTTTTTATTGAACAAACTAGATGCAAAAAATATTTCAATATCATATCTTATCGCTATCAATTTTTCTACCAAAAACACCTGGGGCAATATGGATCATTTTTATCCCCCCCTCCTCACCTTGTTTCTCCTATCTATTTCCTTCATATTTTCTATCGTCAATCGACCTCTTCTATCACCCCATTGACACTTGAGTGGGAATCCTTCATTCTACTAATTTCTCTACAAAATTTACTTATTTATACTTGTATACTATCTTTGAAGTGGCGTTGCTTACGCCACCTCAAAGAAGGGAAAAGCTAGACACCTAAAATCTGCTTACACAATTTTATTGATAAAATTTTACTATTTATCCTCTTTCCTATCATTTCCGTTATAATTAGTGATTTACCGCTAATTAACTAACGTTTCCCTCTATTTTGGTCAATTAACAACTTTCGCTAATTAACTAGCCTTTATCACATTCCGGATGCCAATTAACAACACTTTGTTAGTTATAATCCTCTTCCAATCAATTAATTAACTATCATTAGTTAATTAAGTCTTTATAACCTTGTATTTAATCAATAAACCCTTTTATTGGCTAAATCCCTCTTTCAAATGCTTCAAATCATATCAAATTCCTCCTAAATCACTTTCAAATAGCCGAAAAATCTTATTATAGCCTATTAATTAATCCTAGATTAATTAAATCATCTCCAACTCCCATGAGTCACTAATTACTTTTAAATTTCCCTAATCAAACTTAACAAGTATAAATCTACTTTATCCTTTATCCCACATTCATTGGAATTCAAGATTATCCCAAATGGAAAGCTATATAAAGGACCAAGCTCCTTCCTTCACACCTACACCATAATTTTCTAGTATTATCATATAAAACATATGATTAAGAGCCTTTCTCCATTTATGGAATAACTTTCTCATCTTTGCATCCATTTCTTCATGCTTGATTAGTAAAGGAAGATCTAAACATGGCCTTGTAGCCATTTTAGTGAGATTCTTTCATCATCTTGAAGCAACAACACAAATTTGATTGCTTATGATCTTCATAGGTTCATATTTTTAAAGGCAATCATACATTTTAGTAGGACTGACTTGTAGTTAGATTTTATTTCATGTTATTACATATAATCTTTCCATTAAGCTCTAATCATGATGGTTTTATATGAAATGTAGCTTTTCTTTGAGACTACTAGGTGTTAGCCTCTTTTAAGTAGCATAGTAAATTTAACATGAACACAATGCCATATAATATATTTTATTTTAATGGAGTAATTAAGCCACGACAATATATATATTGCATTTATAAATTAATGGGCTGGAAAAGTAAATAAGTAAATAATGCATGCAAGAATTAAAGGGTAAAATGTAATCTAATATTGGTACAGTATTTCCTTGGTACAAAGAGGGAAAATGTTCATATGTAACTTTAGGCTTGTTGTTAGAAATAAAACATCTAAGAAATGCATCCTCCATATCAACGTAAGTACTAATAGATCCATTAGGGAGATGAGTACACCAGTGAATAACAACATGTACAAGACTATGACGAAAAGCTTTGAATAACAATTGATCATTGGAATAGTTTGCCATGACTAATCAAAATGATTTTAGATATAAATAAGGATTGCGCGTGCCATCAAAACATGAGAAGGTAGGCATAATGAAACCCCTGGGGAAAACAAAATTGGGATTTTTTTTAGGAATGGGATTGCTAGGAAGGGTATTATTTTAAATGAAGGCATAACAAGATTTATTCTCAAGGGTAAGGGTATGGAATTGATTTTGCAGGGCACCAAAAACATGCATGAGAGAGATGATATATTATAGAGGGATGGTTTGGGAAGTGAGAGACACATTGAGGGGTTAATATTGCCATTCTGAGTGATCATGGGAAGTGATACGGGGAATTTTATGTGGAATAAGGGGATGTAGGTGGAGGTTATAAAGGTTTAGTATGTGAGGAGTCAATTGGTGTAGGGTCATCATGAATAGTAGGAGGTGTACTAGGATCAACATAGAATGTAACATGATAATTATTAGAAGTAATTTCAGAATTAGGAATGATAGAAGGTATAGATTCACATTCAACAAGATTAATATAAGAAACACCATCATTCACATGTACAATATCATTATCAAGATTAGAATCACTATCATCCATATTTTCGCAAGCAATAAGTTCATTAAGAGAATCATCATCATACAAAGAATCTGCAGTAGGGCTAGCATTAGATGTAACATGGAGATCATTAGAAAAAATTTCAGAAGTAAGAGGGATGGGAGGTATAGATTCACATTTAATAAGAGCAATAGGAGAAACATTTTCATTCACATGTGCATTATCATTATCATAATAAGAGTCACTATCATCCACATTTTCACAATAATCTATATGAATGCTATCATGTGCCATAGTACAAGGGGAAGGGGATGGAGTATCATGCATGATTTCGGTAGATGGGGGAGAATTTTTGTTAGGGTTTTGGGTAGGTAAATATGAAAAAATTGGGACTTTAGAAACCATCAGGAAGGGATGCTTAGAAGGTAAGGAGTTGTTGGAGGACTTTTAGATAATATTGAGGATTTTATATGAAGGTACGTAATTCAGATTCTTCAGTGGCATTGGAAAATATTGGTTGCATGCTAATAAAGGTTCTAAGGTTATTTGGAGATGGATACCTTTTATTAGATATGAGGGATTTGGATCCTAGGGGAAGGGGTTCGAGGAAGGATCAGGTTCACCAAATGATTTAATATAAATTGAATTAAACCTTTATTTCATAATTTCTACTATAACATATGATATACAAGTGATAATGCACAACAATATATCAATGCTAAGCATTTAAAAATATAAAATTCTAAGAAAATGAGAGAGATAAATGAATTAGCTGATTTCTATGTAACCTAGAGGTAGCCAGGACTATGTATCTACTGGATATGGTTAGAAATGATGTAATAGTGGCTTACAGAGAGTTTTGGGACTCTAAACTATGCTAGGTAGAATCACCCATAGGAGGACATGAGCACCTAGGCACTAGTGTCTATGTGAATATTCAAGATTTTATCTTTTTTTGGGTCTGAGGGACTTCACTCCAATATGTGATTTTTTTCTCCGAATTTAGTGTTAGGGTATTGATCACACTTGTAGCCTACAAAAAAACCTTGTCTATTTGCACAATCTCATGAGCAAATTAGCTATGAATAAAATATGTAATAATTGAAGTCATAATAACCCCAATGGTCACCCGATGAGTGAACTTAGTACCAAATGCTACACTAAATTTTAGACTCCATGTAGTTCATTGTGCTTGTGTGTGAAATAGTGTCCTTAGGTTTCCCTTGTACCAATGATGCCAAAATACTGGGCTATAGCTAGATTTGATGCAAATGTGTGGTATGGAATTCAACACTTCCCTTCCTATGTAGTGTATGCAACCCAACAATTCAACACCTTTCAATAGTCGTGTTGTGTGTGTGTGTGTGTGTGTGTCTAAATAATATCCCCTTTTGAATTGCCACACAAAATAATAGTGAGCATGTTGTGTATATATATGAGTCTCTTGTTTAAATTTTTACATTAGTGACACAAAAGGACGACCATGAATAATAAAATGTGAAAAAATTATAAGGAGGATAGGAGAGCCCAAAAGGGACACAAGTACTTGGGTGCTACTGTCCATAGTGGGCACTAGTGTCCTGAGACCACAAATGACCGATGTGACAAAACAACCAGACAGAGATCCATGTGACCTAACCAGGAGTGAATATAGAATTGAGAAGTGTAGAAGAGAGTCATAATATAAATCAATAAAAGGATGTAAAAGGAAAAGGGAAAGTTTCACCAATGTGTACTTTTCTTACTTAATATTCATGCATATAACAACATACCGATGAAATAGTAAAGTGGTGATGCATACATAATTTTGTGTCTACATAAAATATAATTGCTTGATGTGAAAGTAATTGTTGGTAAAAAATTTAATATGTAATTATTGGTATAATTTCAAATTTATGTCATCATACTTGTTTGTAGCTCTTGAGAATAATTTTTTTATTGATGTACTTTGGAATGTTATGTCATCAAACTTGAAACACGTGTTGAGGATAAAAGTTGTGATTGATATAAATTGGAACATATGTCACCAAAGATGAAAATTATGTTAATAATAAGAGTTGTAATTTATACAAATTGGATTGGAATTGCATTGTGTGTGAGTGAAATTAGAGAAATTAGTGACTAGACATAGTAAATATGTTAGTATAAAATTTAGAGTGTAGATTGCAACATTAGAGTGTTTGAAATAGTAGTATTGATTTTATAACAAGTGTATAATAGTGATTCAATGAAATTTAAATATATGCAAGGAAACTATTGAGATCATATAAATATAATAGTAAATATGCAAGAGATAACTAAATAAATACAAGTAAGAGTGAATTATAGGAGATAAAGATGATTCAACTTGTAACTGTAGGTCTGAACTGATTCTGGGTTGGAGACTGATCTTTAAGGGAGTATTTTGGAATGTGTAAGATCTATCTTTGATTGTATAATGTGATGATATCATGGATATGAGATTATAGAATGGGACATGGAAAAATGGGTGCTAACATCTATTTTGTGTAGTAGTTTCTATGGAATAGGTTAGGCTCTGGATCTTTATATATCACTTCTTATCACTTCTTATTCGTTATAGGTCATGTTAGGTTCACTGCACTTCTTCTTTGTCACACATGTGCCTATAAAATATGATGAAAGCACAATGTAATGAGAGGGGGGGGGTGGTGAATCAATCTTAAAAAAATTTAGCTTGTTTTACCATCTCAAGCAATCAACATTCATTTAAGAATTCATCATTCATAACCACATGTGAACTTATTAGATGTACTTTAACCATTCACAAGATCATGAGACAAGAGAGAGAACACAAAACACCAAACATAAGTGGGAAACCATCAATGGGAAGAAAATCCAATGAAACCATTACTTATATTATACAAAACAAGGACTTGCAAGAATATTACACATCCTACAATATTTTTTTAGTGAGGCACCAACCCTAAAAGGAGTACCAACCCCAAAACCTTTGTTGATATGACTCACAACAAAGGAATCCTATGAATATTACACATCATAAGATATTTTTTAAATGAGTGACCACTGAAAGTATGCTGATGCCATAGCTATTGTGATCTAATTTCAGCTCCAAACACATCAAACCCTCATCTAAACAAGTTTTCTCCAAACTTGCTCAATCTTTCTTCATCATAGGATAAATATATCAAATTTCCTTGCACATTTGATCTTCAAACTTTCTCAAGTATCCATACATATTCTAATCTCTATCCATGACATATTATTATTCTTCTTTAATCCCCTATATGTCACACTTTTCTTGATTCACACAACTCCAACAACTAGTCACAAATGAATGTAAACTCTTGCTTATATAACCATCTCAGGATCACAACACCCGTGTGTCGGCCATAACCAAGTAGCTCGGTCATCCCAACTAAACAATATAATAATAAAATCATGTGAATAGACTCAAATGACCCAATTTAGTGGGCAGGGGTCACAACAACAATAAAAAGCTCTAATATGCACACACAAGCTCAAAAAAAGCACTCCAAGCTCTAGTAAATGCTCTCGCACCTCCAAGGTATTCAAACAAATTTTTTCATGGCTCCATCATGTTGGAATGGTGTAATAATAGGTGTTTTAATTGATGAAAAACCACATTAATGAAAAATTGAATGTTTTATAATGATTTCATGATGTTTTATATGATGCTAACATATTGTTTCAGATGTTTATTAGTTGTTACAGTGGGATTCAATGAGGCGTGATTTATCTAGCAAGCCCATATAGGTGCCTAGTAGGTGTAGCTTGATAGTGTGAGATTCTTGTTTACTTGGTAAGAATGTTTACATTATTGATAACAAAAATTGAGGGTGCTTTTGCACTCATAGTAGTGGCATGGTGGAGGTATAGCTGGTTCACTTGGTTACAGGGGCTCATTAGGAGCAGGTATGCTTGTTTAGAGGCATGACAGTGTGAATTGGAGATATTTTATCTCATGGAAGCATGAAATTAGGTGTATCATTGAATATGAGGTATTTTTAGGTCATTTTTATAGGTTTCTCGTTTAGTTATTACATTACTTTAGTTGACCCTAGTTTCTACAGTGAGGATCTAACATGTAAGCATAGGTAATTCTTAGTGACTGGAGAGATTGAGATATGGTTGTGATATTATTATTATTAGAGATGTTATAGGAATGAGTCATAGTTCTCTCATAAAAATTTAGGTCCCCACGATGTATAATTTTCTAGATACGATTGATTTTGTGAGACATGTTGAATATTAAGTCAAATTGCAGCTCGAAGTTATTCTTTAGATGCTCATTGTGAATAGTGTGATTTACATGGGACCTTAAGGATTTAAAGGAATCTTATATGGAAAGTTTAGAAGGTTTGAAAAAAATAATGAGGTCAGTTGATCGTCAACTTTTTATGAACAAATGTTAAGAAGGTTAAGAGGTCTAAAACCCTAGTTAAACCCTAAACAGGAGGACTTGGCAGAAAGTGAAGTATTGTGATCTTTTTTGATAAGTTCATAAAAATTAATGATTTTATATTGTATATGAATCTTCAGGATTTCCATAAATCTATTTTTGAGGTCATGGTGATGAGTGGGCACCACCTAAAAATAGTAGTTTCTATAGAAGAAATTTTAGGAAAGATGGTTTAAGGGAGTAGCATGAAAAATTGATATTGCATGATGATTGAGAGTTTTTCTTGATGCACATGAAGGTTTCAAGACATTTTCATGTAGTTTCATGATGTTATGAGGTCCAAACAAGTTGAATGGTCAAAGGGTAGTTTTGGGGTCTCAAATAGCAGGGTCCAGTAAACTAAGCATAACATGAGCTACAAATAGAGTTATGAGATGATTAAATTTGAATTAGAAATATGATTAATAGAGTTGTCTAATGATATATGGATTTCTTCATGATGAGGTCATTTGTCAAGGTTACCAGGGCATTCAAGCATAACATGTGTTCTTATGCAAGTTTGATGATAATTCAAACATTATATAGATTGGGTGATGCTTACTATCATCTGTAATGTGGATAAGGATGAATTTTTCATCTAATTAATCCATTTAGAGGTATTGAATTTATTTATAAATGATTTTATGAGCTAACCTTTGGAATCAAATTTTTTGGTAGGTTGATCTGGCGAAGGAAAATGTTGTTATGGTTTGAAGTGAAGGATGCTTCATGAATTCTAACTTGGTTGAGTAGAAGTGATTCGGTGATTAAATGAAGTTTCCAAGGTGTTTAAGTGTACATGAAACAATTGTTTTGAGAATTATAAATGAAACTGGGCCCATTAAATGAAATAATTTGATTGGTTGATATTAATTGCAACAATGTATGAATGTTTTATGATATTTTATTCATATTTAAAGGGTTTTGGGTCATGAAAAAGTATACATTTAATGTGAGAGAATTTTTAAGAATGTTCTCATGGGGTTTTGATCCCATTTTGGCACATGTAATGAGGTTTTTAGCTAGGCCGACCTAAATGGGTCACTTGTGACTATTGTATTTCAAATTTTAAATTTTCCTTGATATATTGGTCAAACCAAATGGAGGGAAAAGGTTGTGCCTAAGTTTTAAATGAGGAGAAGCATATAAAAACATGTTTTTGGGTGCTTTTTGGAACTAATCATGTGTGTACATGTGGAGTGACCTAGGTGAAGTGTGATTATAGGTTTTTGAGATTGATTTAGAGCTTAAACAATTGTGTTACAGATTGATAAAAATCAGAGGACATGAGAGCAAGAGTTTGATGATTTTTAGAGGGTTTGAAGAGCTTTCTTTGTGAAGTGTGATCACCTAGGGTTTGAGAGAAGAAGTGTGAGATGAATATGATAACAATGTTATAGCTTTGATACCAAATGATAGAATAGAATAAGATTGTAATGACCAAAGAGGGACGGAAGCCTCACAAATATTATTGATCATGAAATCAGATTACATAACAATGTAAGAGTTGTAATATTTATAGATATTAGACAACCTCATATGGATAGACATGACACCCTAGCAGACACCAACTACAAGATGATAAGACCCATCTCACATGCACATGTAATTACTACTAATACCAATATTAAATGTTATCCAACATAACAATATTGAATGCAAGTCACTAGACTAGAGTGCACATGTTGCACATTATTAAATAAAAGACAATGCAATAAAATGCAATAAATATGCCTATGCTAAATTATGCTAACATTCCCCCCCTTAATTTTACATAGTTTCCAATGAAGTGGAGAGGAACTCTCTGAACAGTGTGAATTTGTCATGTGCAAGTGACTTAGTGAAAACATCTGCCTTATGTTCAGCTGTAGGACAGAACTAGAGCTGTATGTTGTGCTTCAAGACATGCTCACATATGAAATGAACCTGTACTTCAATATGCTTGGTTCTCTCATGAAATACTGGATTGTGAACAAGCTTCAGAACTCCTTCATTATCAACATATACTGGAGTAGATTTTTGTTGTGGTAGACCAATTCCTTCCAGTATTCGGCGTAGCCATATTGCTTCACAAACAACTTCACCTGCAGCTCGATACTCTGCTTCATATCCAACTTGTTCCTATTCTTCTTGGGTATGTGCATGCTAGCTTTACACCCAAATACTCTTAGGTGTACAATTGATGGTTTCTGATTTGACCATGCTTCTTGAGGTGTCACTCCTTCAAGAGCTACTGTGGGCACTCCTGTTCAACAAATAGATTGTAGTTCTTGTAGCTTCTACCCAAAATGTCTTTGTTAAACCTGAGTCATCAATCACACATCACACCATTTCCATGATAGCACGATTCCTTCTCTCAACTATACCATTCTACTATGGTGTGTGAGTAGGAGGAATTTGTCAACGAATCCCATGAGCTTCCAGGTAAGTCTTGAACTCATTGCTTGTGAATTCCCCCCCCTTGATCTGAGCAGAGAGTTTTGATCTTGCGACCAACTTCATTCTCAACAAGTGCTTTGAACTTCTGAAATGTCTCAAAGGCTTGACTCTTGTTTCTTAGACAATATATCCACATCTTTCTTGAGTATTCATCAACACAAAGCATGAAGTATTGACATCCAGAATGACTTGGTTACATGGGCCCGCAAAGATCGGTGTGCACCAAATCAAGATTTCCCTTAGCTCTATATGTGTTCTTCTGGAAGGGTACTTTGTGTTGCTTTCTGGCTAGACAATTGTGACACTTTTTAGTGTTGTGCTTTAGTGTAGGCAATCCTTTCACCATGTTGCCCTTTTGAAGTGTTTGAAGATAGCCAAAACTGATGTGACCATATCTACGATGCCATAGTTCTGTAGATTGTGTGTCTTTGGCAACTGGAGCTTGATCACCCTTGTGGACAAAATCAAGTTGGAACATGCATCCCACATTGGAGGCTCTTTCTACAATCTTAGAACCTATTGAATTATCTCGTATTAAGCACACTTTTTCTCCATTATTACTATCAAAATCCAACTTCAAGTTGTGATCAAGTAGTTGACTAACTGATAGCAAATTCTTGGTCAACCCAGGTACATACAATACATCTGTGATTTTTTAGTCATGCTTTCCAAGAGGTAGTGAAATATTTCCAATCCCCTTGACACTGTATGATGAGTCATCACCTAATGACACATGGTTCTTGTTAGGTGAGTCACGTAGTATGTAGAACAAATCATTGCGTTCAGTCATGTGTCGAGTTGCACCCGAGTCAACATATCAGATATCTTGTGTGGACTTGGTTTCTTCATCAAATTGAGCAGAATACATGTGGTGTCCTTCATCTGAACCATCCTCATGTTTGGCAATGTACCCTTGTTGTTTGGGTTTTCTTTGCCAATTACCATTTTTCTGCCCTTGATTGTTGTTGTTGTTGTACTTCCCTTTATTTGAATTGTTGTTACCCTGTTGGCTGTTGGGTTTTGAATTACTTGATGAACCCTTTTTGTAGGAATTGTACCAACAATCTTTGATGTCATGTCCCCCTCTATTACAAATGGGACACTTCTTGGTGTTGTCTCGTTGACTTTGGTCCCTTTGTTGACTTTGATTTTGTTGGGACTTCTTGTTATTGGACTAAAATTTCCCCTTTCCTTTATGATTGGAAGATAGTGCTTGCTCATCTTCATGATCTTTGTTGTTCATTTCCTCTTCTTGTTGGAGTAGATTGACCAACTTCTCAAAGGTGACTGTGTGTTCACTCATATTAATAGTTGTCACAAAGATTCTGTAGGAAGGAGGAAGTTCTCGTAACACAATTGGGATGAGGTCTTCATCACTTATCTCTTTTCCCAATGCCAATAGAGATGCCCTAAAAGTAGCAACTCGTCTCAAAAAAACTTCAACCTTCTCATTGTGCTTGAACTTGAGAGCATGCAGTTGTGATAGTAGGTTGAGGGTGGCATTCTTGTTCTTTGCCTCATAGACTGTGCTCAACTTATCCCATGCATCTTTGGCCGATGTGGCATCTCTAATGTGGGGTTACACATCATCCGTTACGCTAAACAAGATGACGAACTTGGCCTTTTGATTGGCCCTGTCAAATTGAACTTGTTTTCTTCCATCATCAAGTGATCTTGTTGTTTTTCCATCTACAACTGTCCATAGATCTTCAAACTCAAGTAACATCTTGATATTTGGTTTCCATGCAGCATAGTTGTCTCCTCTAAGTAGTTGTGAATTTGGCAAGAAGAACTTTGGTGCTTGTGCACCCATTTCGGTAATTTAAATTTCTGAAACTCTGAATTTCTGACAAAGGGTAAGGCTCTTATCACTCCAGGTTTATGGTCTCCCTCTCAATATACCGTCAGGCCGATATACCAAACCTTTCTATATACGCTCCTTTCTGATATACCCATCGGTACATGTAAGAAGATCACCCTTTCAATATACCCATTAGTACGGAAAGAGGTGTTAACACACGTGAAAGAATTTAGTACGTGGTATGTAGAGAGTATGGAGAGGGGTTTGTGCAAGAAAAAATGGATGGGAGGGCTCAAATGTCTGTGATCTTTGCTTTGATACCAAATGATAACAATGGTATAGCTCTGATACCAAATGATAGAATAGAATTAGATTGCAATGAAGAAAGAGGAACATAAGCCTCACAAATATTATTGATCATGAAATCAAATTACATAACAATGCAAGATCTGTAATATTTAAAGATATTAGATAGCCTCATATGGATAGACATCACACCCTATAAGGCACCAACTATGAGATGATAAGACCCATCTCACATGCACATGTAATTACTACTAATACCGGAATATTCAATTTTATCCAACATAACAATATTGAATGCAAGTCAATAGACTAGAGTGCACATCTTGCACATTATTAAATAAAATACAATGCAATAAATATGCCTATGCTATATTAGGCTAACATTCCCCCCCTTAATTTTGCATAGTTTCGAATGAAGTGGAGAGGAACTCTCTTAACATTGTGATTTTATAGGGTCAATGCCCATACGAGATTTAGCATCTGTGTTAGGAATTAAGTTCAGTAGTAGTCATGATGACATCACCCATAAGTTCTTCCTAGAGGCACCGTATATATCGAATGCTGCTATGAGATCAAAGACCTCGTGTGATAGAACCAAACATTAAATCAAAAAAAAAATGTACTTTTTTAAAATCTTTTTTTTTTGCACTCTTATGCACCAAGATTACTACAAAATGCTCCAAAATTACATCAAAATGAAGTTTTTGTGTTCCCACTCTTTACAAAAAAAGGTTAGGCCAAAAATATTTTTTACCCCCCAATAGGTGTCTTTTTGCTAAATTTAGTGATGGATCTAAATGTATTTGGTGAGCTTCTAAATTTAGAAATTTCCCAAAAATTAGCAATTTCTCCAAATTTTTGAAAAAAATTAATTTAATAAAAAATATGGAGAGAGTGGGAATTGAACCGCTGACCTATTTGTTCCCAAGATCCAAACAAACAATCTGAATATTGTTTTCACCTTTTCACACAAATCCATGATCTGGATTTTTCTAAAATTTTGAACAGCAGTATAATACAATATTTTTCTTGAAACCCACAAAATTTCAGAAGAATAAGAATCTTCAGTTTTTAAGATCTCACCAATTTACCAGCTAGATCTGATTTTTTTTCAGAAAAAATGATCTGACTTGTATAGACTTGTCGTCACATGTAGAGGCCCGATTCTGAAGATGATGTAAAATTTACAGTTGTGTCGCATCCTTCTTATATTTTCTAAAAAAAAAAGTGGCACATCAATCCGACATTGTATGAAAAAGTTACGTACAATTTTATAAGAGCTATTTACTGGAATTTTGTTGACGGGACTGCTTCAACCTTTTGCTCCTGAGATTCTTCACACCCCCACTTTCATATCTGATTTTTTTTTTTTTAAATTTAGATCTGATTTTTTTTTTTCACTTTTTTTTTTAGATCTGCAATTTTTTTTCAAGATCTTTCTCCTTTTTTTTTAGATCTCTTTCACAAATTTTTTTTTCAAGATTTTTTTTTTTTTTTCAAGATC
This sequence comes from Taxus chinensis, assembly GCA_019776745.2. NCBI lineage: Eukaryota > Viridiplantae > Streptophyta > Pinopsida > Cupressales > Taxaceae > Taxus > Taxus chinensis. The sequence goes on along the minus strand of CM034155.1, from coordinate 325,660,183 downwards.
TCCAAATCTGAAATATTCCGCCAATATGTTGGATTAATTGGCTATGCCAATGACTAATCAACAAAATAATAATTTACCTTCCAAATAAGTGGATAGGTCAAATTTTAGTTAAGAGATGCTTGGAAGGAATGGATGCCGCGGGATGCTTCAATGGCTCTCCTTTGATGCAGATCTTCTTCTCCAATGGATCCTCTCCAATAGTGCTCCTCTTCAACCTTGCTTGGATAGAACCTACTCTGATACCAAATGATAAGAATAAAATTAAGATTGCAATGACCAAAGAGGGACAAAAGCCTCACAAATATTATTGATCATGAAATGAGATTATCATAACAATGCAAGAGATGTAATATTTATAGATATTAGACAACCTCATCTGGATATACATGAAACCCTAGCAGAGCACCAACTACAAGATGATAAGACCCATCTCACATGCACAGGTAATTACTACTAATACCAATATTGAATGTTATCCAACATAACAATATTGAATGCAAGTCACTAGACTAGAGTGCACATATTACACATTATTAAATAAAAGACAATGCAATAAAATGCAATAAATATGCCTATGCTAAATTATGCTAACAAAATATTGGATATCCATCAGTTGTGGTAAAAACAAATATGAGATCTACAGCTAATAAGGTGGTTCAATGGATGCTTGATCATCTTGGGGGGTTGTAGCCTCCTTGTGGAGTTGGTGCTTCACAAAATTAAGGGTTGGTGTTGCTTGTAGGATTGGTGATCTACTAAACTAGGGGTTGGTTCTCCTTGTGGGGTTGTTACCTCACTAAATTCAAAAATATATCAATGTAATATAGTGTTTTAGTGAGTTTTATTCCCCTTGAGGGTTGCCCCCTCATATCTTGTGTTTTTTATGGTGTTTCTTTGCTTTCACGGTTACATGCTTTGCTAATGGTTAATGATGTGCACACATTAAGAGTTTAATAAGTGGTTATTGTGATTTTATGCTTATGGTATTTTGAATTTCAAATCTGAATTATAATTTGAAATTTTTATAAGGATTGATTCATCCCCCCTCTCAGTCTATTATGCTTCTAATAATTGGTATCAGAGTTGGTCCTTTAGTAGAAGTTTGACAACTTGAAAGGGGATCCTTGAATCAAAATATGATGAGTAATACTATGATTGGAAAGGCACCAATGTTTGATGGTGTGAATTATAGATTATGGAGGATGATAATGAGGTCCTATATCATGGCTCAAGGGTTTGATGTCTGGAATACTATTACAAGTGGTTATAATCCTCATACCTCTCTCACTCTCATTGATGATGAAAAGAAGGAATATACCAATAATCACAAAGGCCTTAAATGCAATCTTAAGTGGTCTTGGAGAATCTAAAATGGGAAAAGTGATGCATTGCAAGTCTGCAAAGGAAGCATGGGAAAAAATCCAAGTCTATGAAGGAGACTCAAAGGTAAGGATTTCTAAGCTTCAAACTTTTAGAAATCAGTTTGAATCTCTTAAGATGAATGATGATGAGAATATTTCAGCCTATCTTCTTAGAGTCGACAAGATTGTTAACAGTATGAAAGGGTTAGGAGAAGATCTAAAAGAGGAATTTATTGTCCAAAAGGTGTTAAGATCCTTGACTCCTATGTTTGATTCAAAAGTATCAGCTATAGAGGAAGAAAATGATGTCACTAAGCTAAACATGGATGACCTACATGGTACCATCACATCCTATGAGATGAGGGTAATGGATTCCAAGACTACTAAGAAGGAGATAACATTCAAGATGGAGAAGGTGGCTAAAGAAAATAAGGATAAATCTGAAGGATCTAATCTAGAGCTTGATGATGAGGAGCTATTTTCTATGGTTGCTAGAAGAATGACACTTAGGACTGGTAAGTACAAAGGTAAGTTTCCTTTCAAATCTTTTTCATGTGGTAAAATTGGTCATTTTTCTACCAAGTGTCCTCATAGACATGATAAGAAAAGGAATGACGATCATGATAGTGATAATGGGAAGAAGAATTAGAAAAATTATAAGAAGAAGAAAGGGTTAAAGAATAATGAATACATGAACAAGAATAAGAAAAGTCTCTACACTAAATAGGAATAATATGAGAGTGAAGAAGAGAGATCTGATTCAGAGGTTGAATCTGATCACAATGATATTGGTGATGAAGTTCACTTCATGAAAAAATAAGTTATATCCTCTAGTGGTGGATCTATTCCTTGGGGTGATATCTCACCCAATTCTTGCAAATAAGAGGAAGGATAAGATGATGTTCTAAGGATTGAATTAGTATGTGTGAAATTTTAACTTGAACATGCTGAGAAGAATAACAAAAGGATGGTTTCTCAAATCAAGGAATATGAGAAAAAAATAAAATAACTTGAAGGGAAACATTGGGAAATATCTGAGAAACTAGAAGAATCGGTAAGAAGAATAGAATTGTAGATGAGTAACATGACTCTAAGTCTTCAATATAAGGAAGAATAAGTGAAGGTTCTTAAGAAGGAACTTACAGATGGTACAAGTAGGCCTATGACCTATTAGAAATTTGAAGAAAGTAGCAAAGTTCTTGATGAGATTTTGAGAAATCAAAAGGATGTTAGTGATAGGATCGGTTTAGGATTCAAATCTGAAGTCAAGAGCAACATATAGGTGAAAGTAGATCTGATTCCATGCAAATAAGTGGGATAATCAAGCACCAAGGAAGGAAATAAGGAGCCTCAAGCCAAGGACATGGAGAAAAGAAAGAAAATTAGGCAACCTAATGCCTCAAGGTATGAAAGTTCTTTTTCAATGGATTTTTTTAATACATGTTATGATTTTTTTCATAGGGATAAGGACTTTAGGAGTAGCTCTAACAGAGACACTTAGTCCATGGAGAAAACATAATAAGATTATTAGGACAAGAAGTTTGTATGCTTCAAATGCAATCAAGTACATCACATTGCTAGTGAATGTATAAATGACTCATCTAGGAATTTTTATGATCTAAAATAAAGAAAAGAAATGTAGTGGTGTGTTAAAACTGCAACAAAGTTGGGAATTTGGAAAAGAAATGCTTCCAATATTTCTCAGGTAAAATAAGAAGTTACTCAGGCCCTAGAGTGCAAGATTTTTGTGTTCAAAGAGCTAGAAAGCATGAAAACAGTCCTAGAAGAGCTTGGGAACCTAGGAGAGATCATGGTGTATCTTCAAGTGAAAATTATGGTGAAAAGATATGTGTTACTCAGTGTTCAGATAAGAGAAAAGAAGATGAAGGAGTTTTGCAGGTGCCCAAGAAGGCTTAAGACCTATTTAAGACCTTCTTTTAGGTCTCCTTGGAACAAAGTATACCTTCACTATGCTTATTGAAGGTGTACCAAAGCATATGCAACATCTAAGTAAGGGGGAGCTATCTATGTCATTGTGAGTCTTCTCTATATGGTTAAGGTATGCGTATGTTTTCTCCTCATTGTCTTTTTTTGGATCATAATGTTCCTTCTTGTGCAAAGGTCTTGTCAATTAGTCTTAAATATCTGATTTTCACTTACAAGTAGCTTATGTGGTCCTTTCTGAGTTTTCATGGTATCGTGCAATTCATAAGTGTAGTGAGTATTCTAGGGTTTAATGTCATCTTGACAAGTCTGTATGTGTGTCTTAATGGTTTAAGGTCTTGTTATCATGATCATGTCATTTGTGTCCAAATTTGACCTCTATTTTATCACTGGTTTTGTGAATATATGAACTGTTTGTATGAGTCATTAGAAGGTTATATGGTATTGTAATGATGCATAAATTGCATATATACAGGTGTGGCATAGTGTCTTGATATATGTGTGATCCACAAGTATGGTCATTACATTGAAAATGGTATCTTGCACTCATATCAAATGTTGCCAGTCTTGTCAACCTGTGTGTAAACTAAGTTTGTCTTTGTCATGTTACTTAGGGATGTATTAGGTAATCTACAGGTATCATGAGTTTCAAATGTGATGTCTAGTACTTTGAGTCCCCTTGAAGGTGGTATAAGGTGATAAATTCCTACTTGATCAGTTTGATCTCAAGAAGCTTGACTGAGATAGATATATTGTCAAGATGGCTCTATTTTCAAGGAAAATGGAGTACTACAGGCATGGAAAGTGATTTCTCATAATGAAATCTCATTTAATAAGGTGCTTAGTAATTTCAAGTATGGTTTTTTAAGGTTTTAATTCTATTTTGAAGAAGATAAAAGAAAATTTTGTAAAAATTGCTAGTTCCTTGTCCTTGACTGGGTTTACATAGTCCCTATGAGTGATATGCATGGAAACTTATGTTTTAAGGTGCTAATAATGGAATTTTAGCTTGAAAAATTTTTAATTTTCATCAAGCTCATGTGGGGATAGAGGATGTATGATTTTTTTGAGGTCTAGGTATGCACAATGTTTCACTTCTATCTATGATAGTATTGGAGATTTGTTCTTACTGCACAGAGAGGAAGGGTTTGTTTAGTAAAACCCTAACAACTTAAGATTTCTCAAGGAATTCATTCAAGGTATTAAATATGATCAGGTATAATTATAAATGAGTGAATAAAAATGGTATATGAAGTGTTCTTCATGGTTAGGTATAGTAGTGATGAAGACTTGATTGTGTTTCACCATGTTGCATGTTAAAATTTCTTGATACTATATAGAGGTAGAGATGTTGGTTCTTGGGGTAAGTTTGATGACGGTACTTCATTTTTTGTGTTGTTCCTAGCTCTATGATTCCCTTTAAGTGTCTCAATATAGTTGGGAGTGAATTTACTATTGATCTCTATTGATATGTGCTTGTGAAGGTAGCTTAGTACTCCATGAGAAGAATGATTGCCTATAGGTCTAGAAGACAGAGTTACATGGTTCCAGAGGTTTGTTATGTGTTCCAAAGTGAATTATTTTTAGAATGGTAAGTTTATTCATAATTAATTATTTTTAAGTAATGGTAGTTGTTGGAAAGTCAGTGTTGCTTGTAAATACTTCTAAACTATGTTTTTCTCCAAATTAGCACTCTACAGGCCTGTAGATGCATGTCTTGCATGATAATAGTTCAAAGATGATTAAAATATGTTATTCTGTCCTCGATTTGAGTTCTTCATGATGTATATGTATGGTTTAGTGTATCTCATGGTTTAAATGATCAAGTTTTAGGCTTGTTTGTTGACTCTTGCATCTCAAATAAAGACTGAGACACATCTATAGTGCTTTTAGACAGGGGGTGACTAGTAAAAAGTATAAAGTTTTTTGCTTCTAAGGACATGAGGAGTTTGGTTTAAACATCAATGTTGAAGTTTTTTTAGGTTTTAGAAGCCACAAGACACCTTATTTTTTTCAAAATGAAGATTTTGACATTGACAAGTTGTTAACATTGTTGAAAAGGGTGTTATTGCAAGAAAATTTGTTGTTTTAGGTATGAAGAAGTTTCTCAATTAATTACATTGCCTCTCATAGCTTTTTTGGACTTATAGAAGGTAAAGATGACCTTCTCAATGCTCTTGAGGTATGATCTATGTTGTTTATGCATGCCTAATACAAATTTTTCTTATCTTAGTCAAATTGGGTTGTAAGAGACTGAAATGGAGTTTTAAGACCTTGAAAAAGTTGTAATGGTGTTTTCAAGGTATGGTTGCAAGGTTAGTTTCCCTATCTTGTGCTCTTGAGTTAGTATTATAGGAATTTTGTCTAGGGGGAGTAATTATTGCATGAGTATAAGCATGGTGGATCTATAGTTGCATGTTGAAATTTGTCATTTTTGCACTAAAAAGGTTGTTCAAGGCTTTAGTACCAAGGTATAGTATGAAGATGCCTTGTATTGCATGTATTTAGGCCTAGAAATGATGGTTCATTTTCAATATTGATGGAGTAATGATGATATATGGTCTTTCATGTCATTTTTGACATGCTAATGGTGAGTCAACCCTATTCCATGACTGCTACAATGCCTTTAAGAAGGCTAAAACCAGGTTATAGGAGTAAGTTGATGGTTTGCTTGCTTAGAAGATTAAAATGATGCTTCTACCCCTAAAAAGGTGAAAATTTTATTTTTCATGGTGTACTGATGGTTTTTAGATGTTGGAAGTTCTCTTTCCAGGAAGAGCATGGTGCTTGCATGCCTAAAATGAAGGCAAAATTTAGTTTTTGGAAAAAAATCAAGAAAATGAAGCAAATTGAGACCTTTGGTTGATGTTTCTAACCAAAATTATGGAGGTATGAAGCTGAAGAAGGTGAATAAGGTGTGTTACATGTATACCTTTGTCATTAATGTAAAAAGGGGGAGAAGTTTAGGGTGTTTTCCATCAATGACAAAGGGAGAGATTGTTGGCATGGTGTTCTAATAGGTGTTGTCATTGATGAAAAACCACATTAATGAAAAATTGAATGATGTATGATGATGTCATGATGTTGTATATGATGCTAACATACTGGTTAAGATGTTTATCAGCTGCTACAGTGGGATTCAATGAGGTGTGTTTGCTCTGGCAAGCCCATACAGGTGCCTAGGAGGTGTAGCTTGATAGTGTGAGATTCTTGGTTACTTGGAAAACATGTTGACATGATGGCTAGCATGTTTTGAGGGTGCTTGTGCACTCACAACAGTGGTATGTTGCAGGTATAGCTGGTTCACTTGGTTAGAGGTGCTGATTAGGAGCAGGTATGCTTGTTTGGAGGTGTCACACTATGGATTTGAACCATTTGAGCTCATGGAATCATGAAATTAGGTTTAACATTACATATGAGGTATTTCTGTGTCATTTTCATAGGTTTCTTGTTTAGTTATTGCATTATTTCAATTGACCCTAGCTTCTATAGTGAGGATCTAACATGCAAGCATAGGTAAGTCTTAGTGACTGGAGATATTGAGATATGTTATTGAAATTATGATGATTTGAGATGTTAGTGAATGATGTTTCTTAGTGATCTCATAAAAATTTTAGGTTTCCTATGATGTATATTTTTCTAGATATGACTGATTTTGTGAGATAGGGTGAAAATCAAGTCAAATTCTAGCTCAAAGTTGATCTTCAAATGCTTGTTGTGAATAGTGTGATTTGCATGGGACCTTATGTATTTAAAGGAATATTTGATGGTGAGTTTATAAGGTTTTAAAAAAATAATGAGGTCGGTTGATTGTTATGTTTTTATGAATGAATGTTAAGAAGGTAAAGAGGTCTAAAACCCTAATTAAACCCTAGTTAGGAGCAGTTGACAGAAAGAAAAGTATGGTGACCCATTTTTTATTACTTCATCAAAAGTGATTATTGTATGTTGTAGAGAAATCCTTAGGATTTCCATAAATGTATGGTTGAGGTCATGGTGATGAGTGGGCTCCACCTAAAAACAATAGTTTTTGTAGAAGAAGGTTTTAGGACAAGATGGTCCAAAGGAGTAGCATGTAAAATTGATAGTGCATGATTATTGGGAGTTTTTATTGATGTAAATGGAGGTTTTAGGACATTTTCATTCCATTTCATGATGTTTTTAGGTCCAAATAGGTTGACTGGTCAAAGGGCAGTTTTGGAGTCTTAAATAGCAGGGTCCAGTAAAATGAACATAACTTGAGCTACAGGTGGATTTATGAGATGATTCAAGTTGAATTGGAAATATAATTTAGAGATATTTATAGTGATATATGGATTTCCTCATGATGAGGTCATTTGATATGGTTTCTAAGGAATTCTTTGAGAAAGATTATTTTTTGCAATATAAGACAACATGTGTTATGATGCAAGTTTGATGATACTTGAAGCATGAGATGGATTGGGTGATGCTTCCTATCACCTATAATGTAAAGAGGTATTAATTGGGAATACAATTAATAAATTTATATGTATTGAATGTATGTACAAATTATTTTATGAGCTAACCTTTGGAATCAATTTTTTTGGCAGGTTGATTTGGTGAAGGAAAATGTTGTTGTGGTTTGAAGTGAAGGATGTTTCATGACTTATAAATTTCTTACAAGTGTTTTAAATGTTATTCCATTTCTTTTAGTGGTCACATGGCATGTCTTGGTTGAGTAGAAGTTATTTGGTGATTAGATGAAGTTTCGAAGGTGCTAAAGGGTGCATGAAACAACTGTTTTGAGAATTGTAAAGGGAACTGGGCCCATTAAATGAAATAATTCGATTGGTTGATATTAATTACAACCATGTATGAATATTTTATGATATTTTATTCATATGTAACAGGTTTTTGGTCATGAAAAAGTCTACTAATGTTAGGGCATTTTTAAGAATGTGCCCATGGGGTTTTGAGCCATTTTTGGCACATGTAATGAGGTTTTTAGCTAGGCCGACCTAATTGGGTCACTTGTGACTATTGTATTTAAAATTTGAAATGTTTCCGTGATGTATTGGTCGAACAAAATGGAGGAAAAGGTTTGTGCATAAGTTTGAAATGAGGAGAAGCATATAAAAGCATGTTTTTGGGTGCTTTTTGGAACTAGTTGTGTGTGTGCATGTGGAGCGACCTAGGTGAAGTGTGATTGTAAGTTTTTGAGCATGATTTGGAGCTGAAACAACTGTGTTGTAGGTTGAGAAAAATCAAAGGACATGAGAGTAATAGTTTGATGATTTTTATAGGGTTTGAAGAGCTTGTCTTGTGAAGTGTGATTACCTAGGGTTTGAGTGAAGAAGTGCGAGCTAAATATTGGATCTCCATCAATTGTGGGAGTAAAAAATCAAATATCTACACATCATAAGGTGGTTGAGTGGGTGCTTGATCATCTTGGGGGGTTGTATCCTCCTTGTGGAGTTGGTGCTTCACAAAATTAGGGGTTGGTGCTCCTTATAGGGTTGGTGGTCTACTAAACTAGGGGTTTGTGCTCCTTGTGGGGTAGGTGCCTCAATAAATTAAGAAACATATCAATATAAGATAGTTTTTCAATTTATTTTCTTACCCTTGCTGGTTTCCCACTTATATCTTGTGTTCTTATGGTGTTTCTTTTCTTTCATGGTTACTTGCTTTGTTGATGGTTTTATGATGTGGACACATTAAAAGTTGAATAAGTGGTTATTGTGATTGTATGCTTATGGTATTTTAAGTTTCATATCTGAAGTATAATTTTAATTTTTTATAAGAATTGATTCACCCCCCTCTTAATCCATTTTGTTTCTAACACATCATCTATTAGAAGTGTGTCACTTGTGTTTTCATTGATGTCAAGTCCATTAATGTCAAGTGGTCTTAGTGATATAGGTATGTTGGCTAGGTGATCTAGGGGTATCAAAGGTGGTATGAAGGTAAGTGAGGTATGTGAAGTGTGTCAATGTGTCGGTAACATGCCCAAATGGTTCTGTCATGTAATGTCTGAGTCAATTCAAGTACTTCTAGGCTTTGGCCTAATGCAAATATATGGTGTTAATTAATCAAGTGTGTTAATTCACTAAAAAAAAATCATGGCAAGAAATATTATATCAGCATGAGGTGGCACAAGGGGTACACAAATATAAACAAGAGACAAACCAAGTGAATGATACTGAAATAGGTTAGTATAGAGTTTTCTTATGCTAATCCACATACAACCAAGTTCTGAAATGTTGATCCAATGTGTGATGTTGAAAACAAAATCATGGTGTGAGTATGGAATTATGATATATGATGTGTAAAAGGCATCACAGGTAGCTATTGAGGTGTTTTAGGTACTTTTATAGGACACCATAGTTCAACAATCAAGAATCAAAGACCTAAGGGCACCTAAATGAGATGGAATGGAAAGATTCAGGATGAACAAGAGAAAAAGGTCACTTGGAGGTGCTATAGGGATGTGTCCCTAAGGTGTTAGAAAAATTTCAAAAGCTGAGGATGAATATTTTGTAATTTATGCAAGTATTTCCAAAACTGGGTTTTTTAAAGTATACAAATTAAACACCAAACTTCTTAGCAGTCAAGAAAAATTATGGAGCCTTCTTTGGATACTTCATAAGAAAAAAATGGATTAAATTTGGATAAAATTATGGTGTAAATAATATTTTTTTATTGGTTGAGTATTTTAGAAGTTCTATCCATTTTTGTAAGCATGTATGTAGCCTTCTAAACCCCAGTTCTGACCAATTTTGAGAGATTGAGTTGGTTAGGTGACCAAAATCAACTATTTTTCTTAAAAACATATTAGAAAATGTAGAGGAATAATAACAACACATTTTCATGGTGATATGGATTCTCGACACTTGGTGATACCCACTCAAAAATATGCTTTTTAAGAAGATTTCAGTGTACATCTAAAAATTGCAAACAAAAAAATTCTCAAATCTAAGATGGATTATGTTATGGATGTCTAAATCAGCCTCATGAATTTACCTAACTAACTTGGATATAATTGGATTTTTAGGTGCATTTTTGAGCTTACTGGAAAAAGGTGCTTGTTTTTAGAAGCTAGTGAAGGAGAATGAAGGTAACCATGTTACATTGCATTGAATTGATGATGTATCTTTCCTTGATCATTATTTTTTATGTTTCATATGATGTGTGGAAGTTATTTTTACAGTTTAGATAAGTCATTTCTTGCTTAATGGTGATTGAGCCAAAATTGCTCCTTTAGGCCTATTTGAGAAGAATGTCTAAATGAGTATGAAGATGAGACTCTTTCCATTTGAAATATGGATATGAATGTATAAAAATGTTTTATACATATAAATTGAAGTTTTGGAGGTGATAGGGAGGTCTAAAAATTTCTTTGGAGTTGTTTGATGATATTGTATGGAAGACTAGTTTTTGTGTTTTCAGGACGAGTTAGACTAGTTGCAAAGATCCAAGTTTTTTGAAGACTTATGTCATGAATTGGAGTAGTATGATAGGTGGATTATATATTATACTTCATTATATTTTCATTGATAGGATAATTTACTTATGATGATGAGATTTGATGTATGTATCAGCCTAATTCTTGAAGACCAAATTTAGAGATGCTAAAACCAACTAGGCAAGTCCTGCAAGATGGTGTTTCTTGATGTGTTAAGCCTTGATTTGAATCTTACTACTAAATTTTAATAAAATTAGAAATCAAAGCTTAATTTTTATATATTACTTTGGTCATGAGGATAAGTGGAAGTGATCTAGTTAGATGGTCTTTCAGGACTATTTAGGATTACCTATGAGCCTAAATAAGTATCTTGGCTAATGTGGCAAGTTTAAAAGCATACAAGAGAAATATTTTGAATTTCAGGACCATGTACCATGTGAATAAAAATTTTCAATACTTGTGGAAAAAAATTTAGAGATAGAAGACAACCAAGTGAGTGATTTGAAGAGTCATGGCAAGTGGAAGCTCAAAGGTCATGTCTAAGGGGTATATGTATTCATATAAGCTCATTTGTGAAATGAATTTTTGAAAAAAAAATTCTCTTCATTTGAAGAAAAAATTTCTGCAAAGAAAAATCCATTCGACATAACCCAAAATCCCTGGAAGTCTCTTCTAGGTTTGTAGCTGATTAGAGTTTCATGAGAAGGATGTGAATGAAGCAAAATTGGTAATATCTTTATTGGTTGTAATGTGATTTGATGAGTTGTTATCTAATTTGTATTCCAATAAATAAAGTTTCTTGGGTTCTTGATATATATACATCTCTTGATTATTTTTATTTGATTATGATATAACAATAATGTATAAAAGTATATGTTTGATGCTTTGAAGTAGAAAAGTGAAACGATTTATTACAGGACTGATTCACCTCCTCTCTTGGTCCCTTATCAATTATAACAATTGGTATTAGAGAAGGCCCTTGGAAGTGGTCTTAACAAGCTAAAGGGATATATTTGGTGACAAGGATGGGAAATATTTATTGGGTAAGGAATGGAGTAGACTCATGTGAAGAACTATTGCAAAAAATGTATGTATATCATGAGGAAATTATCAAGTGTGTGCAGATTCAACTCAAGGAACTTCTATAAGAGAAATAAGAACTAAAGAAAGAGAATTAAGAATTGATGAAGGATCTAAGCATCATGACAAGTAAGGTATCATATTTTCAAGAGAGATAAAAAAATTTGGATAGAATGCTAGGAAAACAAAATGCATATGATGATAGAACAAGATTAGGTTTCACAAAAGATTCATACAGTTTAGAGAATAATGAAAGTGAATCAAGCCAAGGTTTAAATAGAAAAATTCAGTCAAGAAATGGAAATAGTCTAAAGTATTCATCTAATGGAAGATCACTTGTTAGGTATCCTAATGCATTTAAGCATGGTATTTTTCATGGTAATTTCTACAAGTGTAGTGTTTATGGCTACATGGCTAATGCATGTAGTCCTAATGTGGAAAAGAGTGGATATTCAAAAGAAGAAACTAAAGAACAAGGAAAGAAGAAAGACCAAAAATTTGGGCAAAGATATGGAGCTGAGTGTTATAACTGTCATGAAAAAGGAAATCTGGCAAATTATTACACAAATAAGCCATCAAATACAAGAAGGTATGTAAGAAAATTCAATGGCTATTGTTATGCTTGTAATGAATTTGGTCACAGGGATTTTGAGTGAAAAGGAAGTCAGATCTAATGCCTTAGGTGCCACAAGATAGGGGAAATTGCAAGGTTCTGTGATGTAGGATAACTGAAGAAAGAGTTTCAAATACCCAAGCATCAAACTCAGACATACAAGAAGAAGGGAGAAGCTAGTCAAGGTGCTAAAGAGGATCCCAAGAATGTGATTGCTCAAAAGAAGAAGTCTACTATGACTGATGATCTAGTCAAGAAACCAAAATAAAGTATGAGACCTTCTTAGGTCTCTCATCAAGCTCCTCCATGATGATACTAAGCTTCAAAGGGTGTATACATGAAAAATAAGCAATGGAGTGAGGGGGAGTTATCATGATCAGTCTTCTTCATAAGGTTGTAGTATGATAAGTATGTCTCTTGGTCCATTTGGGTTACTCTTGAAATAAAGTATGTCTATTGATCATTTTTGGTGATATTATTAGATGCATGTTTTTGAGCACCTTAAGTCTGCATGCTAATGTTCTAGTCGATGTTTGGTCTGAGGTATCTTTGTATAGTCAAATTCCTCTTGTCCATGTTATTGTATACATGTTTGTATCTTTGAGCTTGTGGTGTGTGTTGTAGATGTCTATGTATCTCAATATTTCCTTAATAGATATGTATGCTATCTATGGTGTCTTATTGACATGGTTGGAGCTCTATATTGTGACATTAAACTTTCATGAGGTGTCCATCATTTATTCAAGGTGTCATTCATTTCAGCTTGTATGCCTGGTATGTGTCTTGTGTGTCAAGAGTCTTATTGAGTTGAGAGCATTCCTTTTCAGTCAAGTGTGAGTCTCTTTCAAGTATTAATGTCAAGGAGCTTCAAGTAATTCTTGCATATGAAGTCTTGTGACTGTGAAAATGTGCTAGAACAGAATGCAAAAGTCTATTGTAGGGTCTTAGTCCCAGAAGTTACAAAGAGCTATGAAGTGATTATGTTTATGCACAGTCACAACACCCTTGATTATTTGTAACTCGATATATTGAAATTGTTAGTGTGATTGTATAACATGGAAATTTTCCCAAAGTGTGGGATTTGTGATCAGGAAATCTCTCTAGAAAAGGCCAACTTCCTATCCTATCCTAGTGCCAACTACTCCAAAGTGCAGAGAGTTGCAGATCTAACCCTAATATAATATTTCCAAGGAGACAGAGATAGAAAAAATGCATGAAAATAAAACTTAATCTAAGGGAAGGTGATGTACTAAGAAGGATGTTGAACAACCTACATAATAAACACAACACTACCAGAACCTTGTAATGAAAACAACAACGATACACAATAATATTGCATGCAATGAAAGATCAAAAAGTTGAAATATAACATTGAAGAGGGTTTGAAGCATCCACATGTCTAATTTTATTGTTCTCAAAGTTGATATAATACATCACAATTAGGGCCAAAGGCACAAATTTTGAATTATAATGTTCAATAGGTAGGTTTTAAATCTCCACAAATCTCTTATAGAAAAGAAAGAAGGGAGGGGCATACATAAAATTTTCTAACCTTTTGAAATGAACCACTCCTTACAATAAATAGGAAGAATGAGAGAAGGATCCAAAATATTGCTTTAACCACCCTAAAATGCATTAAAATCACCTGCAACAATGATGGGTGCCACTGCATAACCCATAACTCCATGTAATTTTCCTTGTTGGAGAAGAAAGGAAACCCATACTTCATCATTTTGGTAGGTGAGAAAATTGGGAACACCCTCTAAAATGGTGAACTGTATTTCTTCATTTTAAAATACTTAGTCTTACAAATATTAAGAAAAACATTCATAGTTGTGTAGAGGATACTGAGGGATTTCCAAAAAGTTTGATTTTATGCAAATCTAAGCTTCCAGTCAAATGTTATGGCCATCTGAAGATGAGGATGTCATTCTGTAATAAATGTGAGTCATTAGCTTTGTTTTTTCAAACTCCAAACTTGCATTGAAACCTTCAAAATCTGAAATTTTAGACTTTCAGAATTCAGAAATTTGGACCTTTTGATTTTGGTGTTCAGGTTATTGTTCATCACTCAAGTCAGCTTGAGAGTTTTGAAATGTCGAACCTCCAAAGTGCAAAATTTAGACTTTGAAGTTCAGAATCCCAAACCATGTCGTGTAACATTGTTCATCGCACGAACATAATTTTTTGAAACTCCGAAGTCCAAAATTTAAACTTCGGGCTTCAGACCTTTTCCTTTTCGAGGATTCAGGTTTGAAGATTTCGGGAGTTTCAAGATTTCGAGGCTTTGGCTTTCGGGATTTCAGGTTTCAAGATTTAGGGTTTCAGGATTTCAAGTTTTTCTTATCCATTGGCGAGCATGAAACCTCAAAAACTTTGAAGTTTTAATTTTGGACTTTGGGTTTCAGACCTTTGACTCTCCTCTATGTGGTACTATTTACTGCTCGACCCTTCCGAGACATCCAAACCTCCAAAGCTCTGAAGTTTGAAATTCAGACTTTGGAGTTAAGACTTTTCCATCCTTGATCTATGACACCATTGACCCGAAAGGGGAGTTAACCCCAAGCCTTTTCAGACTTTTGGGTTTAGGTCTTTTAGGCCTTTTATTTTTTTTCCTTGTTTTTCTGCCAAAACTCCAAACTGTAAAACCTCTGAAGTCCGAAGACTTTGAACTTCAGGCCCCCCATTTTTCACTTATCTCGACTCTAAGCCTCCTTCAATTTCTTTCCTCCGACATCATTTCCATTGTCGAGCCCACCTGTAACTTGACATCCATATACGAAATGTGAGCTCTCATGGCTGAATGATCCCTCCAATTTCTCAGTGTGCAAGTTCATGTTTTTCCAACTTTTCCTAAGGGGAAAAATTGGATAACATGTTCTATAGCTATATTGATAACATGGATCTCTGAGTAGAAGCCTGAAACCATGATAAAAAATTTGAAGGAATCAAGTGAGATAAGTTCTAATGATTTCATCCAGATAATTTGAATGAATAGGAATACAATGACTCCATTGTTTCTCAAAGTGAAATATGTTGATTTGCTCATGAGGTTGTTTCTATATCACAGTTGTTTGGCTAGTTGCTGATAATATCCTCAAATATTTTTCATGAAACTTGTTTGAAAACAATGTATCTTGATTAACCAATTGTGTGCTTACAGTCTAGAAAATGCGTCTCTGAGTATACTGTGCAACAAAGTATACTAAATGTATATGAATGACTGTGTGATATATAAGAAAGTTTGTAGTGATATTAGTGAGTTATAGGTAAGAGGTGTATTGTGAGACAAAGTAGGTATATCCTCAAATTACAGTGGGTATGAAAGGCATCTCAGTAATGATTGGTGTTGAATAATGAAAGCTACAGGTTCGCAAGGGCTCCATATAAGCTATACTAAACTAAATAGAAAACTAAAGGGTTCCATTGTAGGATGATTGTATGGATATCTGATAAAAGGATTTGATTTTCATTACTCTATGTAAACACCAAATATCTTGGTATTACAAAAGGTAACGAAGCATGAAGTTATTTTGGTTTGATTCTTGTGGAAAGAAGAAGTCAAAGAAACAATAGGGGTTACAAGAAATGAAGAGAATGATGCATAGAATAGAGATAATCGAACTAGAAAGGGTAAAAAGTGTAAAAATAGACAATGAAGGGATAAAGTTATGTGAAGCAAACTTAAGGTTAGAGTAGATGAGTTAAGATTGAAAAAAATATGTTGTTTATTGATTTCTTGTTGAAGTGAAACTGTCTTAGAAGTTAGGTTGTTAGAATAGATATATTTGTCAACATATATATGTGACTAATATAGTCTTGAAAAGAAAGAAAACATGGTTTCAGTTAAGATATAGATAGAGTCCAAAGACAAGAAGGTAGTGAAAGGTGTATGAAAAGCTACATAAATATAGTATAGTGATCAGAAGTAAAGTGTCATCATTGTATAATCAAGGGAGAAGAATGAAAGATTTCAGGATTCATAGATTGTTTATGAAGTTGTGAGGAAATGTTTCTAAGACTGAAAGAGAGAAATTTCATGCCTAATAGGACTATGCAAGTTTAAAATTAAGAAAAAGTAAGAGAGGGATAGTTCAAAAAATATGATAGAGCAACTATGAAGACAAAAGATAAGGATGAAATTTAAGGTTAATTAAGCTTCATAAAGGCATGGGCACTATACAATTCCATGAAGGATGAGCAAGGTTGTTGAATGTTGAATATTATCCAAGGACAATGCAGTATTTACCAGATCACAGAGACACCATACAAGTTCAATGTGAAGTGAAATAAGAATGAAGAAGCCTCAAAAGAAATCTTATCACGTTGACTCAGAAGGAAAACCGCTCCACTAGGGTTTAGAAGACAAGATATTCATTTCTCACTTGTATGAACACTTAGGGAAATGAGTCTTGATATAGATACTATGACAGAGGTATAGAAATATTTGAGAGTGTTTTTGGATTATTTGAAGAATATTTAACAAAGTTATCAACAAAAATATGCCAAGGAATAGTGTTTATAGTGAACAAATCCAATTAGAACAGGTATGTATTTTGATCTAGGTACAAAAATGATAAATTGAGGGTTTGACTACATGAAACCCTGAATGTTCATGACCACATGTCAGGACTAGTGATAAAGAAATATAAGAGTTTCTTATGCTTTAAAAATAATAGAAAGGAGTGCAAGGATCTATCATGTTCAAACTTAAGTAGCTGTGATTTCCATCAATTGCTCCATTTGATGTTATCTATAGAAAATATGTAGCTTCCTATGTCATATGATCTCATTCTCCATAAGAGTTTTCAAGGAAGACCAAGGTGTCTCAAGGATTTTTTTACAAAGATGTAGAGTTAGTGAACCTATGATAGGACTATAAGGACTATATTTGTTCAAACAAGGGAATGAGATGTCTCAGACCACCAAGAGAGGATAAATGATGCATACCATATCCATGAAGAGTAGGGAGTATTACATGAAATGTTTCAATACATGAAAATCAATCAAGCTAAAATACCTTGTCATGTGAATTCAAACTAGGAAGAAGGCCAATATATCTATTTCATCAGGTACAAAAGAGTCTCAAGTTGAACAAAATTTCCATATGTCATGAAAACAAATCTCTGTAACCTATACATGGGAGATCAGGGTGTTAAAACTTGTCTTAAACCAAAAGATCGAATTATCCAAAAAAGGAAAAGAAGATTGTTTCTAGATACAAAGTCTCATTTTGGTGAATATTTGTGTCTAATGGTAGAGCTAAAAGGTCATAAACATGTGTGCAAACCTGTTAAAGAATAATGGAAGGTGACTAGAAAAAAATGAATTCTTAATATGACATATTTGTTGATAAAATAGTGAATTCCCAGAATGGATTGGGTCAATTTCAGTTTGAATGAGATTTGTTACTAAGTCAAAGTTCTATTCATGAAAGATGTACTAACTATATTATGTTGACTGGGAATCCATGTGACTGTAAAATAACCCTTATAATCTAGAACAAAGTGGCCAAGACTGTGTTACAGTGTCTCTATGCTTATGCTATCCATATAATCAGTGAGAAAAATATGTGCTATGATTGGAAATGACAAGAACATTGTTGTATAAAATTTACTAGGAAAAGAATCCCTCTACAGGTCTGAAATACTTTTCAAGTGAGATTGAAATTGTGCATTAGTATAGATTGAGTGCTTATGTATGGTTAGGAAATTTTGTGCTTCAAGATGAATTTAGATGGATTCCAAGTCTCTAGATATGAAAAGAATCAATCTCATTGTTCCACCTAAACCTGTGACAAAGTCTAGCTTCAAAAACGAAGAAAAGGAGCAAGTCCACTCCTAGGGGGAGTTGAGCATAGCTATTATGGAATTCACATAGTACACATGAATATTACTATGGCTCTCAAGAAGGAAAAAATAGGGTATAAGGACGAAATTATGTTTCTTAGTGTAAAATTGGTATGATCTCAACAGAGGAGAAAGTCTAGAAAGTGCATATGAGTTAACATGATTGAATATCATCTCAGGGGGAGCTTATTGGATGACCAAACCAAGTTCTTGGACCCTTCTCATGCTAATTTGGAGTCAAATTAGAGAAGTCACAGTCCAAGGGGTAGCTATGTTCATGTAAGTTGTCTTTCTATTTTTTTAACTTGGTTGTCATTATGAGTCACTGGTTTCCATGTCAAGTCCATGCATACCTTTGTCATAGATGTCAAAGGGGGAGAAGTGTGTCAAGAAACATGAAAATGAGGTCATCCAGGTGAGTCATAGTTGTCATCAATGTTTCTAGGAATGTTTCTATAAATGACAAAGGGGGGGTTTGTTAGAAGTGTGTCAGTTGTGTTGTCATTGATGTCAAATGGTTTATGTGATATAGGTATGTTGGCTAGGTGACCTAGGGGTCTCAAAGGTGGTATGAAGGTAAGTGAGGTAATTGACGTGTGTTAATGTGTTAGTAAAATGCCCAAATGGTTATGTCATGTAATGTCTAGTTCAAGTCAAGTCATTCTAGGCTTTCGCCTAATGTAAATATATGGTGTAAATCAAGAAAGTGTGTGAATTAATTAAAACAAAAGTAGGGAAATAAATCTTGGATCATTATGAGGTAGAAAAAGAGGTTTAGAAATAGAAACAAGAGACAAACCAGGTGAATGATACTGAAACAGGACAATATGGAGTTTTCTTATGCCAATCCACAAACAAGCAAGGTGTAAAATGTTGACCCAATGTGTGATGATGAAAAAAAAAACATGGTGTGAGCATGGAATGATGACATATGATGTGTAAAATGCCTCACATGAAGCTATTGAGGTATTTTAGGCACTTATGTAGGACAACATAGTTTAATAGTTGGGAATCAGATACCTAAGGGAACCTAAATGAGATACAATGGAAAGATTCAGGATGAACAGAAGAAAACCATCACTTGGAGGTATTAGAGGGATGTGTCCCTAAGGTGTGAGGAAAATTTTACAAGCTAAGGATGAATATTTTGCAAGTTATACAAGTATTTCAAAAATTGGGTTTTTCAAAGTATGAAAATTGAGCACCAAAGTTCTTAGTGATCAAGAAAAATTATGGAACTTCATTTAAAAAAGTCATAAGATAAATAAATGGATTAAATTGGGATAAAATTATGGTGAAATAATTATTTTTGTGATTGGATGAGTATTTTAGAAGTTATATCCATTTTTGTAAGCATGTATGCAGCCTTCCAAACCCCGGTTCTAAGCAGTTTTGAGAGATTGAGTTGGTTAGGTGACCAAAATCAACATTGTTTCTTGAAAAATTATTGGAACATATAGAGGATTCCTAACAACACATTTCCATAGTGATTTGGATTCTTGATGCTTGGTGGGCCCCACTCAAAAATATGATTTTTAAGAATATTTTAGTGTACTAGCAAAAGTTGCAATGGAACATATTCTCAAATATGAGGTGGATGATTTTAGGTATGTCTACATCAGCCTCATGAAGTTACCTGAGCAAATGAATAGGATAAAATTGGATTATTAGGTGCATTTTATAGCTTACTGACAAAAGGTGTTTGTTTTGAGAAGCTAGTGAAGGAAAATGAATGTAATGATGGTGCATTGCATTGAATTAATTTTGTCTCTTATTTTGATCAATATTTTAATGTTTCATATGATGTGTGGAAATTTTTGGTTCAGTTTGGATAAGTCATTTATTTCTTAATGGTGATTGAGCCAAAATTGCTCTTTTAGGCCTATTTGAGAAGCATGTCTGAATGAGTATGAAGATGAGACTCTTTCCATTTGACCTATGGATATGAATGTCTAAATATGCTTTATACATACAAATTTAAGTTTTGGAGGTGATAGGGATATTTGAAAATTTCTTTGGAGGTGTTTGACCATATTGTATGGAAGACTAGTTTTTGTGTTTTCAGGATGAGTCAAACCAATTATAGAGATCCATGTTTTTGGAAGCCTTATGTCATGACTTGGATCAGTATGATAGGTGTATTAGATATTATAATTCATGATATTTCCATTTATATTTTACTTGCCTCATGATGATGAGATTTGAGGTATGTATCAACTTAATTCTTGAAGTCCAAATTTAGAGATGCTGAAACTAGCCAGGAAAGTCTTACAAGATGGTGTTTATTTATGTGTTAAGCCTTGATTTGACTCTTTATAGTAAATTTTAATGAAATTATACATTATAAAACTCATTTTTATATATTACTTAGGTCATGAGGATAAGTGGAAGTGATCTAGTTAGATGGTTTTTCAGGGCTGTTTTTGTAGAAATTGATTTAGGCACACCTATGAGCCTAAATAATTATCTTGGATAATGTGGTGAGTTTCCAAGTGCAAAAAGATAACTATTTGAATTTTTGGGACTATGTACCACATACGATAAAAAATTTAAATACTTGTGGACAAGTTTTTAGAGCTTGAAGATAAACAAATGAGTGATTTGAAGAGTCATGGCAAGTGGAAGGTCAAAGGTCATGTCTAAAGGGTAAAATATCATTTGTGTTTTGGAAAAACCTTTTCTCTTTATTTTAAGAAAAAATTTCCACAAATAAAAACCCATTGGGCATAACCCAAAATCCTTGAAAGTCTCTTCTAGGTTGGTAGCTGGTTGAAGTTTCATGAGAAGGATGTGAATGAAGCAAAATTCGTGATATATTTGTTGGTTTTAATCTGATTTGATGATTTTTTTATCTGATTTGTATTGCAATAAATAAATTTTATTGGGTTCTTAATATATATGCATCTCTTGATAAGTTTTATTTGATTATGATATAAGATTAATCTATAAAAGTATATGTTTGATGTTTTGAACTAGAAAAGTGAAATGATTTATTAAAGGACTGATTCACCCCCCCTCTTAGTCTCTTTTCAATTCTAACATCATCAATAGGAAACATAATTACAACCCAAAAACATCACTAACAATATTTGGAACAACTTAAGCATCCATCTTCATCATGAAACTCACCAAGAAGCATGCAATTCCAACTAGGTCTTTAATGCCTAGAAATTCAGTCTTGAAGAACAAATTAGTTAATATAGAAAAAATCATCATCAAGGCTCTAGTGATATATAAATGTAAATTTATCTGAATTATATTTCTATAACAACTCACATTTTTGTCCAACTCATACTGGAAGACCTCCAAACACCTCAAACTATGTAACTTTTCCAAATTGGCTTCAAGCCCCCAATACTAGGTACTCAAAATAGAGTTGGTTCTCATATCAAAACACATCACAAAGACACAAAACATATAAAATTGGAAAGGTATCTTAATATAATTTCTATAAAAAAATAACTTTGTCTTCCAAATCATAGTGGAATGCCTTCAACCGAGCTAATCTCTGAAACTCCTCATTCATGTTTCTATGGCTCAAGAACCAGTATTGAGAGAAAATTGCTCTAACATCTCCAAAGTAACTTATAAGCATAACCAAAACCTAGAGCATATAAGGGAAATTTGTACCAACATGTACAAAAACTAAGAATCATAACTTATGTGGAGGAATTCACTCTAACACACTTGTTTAAATCACCTACTTGAGCAAGCCAACTAGGGATTTCTAGGCCATTAGGTATTGAACTAAAAATCACTTTACCAGATCATTCCAAGAATTTCATCACATTGTTTTAGGTTCCAAAAGTCTATCCAGGCTCATAAAAATCAGCTCCATTAAGCAATTTCATGAAACTCACTCCAAAACACAAGACTAACATTTTAGCCCTTAAGGCAAAAATCGGTAGGATGACTTTGAGAACTTGTATCTTTAATTATCTCCATTATACCTACTTTAATATTTTCATTATGACTTATATAATTTTCTAAATATTCTAGAACAATTTGGTTTTCATCCTAGAACCTCCATCTTAGTCCTGAAACTATAAAAAACCCTCAAAACTAGGGTTTTTATCTCTCTTCCCAAAATAGCTGAAACATGAAACTTATGCAAAAATGAGATATAAGGAATCATATTCAACCTTGATGCATCAATTTTACTTTCCAAGACATTATAGATACCATATAATTCAAATTTCTTGAGTGACTCTGTTATGAGGGTTTAACTAGGGTTTCAAAGCACTTTACCTTCTTAACGGTTGTCCATAAAAATATGACAATAAAATCACCTCATTAAACACTATTATCTCATTTTAAAATCGACCCCCAAAATTTCTGGGTCCCATGCAAAGTGTGTTTGAGTGGGTGAGCATATGAAGTTCACAAATCAAGCTGATTTTTGCTTCTCTTGAAGTCGGTTTTACCAAAAATATCATAACTTGTAATTTCTTCTTCACTTTGAATTGAAACTTGTCATGAAGCATCATGAAAATATTCTCTAACTGAAGAAACTCACCACCTTTCTCAAATAGTCTTGAAAATCTCTATGCACAATGAGTTACATGTGCTTACTTAGCTTCTCTTCACAATCTTGGTTCCCAAAGATCATGAAACACCATCATACCTCTGAGAAATGACATAAAACTCATCATGCATGTCATATACACAATCACCATGTTCGTACCATGTTTTAACATGACTTACTTACTCCAAATCTCATGCCACTATACCATACCACATCCTCTAGGTCTAGGAATAAGCCTTGAATGACCTGGTTCAACCATGAAAATCCATGAACTAATCATGAAGACAACATTAAGACTCTTAGAAACCTTTTACACATCATACCAACCATTTTTTACCTCATTAATACTTCATACAACCTTAGGAGAGCTCAAACCATGACCATGCCTGGTAAACCATACTCTATAACACCATAAGACTTCACCAAATCATGACACTACCAGTCAACCTTCATGTTTGAATTTTACTAACACATCATAGAGACATTTTGACACCATGAAACCCTTTTCCATCAATGGATTTGACATCAATGAAAACTCTAAGACACACTGGCCAAAAATCTCCCCCTTTTTCATTGATGACAACCATCTTCAGAAACATTGATGTAAACCAACAAGAATAAATACCTACATGACTCATTTCCATATTTTTGATGCTACTCTTCCCCTTTTACATCTATTGAAAAGGATACAATGATGAATAGACATGGAAAATGACAACACACAATAGAAACAATGCAAAAATGATAAACCTACTTGCACACAAGCTCCCCCTTGGACTTTACTTTCTCTTTTTGACTTCAATAACACAACAATGAATGATCCAAGGACCTAACTATGAGCATTCACACATAGCTCCCCCTAAGTGTAATATCTCTCCATATTTTGTCTTTAAATACCTATCATACACCTAGCCATATAGGATCTCTATCATGCCTGAAAACACCAGATCTTCCTTCTAACAGCTAGCAAACACCATCTTTAGGACCATGAAGTTCCTAAAGCATCATCTTCAGTCCATTCTTGAAATTATTCTCAAACTTATTATTATGATACAATCATCCCAAGAATGTATAACATGCTCCTAGAGCTTCTCCCTTTGGATAGATATCCACCATATTCTAGCTATCTATGTCGAATTTTTGAATGTTCATACCCTTAATAGCACATTCCATGAAGAGAGGTCACATTAGTTACCACCAGACTATGAAGCAGGGTCCTCTTAGTGTTTACTATCGATATTATGTCATACAAAAATTTATCAATATTTTATTGCAACTTTCTCTACCATAGTCATCATGGAGTCATGACAAAAATGATAACACTTGAAATCATAGCCTTCTTGACTCCTAGCATTATCTATTTGAGGGTCATT
Source organism: Taxus chinensis (assembly GCA_019776745.2). Lineage (NCBI taxonomy): Eukaryota > Viridiplantae > Streptophyta > Pinopsida > Cupressales > Taxaceae > Taxus > Taxus chinensis. The sequence goes on along the minus strand of CM034155.1, from coordinate 325,636,015 downwards.
ACAAGATCCTACATTCCTCTAAGAAAGGACTTCACAATTATCCTATTTTCTGTGGAACAAGCTTACCAAGTCTCGTCCACACTTATTTTCAATGTGCATTGATGTCATTGTAGACAACTCATACTTATAACATGAAAAAATAAAGCACAAAATAATACCTTTACTCCTACAGTCTCTTTATCATCAACCTAAAATTTCATGATAGGAGTAACTGATAGACCTTGTAGTCTAAGATAAACATCATACCCTATCTTACTTACATTTTTCTTACCACTCTCTTGTTGGGATAAAGCTTTAATCAAAACACAGAGTTCTATGACTATTACAACATATGTAAATGTATTTTCTTCATACTTAACCATAAAATTTCATTTATCTTGAAACCTAGACATGACACATCTTTAGGATGATAGCACAAACTTTAAGCATGACTCAACTTGATATGGCCTAAGAAAATCATGACAAAAAAATCCAATTATGAAAATTTCAAACTTGGAGCACAACCTAATAAGGTTTATCATATCCTTCAAACACTACAAACCTACTCAACTCCTTTGAGTTTTTCTTCAAGAAGCCTTTATTGACATGCAACACATTATTACAGTATGCACTATGCTACTATACCATTAAACAACTTCTTCATTCTCAATATTCTGATTTATATCAAAAATTATGGAACTCAAACAAACTTAGAATAACCTTTTGTTTTTTTCACACATAGGGCACACATCTCAGAGCAACGTTAGACCTTAAGTTTCATACAAAGTCCTATTACTGATATGGCTCTTCATTCTTCTTATCTAACTATGTAATTTTGATACAGTTATGATCTTTATTTTATAACATAAACTATGAAATAATGATATAATAAATAGTTACCAGACCTAGTCAGGATTCAAACTATTCATTGCATCCTTTCAAACCCTTCAGATTAGACTAAGAAGGAATAAAACACTCTTTACAATCTTCCATTTACTCAGAGTATCTTGATTATATGATGACCTCTGTGCACTAACTTTACTCAATAATATTAATGTATTCATTATGAAAATTTAAAATTTTCATATATTTTCCTCTACCTCATATTATATGTCTTCACTTTGTTATTTTGTATCTCTTTATCCTTCGAACCACTAGGTTAGACAATGATGACTCGGGTCAATATTTTTCAAGGTAATCACAAACCTCACACAAAAATAATATGAATCAACAACTACTATGGACCACTTTCCACCATGTTTAACATGCTTCAAAAACATATTTTGTAGAAAAAATGAAGACACCACACATCTCAATCTACAAAAAACAATTCTTACTTGAATGTTACTCAAGATAGGTCACCATAGATAGTCTAAAACAGACTTCAAGAAAGCTAGAGCACTTTGACCAAGGATACAAACAACCTTTTGATGACAACACAACCCTTTTTATGAATAATAGAGCTTAGAAACTTCATCTTGCTACAATTTGAAGAAATCAATTCAATCCTTCTCACTTGAGTCATCCATGACACATCATCCATGAAGACTAAAAAACATACTTGACACCTATAGTTCCTTTTAAAAATACTCATGATATTACATGACTCTCAAGGATTCATCCAAACTTTACAGATCAATTGAAAATAATTATCTCATCGTGACATGACTTCATACTGAACCAAGTAAAATTGAGATACACAGACTACTTATGACATGGAGCAAGGAAAAAAAATTGAACTTCTTTTGATGAAGCACAAATTCAGGGATCAATAGACCATAAATATTTGTTCAAACAAACTATATCAGATCAAGGCTTTCAGACCTTATCTCTTTACTCTATATGCATACCTTTCTTCACTTCAAGTCATATGAACATGTAGATCACATCTTCACACATGCAATCTCATATCCTAGAGTCCTTCTTGGGGAAAACACATAATGCAACATAGATGACAACATTAATATCCTTTTCAACCTATTATAGAACATTCAAGGATTCTTGTTGACCATAGGATCTGAATCCCCCTAGGAGTATTCATACCATGTCAATCATATACCCTTTTCCAAGATGCCAATATATGTAGCCTAGAATTTACCACGAACAACCTAGGTGCATTGGCACATCACCCATCCTGAGATGAGTGCTCACCCGAAGCACACAAAGGTACCAAGACCATCCTTAGAGTTGTTTTTACATGATGTGAACATGATGAAGATGTAATGTATTCATATCCACAAACAACATAAATATTCCACAGAGCATATTCCAAATCTAGATCTAAAATAATAATGAATTAAGAAATAGAAATAACAAAGTAAACCATGTAAGAACTAGTTTTATTCATGTTTAACAACATTATTCACCCAACACCCTCCATTATATTAAAACACAATAAACATAGAAGCTTATTACAATAAATAGTATCATAAGTTTATGCATGCATAAGATCCAACAACATAACTCCACAATAGGTCATACACAACACTACTAATCTACACATATTACTACATATTTATAAGGGTGGGGAATTTCCCTTCACCGCTTATGCACTTACAAAACTAGGTCACATGCTGAAAATATTCATGTGCCTTTACAATAACATGCACACTGCAAGTGTGCTAATAATAGATCTCTCACAGTTAACTGGTAGTAGTAATTCTAGTATTAATTCTAACTTATGCATGATGCTTTAGTAGACGCTCTTCCCAAAATAACATTTGTGTGTCGTGCAAGTCTCCATATTGTGTGATTTGTACACTATCTCCAAAAAATAGCCTGTAACCATGAAAATGGTTAAGTACCAATTCAATCTATCTTTCACGTGTGCTTCCTTCCCTATCCTTCTGCACCTTCAAATATGCCTTGCTACCATGTGTGAATCTTCTGTGCGCCTTCTCCTTAGTTTCATACTTTGTCAACTCAAAATTACCCCACACTAAACTGTTTTGTTGTCTTGATAGTGGTTGCCTCCTAATGCTTTAAAGAATAAGAATGGAAGAATATAAAGAATGAATTATTGTACAAAGAATAGATTTTACTCTCCATCACCCTCCTCTTCCACAGGAAGAATCATCTCTAAATATTCTTCCTTAATTTTAGATTCCAAAGCTTGACAGTCATCCAATGCGTTCTTGGTCTTCTCTGGGACATCTATAGAAATGCCCTCCAACTCATCCATGGTCATATTTCCCTTTTAATTCTGAAATACTATGACAATGTTATCCATAACAGACATTCATCCTTCCAGAAGATCCATCTTTTGTGCTATGAGCTTTCCAAGCTCATCTAACCTTTCCTTGTGTGGATGTTGTGTTACTGCAAGGTCTTCACGCTTTTGCTTCACTAACACCAATCTCTCTGCATGCCCTAAAGTCTCATCCTTTATTGCTTTCAAAGATTCATTATCCTCCAATATAGTTCTTATTTGGATTACTGATTTTGGAGCTGCACAAATGTTTAATGCCTAGTTTTCTTTCTTCAGCTCTTTTTGAAAATTCTAGAGCAATGTCTCGTAAGAAGAAATCTTTCTAACCACTGAGGCCCTTGATCTCTCAGTTTCCTATTTATATTCCTTTGGCGTATGTATGAAAATTGGTCCATCCTCAAGCACTAAATCTACTAGGGTACACACATAATGCATAGCTAAAGGAAACCTTTCAAGTACCTTAAATTCCAAGTGTGGTCTTGCTTTTAGGACATGATCACCAATTTCTTCCACCATACTGATGAGGGGCTCATTATTTTCCTTCTCCAAGTCCTTTTCTCCTTATAAATGTGTTATTTATGTAGCTTCGGCCTTGTTATCTTGTCATAGCGCTCTACTAGTGGCAGCCTTATCTATGTTCCTCCACGCCACTTCTGTAGATACCTTAACTAAGGCATTGCTTACCTGCTCATCGGACATGAGAGTGGGATTTATATTCATGTGCCTACTCTACAGTTCCTTCTTCATTCTTTGGGACACACATGACTCCTCACATACATCAAAATCAGGCTCGTCCATGTGAGTTTGCATAGACCAGGATAATTTTTTCCTCTCGCGCGTAGTGGCCATTTCTAGGTCCATTAACTCCCATCCATACAACCCCTTAAGGCCCATTGTATGCTAGAAACAGGCATGGAAAATTTTACTTGTTTCCTCAACATAGCCCATACTCTATACAACATACTCCCCACTTACTCTCTTTGTTCTTGGCCCCTTAGGAATTTGACAACCAAGATTTGGAGTCAGATCTTCGATGTTTTGAGCAATATCATGTTCTATTTCTTCTACCACCTTTACTCCCTCTTCTTCATCATTTAGATATTCATCTTTGGGTTCCTCCACATCTTCTGATTGTATAGGGGTGCCAAGCATGATTTTTGCAAACTCCTTTGGCTCCTCACTTAGCTTTAGCTTTCTCCTTTTCTTTTCAGCTGCCTCTTTCTGAGGAGAGATTCATGGTGAGCTCCTCACAGGATGTGGGGTTCCCACATCTTGGTTCCTTATTCTTCTGAATACCCTTTTAAAGCAGCACTCTCTATGGATTACTTCTACATCCAAGTCTTCATCTTCTTCTTGTGCATGAGGTGGAGTACCCACACGCTCACTCTCCACTTTGTATGTGGGCTGCCTCTGGCCTCTATGATCTAATCCACCACTATATTCATCTCCCTCCTCATCATATAACTCTATAGTTTTTGTGGGCTTTGGTGCTGGCACATTCTCCACTGTATGATTTCCCTTAGGCGGCCCTAGGAGCGCGAACTCATTATCCACACACTTGTTATTGTTTAGCTTGGGCTTAAGTTGAATGTATACGAGCACTACTCCAATGTCCCAAATTACCAAGCTTACATTCCTCATGCTTATAACGTCTAAAATGAGCCTCTCAACATAGGTAGTCTGGCCTAGATATACATATGTCTTCCTCAAAGTGTTTTAGTCATAGTCTACCTTGTTTGTAATAAAAATCAGGTGGTGCGCATCAATAAAGCGGTGGACTAATGCTTGGAAGTAGCACGTTGTGAAGGAATATGGAATTTTTCACCATGGGCTCCATGTCCCATCCCTCATAGAAAACTGCGCGATGCAGAAGTTCTAGTACACCATGAACTATACTACCTTGCCAACTACCAAAGGTAGCTCCTTGGGGATGTGCCATTCCTCTTCAAATGCTGAGTAGAGTCAATTGTACCACATCTTTGTCCTTTTTTTAAATGGCCCACTCATTGACCCTTCACATAAATAATTGTCAAACCTTTCCGCAAGGGACTTGTTTTCCATGGGATATTCTCAAATCTTGTTCTTTGGCCCATCAGGCACTCCAATTTCCATAAATACTAGAGAAAGTAAGATAGCACTAAAAATGATCTTATCACCTGTGTGCATTTCCTTGATAATGGTTTATTCAATATAACCTACTATGTTATAGACTAATCCCTGAGACATTTTCCTCATGATATGGAGCCACATGGTATTTACTTGTGACCATCTCTCTTGATCATTTAACTTGGTCACCAGATGTGTAGCTCTCTGTACCAATGGTAATTCTTCAATTTATCAATGTCCATTCTATACGGACCCTTTGTATGCCCTAAATCCTTCTATGTCTCCATGATTTCTACTTTATCAATCAAGTCACTAGCCAATACTACCCCTGTGCCTTTTAATCATGTTAATGTCAAAATCAGGGTTGCTGTGATTCTAACCCTTTGTCCAACAAAATAGAAGAAGTCCTAATGGACTCTGGTCATCAGCAATTGGTATAAAGGTTCATACTTACTAAAATATAGGATCTTATACAACTGATAGATTCCTACCTATTTCAACAATTTCTCTCTAGTATCATCATACACTGGCATATCCTCCACTATGCACTTGTTGGTATTTGTACTCAACAATGCATCCAATTCTTTCTTCTTGTCAGATGTGTGGTGGTTGTAGTCACTTATCTTTCACTTGCGGATGTGGGAATCCCATTCTTGTCCAATTATTGCATCTCTAAGAAATTACTCTTGGGAGAAATTGTCAACTTCTTCTTTCCTTTGGTTCCTGTGGCAGGTGCTTTCTTTTGTGCCATCATAAAAATCCACCTTTTCACTATCTATAACTAAAAAAATCAAACCCTATCTCGAATTCGTGTGCCCTATCTTGAAACTGCGTGCCCTAGCTCCTCCTCAATGCTTCTTCTTTTCTCAAACCCTTCACCAATGGGGACACAAGCCTCTTCGTGCAACAATCTGCTCTCCAAGTCTGGTTTCACAACTATATATACCTTAACACGATTTGCTCATCTCATTTAAAATTAGCTCACTCAAATACTTGTGATTGCAAAGGTAAAACTTAACCCGCATCACGTCCTTATATAGATTTTCAAAAAGTTAGTGCATTTATTGATTCTCCACCTACCAACAATCCTCTTATTAATTGACCATTTGCACAATATCCACATGGTACATCTTCGTGCCCCACCTATAACCTTCTAGTGTGCCTTCCTACCTTCTAGCTACAAAATTCTCTTCAGTGTGCTTCCATGCACCCAATACCTCACCAATGTGCCTTCCTCTGGTAGTCTCTATAGACACTGCTTACCTCATGTTATACTATTCCCTCATTATCTCCATCTATGGTACTATTTTTAAAGCAATATCCTTTCTAACCACTCCTCTACAAACTTTAATAGCACTTGTAATAGTTTGTTCCTTTATTTGTACCATATTGTAAATATCCACCCCACACCAAAGGTATGTGTAGTCCTCTACGCATAAAATTTCTTCAAATGGTAATTAAATCTCAGCGTGTAAATGTACTTATTACACAAAAACTCAACTAAATTGACAAAGCATAATGACCAAACAGGAAATACATAAATGAAAACCTAGTCTAAATGACAACACTACCTTATTACAAACACCAAGAAGACTTATTTATAGTAGGGCTTCAGCCTACTCCCGTTAAAGTAACTAAGTAACCATATTCCATCAGTTATCTCTAACTAAAAAGTGTCCTGATTCAATTATATGAGTGATAATATATGGTCCCAAACCAGTGTACTTTAAGTTTTCTTAGATGGCGCACAAACTTAGAGTCATAAACAAGCACCATCTGGCCTATCTCAAGTATTTTTGTCCCTGATGTTCTTGTTATCGCACCATGCCTTCTTCCTGGCCTTTTCCTTCTTTTGGCTCCAATATGATATGGTGTGCCTCTCATCCAGCCGTATCAATTGATCAATTATTTCTTCCAAATCATGCTCATCAGCTAGACCTCCAGCACGTGCACACACACATAAAGAAGGTAACATGAATTCCATCATAAGAAAACTTGCTTATGTGCCAAACACCAAGTTAAAGGGTGTGGCCTTATTCAACTACTTGTAGGTTATTCTATATGCCCAAAGCATGGCAGAAACTTTATCATCCCAATCTTTCCTTCCAACATCACAATTTTTTGTCAATGTTTGGATCAAAATCTTGTTGAAAGCTTCAGACAATCCCATTTTCCTAATGATGATATGGATGTAGTCTTATGGAGTGCAATCATGAACTCATCCAAGAGAATTTTTATTATCTCATTCATAAAATGTGTGCCCCTATCACTGGTCAAACTCAATGGGAATATATATCTTGTAAGAAAATTTTCTCATAAGAACCTAGGCACTTGTAGGCTGTTGTACAATCCTTAGTAGGTGTTGCTTCTACCCACCGTGTAAGATAATTTGTGCAAGTGATGATGTAGCACAATCTAGTTCTACGTGCCCCGCTAGTGAAATAGGACCCACAAAAGTCTATATCCCATTTCTCAAACGGATGTTACACTAGGAATAGGTCTTAAAGGCATTTCATCTCTTTTCTCAAGTTTACCAACGCATTGAAAATGATCACACGCCTTTAATATGCTTTACAATCCTTATAGCGGGTCTCCCACTATAATCCAGTGAGGTAGAATCTTACACGTGCAGTTACATCACCTGCATAGTGGCCACCTGAAGTACCACCATGAGCCTCTTCCATGATGTTTCGTGCGCTCATGCTCTAGTACACACTGATGCAATACTTCATCTCGGCATAGCTTGTATAGGTCACCACTAGTCAATATCAAAGGAGCTGTACGTGAATTGTAAGTTGTTTCTTCTCCAAGGATTCCAATCCTTTTGGTGCTACACATCATACGGAAAAAGATAGTACAGTATCCTCCAATTTCGATGGTGTGTGTATTATTAACCTATACAACTATGCATTTGGCATTGTATCTTCAATTGTCTGTGTGTCCTCCCCCAACCAAATTCGTGATAAATGGTCTAGGCCAGAATTACTTTTACCTAGTTTTACCACAACTGTGAAATAAAATTCTTGGAATAAAATCACCCATTGACATATGCTCCCTTGTAAAATAGGCTTGTTTACCGAGTATTTCAATGTCATGTGATTAGTGTAAAATACAAAAGGTGTTTCTAAAAGGTATTTTCTAAATTTATGTAGTGCATAGATCATGGACAAGGCTTCATGCTCTATCATTGTATAATTATGCTCTGCATGAGTCAAATTTCTACTAGAAAACTAGATAGGATGATCTATAATACCTTCTCTAAGATAAGCTGAAACACCGCACCAATGGTTGTGCCAGAGGCATCCACATGTACATGAAATGGTTGGTCCCATGTGGGAAAGCGCAGAATAGGCATTATAGTAAGTCTTTCCTTTAGTACCTCAAATGCTTGCTATTGCATTTCTCCCCAATAAAATGTCCCTTTTCCTTTTAGTAAATCCTCCAACAGTGTGGTAACAACCTTAGGATATCCTTTGATAAATTTTCTATAATACCCAATGTGACCCAAAAATCCATGCACCTCACTTTGACTGGTAGGTTATCTTCAAGGCCAACAATAAATGTAACATTAGTTGGATCTACTGAACAAACCTTCCTTGCAAATGATATGCCCTAACCAGAGTTCCAAAAGGTATAGAAAACATGCACTTTTTTATGTTTAAAGAGATGTTTAACTATCTACATATTTCAAACATCAAACGTAAATTGTCATAATGATCCTTAACAAGCCCATACACCATCAAATCATCTAAGTAAACTTGCAAGAAAATATGAATAAAATCTTGGAATGCTTGAACAACTATTTGCGAAAATACAATAAGCACATTTTTCAGACCAAATCGCGTCACAATATATGCAAAACTTCCCCATTCAGTGGTGAAAGTTATTTTTTCTTGATCCTCTTGTCCAATCCGGACCAGATGATACCTAGAGAATCCATCTATAAAAGAATAGATCTCACACCCTACAATGCCTTCTAATATCTCCTCTGTGAAAGGTGTAGGAAAGGGATCAATCACACATGCAACATTCAGTTCTCTGTAATCTACAAAAATCCTAATCTGACCATCTTTCTTTATACTGATAACCATGGGGATAACCCACTTTGACTCTTCCAGGGGCTTGATGATTCAATACTTAAACATTTTATCAATTTCTTCTTTTACCTTTATGCGCAAGTTAGGGTTCATTTTGTAGGGTCTCTTTATGACTGGGTGTGCACCTTCCTTAAGCTTTATCTTCATTTATCCTAATGATTCATGCACTCCTTTAAATTCATGGTAGCCCCTAGGAAATAAGTCCTGAAAATCATGGAGCAACTCCACTATTTTTGCTACTTCAAATTCAGACCAATAATCTCCAATTATTACCTTTTTAGGTTTAACATCCGACTAATATTCACTTTCTCGGTCCTCATAGGTTCATTATAGGCTCGTGCATTGTTATTAGCACCCTCCAAGACCTCACATATACCTACTAGATGATCTATATCCAGATCTTCTACATCTTCATCATCCACTATGTAAACCATCTTCCCTTTTTCTTTCTCAAAGCAAGTGTGCTTAAGTAACGTGGCATATGTCTTTGCTCCTTTAGCAAAACACACTCGTGAGTTGTTCTCATGAAATAAATCCTGAATGATTTTTTCTACCTTTGCAATGTATTCCATAATTAATCACTTTATAACCCTTAATTCATCTTCTACTAGAGGTTTAGTAGAGAAGTCGTCAAAATCCTGGACCATACCTATAATAAAATCCTACGTATTTCCAGTTTCTCTATGTAGCTCTTCATATACATACCAAACACGTGTGCAACCTTGTAAAGTGGAATAAAGTTTGTGAACCCATAGTGAAGGTGGTAAATCTTCCCACCCCTCTGTCCATAACCTCTCACACTATTGAATGTGGTGCTGAAAAGGTTGATTACAATGATATGTGAAGATATGTGTTAGTGCATTACTTCTGGAAAAATGAGTTGTAAGAGCAATCCTGACTTCATTCCATTCTTCAAGATTATCCCTGTAAACCACCCACCAGTGCACTACTATCCCACATAGGGTATATGCTAAGATACTTCTTATTTCCAACTGTTCTATCCACTATTCCTCCATGGCACGTAGGAATACCATAGGGTCTCCTTCCCCAGTGTACCAAGGTACACAATTTTTACCTATCCTCCTAACACAATGAGGTTTTATTTTCCACACAAATGTGCTCCTTACTTTGTGCCTAACCATCTCATAAGTAGCATGAGCACAATTATCACAAGCAACACTTGTAGTATCGCTAATAGACTTTGCATATTCCCACTAAAGGATTCCTTCTTTAGATGGCTTAAGCACTTCTGGGTCCTGAATGGTGTGTACATAAATCCTATTTAGATCTTCCTCACTCAAAGTACCAACATAGGGTGCATATTTTCCATCTGTTGAAGGGATAATAACTCTTTCCTTCTTGTTCTCAAAACTTATATATCCCTTGTTGAACCAAAGATCAACATTATTTGTGTAACACTAAGGGCATCCATGTAGAGCTGGAAAACTGTCTACTTCCGCGACCGCTAAAACCTCAAAATCCCCAGTGAACTTGTCCCCTTGTATAGTAATGGATGCATCTTTTAAAACTATAATAGGAGTGGCCTTAGTTCGATTAGCCATACATAATACATTAGATGATGGATTAAATGTAGGTCTCCCCATCTATACCCATGAATCTAAAGTAAGCACATTTACTTCCACACCTATGTCAATCAATATATTACTCAAGAACCATCCATGGACAACAACGTTCAGAGTTATCTCCTTATCGTAATCTAATCTATGGGGAGGGGAAGATTTGCATGTAGGATCAAACACCCATTCTTATTATTCACGTGTGGAGTTTTTTCCTTTAGCCAAATCCCTAGTAATGGAATAATATTCTCCTAGCGCAACATTTTGCATACCTCATTCAAGTTATCAATATCTGAATAGAACGTCTCTCTTTCCTTCTTTAGTTCCATCTTCCATGATTGCTCCTTTAAAAATTGTATTTCCCCTTGAAGGTCTTTGAGTACATCCATGGTCTCCTAATAAACCTCCTTTTAGTGCATAGGATCTAGGTATCTTGCATGTAAAACATCCTCCTTAATGACGATAGGATTTTGTGGTAACACCTCTCTAGCGCGCGTAGCTTCATCATGTGTAGTGATCTTTAGAAGAAATACCTCATGTTCCAATTCCAATTTTGACATCCACTGATTTTTTATAGCGTGTTATATCCTAATCATCACTACACCTTTGTTCTCTTGTTTATGTTTCTTGCTAAGATGCTCATATAGATCCGGGCATTCCTCATACCTATGATTTTTTCCACATAAGGAACATATAATATTCTAAGGACATTCGCGCATGTAGTGGTCAAGTGATCCACATGTAAAGCATATTCCACAAGGGAATTCTTCTTGTCCACCATCTTAGCCTTAACCTCCAAATTTTCCATGGTATCCATGACCTCTGCCACATCCTCATTCATAGCGCCCCTCATTCCAATCATAATGCACTTGATTATGATTCTTCTACTGATGCTCAACTTTACCCTTAGAGTTATCTGATACTCTTTTCTGTCACACACAAATATCTATAACATCATGGATCTGACCAATCAACCTGTAGTCTTATGTATCATGAGTCATGGACCGGAAAATATTACAATAGCAGGATACATTCTTCCTTATCATGCATTGTAATAATGGGAAATAGCTAGTGTCATGGTTCAGGTGACATATCTTATAGTCTAGAAATAATGAATGTACTGTTATATGGGGACAACTATCTTTGGTGTGCCCCTCCACTTCATAGTCTGTACAACAAATCCTAGTGCATGTCTCATGTGTAGAATTCACTGATAGTTTCTCCAACTGATTTTCCATGGCTGCAATCTGTGATTCCAAGAATGGGCTAACTCTAGTGTTTATATTCCTGATTGCCTCATCATGTAAAGCTACTTCAAGGGATTTGTGTGGATCAATGTATGTCTTATGTGACAATGCCCTTCTAAAAGTTGTGATTAGATATGTGCATGTGTTCAACATAATCTTCTAGGACCCTATACTATAGAATATTAAGAGAAATCTCCATGTAAATATTATGGGGTTGGTGTGGACCTTTCCCACCTGATCCAAAACCCCTTGTGTTGCCTCTTCCTCCAGAACCACTAGAACTAGAGCCACTTACACCCCCTGATCCTCCACAAGTAGCTAAAATTGGACCAAAATATGTACTTCCATTTTTCCCAATAATAGTACTATATTGAACTCCTATAGTCTATGTGGTGGTACTTCTGCTAGAAGTGATCCCTGAATTCTGCGCACTGGAATTCTATGTAGATGATGCACTTGAAAAGTTACCTCCAAACAACAAAGAAGATGTTTTCCCTGCCATCAATGTACTTTCTATGTGACTTACTCTTACTTCCCTACTGCCCAAATTATCTTACTTAGTATTGGATGTACTAAGTACTAGAAAACCAAGTGCAAGGGCTAGGTTGCCAAGTGGATTTAGATGCGCGCCTATGGCCCAAGTCATCTCTGCTGTTGCACTCATGTGTGAGGCTGAGGAGGGTTCCCTTTCATGCTTTCCCAAATGGGAGAGTTCTTTATGGTCTAGCTTCACGCCTTTTGTATGAGCTCTAAATCCTTCATGAGTCATCTCTCTCCTCAACGCCATTTGCTTTGTAATGTCACGATGGTTCTCTATCTCCCTTTCACATGCATCATTGTACTTAAGCCTCCTTTATTCTCTATGCCTCTCTGCCGCTAGGTCCATCATCTTTCACCAAAATTTCTCCTTCCCCTGCACGTGGTGGGGTTTAGCTAGCCATTGGGTTTTCCTTTAAATTCAAGGTTACCATCAAGATCTTAATCACCAGTGGAATTCCTTGCAAGTAATTTCCCCTAGGATACTGTAAAAATTGGAACTCAACTACCTTTGGGAAAGAATAAGTGGAAATTGAGCATTCCAGGATATATCTATTCAAAACACCATAGAACCAAGTATCCACAGTGCGTGTCCAAATCATATCAACATCATATAAAGCCTGAAATTCTCCCTATGTCCAAATAAGTGTGTGATACCTCTAGTTTTAGTAAACACATAAGCAACCAGCCACTCATATAGTTCTACAGGGAAAATAGCAAATAAGATCTCATACAAATAGTCATATAGATTCTTTTCCACCCAGACATGTGCATCAAACTTAGATCCAGTGTTGAATCTCCATGTGTACTCTTCTTCTAGATATTTTATCCACTCCTCAACACTTGGTAAGGTCAACCAGTAAGTCTTCATCATGAACCATCCTAAAAACAATTGAAAAAGAGGTCTCAGAAATGGAACCAATGATGTGACCTAGAATTTACCACAAACAACCTAGGCGCGCTAGCTCATAACCTAGCCTGAGCTAAGAACTCACCTAAAATACACAAAGGTACCAGGCCCCTCCTTAGAGTTACTTGTACAAGATGTGAAGATGATGAAGATGTAATGTATTCATATCCACAAACAACATAAATATTCCACATAGCATATACCAAATCTAGATCTAAAATAATAATGAATTAATCTATAGATAACAAAGTCAACCATGTAAGAACTAGTTTTATTCATGTTTAACACCATTATTCACCCAACACCATTATTCACCCAACACACTCCATTATATTAAAACACAATAAACACATAAGCTTATTACAATAAGTAGTATCATAAGTTTATGCATGCATCAGATTTGGTAACATAATGCCATAATAGCTCATACACAACACTACTAATCTACACATATTACTAGATATTTATAAGGTAGGGACTTACCCTTCACTGCTTATGCACTTACAAAATAGGTCGCATGCTGAAAATATTCATGCGCCTCTACAATAACATGCACAAATGAAAGTGTGATAATAATAGATCTCTTACAATTAACTTACAATAGTAATTCTATTATCAATTCATACTCATGTATGGTGCTTTAGTAGATGATCTTCCCAAAATAGCATTTGTGTGTCGCGCAAGTCTCCATCCCATTGTGTGTTCCATATGCTATCCCAAAAATAGCCCATAACCATGAAAATGGCTAAGTCCCGATTTAATGTCTTTCGTTCGCACTTCCTTCCCTATTCTTCTGCACCTTCAAATATTCCTTGCTATCACACGTGAATCTTTTGTGCACCTTCTCCTTAGTGTCATACTTCATCTACTCAACACTAATCACCCTTGATGAATCATGATAGACCATAATATTTGATAACATGAGTACATTGAGAGACTTTCACACTCAAGACATAAAGTAAAATTATGACACATTCCTTATTGAAAACTCGAGTGACCATATATGGATTTGTAACTTTGTTTGTCAACTAAAACCTCACTTTTGACCTTTATATTCTTGACACTTTCCTTTTGGACTAAAAACCAGACCATAGACCAATTTATTTTGATGACTATCACAACCTTTGTATAATAGGTTAGACCACTAAGACACAAGAAAATTTTTCAAGATATGAATGATGACTTTACTTATTTTTAAGATATTAGACACTTACTTTTGTTGTCCATCCCACTTTAATAGATCTTAATGAAACTTCATGTACCTTGATGAAAGAATTCGTGATACTCATGGCTCCATGCATTTGATCCTTCTCAAACTTTGTCATATATTTTCCCTTTACATCAATACATATGCACTCTCATACAACACCCTTGTTATCTTTCTCCTCAAACATATAATGAATTAGATGTTCATCATACAAACTACTATCTCCAATTCCCTTTATGGAGCATAAATCACAACCATATAGCTCAAAACCCCCTGTTCAGGTATGTGAAGGCAGAGTTCCTACAAACAAGATACCATAGTTACAAACAAATCCTTCTCATTCAAACATAGCATTATTAACCCACCTAGAAGTTCATTCTAGAAAAAAACATGACTGCTCATCTTAATACCAAGATCAACTAGACACTTATCATGATGACAATTTACACAATGCATTAACTACAAAATTGTCACCTCACTTGGTTCTTCTTATGATTTTAAATAGTCATGTGCTCACTTTTATTCAGTAATAATGAATATTCATGGAACACAAACACATACATTACTTGAAAGAGTGATAAACTAACATCTAGATGAACTTTTGAGAAATACAAAAACACGTTGACATGTTGCTGGTAACACACTATCTCCGGTCCTAAAAATATCATCATACTTACATTATCTTTCCATTCCTTAATTATACTAAGAAACACCTCATGACTATGAAAATATTTGACTTCATCATGATACACAAACACATCATCCTTTATATTAATATATCCAATAAAATTGGGGACAACCTCAAGCTGAACTCTTAGGGCATTATCATTATCTTTTCTTTGAAAATGCTAATCTTATTATGATAACTAGTCAACTCAATTTTAAATATTTTTAAGACCTCTCCATATCTTTCCTCCAAGGATAGGGCTTTAAGACCTAATTCCTTTTCCTTTAAGTGTTCAAACACATTTACTTCATCTTCAAGATCATCTATAAGGTCTTCATCATCTTCTTTAGGGAAAACTACTTCAAAATCAACACAAAGATATACTTTGACATCCTCATCAGTCTTCTCTTCAGTTGGATTGGAGATAGGAGTGATAAAACAAAGATAATTCTACCAAATGTCAAACCTTAAGGGTTTAAATCATTCTCTCACCCTAACAAGAGTATTAAATTCAACTTGAGCCTGACTATCTACCATATCTGTCCTTAAAGATGATATCCTTCAAGTTTTAAAACTTGATTCCCAAGGAACAACTCATACCAATTATTGGAAACACAATGGACTGAGAGGGGGGGTGAATTAGTCCTAAAAAACTTTAACTTATTTTACCATGTCAAGCATTCAACATTCATTTAAGCATTCATCATTCATAACCACATGTGAACCTATTAGATGTGCATTAACCATTCAGGAGATCATGAGACAAGAGAGAGAACACAAGACACCAAATATAAGTGGGAAACCATTAAGGGGAAGAAAACCCACTAAAACCATTACTTATATTACATAAAGCAAGGACTAGTAAGAATATTACATATCCTGCAAGATTTTTTTAATGACGCACCAACCCCAAAAGGAGCACAAACCCCTAAACCTTTATTGATATGAATCACAAAAAAGGAATCCTATGAATATTAAACATCATAAGAGATTTTGTAAATGAATGAACACTAAAAGTATGTTGATCCCATAGTTGATTGTTATCCAATTTTAGCACCAAACACATCAAACCCTCATCCAAACAAGTTCTCTCCAAACTCACTAAATCTCTCTTCTTCATGGGCTTAATATATCAATTTGCATTACATAGCTGATCCTCAAACTATCTTAATATTTTTCCTTGATCCCTTAAAACTCTTCTTTAATCCCCTCTAGGTTGTACTTTTCATCCTTCACACAACTCCAATAACTAGTCAGAAATGAATGCAAACAGTTGCTTATATTCCCATCTCAAGATCATAACACCGCTGTGTCGGGCATGATGAAGTAGGTCGGTCATCTAAGCTCAAAAAGATAATAAGAATATAATATAAATCAACTCAAATGACCCAAGTAGGTTGGCGGGGGTCACAACAACATGAACAAGCTCTAAGATGCACTAGAAATCTCAAAACAAGCATTCTAAGATCTAACTAATTCTCAAGCACCTCCAAGGTCTTCAAACATTATTTTCATGGATCCATCATCATCAGGAAACATAGGAAAAAACTACAAGAATCACCAATAGGCTCAGGAACAATGGAAACTATTGGAAGCACAATGGAATAAGGGGGGTGAATTAATCCTTACAAACTGAATTCAATTTTAGATTTCTTACTTAAACAGTAAACCTATTAACTATCCATTAGTGTGTGTACACCATCATATAACATGAATTAAATTAACCATGAATAAGAGAGAAAACACCATAACACAAGATATAATTGGGAAATCATCAAGGGGAAGAAAAGCCACTGAAAACTTTGTTAATATTACACACAACAAATATTCAAGTGAATATTACACATCACAAGATATTTATTTAGTGAGGCACCAACCCCTAAACCCTTATTAATATTACTCACAATAAGACAATTATATGAATATGAATAATCACACAATATTTTAATAAAGAGATCACTTATATGATATGATGCAACAACTCAGCTGATGGTGATCACAATATTCATCTCCAAACTCTTTCAAACCCTTTCCAAAACCCTTATTCACCTAGCTCATTCTTTCTCTTTCCTTCTTCACTTGTCTTGGCCTTAAACACATGAACAAAAAATGTTAAACATTATTAAACCTATCATACACTTTCTCATACATCAAAACATTCGAGTATACCTATAACACACTCTTCACATAGGTCACTCTTTTTGCCTATAGCCCTGTTTCACCACATAGGAGTACCGTATGAAAAAATGATTTAAAAGGTGAAGGTAAGTTACATGAGGAATACTCGGAGGTCATGAAGAGGTTGCACATCATTGTTGAAGATCAATCCAATTATAGAGCACTCCTTTTTGTCTTGGAAGGACTACCTAAGAATCAAAGCAATACCAA
The DNA here is from genome assembly GCA_019776745.2 of Taxus chinensis. NCBI lineage: Eukaryota > Viridiplantae > Streptophyta > Pinopsida > Cupressales > Taxaceae > Taxus > Taxus chinensis. Next base: position 325,618,092 of record CM034155.1, on the reverse strand, counting down.
AAAATAGAGTTAATAGTATATGTCAGTGGATTTCCTAGAGTGAGCTAGATCCGGGAAGTGGGGTGCTTCCTTGAAGATAGTCAATCCATGTCTTAATATGAATTAATGTTGATAAATATCATGAAATTGAAATTACTACTATAGTTATATGACTTACGTATCTCACACAACACAATAGTCTAAATCTAATCTAAATGACGAATATAATATTAAATCTTGGAGAATGGTTGGTTGTGAGGGTCTATAGGTATGAAAGAGGGTAGAAAGAAGGTCTGAGTGAAGTCTTAGGAGGTTTTGGAGATTTTTGGGTGGAGGAATGAGCTCATTGGTTTGAAGATAAAATTCCAGACACAAGGACCAATGTTTGTTGGGGAACCAATGTTGGTCATTGGTTATAGATGGGATTGGTTTGGTAACCGATCACGGTAGGGGAAATTGGGTTTCAAAGGTAGAAAAGAGGTTTATTTGGGATATTTTTGATTGCATAGAGCATTAGGAGGTCTTAGGTAGGGTGTAGGAATTTAGGTGAATAATCAGCAGGGGTAGAAGCGGTGGTTGAAAAGGTAGAGTGGTTTTGGTTGGTAGGGTGTTAGGTGAATGGGCTATGGAAGGTATCCGGGAGAGGAAGTAGGTGATTAGAAAAGGATAAAAAATCTAAAACCAAAGCTAATGAAATAAATAACCTGGTTGAACATACTTATCAGAGATCCAGAGATTGGTAGAACGTGGTGGTTGGTGGGTGTGCATAAGAGAGAAGAGTCAAGATCCAGTGTTGCAGTAGTGAAGGTTTAGTGTTTCTCTGCGTGAATGGATCAAGCCTATGTAGATTTAGATTGGTTTTTAGTGGAAAGTTTGATGCTTTCGTGCTTAATTGATCGCCAGGATGTCAATTGAATTCCAAATATGTGAGATCAAAGAATTCCAACCCAAAGAAGAGCTTGAGCAAAGAGTTAAAAATGCTTATTTAAAGGAATTATTGGAGGTTCATTGACCGGTGCTGGCTGAGGAATAACTGGTGTCAGTTAGGGAGAAATAATATTATTTTCTAAAAATAACCTTTTCTCTCCCTTTTTGGCATGAGTTAAGAATGGTTATGGGTTAGGAGTCTTGATTCTTGTTAAATCATAGGGGAAATTAGTGGGAGAGGTAGTTGGCAATTAATATTAGGTTTAGAAGAATTCTCAGTTGGTTAGGGGGAGTGATGACCTAGTCTTAGTTGTTAAATGGGCTTGGAATGGGTCTAAAGTGAGGTGGAGAGGTGAGGTGGAAGGGTGAGGTAATAATTAATCTAATATAGGTAATTAGATTAATAAAAATATGTGAAAGGGGTCATGGCAAGGGGGTATGTAATATCAGGGGACATAGAGGGTGTTGTCCTAATTTTGGATGTCTACATTTGCCCCTTTTTGTCGCGTAGCTTGTACTAATAAGTGATAATGAAAAAAAAAACAAGTGGATGCCCCAGATATGAGTGGAGGTTATCCCCCTCAAACTAGGAACTGCTGTAGTGGAAGGAAAAATAAGTGATGGGTTTGATAAGGTGGTAGGTGATTAAAAATGGGGTTATATGAAGATATAAGAAATGATGATGATAGAAAAATGTGGAGGAAATCAAACACACACACACACACACACACACACACACACACACACACACACACACACACTCTTAAAATGCAACAAGGCACAAGGTTAAAGAGCACAGAAACAATAAATCATAAATGGTCGATAGTTTATAAAAATAAGGGTGATGTGGTCAAGGTATCCAAGGTATAGGATGTGATCCTAGAAACACAATGAGGGTAGGTTCAGGAACAAGTATAGGTTTATTCTAAAACACCAAAAGGTTTGGTCTAGCTGAGATTAACGTCACAAAATAAGGAAAGGTAAGGTCGATAGGCTAAACAACATGGGTAGCATTATCACATAGTAGAGCGAGTAAGAGAGTTTTATTGTCATATAGGTGAGGTCAGGATGGTGAAGGTATATAGGTAAGGACATGGGTAAGGCCTAGGTGAAGGAAAACATGCCCCTAATTATTCGTAGGGAGTTAGTGAGGTGGTGAGGCTATTAGGTGAGCCTGTAGGGAGGTGGTAGGGATGTGTCTGCTAGAAAAAGGCAAGCGAGAGAAAAAATTAGGGTAAATGAAGCATATTGGGTTATATGCAAGGTAACCGATGCTTGCTCAAAGGGAACCAATTTTGGTAGGGTGACTGATGCCGGTAACCTAGGGAAAGAAATGACTGACATCAATCATAAAAACAATGAGATAAAAATGGAATCTCACACAAAACATGCTATTTGAGAATTGTTTGAGTTGGAAACATAGTAGTGGAGAGGTTATTTATGAGGAAGATAAAAAATGGTGCCATGAGACTGAGCTGGTGAGAGATAAGTGGGTGGAGGAGGTGGTTTCGTGGCCTCGTGTGTAGCTATCTGATTGGTTGGAGAGCCAGGAGCTATTTGACATGGAAAAGGAAGGGGAAGGATTAAGGGGTTCTCCCATTCAAGCTCCAGCCATACCAACACAGAGGCACCGGTGAGTAGAGGTAGGATTTGGCCTTTAAGCTTTGTTTTTTAGAATTATACATAATGGAAATGTGATTGTTGTTTTTTTTTTTTTTTTTTTTTTTAATGTTATTCAAACTAGGGTGAAATTAGGGAACGAGAGGGTGTAATTAGATTAATTATGTGTGAAAATGAACTTAGGGCTAGTTGAAAATGATTTTGGTGTATTTTGGATTTTTTTGCAATTGGGGGGTGTTGAGGTTTGGCCTTGGGGCTGAACCGGTAAGTGACATCGATCAGTTATCAGCCGGCGTCGGTTGACGAACCGGCTCTAGTCAGTTTAAAGGGACCAACATCGGCAGGGGAACCAATGCCGGTTACTCGGATGAATAACAAAGTGTAAGAAAATATTGATTGTAGGCCATCTAAGGGAGTGTTAAGTTGGGTATGGGGAAAAGAGAAGTCTTAGGGAATGGTTTGGGTAAAAGATGATGTTATAGGATGATTTTGAGAGGGATGCGGTTGGGTAGTTCAATAGGTGAACTAGTGGGAGGGTAGATAGGAAATTTCAGAAAAGAGGGAAAATGGCGGAATAGAGTGGGACGAGATAACCTCCAAAGAGCCTATGTATTCTGAGTGCTTCTTACATATCTCTTGTAAAAAGGGGCCTCAATTTGATGTAGTTCTATCATAGGGTTTTGGCAAGTAGGTTGGGTGAAAGTGAATGGCTTAGGTAAAATATGGTAAATATTAGGCAAGGTTGAGTTTTGAATTGAAATTCAAAAGGGAAAATGATGAAATTGTGTGGGTGTTGATGATACGAGCTAGGAAGCAGATGAATTTTAGGGACCGACTTCTACTCCTTCTATTACAGATGAGACCCACCATTTCATATGAGGAGTGGGAACACATGCGGGCACTTGTGCTAGGAAAGGTGATGAGGTATAGGAGGATTACACGAGACCATAGTATGATGGTAGCCCTCATCGATAGATGGGACCTAGTTAACAACCCCTTCTATCTTTTGATGAGAGAGATGACCATCACATTAGAGGATGTATACAAGATTCTGCGGATTCTGATTGTTGGGTATCCACTATATCAGGTGTCTTCTATAGATACTATAGATCATATGTTATGATTTTTGGGCTGGCCATGGCAGAGCTAACATACCAAGGTATGAGTATTAGTTATGGTGTGATGTATGTGGTGCACCCTCAGGAGACCCGTCTTGTAATGTTGATGATGGTTGGCATCAGTTATTTTTCCCTTCCAAAATTAGAGGCTGAGAGGTTTCCACGGGCCTTTGATTCGTAAAATTCTACTTTAGAACTCTACGAATCACACAATTATGTTTTTTTACTTTCAACTTTTGAAAATGATAGTTTTTACTTGAAATATTAGAGCTTCATGACTGATTATCTAGTGCTATAGAAAGGAAATTATAGAGAAGGAAAGAATTAGAAACTTCAACACCAACAATTTTATCCTAGAAACCTCCAATGGAGGAAAACTAGTCGGGAAGGGCAACTAATCTTTCTTCCCACTTTAATTGGTATAATATAGAAAATTACATATTACAATAAGTATGAAAAGAAGCAACAATGTAAACCTTCTCTCCAATTACTTGATTTCTCTGTTTCTACACCTTAATCCTACAATTCCCCTCCAGCACTGAAGATCTTGGTCACTGCTCTCATTAAACTTTTCTTCTTGATCTCTCTGGATCTTTGAATCATCATTCCCTTGCTCCTTTCATGCATTTATAGGCCTTCCCATGTCCTCCCGTGCATTGGAGGATGTGAAAAGGCATCAAAGGGAAGATACATGAATGAGCACTTCAAATTCATGTCCATTTGTGTTCCATTCTTCTTTTTTGTTCAAAAGTGATAGGACCTCCACCCTGAGTCGAATAGCGGTCTCAGGACCACCGCCCTAGCTGGGAAATGGTTTCAAGACCGCTTCTCTATGCAGAGTAGTGGTTTCATAACCGCTACTCTGCACAGAGCGGCGGTTCCTTCCAGAACCTCCGTTTACCTCATTTTATTCACTTTTCTTGTTTCTTCTTCTTGGTGCTGATGGAACTGATGAAGTGGTTTGTTTTTTTGGATCCCTATAGATCATACCTCCCCTAATTAGGAGGATTTTGGTCCCACAAAATCATATTGGGGGAGTGGTAGAGGAATTAACTCCCTCTCGTGCTCATTCGAGTACCACTGGATCTTCCTTGGTGTCTTCTCTCGTCTAACCTGCCAAGACTTCTGTGGATCTTTGGTTTGTTGTTCTAGTACTACATCATCCTTCAAGTTTCCTTGAGTATAATCCTCTTTGGAAGGTAACTTATGTATCTTTCCTTCTTTTTCATGTATAGATGGCGTTAGTGGATGTGAGCTCTTGAAACTTATTATCACGTGCATCTACATGAAGTATGGCCTTAAGGTTTCTTCTCCAACTTGCTCAAGTATGGTGAAGGTCCCATACTTTAGTGGTTTAGTCCTTTCCTATCTTTGTCTCTTGAGATGGATTGGCTGAATCCTCTCCAAGTACGCTTCTACTATAGTCACCACCATTCCTTTTATCTTCTCTTCTTCTTGCTTCCCCATATCCAGGTCTAGTGAATCTGTAGGTAGATACAGTGACTGCATAGCAGAAGTTTGTTTTGCTCCTAGAATGAGCAGTTCCTATGGTGGTTTCTTCTCTAAAAACTTATAAGTTCTATCTAAATTCTCCATCCTTTGGTCAGAAATATCTGTGCTCTCACGTTCATTTTTCTTTTCTTCCAATGAAAGCAAACAAAACTGATGATTTTCCTGAATAAGTCTTGGTGCTTGGTTGGCACTTACCATATCCTTCTTTGATTTGCTCTGGTGTGCCCAAATGTTAAAACTAACTCCATTCTTGACCCATCTGCACTGCTTATCCCTCCTTGTGAACACACTATCCCTGGCATACAATTAAGGACTTTTGAAGACAACTTTAAATGCATCAAGTGGAATAATATCAGCCTCTAATACATCTATGTATTGGGTCTTTATTCCAAACTAATACTTACACTTCGTTGTAACTTGTTATTGTACACCCTTTTTCACCCATCCCAGTGGGTATGGATGTGGGTGCATGTAAGTTTTTAGACCAAGTTATTCTACAACCACATCAGAAATCAAATTTGACTGAGAACCATAATATACTAAAGCGTTTACCTTAGTCTTCTTGATTTGGATTCTGATTTGAAATAGCTTACTCATCTCTTCTTCTTCTGCTTCCCCATACATGTTAGTGGCCATGCATCCTAGCCTCTCATCTAGATCTGAATCATCGTTAATCTCCACATCTCTTTATGTCTTCACATTGGCCACGAATTTCTTGGAATCCTTGGTTCGGTGCTTTGGGTGCAATTCTGGATGCAACTTCCAACATGTGGCATCAGTATGTCCATTTACATCACAATTCTTACATAAATTCTTAGGATCTTTACAATTATGCAAACCAACAATGGCATGTTAACCTTTCCATTTACCTCTGCTGCTTGTCTTCCCTTGTTCTTTGTCTTGTTGTTCTGTTCACTGGTCTCCCTTTGGCTCTATTTCTCCTTGCTTCTTCTCGTCATCAATGTAGTATGCTTGTATACAAGTTTCATTGAGATACTTGGGCTTCGTGGATATTACCTTCCTCTGAAGGTGAGTGTGAATTCATCACAAATACTTGGTTAGAATTTCCTCATCCTCCAAGTCCATATTAAGCAACATGGCTTGTCTCCAAAATTACGTAGTGTAGTCTTGCACGCTTTGACCATTTCCCTGTCTAAATTACTGCCACTTAATCATCATGTCAGTCTTATCACCAATAGGATAGAATTTATCTCTAATAAATTCTTTAAAACCTTTCCAAGTAATAAATTCTATCCTATTGGCGATAAGACTGACATGATGATTAAGTGGCAGTAATTTAGACAGGGAAATGGTCAAAGCGTGCAAGACTACACTACGTAATTTTGGAGACAAGCCATGTTGCTTAATATGGACTTGGAGGATGAGGAAATTCTGACCAAGTATTTGTGATGAATTCACACTCACCTTCAGAGGAAGGTAATATCCACGAAGCCCAAGTATCTCAATGAAACTTGTATACAAGCATACTACATTGATGACGAGAAGAAGCAAGGAGAAATAGAGCCAAAGGGAGACCAGTGAACAGAACAACAAGACAAAGAATAAGGGAAGAAAAACAGTAGAGGTAAATGGAAAGGTTAACATGCCATTGTTGGTTTGCATAATTGTAAAGATCCTAAGAATTTATGTAAGAATTGTGATGTAAATGGACATACTGATGCCACATGTTGGAAGTTGCATCCAGAATTGCACCCAAAGCAAGATAATAGGACGTTTCTTCTTCTCACAAGTGGCTAGATGGGTTTCCCACCAAATCAGAGCATGACCCTTCATTTTGAGACATGTAAAGGTGATCCTTTGTGCCTTAGTGACATTATGCACACTAAAGTAAACTTCCAAATGTTTTATCCATTTATCCAGTAATTGTGCATCTACTTTTCCTTCAAAATTCTTTATTTCCACTTTCGTTTTAACTTTAAAAGGTGTATGTGCGTATTTTACCTTCTCGTTTACAATAGACATCTCTTCACGCTCTTCCCATTCTTCCTCTTCGTGGCTCTTTCTGATACTGATTTTTTTGGCTAGTTCTCAAACCATCGAGTCCATGGAATCTTGCTTAACCAAAGCCATATTTTTCAGATCTAAAATCTCTTCTTGTTTTCTATGCAATCTATCCATCATGGTCTCTAGCATCTCAACTCTACAGACCAAGTTCTATTCTTCAATTTGATCTCAAATTCTCTATTTCCACTTCTTCATAGAAATATTTGACTCGTAAGGTAAAAATTCTTCACCTTTGGACCTTGTCACTTCCATACAAAATCACATCAAAGATTCAAATACCATAGTCCTAGATATGTAATCAGCTCTGATACCAAAATGATCCGTAAACTTCTACTTTGGAACTCTACGAATCACACAATTATGTTGTTTTACTTTTAGCTTTAGAAAATTACAGTTTTGCTTGAATAATTAGAGCTTTTTGACTGAGTGTCTAGTGATATATAAAGGAAATTGTAGAGAACAAAATAATTAGAAACTTCAACACCGATAATTTTATCCTGGAAACCTCCAATGGAGGAAAACCAGTTGGGAAGGGCAACTGCTCTTTCTTCCCACTTTTATTGGTCTAATATAGACAATTAAAAAGTAAACTAAGTATGAAAAGAAGCAACAATGTAAACCTTCTCTCTAATTACTTGCTTTCTCTATTTCTACACCTTGCTCCTACAATTCCCCTCCAACACTGAAGATCTTGCTGACTACTCTCATTAAACTCTACTTCTTGATCTATCTGGATCTTTGAATCATCATTCCCTTGTCCTTCCCATGTCCTCCCGTGCACTAGAGGATGTGAAGGGGCATGGAAGGGAAGAGACATAACTGGGCACTTCAAATTCGTGTCCATTCACATTCCATTCTTCTTTTCTGTTCGAAAGTTACAGGACCGCCGCCCTGAGTAGACCTGCGGTGTTAAGACTGCTGCCCTAGCTGGGTGGTAGTTTCAGGACTACCACCCTTATAGGGTGGTAGTTCTAAAATCACCACTCTGCATAGAGTGGCAGTTATTTCTAGAACCTCCATTTACCTCATTTTATTCACTTTTATTGTTTCTCCTTCTTGGTGTTGATGGAACTGATGAAGTGGTTTGTTTTTTTGGATCCTTATGAATCAGCCTTGGTGGGAGTTCTAGAGGACATGGTTTTTGATGGGGTTCATTTTTCATGGGAACTAACTTACTTGGTTCAACTGTAAAGGGAGCTTTGGAATTACAGGAGGATACAACAATACGGTCTCTATTGCACTTATCTATTACATTTTTGGGTGTATGATCACATTGTGTTCCTTCGTCCACTAGGTCTACCACATGAGGGCTGGCACATGGGTATACATAGGGCATGTTACAAAAGGTGACTTCTGATAGGAGAGAAGGTGAGGGTGGATGGGATGATTTGGGATATTATATACTATCGACAGGTACTGGATAGGTTGTAACCTATAGAGGTTCTATGGAGACCATACCTCACATATGTAGAGTTCATAGGTATAGAGGAGGAGTTGGAGGGTCTACAAATTTTAAGATGGATCCAAGATCATAAGGACAAGGAGCATGAACTCATACCCATAGATCAGGTTAGCAGATAATTTGGCTTATAGCAAGAATGCCATAGGAATTCCTAAAGTATCAATGAGATGTTGTGGAGACACCATTACCTCTTCCATAACCGGCACCACTAGTAGGAGTGGAGGAGCAGGTAGATGATGAGAAGATATATGATGTTGGGTACATGACTAGGTATTGGAATTAGTGGATACATAATAATAGGAAGCACCAGCCAGGCCAGAAAAACCTGATTTGGCCACTGTTATCAATGAGAGAGATAGGCTATGGGGGTAGGTTATGGGATTTCAAGCCTAAGTTACTGCTTTACAGACACAGGTGGCCACATTATAGACATAATTAATAGTAACAAAGGCACAGACTAGTGAAGGGGGACATGTGGCTTCCCCTCCTTTATCTTTGATGGTACATAATGGGATACAGATACAGGGATAGGGTCCATCATCACAGGTACAAGGACTAGGACATGGTCCACTACCATGGGGACAGGGACAAGGACATGTTTCACAACCTTAGGTATAGGGAGAGATAGGTAGTGGATCGATGTCACCCCCACAGGTGATATTGATGAACCGATACAAGAAGGTTGTGGCTGAGGCTAGATATTATGAGGATTATACTATAGATCCTAATATCCCTATTATCAATTATGCTTCCTACAAAACACAATAGGAAGCTGTAGGAAGTCAGAGGTCTGAATCATGGACCCATATTTTTGGTAGTTCATCATAGGGATCCCATCACAGCCATAGATCAGAGGGCCACCATACTCATGTGCATGGCCAGTAGGAGGTGACTAGTGTACAGAGATAGAGGCCAGGTGAGGGGACAAGAGAGAGTGGCAGAGGTGTTGGGCCCTCCCAAGGATGATGAGATGATGGATATTATTCTTTATTTTTTATGTATGACTTATATTTACAGGCTTGTGTGCCAAAATATGAGTTAAATATTAGAGTTTTTGAGAGACTTATTTATATCTGTGTATATAGTGTATTGACACATGGACTTTCTAGTATATAGATGATGGTGTTTATATCTGTTGTGTTTGGTTTAATTTCCAAGTGTATTGATATCATGGAAATTAGCTGTGTAGACATGGTGATGATATATGGTATGGTTTGGGTTTAATTTCCAATGTATTTATATTATGGAAACTAGATGTAGGCATGGTTGATGGATGGTTTGGTTTGGTTCAAATTTCCAATGTATTAATGTTATGGAAACTAGTTTTAAGCATGGTGGTTATATGGTTTTGGGTTTAAATTTCAAATGTATTGATAGTATGGAAACTAGATGTAGGTACAGTTGTTGTATGGTTTGGTTTGGTTTAAATTTACAATTTATTGATGCTATGGAAACTAGATGTAGGCATGGTTGTTGTATGGTTTGATTTGGTTTAAATTTCCAATGTATTGATGTTATGGAAGCTAGATGATTGGTATAGGTTTGGGTGATATGAGAATAGAAACAAGATATCTAATTTCGATGGTATTGTCTTGTTGAAGAGGAAAAAAAGAAAAATGCTCAATAGTTGGCCAGGACCATAATGGCCATACCAAATAGGCTTATGAACATAAACCCCTTGATACATCACATGATTGATAGGTTTATGGTTGAAAGAAGTTTCATGATCTCAAAGTGTCACAAGAGTGTCATTTCCCTTGAGTAGATATGAGAAACTAATAGAGGGTAGGGTGGAGTGGGTTGTTTAGTGTAACCTTATTATGGGACAACATGCCACTTTTGCAAGATACCCAAAACAAGCATAGGTAATTCCATGACTAAATTTTTTTATTGTTCTTGATTTTTTCTTTTGTGTTTGTATTTTTTCATTCATAGATTGATCGATGTGGGAAGTCTATATTGGGATGAATGTTAGTGTCTCCTTGAGGTATTCAGTGAAGCTAATCGATGCGGGAAGCTCCAAGATAATTTTTGTTTTAACAAATACAGATTAGTCTTCTTTTGGGTAGACTAAGTACAACATGTGGCTAGCTTTTTATAGCTATTCCTTCGAGGGAGAAGTCTACTTATAGTAGCAATAGAGAGACATATATGTTCATTTGAGGGAATCATCTATTTGTGAGAAGTTTGACTCAAGGAGTAGAATTTTTTTTATCCCAAAAGTTTTGCATTATTTTGGACTTGTAGTCATGGACAAGACTATAAAGGAGTATAGGCCTCTTTTATGAAGGAAAAACCATAGCACAAAAAAGGTTAACTATAAAATAGGGGTTTAAAGTGACGAGTGACCATGGGATTCCATCCTGAAAAGGAAAAAAAGTATCCATGAGAATCATGCCATGAGTAGAGCTGTGGTACTCATATTCAAGATAAGGCTGAATGGTGACGGATAATCACACAATTTTGGTTTAGTTTTTGGTCCTTAAAAAGAGGTAGGTGGAAGGAGAGGTTTGCTCAAGGGACGAGCATATATGAGACATAAAGTGATGTAGTAATTTATTCAACAATAGAATGGTTGAAGATGCAAGGCATTAAGGGGCTCAGGTTCAAGTTTACCCTCAAGAGAAGATAAATGATAAGTTCCTGATCCATAGGTATGGGTGACAATATAAGGTCCAAGAAAATTAGGAGCAAACTTGCCTCATTTACTTTTCTCCATTTTGGTTACATGTTGATTTTCCTTCAGGACAAGATCACTGATCTTGAATGTTTGTTCTCAAACATGTTTTGTCATAGGCATGCTTAATGTGCTTTTGGTAGATTTGGAGGTGGTCTAGATCATTTAAATGACGTTCATCTAGTAGCTCAAGTTGTGGCAAACATTCTTGGTGAAAATCATCATCAGAGAGGATATCCTTAAGAGATATATGGAGAGATGGAATTTGGACTTCAAAAGGTAGGATGGCCTTTATACCGTGGACCAAAGAGAAAGGTGTGGCAGTGGTAGAGGTATGAATGATGGTACGATAAGCCCATAAGGTAAAAGGAATGTGCGTGTGTCAATCCTTACCAGAGTCATCAACCACTTTCATAAGAATTTTGTTGAGAGTTTTTTTAGAAGATTCAGCTTGACCATTTTCTTATGGGTAATATGGTGAAGAGAAACTGAGTTGAATACCAAATTTGTCACACAATTGGCATAGGGTTTTGTTTTTGAATTGTTTTCCATTGTCAGTGATGAGGTGATGAGGAACACCAAAGTGAAAAATGATATGGTGGTTGATAAATTTGACTATTTTCTCGGCTTTGGTAGAAATGAGAGGGATGGATTCCACCATTTAGTTTAATATTCAGTCTCCCCGATGATATAGCGATGACGTTGCAATGAATTAGGGTTAATCTCCCCAATGAGATCTAAACCCCACTGAGAAAAGGGCCAAAAGTCTCTAGCAAATTGTAAGGCATGACTAGGAGTATGATGAAGGTTAGCATGTTGTTGAAACTTCACACAATGTTTAACATAGTCACAACAGTCTTGGTTAAGGGTTGGATAGTAGTAGCTGAGTCGAAGGATACACTTTGCAACAATGAGGCCACTAAAATGTCCCCCACAAATCCCATCATGAATTTATTTGATGGTGTATGGGATTTCAGAACTGGTGAGGCACCGCAAGAGGATACCATCAAAGCCACATTTGTAGAGAAGACCTCCCATGATGATGTAATGAGAGACACTTTTTAGGAAGGCTTGTTGTCCATTATGAGTGAGATCCAGAGGCAGGATTGAAAGAGAGAGGTAGTCAACGAACTTCTTATACTAAATTTTAGCATGGGTCAGTATCGAGGTTACCCACAAAATTAAGGCTAGGGATAATATAAGAAGGTGACTACAACCATTGTATTGTGACAAATATTTTTGAGTTTGAAGGTGAGGCAGGTATTTGAGAAGCAAGACAAACCATGGTATCTATGAATTTTTTAGTGGATCGTGGAGTGGCTTGAATGAGGTAGTGATCAAACCTGTTCAAAAGTAGGTGGACATGATGTTTATAATTTTGAAGCTCATCATTACAAAACTGGTATGAACCATTGATTTGGTTCACAACCAGTTGAGAGTCACCAAATATGTTAATGGATTTAACATCTAGGGAAATGGAAGTTTGAAGACCTAACACAAGAGCTTCATACTCGGCTATGTTATTTGTGCAGTCGAAGTCTAGTTTAAAGGATAGTGGCATAGGCTCACCATCAAAAGGAATGAGGATGACCCCCACACCTCCCCCATGGTGACATTTGGATCCATCAAATAATAATTTCATTTGATAAACAATATCATCAGTGGAGAGGGTGGTGATAGATTCTTCAAGAAAATCAAAGTTTGAGGATTGATTCCCAGGAAGAGGAGTGTCTGCTAGTTGATCTGTGATGGTTTGTCATTTGAGATAATTTTAATGAATGAACTCCAACTCCAAGTCTGTAAGAAGCATGAGCCAACAAGTGGTGCATTGGTGTTGGTAAGGTTTGGCATATATGTAATGAAGAGGGTCGTGTTGGTAACAACAAACATATTTTTGATTAAGAAGGTAGTGGTGAAGTTTTGTGGCCATGAAGACTAGGGATAAGAAAACATTTTCAGCATGAGTGTACTGAGTTTCATAGTCTAGAAGAGTATGGTTTATGTAATAAACCACTTGTTCCATATGCTACTCATCACAATGAGTGAGCATGGCACCCAAGGAATGGTCAGTAACAGAAATGTAAAGGTAAAAGGGTTGATCTTATTTATGTGGAATGAGCACATGTGGATGAAGAAGTTAATTCTTCAATGCTTCAAAGGCTTTATGGAACTCGTAATTCCAATGGAAAGAAATTTCCTTTTTAAAGAGGTGATGAAATGGTTGGCATCGGTCTAAAAGTTGAGAGATGAAGCATTGAATGGATTGAAATTTTCCTTGCAAGCTATGAAGTTTTGAAGGTTAGTAGGTGGAGGCATGTCAAGAATTTCCTTGATCTTAGCGGGATCAACTTCAATACCCCACAAAGAGATGATGAAACCAAGGAGCTTACCTAAGAGAACTGTGAAAATGCACTTCTTTGGTTGAAGGTGAACACAATATTGGATAAGGTGGTCAAAGATAACTTTAAGAATGACTAGGTGTTCGGCAACGCTTGGACTTACCAAGAAGGTCATCAACATAGTCTTCCAATATGTCATGCATGATGTCATGGAAGATGTAAGTCATAGTGTGCTTGATAGGTAACACCAAAATTTTTCAAGCCAAAGGGCATGACGTGATAGAAAAAGGTCCCCCAAGGGGTGATGAAGGTGGTTTTGTGTTGATATTCTAGAGTGAGTAATATCTAATTATAACCTAAAAAAACCCATCCATAAGAGATAACATCTCATGGCCGGTTGTAAGATCAACTAGTTGGTCAATGCTTGGTAGAGGAAAGTCATCTTTTGGACAGGAAAGGTTAAGGTCACAAAATTCAGTGCAGATACAAAGTCCCCCGTCACTTTTGTGACAGGAACAATGTTAGAGACCCATTTTGGATAGTCAATAGGTAGGATGAAGGAAACAAAGAGAAGGCATTGAAGTTCTTCTTTCACAAGAAGAGAAATGTGAGGATGTATTTTACGCAACTTCTGTTTCACAGGTTTGGCATCAGGGTTAGTTATGATATTGTGAAGCATGATATTAGGGTCAATACTTGGCATATCACTATAAGACCAAGAAAATGCTTTTTTATGATCACAAAGAAAAGAGGTGAAAGATTCTTGTTCTGGAGAGTCTAAAGATTGGCCTATCTTTAGAATTCGTGGGTCATCCTGAGTGTGAATGTTGATTTCTATGGTAGATTCATTCAACATGGTTTACATGTCAGAGGGTAATGAAACTTTGAATATAATAATCCTCTGCACCTAAATAGGTCAGAATAGAATCATCATCCTGACATTGAATGACATTTATAGAAGGTGTATCATCATCCAACATGTCAGGATAAAGAAGAGGAAGGGAAGAGGGAACCTCACCATCACGTTGATAGGTCAGAGGTCCCAAGGAGATGGTGTTCATGAAAAAAAAAAGTTAGGTAGAATGGATTCACGATCCATAGAAATCTATGGGAGAAGGTGAACGTGATAAGTGAGGAAGGTGGGGAAGGATTTTTGTCTTCTATGAGGGTGATTCAGGCCTTCTTATGAGGAGGCTTCCTAGGAAATCTAATACCACAATGGTCAATGTGTTTCCTAGTGGTGCATGGTACGATGATGTGAAAACCTTGTTCGTAATGACCAAATCTGAATCCTTTCCAGGTGCAATGGTGAAGAAAAAGTAAGTGCAAAGCTGCATTTGGTGGGGTAGGAGAAGTCGGATGAGAAAGGTCAGGTTTGGAAGGGAGGTTCAATAGAATAATAGTAAGTGTTGAGCCCCCCAAAGGTTAGGTTGGTGAAAAGGTGGGGAGGGTCATATGGTATGACCTCTCCTATATGATGATCATAACATGGGTGTTGGTGTAGTTTTCCATACTCCTGAGGAGTAAGGAATGTGTTAATGCTGAGGAGGCGGTATTCTCTGAGTGAAAGGCATTGAAAAATTCCTACCAAGGGGTCTATGGTTGGTACTTGGGTAGTAGGTATAGATGAGATATCTGAAATCCTGAGAAGATGGGGCATCAGTAGAGGGTGGAATAGGAGGGTCAGTAGGTGGGCTAGATGAGGAAGGTGAAGTGGATAGAAGTGGTAAATGTGGTAGATGCCTTAATTGGGATTAGGACATCATTTGGATGGTAAGTCATATTACAGGTTTTGAAGGGGGAGGGATCTCCTAGAATGGTGTAAGGTTCCCCTTCATATTCAAATTTGAGGCAACGGTGAAGGGTGGAAGGTACACAAGCCATGGCAAATCCAGGGATGACCTAACAACATGTTATACTGGAACTCTCCTTTGAGAACATAGAAGAGTTCAGGAATAGTTTGGGGACCCACACAGATGTGGAGGACAATGGTGCCAAGGGTAGTGGTCATGGCATCATTAAAATATTGAAGCATGATGGGGTTGTTAGACATATAATTATCTGGTATGCCTATTTGTTTGTAGGCATGAGAAGAGATGATGTTGATGCTAGCACCCCCATCAATCATAATGCATTTAACGTGAATATCATTAATGTAAGTGGAGATGAAAAGAGCGGGATCATGATCATCAGGTTGTGAAGGGGAAATATCTGATTTGGAGAAATTAATGGAAGCAATCTGATGAGGGGTAATGAGGGTGGAAATAGGTGAAGTGTCATTGGGTGGAACCTTGATGGATTGTAGGACCTCAATGAGGGCCTGACGATGAGAATCAGAGGTTTGAATCAAGTCATATAAAGACATCTTCAATGGGGACTGGTGAAGTTGTTTGATCATTGAATGATGTGTAACCCCAGAAGAAGTAGGTGGTGCTGGCCCAAGGATGGTTATCTTGGGGGGAGGTGCAAGTGTAATGGTAGGTGAAGGTGAACTAGAAGGGTTACCAAATTTTTCCTTTCCTTTTTCTTTCACGTGTTGTGACCGAGTGGCTACATGCACCATGTTAATTTCAAAGATAGGAGGAGGAAAAGAGGGTTGTTTAGCCTTACCTTTATCCCTAGGTGGATGTGAAGGAAAAGGTTGTAGAATGGGTTTGGGGCTAGGTTGTGTGGTGACGGGTGAAGAAAGAATGGAATCCTCCTCCAACAGATCATCTTCTTCAAAGAGACCATTAGAATCACAAAAGCTAAAGGAGAATGGTTTTAAGAGCCTTATAACTCTCGACATCATGCCCTAGTGAGTGATGATAAGTACAAATTTTTGTGTCATCAAACCCTACTGGTTTAGGTTTGAGAGGATCGTAAGGCTTGATAGGTGGAAGTGATATAGTAGATGTCTCTAACAACCAAGTGAGGATGTTAGAGTAGGATACTGCCAAAGGATCACAATGAGAGGTCAAGGTTGTCTTGGGTGAAGGGGTAGGTGACCTTTGTGAGGGAGGCGAGGTGAGAGATCATGTTGGTGTAACTAATTTTTTGGTAGGTAGTGAAGGTATGGGTTTAGGCTATGCCTTCTTGGATAAATGCGGGAGAATAACATGCAAGGGTGAAGGAGACTTAGAAGGTGTAGGTATCTGAGTAAGCCAAGGTGAAAGTGTGGGTGTTGGCAAGAGTGAGGGTAAAGGTAGTGAAGAAGGTGTGGGAAGAATGAGAGGTGAAGGAAAGGGTATAGGTTGTCACACTTTGGGTTTTCCTTGGTAAAGGGGTAGGTTAACCAAGGTTGAAGGATGTGGGCCCAATATCGATGACAGAGGTGAAGGTGAGTGAGAAGGTGTGGGGGATACTGGGGTGCGAGCCCTAAGAGGTTGGGTCTTCCTTTTAGGTGTTGGAGTAGATTTTGTGATTGGTGGTGAAGAAGTTGACAAGTCTAGCTTCACAGGGGGATGTAACAGACTTGGTACTAGTAAAACCCCTAAGGTGGTAGTAGGTTTTTTAGCAGATGGAGGCCTGAGTGGAGGGGGTGTTGATGAAGAAGGGGATAATACCACCGGTTCAGGCATAATAGCCTTAGTCACTTTGAATATATTTGGATATATGGTCGAGGTATCAGGGGAGGACATCTACATTTGTGTGGAAATGGGGATTCTAAGGCATCCCTAGAGGGTAGTGTAATCGATGTACTCCAAGTGGTCAACCAAATGAGAGAAGGGTTTTGGAGTAGATGAAGAGGATGACTTGGTGTTAAATGAAGATGATTAAATCCCTCTGAAGAGTGGGTAAGAGTGAGGCCTAAGAAGAGCAGGGATCTTTGAAGACCTTTGGAGAGGTATCACTCTGATAGGAAGAGTAGATAAAATTGGATCCTTTATGGGTTGAGGAGAAGTGATGGGTATATTTGAAGACTCCTTCGGGTAGAGAGGTGATCACCTCATGGGTAGAAGAGTAGATAAAATTGGGTTCCTTTATGGGTAAAGGAGGAAGATGGGTAAAAGAAGGTAATGTAGACTCCTCTATGGGTAAGAGGGATGATAAGGTGGGTTCCTCTATGGTAAAGGAACAGGTAAGGTGGGTTCCTTATGGGTAAAGGAACATGTGAGGTGGGTTCCTCTATGGGTAAAGGAACAGGTGAGGTGGGTTCCTCTATGGGTAAAGGAATAGGTAAGGTGGGTTCCTCTATGGGTAAAGGAGTAAGTAAGGTGGGTTCCTCTATGGGTAAAGGAACAGGTGAGGTGGGATCCTCTATGGGTAGAGGAGTTTGTGAATATTTCCTCAATAGATGCTATAGGAGGATACTGGATAGAAGGATCAGATGTTGTATTGAAGACTACATGAACCACATGTACATTGGTTTCTTCTTTAGACATCTCACCAGCATGAGTTGATGAAGGGGCATGGTTAGGAAAAGGTTTTCTGAAAACATCCAAGTTTTCATTAGCAGGTGCATTAGGGTTGTCAAGGATGAGATCACCACTATCTAACATTCCTTGCACAATGTTTTTAAAGGTTTTACAATTTGTGTCACTATGTCCTTTTACGTGGTGGTAATTACAGAAATTCATTTTCTTTATACCAAGCTAGTGTGGGGTGAGAAGGATCAAAACCAGTATGTGGTTTGATGGGAGGAAGAGTGATGGCTCCATCCTTCAACAAATTTTCCAATATGGAAGAATAAGGCTCCCCAATGGGAGTGTAACTCTTTTGTTCATACCGATATTGAAAATTTTGCACCGTGAGAGATTGGAAGGAGGTTTAGGTTTATTGGTTGGATGAGAAGGGATGAATTTTAGAACTACCACGTTAGCAAATCCTTTTGGCTTGGGATGGTTGTTGGGTGGTTTGGAAGAACATTCATTTGATTTGAAGGTGACATTTTTGTTACACAGTTTTAGTTTGTCTTCTTCGAGGGCACAAATCTCAAGCTTCCTAGCCATGGTAAAAGCCTCATCAAACGTACGAAACATTTGAACCTGAAGAGTTGAGGAAATGTGTCTAGCACATGCCCTCATAAACAAATCTATGATCTCAGGTTGGGGGAGAGAGAAGGAAAGTTGATTGATTAGGCTTCACCACCATGCGACGAAATCAACGATAGACTCATCGTCATATTGACTAATAGAATATAAATCTGTGATAGAGACCTTTTTAGAAATGTTTATTGAAAAGTGATCAAGAAAGGTCTGCACCAATTGATTAAAGGAAAATATTGAGTGCTTGGGAAAAGCATTGTACCAGTCTAAGGTGGGTCCTAACAGGGACATGGGAAAGGTATGAAGGAGCAAGGCATCATCATGGCCTATTAGGTAACAAGCATGTCTAAATGAATGCAAGTGTTGTTGTGGGTCCTCCTTACTGTTGAAGCAGTTGAATTTAGGTAGCTCCCATTGCATAGGATATGGATGAATAGGTATAGAGGGATGGATGGGTTCATTACAAATCTCATCATATGTTAAGACATTATGGGACCCAGAAACTGAGGCCTCAAGCATCTGCATTTTATCCATCATCATTTTAATGAGATCCACTGTGGGGTTTGATTGAGGGATGCCCCCTGAGGTATAAGGGGCTTGATAAGATGAATGGGTCATAAAAGGCATACCAATATGTGGTGGTTCCGAGTATGTGAATTGAGACATAGGTATGTAGGAAGTAGTAGACGAGGAGGGCATATACCTTGAATATGCAATTGAGGTGATGGGTTGCATTTGAGGTAAGGTGGAAGTAGGAGGGGCTTGTGGAAAGATCCTCATGGTGACAGGTGGAAGAGTTTGGGGAATAGAGACCACCAAATTCTGAAATGGAGTGGAAGAGGTCAACACAACCAATGGTTGTGTAGGAATAGGTACATAAGATACTGATGATGATATAATAGGGGTAGTGGATATGGGTACTGCAGATGTCAATGGGAGAGAAGATGTCAAGGATGTAGAGAAGGTTACATGAGAATTAAGTTATTGCAAAACAAGGGTAAGAAATGATATAGTAGTTTGGGTGGCCACATTAGCATTCCCCAATATGGTAGAGATGGTAGAAATGGTGGGCATGGAAGTGGGCATTCCATAAAGGGGATGACCTGATGAGTCACAGGTGGAAGAAGTAGTAAGGTAATGTTGTAAGGACTTGGTGTTATGATCAAGGAATCTAGTGAATTCCTCATCACCTACAAGTACATTTGTGAGAGAATTAGGATCCATTGGAGATGAAATGGAAGGTGAAAGGGATAGAACGTAAAGGTATACAACTTACATGGAAAGCAAGAGCTCGTGCCTGTTGGTGAGTCCAAACCATACAGAAGGATGGAAAACATGTACTCTGGGCTCTGTAAAAATGACAGAAACTCATTTTTGGAAAATGTATGGAAGGTGAAATTAGCTCGTTATTTTTGACAGAAAATCAGAAACACAAAGATCGATACCGGTCAGTGAACCAATGTTGGTAGGTAGAATAACTGATGTCAGTTGCTGAACTGACACCGATAGGGAAGATTAGATCTAAACTTAAGAAATTTGAAATTTCTAAGAAATATTTTGGTCAAAAGAAGCTGAGAACTGGGCTGTGTATATCAATTCTAATCTAACACACTCAGAGAACTAGAATTAACTGATTGTGATGGCCGAGTGTGAAAAAAAAGAAATAAAAGTGATGAAATATGATCTCACACCTCAAATAGTAGAAGACAAGAAATAAATTCACAAATCCAACAAGAAAAATCTAACAAACATGTTATCCTAGGAATAATATTTTAGTGTTTTGATGGCTTAAGCCTTAGGACTGACTGTGAATATATAGAAAGGAGTGGATATAAGGTACCTAGAAGCCAACTATGGATGGTTTCAGGAATATTTTGGTATGGGGAATCCTCAATATACCTTTCGGTACGTGAGGTCCAAGCTCTGATATGACAATCCAGGCTAGAACACCATCGAGGCCCACTATCAACGGGTGTTTAAATCCTTGATAGCTTCTTCCTGGGATTTGGGGAATGTTTAAGAAATGTGTTGTTTGTTTGAGTGATTTGGAAAAGTGTGTGCAAAAGTGGACTACACTTAATTACCCAATCATCAACCGGTCATGACCTCCATTATATTTGATTGCTAATTAGACTATGTGAGCTAAATGTAAGAATACACAGGATGCAATGCAACAATTTTAAACCCAAATCAAAAGATTGAGATTGGATGAAAGCAATAGTGAATAGGAATAGAGTATGACTTTCACTAATGCAAGCAAGAAAGAAGAAAGAATGATTCATTTTAATTTACACCAAATGAAATGTGACTTTTAGAGAAAATAGAAGAAAGAATGTTACCAAGGAGAGATTTAGTGAAGATTTTAGAAAGGAAACAATCAGAAATGCAATCCTAAATGAATATAAGGAACCCAAAAATGATGAGGGTCCCACCGGGCATGCCAAAATGTTTCACCACATAGGAGTACCATATGAAAAAATGATTTAAAAGGTAAGGTAAGGTACATGAGGAATACCTGGAGGTCGTGAAGAGGTTGCACACCATTGTTGAAGACCAAGTCGATTGTAGAGCACTCCTTTTTGTCTTGGAAGGACTACCTGAGAAGCAAAGCAAGACCACAAAATAGAGTTAATAGCATAGGTTGGTGGATTTCCTAGTGTGAGCTAGATCCAAGAAGCGGGGTGCTTCCTCAAAGGATGTCAATCCACATCTTAATACAAATTAATGCTGATAAATATCATGAAATGGAAATTCCTACTGTAGTTATATGATTTGGGTATCTCACACAACACAATAGTCTAAATCTAATCTAAATGATGAATATAAGATTAAATCTAGGAGAATGGTCAGTTGTTAGGGTCTATAGGTATGACAAAGGGCAGAAAGAAGGTCTGAGTGAAGTCTTGGGAGGTTTTGGAGAGTTTTGGGTGGAGGAATGAGCTCGCTGGTCTGAGGGGAAAATTTCAGACACAAATACCAATGCTTGGTTGGGAACCGATGTCGGTCATTGGTTATAGCTGGGATCAGTTGGGTAACTGATCACGTAGGGGAAATTGGGTTTCAAAGGTAGAAAGGAGGTTGATTTGGGCTCTATGTGATTACACAGAGTATTGGGAGGTCTTAGGTAGGGTGTAGGAATTTAGGTGAAGACTCAACAGGGGTAAAAGGGGTGGTTGAAAGGGCAGAGTGGTTCCATTTGGTAGGGCATCAGGTGAATGGGCTATGGAAGGTATTCAGGAGAGGAAGGAGGTGATTAGAAAAATATAAATGATCTAAAACCAATGCTAATGAAATCAATAACCTGGTTAAGAATACTTATGAGAGATTCAAAGATTTGGTAGAAGGTGGTGGTTAGTGGGTGTGATTAGGAGAGACGAGCCAAGATCCAGTTCCTACGAAATCAAGGTTGAATGCTTCTTTGTCATGTGAATGGTTCAAGCCTATGAAGCCGAAGATTGGTTGCTGGTGGAGAGTTTGATGCTCTGGTGCTTAGTTGATCATTAGGGTGTCGATTGAATGCCAAAGATGTGAGATCAAAGAATGCCAACCAAAAGAAGAACCCAGGAAAAGAGTTGAAAATTTTTATTTAAAGGAACCAATGGTGGTTCCTTTACCGATGCGGCGACTCGAGGAATAACCGGTGTCGGTTAGGGAGAAATAGTCTTATTTTCTAAAAATAACCTTTTCTCTCCCTTTTTGGCATGAGTCAAGAATGGTTATGGGTTAGGAGTCTTGATTCTCATTAAATCACATGGGAAATTGGTGGGAGATGTAGTTGGCAATTAATATTAGGTTTAAAAGAAGTCTCAGTTGGTTAGGGGGAGTGATGACTCAGTCTTAGTTATTAAATGGGCTTGGAATGGGTCTAAGGTGAGGTGGAGAGGTGAGGTAATAATTAATCTAATATATATAAATTAGATTAATAAAAATATGTGAAAGGGGTCATGACAAGGGGGTATGTAATAACAAACCAAGTTGGTCTTCCTCCTTTAGTTTGACCAAATAAACTTTAAAAAATCACAATATAATCATTAAAACATTCACATATGACCCATATAGGCCAATCATTCCCAAAACCACCCATCTTGTACAAAACAAACTCAAAACCCCATCACTAGGATGGGTAAAATTTACTCACACAAAAACCATGATTATTGAAACTTTGAAATTCACCACACATGTGTAATATAGCATAAAAAAATCATGAATGGTCATTAATAATCTTGGACTAATCAGATAAATCATAATACAATCCAAAAGGCTCATATTCTTCACCAAACAACTATTTTAAGTACCCTGTCTTCACCTTTGGGCCTCAAGACCACCAAAGATCAACTAAACTATGGAATGTAGCTAGTCTATGGAATCATAAGGAACTTTACATCACATTCATGAAATTTATAGCTCATTAAACATCCATGTGTTTAAACCTAATAAACTTTCCTCTTCACCAAAACAAGTTTCCCATAGACTAGTTTTACAAACGTAACTAGTACCAACTCATATCTTGCTTGTTTTATCTTAGCTAGTCAAGTCTCATGTTTGAATTGTCTCTATCATTTTTGACTTCATACCTTACTCATGACCTTATATCCATGTTTTAACACTTCATTCAAAATTGAACAATCTTTGACAAGCTTTAGAAGCCTTGAAACACAATGAAAAACCTATTCACAACTCCCCCTGGATACATGTGACCCATTTTTAGTAGAAAAAAATAATAATGAAGCAATTTACCTTGTTCATAATCCATAAACATGACTCAAACACTTATGCAAAGTATTGAAGCACTTCCTCAGTCTAATTCAGTCATCTTTATATAATTTTTAAGTTTCTAACATCATGAGAATTTTACCTTTGTAAGAAATCAATCATCTATATCTACTTATACCATCTCTTAGTAAAATTAACTACTCTAAACACCTTGAACTCTTAAAAAGGATGATAGAGAAGTCTCCCTCAGACTTGATGAGTTGATCTAGCATATAAAATACCTTCTTTTGACCATCATAGAACTTGTTATTACTGGAAAGATATATGAGTCACTTGAGTTAGCATATATCCTATACTTCTTGATATGCATCTTTTGTTACTACTTTCTCATGATCTTGAGAAAAAAATATTTCCCCCCCTGCCTTGAGCATCACCTACAGAACTACACGGTGTTATTTTGCACTTCAATTAACACTATATGATCACATGAAAATTTTAAACATACCTTTCATATTTTTATGATCCTTTAGTCTTTCTTCTTACATTCTTGAGATGAATATACCCCTGTATCTTTTCATAGATAACTTCAAATCATCAATGATCGAATCATACTTGCATTTACACCACATGAAACACCATT
The DNA here is from genome assembly GCA_019776745.2 of Taxus chinensis. Taxonomy (NCBI): domain Eukaryota; kingdom Viridiplantae; phylum Streptophyta; class Pinopsida; order Cupressales; family Taxaceae; genus Taxus; species Taxus chinensis. The sequence continues at coordinate 325,594,113 of CM034155.1, read as the reverse complement.
GAGCACATAATAGCTTTAATACAAGTCATCAAACAACCTTATGTAAGACTTATCCGCCTTGTCACACCACTAACTTCATTTGAGGAGACTCACACTCCCTAGATCTACAAGAAACATCTAAGAGATTCTCAAAACATCATAGATAAGCTTGAATAAACACCTCATACCTATAGAAACCTTCATGCTCTTCCTTTTGGACATTGTATATACATGTAGCATGTTATTTGGCTTAAGGTGCAATAATTAAACCATACTAGTCTTGCCACACATGTGTTCATCTTCCTTGCACTCTTTAAGGCCTACAAACCTCTTCACATATGTATATTCATGCTATTTCAATCTCAGACCCTTCAAGGATAATGAAAACCTATCCTTATACCCATTATAGCTCAAATCAAACCTCTGAGCTCATTTTCCATATTACCCCATCCTTTTCTTTAATGTGATTCAACATTTAAATGAAATGGATCATGTAGACCACTCTCCTTTTATTAGGACACGATCTCATATCTTGGATAGTCATGCACCAAATTTAAGAATTCTTAGATTTCACCAAATGCTGATTTACAAGCCTGTGACTAATCAATCAAACTCAAATATTGTACCTTGTTGCTTCAAGATTGCATAATAGCAAACCACCACATATTTTGACCACACATTGTTTCACTAAAATCTTTCATAGGGTTTTAACCTTATTCATGCTTGATAAGATTTGAGAGTCATCAAAATGTCCACTACACCATCTTTACTTCAGCAATTTTGTTCACACTACCTACTATCCCTAGTTTATTGAAAAAACACACCTAAATTTTGATTTATTCACTTCTACAAAAAAATTTACTTTGTTAGACCACCCATTTTCCCATTCAACCTTTTCCATCAACCTTGAATCACAGTCTTATAGAAGTTTTTCCCAGTTTGCATTTTACCCTCTATAAATTAGGTCTTTTAGAACATTACCTTGTCAAATATGAATAGTGTCATGGATTTCAAGAAGCTCTGACTTTTTCACGGTATAAAACCTCTTGAATCTCAAAGTAATCGATATTAGGATGATTTTTTCAAATTTTTGTTCTTCAATTCAACCATTTTCTCCTTCAACCACTGATTTTCCTTCATAACGCTTCTTGAGATCTTATAGGACCCAGTCAACATAGAAACCACTCAAGATGCACAAATTATTGTTTCAAGATCTCATAATTTGTCACCAACATTGTATTAACATATTCTAATGTCCTCAACATGCCCATTTTTTATTTTGAAGAAAACAAACCACATTACTTACTTGAAACCTACTTAGCTTATCTACAGACATCTCTCATGAAATTTGCAACAATCATCCTTCTCATGATGGTATGATCAATTTATCATACTTGATCACTCATTTCATCTACAATCCTTCTTCATGATACATTAGTGCATTTGACACCATGATGAGAACACCATAAAAATATATAACCCAATACATTAAGACTCATGAAACTCTAAATGATACTACATACCTCTTGATGAGACATCAACATGACCCTTGCACAAATTGGGTCATCCCAAACTGACACCACATCATGATAGGGTGATAAAAAAATTAAGAACATAATCAAACATACTTAGAGACATCTAAATAATGACCTTACCATTTTTAAAACTTGACCAACCAAAGAGGATCTCAAAACATACTTAGAATCTTAAGACAACTTACCTTGACACCTTGGAGGAGACACGCCTAGACTAGATAGCTCCCCCTCACTCCAATGCTTCATATGAACCAATATACCTCTAAGAATCCTAGTAGAGGCATATGAAATCATGGAGGATCTAGAAGAAATACTTGAATAGGTATCAAGCCTTCTTGGAAACCTGGAAATCACTTGTATAATCTTGTTTCTGACCTGATCTCTGAGTCATCCCTTGATTTGGATCAATACCTGCTCTTGATGAGACACCATTTTCCCTTCTAGGCTCCCATATCCCACCTTGACTATTATCATGCATCCTAGACCTCTGAAATCTTATTTCTTCCACTTTAGGACCTTGAAACCTTTGAAATTTCCTAGAGTAACCATATTGACACTCTCTAGCAACATGACCAACCTTATTGCAACTGAAGCATACCACTGGACTCTTGATTTTATAGCCTTAAACTTTCCTAGGTGGATAATTCAACAAAATCTAGGAACATGACCTATCTCATTACAATTGTATCATATCACACTCTTAACATGCCCACTCTTACTATCTCTCCATGGATAATAATTTTTGAGTATACCTTATACACTATTTTTCTCTATAACCAAAACCATTACAAGTGCAGTAATAACCATTAAATATTTCTCATACCTTAAAGCATTGGGTTGTCTAACTGATTTTTTCTTCACATTGTCTTTAGTGGAGTTCACTTTCATTCCATCCTTGAGGCTCGATTCTTCATCCTTATTACTTATACCACTAAAATATTGCAAATTTTCTTTTCCCTTGAGGTCATCACTAAACCCAAAACCTAATCTATCACCTGTTGATTTATGTTTTCCAAGAATATCATCAAGATCCTTAGTGCTTCTCTCAAATTTCTAAAAGGATTTTTCCTTCTTATCAACATCTAAAAATTATTCCCTCATAAATTGTATATCCTCTTCAAACTTATTGCACATACTTTCTTTATCTTGTGAACTTTTGACTAGGTAGTTCACCTTTTCCCTAGTAATATGACAGACTCATTCAACTTCCTTATTCAGACACGTGCTTTTCGTCTAGAACATGGAATTTACTTTCATACTCTTTGACCTGAAAACTTGGCTTCTCATTATTCTTTTCAACATGCATTAACTCACTTTGGATACATTCAAGATCACCTTTAACATCCTCTTCATCTTCTTCAGAATAACTAAATTAATTTGATATGAAATCACCTTATAATGAGGAACCATCACTAGAGTATCTCATGGAATATTTATTCTTGAACAAAACCTCATTACCAACATCTTCATGATCATATTCAAACTCATAATCTGAAACACCACTGCTAGCATCAAACAAGTAATCCTCTTCCTTTGTATAAAATATATTTTTCTTCTTGTCAAACTTCTTGAATCTCTTATTGTATTTACCATACTTGTGATACTTATTATCATGGTCTTCATCATGCTCATGATCATCATGGTCTTCCTTCTTATGCTTATGAGGAAAATTGATAGAAAATTGTCTTATTTTACCACATTTGAAAATTTAAAGATGGTTTGGAATAAAAAATCCTCATCTTATAAGTAGTAAAAATGTAACTCATCCATATTTAACTAAATAAAATCAATGGAATATTCAATACCACATACTTTGGAATCAAACTTGGGGGTTACGGATCTCAAAACCTTTTGGACTAGAACTTCTTCTTTCACATTTTCTCCTAAAAATTTCAATTTGTTAACAATCTTGCAAATCTAACAAAATATGAATCAATAAACTCATCATCACTCATCGTAAAACTTTGGAAATAATTTATAAAACTATCAAGGTTAAAAATTCCTACCTTGGAGTTTCCTTCATACATAACTTGAAGTTTCTCCCATGCTTCTTTTTTTGACTTGCAATTCATTACCTTTCCCATCTCATATTCTCCTAGTCCACACAATATAGAATTCAAATCCTTTGAATTTTCACTACATTCCTTCTTGTCTACATTATTATTTGATATAGTAGTAGGAATAATATAACCATCCTTAAAAGCTTGCCAACTATCAAACCCTAGGGACATGATATGAGTCTTCATCCTTAATATCCAAAATTCATAATTCACAACATCAAACAAAGGTGTCATGTTGGTTAAGACACCACTCTGTTGACTCTCCATTATTTTGCTTCAAAGCATCTCCTTTCAAGTGATAAAAATTCTCCAAAAGTACCATGTATAATATCAAGTATTGGAAGAAACATGGACTAAGAGGGGAGGGAATCATTCCTTACAAACTTAATTCAATTTTAGATTGCTTAATTAAACCATAAACATATTAAACATCGATTAGTGTGTGAAAAACATCATATAATATGAATTCACATATGACCCATATAGGTCGGCCATAATCAAAAGCACACATCTTACACAAAACAAGCTCAACACCCCATCATCAAGATGAGTAAAATCCACTCACACAAAAACCATGATTATTAAAGATCTAAAATTCATCACACATGTGTAATATAGCATAAAAACATCATCCATGGTAGTTAATTATCTTGGACCAATGAAATAAATCATAATACAAGCCAAAAGGCCCATATCCTTCATCAAATAGCTGATTCCAGCACACTGTCTTCACCTTTTGGCATCAATAGCACCCAAGATCAATTAAAATATGACATGTAACCACTATATTGAATACTCAATACCTATAAATGACATCCATGTAATTTATAGCTCATGAAACATCCATTTGTTTAAACCTCAACAACTTTCCTCTTCACCAAAATAAGCTTCCCAGAGACTTGTTTAACAAACTCAACTGGTTTTGTGAATGTTTCCGTGCTGACCTTGTGGTCTTCCCCGTAACAAATGGTTCCAAGTGTTGGTTGTAACCTTGTGACGACATGTTGTGTCGTGTTGAGTCAAAGCAAGTCAAAAAAAAAAAGTTATCCTCTATTTCACTGTGTTGTTCTTGTGTTGGTATTTTTGGTGTGTTACAGGTTTTTTCCCTGTATGTCACTCCCAAGAACTCCAAAGGAATTAAATAGTAAATAAATTCATCCCTCTTCAATTTCAAGGTGATATAAAGCATAAACTAATCCATTTCATGCTACAACCAACTCAATCTTTTAGCCTGAGAAATGCTATCCTGAAAACCAACAAACCTTCTTATCCACAAACTGTCCTGAAAGACCCATCAAATCTCATCATCAAGAGGCAAATACTATACCAATATAAATATCTATGAACCATATTTCTAGAACACATTATAACTCCTTCCAACTCTAATTTAAATGCATTTAACCAAGACCATCTCTATAAACTACCTGGAACTACCCTTTGACTATTCTTCACAAATAGGGTATACTCTACTATTTTTATGTATCACCATGAACTAAAATCACCATGTAAATCAATAAAAACTCCCATGTTAAAAACAATGTCAATTTATTTTGTAACCCAATTTGAACTTTTTTAGAAATAGGAATGTTTGAGTTGAGTCCACTCATCACCAAAAACTATACCATACCTTTTTGGAAACATGGATGAGTCCTCTACATCATAAAATAATCATACTATCACTAAAAATGAATTATGGGAACTCATGAGAAATATATCTCCTACCTCTTTTGAGCAAGGGTTTCAAGCACACAAAAAGATGTTTACTTTCTTAACATTCAATCATAAAAATGTGACAATGAAATGACCTCATTATTTTTTTGAAACCTTTTAGAATAAATGTAGAAATATGGTTAAAATCCATAAGGTCCCATGTAAATCACACAATTCAAGGTGAGCATTAAAAGGTGTAATTCGAGTTGGAAAAGACCTTCTTCTTGACCTTGTTTCATGAAAAACCACTTCTCTTACAAAATCCTCTTCAAAATTACTCCAAATTTTTCTCACACCTCTTTGCATCATCTCCAATTATCATCATGGATCAAATAGTTCTTGATCTTCTCATCCCATCTCATTTCCATGACTATCCCTCAGGGTTTTGCATGGTTTAGGCTATGGTCAACAAAAACAACATCATAACTTAACATTTAACCTCTCCAAAATGCCTTATGATACTTATTACATCATGAAACAACTACCTACATGCAAATATGAGATCACATGGCTCCACAACTCATTCTCATGTCTCCTAGTACCTAGACCTCATCTAGATGAGCACTTGAATCTTGGTCTTCAACCTATACATGCACCCTAAAACTCATGAGAGTGCCTAAATTTTTTCCAAATATGATCTCCATACTGATAACATGCTACTAAAGCCACCAAGAAGCTCAAACCATCATTCACCATCACCTAGGCTTGCTAGAACAAGTCAATCTCACTAAATCAACTCATACCACTAAGAACACACATGAAACTCCATGTCACCATCATAATGAACATCCTATAAATCTAATCAATCATCCTATTTTCCATTAATTATATTTTACATCAATTACAACACCTTTAATACAACATGTCAAAATAAAAATCCATCATCATGAAACTCACCTAGAAGCATGCAATTCCAACTAGGTCTTCAATGCCCAAAAATTCAGCCTTGAACAACGAATGAGTTCATATAGAAAAAATATTCATCAAGTTCAAGTGATATATGAATGGAAATTTATCTAGATCCTCTTTCTGGAACAACTCACATTTTCATCCAGCTCATAGTGGACGACCTCCAAACAACTCAAACTCTACAACTACTCTAAAATGCCTTCATGACCCAAGAAATAGGTCCCAAAAATAGAGTTGGTTCTCATATCAAAACACCTCATCAAGACACAAGACATATACCATTGGAAATTTATCTAAATCTACTTTCTATAACTAACTTTATCTTCCAATGTATAGTGTAAGGCCTTCAACCAATCCAATCTTTAAAATTTCTCATTCACTCTTCTAAGGTTCAAGAACCAATCTTGAGAGAAACTTGCTCCAACACCTCCAAAGTCACTTCTAAGCACAACCACCACCTGGAAAATATTAATTAAACTTGTACCAACATGTACAAGCACTAAGAAAAATATCTTATGTGGAGGAATTCTCTCTATCACACCTATTTCAATCACCTTCTTAAGCAAACCAACTAGGGCTTTCTAGGCTATTAGGTCTTCAACTGAAAATCACTTTACTAAATCATTCCAAGCATTCCAACACATCATGTCAAATTCCAAAAAGCTATCCAGACTCATAAAACTCAGCTCCATCATGAATTTTTTTCAAAATCACTCCAAAGCACAAGAATAACATTTTAGCCCTTAAGCCCAAAATAGGTAAGCTGATTTTGATAACCTGCATCATTCATTTTCTCCACTTTACCTACCTAAATATTTTCATGATAATTTAGATCATCTCCTAAGGATTCTGTAACAATTTTTTTATTATCCTAAAATCTCCATCTCATCCCTGAGATAGAAATAACTCACAAAACTAGGATTTCTCTCTCTCTTCCCAAAATAGATGGAACATGAAACCTATGCCAAAATGATCTTAGAGTAATATTCCTCAACCTTGATGCATCACGTTTTCTTTACAAAACATTATGGATATCATACAATGTAAATTTCCCAAGTTGCTATGCTATGAGGGTTTAACTAGGGTTTCAAACCACTTTACCTTCTTAATGATTGAAAATTAAATCACCTCATTCCTTTTTCTAATCACTCTTAGCTCAATTTAAAATCAACCCCCAAAATTTCTGGGTCCCATGCAAAGTGTGTCTGCGTGGGCAAGCATTTGAAGTTCACAATTCAAGCTGATTTTTTAGTTCACTAGAATTTAGTTTTACCAAAAATATAATAACTTTTAATGTATTCTTAACTTTGACCTAAAACTTATGATGAAGCATCATGACAATATCCTCTAACTGAAAAAATTCACTACCTTGCTCAAATAGGTCTGAAACTCTCTATCCACATTGTCTTACATGTGCTTACTTAGCTTGTATTTACAATATTTCTTCCCAAAGACCATGAAACACCATCATACCTCTAAGAAATGATCTGAAAAATCATCATACATGTTGTATAAACCATCACCATGCTTGAACATGGCTTTCTTACTCCAAATCTCATGCCACCATACCATACCACATGCTCTAGGTCTAAAAATAGGCCTATGGTGACCTAACTCAACCATGAAAACCCATGAACTGACCATGAAGACCACTTTCATAAGATTAGAAACCTTTTGACACATCATACCAGCCATGTTTGACCTCATGAAGACTTCATACCAACTAAAGATATTTCAAACTATGACCGTTCTCTAGAACACCACAGGACTTCACCAAAACATGACATTACCAATCAAGATTCATGTTTGAATTTGACTAACACCTCTTGGAGACATTTTAACATCGTAACACCCTTTTCCATCAATGGATTTGTCATTAATGAAAACACCAAGACACAATGGCCGATAAAATAAACCCGCATGTTGTCCTGTGTTTTTGTAAGGGAAACATTCACTAGAAAACAATAGAACAATACCATAGTGTTGAAAAAATTTTGTTCTACACATTTATAGACACCCCCAATTCAGCCTATTCCCTATATCAGTCCTATCCTTTCCTTCAGCTAGTTCATGTGTGTGTGTCACCCTTCCTCATAGGTGATCTAGGGAAAGAAAAATTATACAAGAACTTCTGAGGTAGTATCTCTCAAGGTGGGTTCTCAAGCAAACTTAGAAAGGGATATCATCATCCTTTCTAAGACAAGTACACATCCCTCAAAGTTTTGGTTGATGCCCAAATCAATCAAGTTGTATCCAAGAGCCAATATCGTTGTGTAATGCATTTAGGAATATTCTAGAAAGATTCGGAGGTTTAGGAGCCAGTTCATCAGAAGTAGGTTTGTGAGGCTGAAGGAGCTTACACTGTGAAAGAGAACCTGAACTTAAGGAGATGATTCCAAGAGATCCAGGATAATTTAGGATCCAAAAAAAGTATCAAAGGAAATAAATTTCAGCCTTCTATATGGTGGTAATATCATATTAATCCCAAACCCCATGAATATTTCTAGACAACTCACTCTTTGCATGCACAACTAATGATCCCGATAAATAAAGGATGTTTTTGGAGGGTTTAAAGCATAATAAAGGCATGATACCCAGCCCATAATTCTTAAAATTTATTTTTAATCCAATATCATAGAAATAAGTGTGAAAAAAATCATCTAGAAGCTCAAGATATGCTCATTTCAAGTTACTGCCCAAGGTATATGTTTGATAGTCAATTTTCTTGGGTGCCACATGGTAGCATGACGTTGAAGAACAATTTTTTGTCTCCATTTTCCATTTCCATGGGGACAAGGGAGATAAAAAATTATTCCCCACCTCACCTTAGGCATGATGCTCACCCCATGTGACCCTGGTGACTTCATATAGGCCTCGTGACCTCTTTTTCTAGCCCCCTCCTCAGCTGTTGCATGTCTAACAAATGTCAACCCATGCTGAAGGTGAATTTTTTTTTCTCCATAATCCATTTCTAAGGGGAAAAGGGGGAAAAAAAAATTCACCCCCCTCCTTGCTTCCTTTAGGTTCTCCACACGACCAAAAGGTGGCTCCTAGGTGCTTATTTTCAACGCCCCCTCCAATTATTTTTGTTGGTGCATGAACGCTAAGTAGAAACCTAGGGGCAAGGCACATTTTTTCCCCCCATATTATCTTTCTAAAGGGGACAAGGGGGGAAAAAATATGCCCCCTCCTTCAAGGTTGTTAAGCCTATAAATATGAAAGTTAGCCATTTTTTTGCTCTCACCCCCATATATCTCCATTTGGACCCAGAACTCTGGTGATTTTTTTTTCAAAATTCCTCCTTCACCATTTTCAATCTCCGTCAATTACATACATGTTTCCATGATCTAAAAAATTTTAAATCATCAAAAAATACAACTTTTTAAAGGTCTTGGGAAAGATTTTCCACTTGAAAAACTTTGTAACCCGCGAAGTGAAATTACTCATATCTTGAAAACTAGTGCATGAATCAACGCGGGGTTTTTTGCATTAATTCAAATTTTGAGGCACCTTGAGGATCCAAGTGGAATATTTTACATGCACAACCCAAATTTTTAAATAAAACACTAGTTTCCTAACCCCAAATTTTTGAAATTTAATTTCTCTTGTTCCAAAGATTGGATTGACATGAAATTTCATACGTGAGATAATAAGAAAAAACCCATATAAAAAATTTCAATTTTTTCAAAATCCAAGGCTAGGAGACCCACTTTATAAATATAGTAAGTCTCTACACAAGAGCTTACTATTGTATACATGAGAGGATTATTTATGTTAATAAACAAGAAACTAGCTAAGTAGTTCCATGATCTAACTACACCTATCATAAACATCAAGATGAGTGCTAAACAAGATAACTTCTACAATAATGAATTAAACTAAAAAAATATCATTTTATCTCTAACTACTCTATGATTAATTAAAACATAAATTGAACCTAGTTAAACCTAGGAGCAATCAAATTAGATTTGTTGTTTTCTTCAATGGAAGTGAAGAGGTCTCTCTAAAATGGCTACAAGGCCAAGTTAGATACCCTCATACTAACCTACTATGAAGTTATGGATGCAAGATGGAGGAGATTAAACAATGGAGGATAGCTAAGATTAAATGCCTATTAGCTTGGCTAATGTAAATGAGGTCTAATGTCAATATCTCTAAATGTGAGAGAGATTTTGTTATGTAAACAAGGTGTCAGGTTGAGAGGGAGCGGTGAGCCTTCTATTTATAGTTTTCCAAATGAGAGGATGTTGAAATTTGGGTGCATGTGGGACTAAATCTCAAAAAGAAATTTTAGATTAGATTAGGATAAACATGCTTTAGGCTTAGTTAAGCTTGGTTTAGGCTAGTTAACTAGGGTTTAGGCTAGTTAAACTTGATTAGCAAGTGATTAGAGACACATTGAGAGTTGGGAGGGGTTTTGATAACCAATTGCGACTGATAGCTAGCCTAAGAATCCAATAGAAGTGGTCTAGAGAGAACTAGGGAGGTTCTGAATGGTTGAAAGGAGGAATTTTTAGCTAATAAGAGAGATATTAGCCAAATAAGTTGAATATGGGAAGAATACGATCGAGAAGGTGTCGTAAATGGGCACCCAAGATTGGAGAAAAGAAGGGTTGATTAATGAAGTGTCATCAATTGGTTGAATGGGAGGAAATTCTAAGTGTAATCATATTTTAGCTGTCTACATTTTCCCCTCTTTGAGGTGATGTAAGTGACGTCACTTCAAAGAAAGTAGACAAACATAAACAAGTAGAAATTTTTGAAGGGATAGAAGAAAAATGAGTAGAATGGAGGATGCCCCCTCAATTGTCGATGGGGTGATAGAAGAACTTAATCGACAATTGAAAAGATGACAGAAAGAGAACAAAAGAAAGAATAGTGTGAAGGATAAGAAAAGAAAGGGGACATAGAAGAAAAGGAGTATGAGGAAGGGGCGATGAGCTAACATCCATTCAGTGCCTTTTAAACAAATTTTTTTTTCATCATACTATTAGTGATCTTCATCATTGGTCCTTATTAAAAAGAATGAAAAAAAGTGTAGTATGACATGAAAAGCCATATACGAACAAATGTCCATTTCTAAAAACACCAACTCCATGCAACATACAAAATGCAATGCAATACGAGAAAGTAAAATATGCCTAACTCCATGCAACATACAGAATGCAATGTAATATGATAAAGTAAACAAGTGAACCTAACAGAGAAACATAATGTAATGTTTTTGTTATCGAGATTCATTTCTAGCCTATTTGAATTAATGAAAAGGGTTGACAATGGTTCCCCAAGCAAGGATACATGCGAGGAGAAAAACAGAGGACACTTCATTTCTATGAAAAAGTAACGTACACTACAAAACACTATCAGGAAACTTGTTGTTCCCTAGAGTACAGACGAAGTAAGTAGCCTAGATTTTGTTGATGGAGATAGATCAAGATGATCCCTAAGTCACACACATGAACAGGTGAGAACCAAAGAGTGATATTTTGTAGGATGATTTGTATTGTTTTTGATGTTTCTTGAAACATATTTGAAGTTTTCTTAAACATATTTTAATGTTTTTTATTTTTGAAAGTTTTTTGAAACTATGTATAGGAAGACAAGGAAGTGTGGATGCCCCTAGTGATATATGGCATGTACAAGTGCAGAAGGCCACGTGCGTATGAGAAAGGTAAAGATGTAAAAATTCCCCAGAAATTAGGTGGGAGTATTCAAAGGAAAACTCTTCACGAGTAGAAGCAGGACCTAAGGCCATTATGGATAGGTTCAACATGATGGTGAATGTAAACCAATGAAGTGTTGGGAAGAAGCAAGGATGCCCCCTAGCGTAAGTTGGCCTAAAAGCACATGATAGAAAGGAAGGAGAAGATTGTTTTTGTGAAAGGAGACAAAGGTGTCTAAAAAAATGACATAAAGGAAATACTTATACACATGGATGTTCTAAACAAAGTAGAACAATGAATGATGTGAATGTAGCTTAGAATCCTCGTGATGAAGAAGTGATTAGCCAAAGGCAAAAATCGTGAGACAAGATACAGACTAGAGTAAGAGTCTGAACAAGGTCCAAAAAAGACACTTGGTAACATACTAATCCTATTTTTCTCATAGAGATCCAATGTGTGTACATGGAATTTATTACCTCTTGAAGGGAATATTTAATAGAAAACAAGTTAAGACACCCTAGCCAATGTGTAGGAATGATTTATTTTGATTGGTGATAGGTGATTTTGTGAATGAAGGGTGGAAGGATAGCCATACATTGCTCCTCCATCCAGGGCATCCATAGGCCCGACGGAGATGTATTTGATTCTAATCACAACATGACTCTACTACCAATCAGGTGTCTATAGCCCTGATAGAGATTATTGGAAATACCCCAAGAGAGAGTAATATATCAATTTGATTTTTTCTTTTTAGCCTTTAGCTTTTGATTAATTGATTGATTTTGATTCTTTTTCTTTCTAAAAAATTATTTCAGCTCTCTTGCTTGACAAGGGGTTAAGAACCACAAATGTCTTGATGGAAGGAGGTGGAAGTGATTTTGATGAAAAAATTGGCTAGTGTCAACAAATATGTCCAAAAGTTCTTCGCAACAAGTTTATTAGATGTTGATTGTGATAGGATCTCTAAGAGGTCAGTCATTCTTTAATTTACCAAGGTGATAAAAGACCAAGGTCAAACAGATACCATAGAGATAAATGTCGTAAAATGTGTGTAAATAGGATAACCAAAATATCACCGAAGGGATGAAAATGGTAGGAAGACTTACAAAATAACAAGGAAGGGAAGAAAGAAACATCCATGTGTACGCAATACCTGATTGTAATGTTTGATCTTTGTACCTTTGATTTTTGTTGTGTTTTCTCATGTTTTTTTGTATTTTTGCATTATTTTTATATTTTTGATAGTTTTTGGAAAGTTGGGAACAACAGAGTCACTCCATGTGGTAAGATCCAACAATGATGTATGTGACTTCCTTTATAAGGGAGACTAGGCATGTTTGTTTATCAAGAGTAATATTATCCCCAATCTCGATGATCGTGGTGAGCTCATACTCAACAAATGACTGTGATCTATCCTTAAAAAAGGATTGTTCATGTGGGAGCTTGAGTTCCCTATCCATAGGTTTCTACACTTTACACCAAACTTGATGGTTGTATTGATGTGTGTTCTTGAATCGTGTTAGATTTACAATTTTGAGATTGTTCGAAGTTGTTAGGGGATTTTGAGCTCTTGGAATTTTTGAATTGAGCTTGATAATGAACCTATTTGGGTTTCTTATAAGATGACGTGTGACTTGTTCTGACCCCAAGAAGGAGAAGAAAGTGAATGTGGATGTTTATAACTGATGTGATAAATGACTGCGGGCTTGCCACAACCATTGATAGAAGAAATATGTGATGGATGAAAAGGATATGGTCCAAGAATTGAAGAGGATGGGCTACCAGGAGGTGAGCCACTAATAGAAGATGATGAAGGGCTACTAGGATATGACCCTAAGATGGAAGAAATTGGGCTACAAGGACATGGCCTAAAAATAGAAGAAGATGATGAAGGGCTACTAGGGTGTGGCCCAAGTATAGATGAGGAGGGACTACTCGGAGGTATCCCATAGATAGAAGAGAATGAAGGGATACTAGGACATGGCCCAAGAATAGAAGGGAATGGGCTACCAAGAGGTGACCCATAAGAAGAAAATGGAGGGCTACTAGGATGTGGCCCCCAAGAGGGAATAAATTGGATAGAAGAAGCTGATGGGCTACTAGGGGGTGACCCAAGTATATATGAGGAGGGACTACTTGAGGTATCCCATAGATAGAAGAGGATGAAGGGCTAATAGAGAAGAATAGAAGGCTCAATGGGCTACCAAGAGGTGACCCACAAGTAGAAAATGGAGGGCTACATGGGGGTGGCCCCCATAGAAGAAGGCATGGGATACTCAATGACCCAAGGAAGATTTGGATTGATAATGGTGATAGATAATCTGATTTGGTAAGAGAAGATAGGCCATGGCAATGTTAGACCCTATCTCATCATGCTTAGAAGAAGGTGAAGATGGAATAGAAGAAGAATCAAGTTCCATGACCTTAGGTCCTCTATATTATGAAAAAAGGAATCAACTTCTTTTCCCTAATACATGAGCATATCGAGTTCTAGAAATAATTCTTGTTTGCAATCCTCCAAAGGGATATCATCAAGTAGTCTAATTATTCTTTCATTCTGAGAGAAATCAATTAGTAGAGGTTGTTGTTCTTTGCCCATAGGAGGTTGAATAGAAGAAATAGGTCTGATAAGTGGGGAAGGTTGATTGACAAAAGAAGATGACTCAAGAGAGGAAGTATGATTGGTGGTAGGCGTCTCATGAATGGATGATTTGGATCTGGACCTAGATTTATTTTCTATAAGACGATACAATATAGGAGAGAAAATAGGATCACATAGCCATCCATTAAGTTGCGATGTAGGAGTCAAATTAGATGATTTACTAGAGGGAATTTGAGTTGTGGAACTCTTCAATGGAGGAAGAGGTCATTGAGAAACTGATGAAGGAGGTCCTACGAAGAAAGGGAGGACTGTGACTCAAGAACCAAATTAGATGTTTTATCGATCGAACTTGGAGTTCAGATGAGTCTTCAAAGGAGGAAGATGTCATTGAGGTGATTTGGAATAAAGGTCCTACAAAGAAAGGGAGGATCATGATTCCAGATTTGATCTAAGGGTATCCAAACAATAGTTGGGATCCGAATCTTCAGAGGAAGAGTGGGAATCTGAATGGTAATTTGGATCTGAATCAGAAGAAGAGTGGGGGAACCTGAATAATAATTTGGATCAGAAGCATCCAAACCATATCACTGACTATGAGCAGAAGGTGGGGAACAGGGTACCTCAATGGGCTCTCTAGCATAAAGAACCAAACAAGGTTTAGTTGTAATGGGAATATTTTGATTTGAATTGATAAACCTAGGTTTTGTATTATAGTAAGTGTGAGAAACCACGTGATAGTCAGTCATTGTTGGCATCATTTAAGCACAAATGTCTATCTCTAGATAGTGTGATGGAACTCCTTTAAAGGGAAGGAAGTGACATGTCAATTTGGGTAGCATAATAGAATCAAATAGACATTTCATAAGTATGGAGATGCGTGCATGATTTTATGAAGAAGGTCTAAGGAAAATAGACATTGTGATGATGTAATATCGATGAGATAAAAAAGGATTGTCCTAGAAAATAAGTTTTCTGGATGAATAATCACAAGGAACAATCATGCAAGTGTGAAACATAAAGCCAATCAACAAGGAAATACACCCTATGCAAATGCATGTGCAAAGTGATAGTTTGATGCAAAGATGATCAACACAATGTCAATATTTATGTCAAGCTTGAAATGAACAAGGCGTAAATATTAACAAAGGGTAGATATGACTCCCAATCAAAGGATACCATGACAAGTTCAACAACCAACAAGGCCTAAATGTTAAAGGGAGAGGATTACAAATGTAAGCCACATAACCAAACCAATTGGACATGTCTATCAAGCTTCAAGGAGAAGTGAGATATTAGTGTCAAAGTGGTATCGAAACGATGCAAACAAAGTAAGTGACACTCTTCAAGATTTTGGAAAATGTTTGAAGTAAAACTAAGTCAAAGTATACTAAGGATGTGCTAAAATGTGTGTGGCGTAACACCACAATGTGGATACTTAGATCATGTTTACAAAAAACATGACATAAGTATCTTAATTGTGTTAAGACAATACAAACAAGGTAATACGTCAAAGGTAGATCAAATGATGACTCAATACGAACTATGATCATGATCTTGAAATCAAGATCAAGTGGCCATCAAATATATGAGGACGCATCCATGCAATTTATATGTTTAACAACTCAGGCACAAACATGGATGAGCGTAAATGGACAAAAAAGTGGTGAGCACTATCTATGACAAGACTCCTGAAATATTCCTTCTCTTGTCCCAAATGGGTAGCAAGAATGAAAATGTGTAGATAAAAAGATGAAAATAAACTAAGCATTACTTGGACATAGTTTCACCTCATCCAAAGGAAAGAAAGAAACCAAGATAAGTAACACGTTGTAAACTTCGTGATAAGATGCACCTAGATCTAACTTTAATGGATTTTTTATCGTGTTCGAAAAACAAGGCTTAGGATCCAAACAAGTTATCACTTTGTGATGGCCAAGACATGATAATGGATTAGTAAAGTGGGCTCCAAGATAGAATGGCCTCCTTAATGGGATCTCTCAACTAGGTGTCACAAGTTGTCTAAGAGTGAGCGTGATTTACCCAAATAGTCACCTTGACTATATTGGGAGTATCTCAGTTTATTTTACCCCCTTCAAGTACAGTGGGAAATAAATGCATCCATTGTGTACTTTTACTAGGGTTGTGATATGGAAAACTTGTGAATCTAACTCACAAGGAAAACTAGTCAAGTGGGTAAGTGGAGCTGCATCCTGTTTCATCCATGAGGTTACTCAGTGGTGGATTAATTTAGGGTTCCTAGAACCACCCCCATTGTTGTAGCTTAAGGCGTTATGCCAAAGGGGTTATGTTCCAGTTAAGCAGATAGGGACGTACCCTTTTCTGAAACCTACAATACAGTGTGATGTGGAGTGGTGTGTTTTTTTATCTTTCTTAGCTTAATGTGGTTTTAAGTAGCACACCATTTGGCAACCTGTATGTAAACACATGTATTATAAGGTTTTTATTGTTTGGTTTTGATGTCTTTCTTTACAAGTGTTGGGTCTTATAGACAACAAGTTTTAGTAATTTTCCATTTGTAAACTTAATAAAGAGAATTTACACTTTGCTTTCGATTCCTAAGATAGCTAAAAGGCACGAAGGAAGAGCATACACAATGTGAAAATTCCACTAAGACAAATCATATAGAAATCTATTTTAACCTTTTAGCAACATAGAACAAGTTTTTTTAAAGTATGACATAAAGTTTGTACAAGTGTTTTTAATCTCCAAGATCACCTAAAAGGTGTGAGGAGAGAGCATACACAATTTACAAGCTTTATTCAAGCTAAGAAATGAAAACACTTAAGCATGCAAGCTGAAATAATAAAACAAAACCTTGCAAGGTGACAAAATAAAATGTTAGAATGGCCAAATTTTTTAGACTTTAAGACACATTAAAAAATGACTATTTACCTAATAATGTAAAACCATAAATTTTCTATAAGTCAAAATCCTAATTGTATTATTTCATTATGTATTTCTCTTCAATACCTTTCCAACGATTCAACAAAAGTTATGGCCTCCGAAAGATTGGTTGAATACAGCTCGACGCAGACGCAAACTGACATGTTGTTTCAATGGCACTCCAGGAAGTGTAAAAAAAAAAATTGACAGTGGAAATTGAATGACAAAGACATGCCCAGTTCGACATAGATGCGTGCCAAGAAAGATGCGTACATACTGTTTCATGTACGCACATGACTGTGTTTAACACCAGAAACACCTATTTTAATGGAGATGCATCCTATTCCATGGAGACGCACCCCTTTAAGACATCTATGTGTACCCCTATAAAACCTGCAAAAAAAACATGGAATTTGAAAATTTCAAAAGCAAATAGGTTATTTGTTAGTCAAAGAAGCTGATTTCTAGTTCAAACCCACAAAATATACATGATAAATGATGATTTAGCCTACTTAAAAACTAAAATCATATAAATAACAAGTTATTTATCATAAAAAGCATGAAATTGATTAGAAAACTGAAAATAAACAGATTGAAAAGACTCAATTAATGGAGGATGGACTTCATGTCCCACCAGGCGTGCCAAATGTATGCATGAGAAGATTAGTTATGTTAATAAACAAAAAAATAGCTAAGTAGTTCCATGATCTAACTAATCCTATCATAAACATCAAGATGAGTGCTAAACAAGATAATTTCTAAAATAATGAATTAAACTAAAACACTATCATTTTATCTCTAACTACTCTATGATTACTTATAGCATTAATTGAACTTAGTTAAACCTATGAGAAATCAAATTAGATTTGTTGTTTTCTTCAATGGAGGTGAAGAGGTCTCTCTAAAATGGATACAAGGCCAAGTTAGATACCCTCCTACTAATCTACTATGAAGTTGTGGATGCAAGATGGAGGATCTTCAACAATGGAGGATAGCCAAGATCAAATGCCTATTAGCTTGGCTAATGCAAATGAGGTCTAACACCAATATCTCCAAATGTGTGAGAGAAGGAATTTTGAGTGAAGTTGTGTGCTTGAAAGGGAGGGGTGACCCTTCTATTTATAGTTTTCCAAATGGAAGAGTTTGAATTTTGGGTGCATGTGGGACTAAATCTCAAAAATCACTTTTAGATTAGATTAGGATAAACATGCTTTAGGCTTAGATAAGATTGGTTTAGGCTAGTTAACTAGGATTTAGGTTAGCTAAACCTTATTAGCAAGTGATTAGAGAATCATTGAGAGTTGGGAGGGGTCTGGATAACCAATTATGACTGATAAATAGCCTACGAAGCCAATAGAAGTGGTCTAGAGATAACTAGGGAGGTTTTGAATGGTCGAAAGGAGGAATGTTTAGCTAATAAGATAGATATTAGCCAAATAAGCTGATTATAGGAGGCATACAACTGAGAAGGTGTCGTAAATGGGCATCCAAGAGTGGAGCGAAGATGGGTTGATTAATGAAGTGTCGTCAATTAGTTGAATTGGATGAAATGCTAAGTGTAAGCATATTTCAGGTGTCTACAACTATAAATAGAAAACCTTTACAAAAAGAAATTTTGGAAAAATAAGAGTTTCCAGTGAACCTTCAAAGATCGAGAAAAGTGATCAAAGGTGAACTGAGGTAAAAAAAGGTGAATAATTCAATTTACTAAAATTAGTAAATCCCCATTCTGGCCCTAGAATAGTGCCAATATTAAAGAGAAAGTTTAAGTTCATAGGTGTCAAACTAGTCTCAGATCTATCATCTGAGTATTCAGAAGTGGGGGGCAATAATTTCACTCACATGAATCTCAATAATATCAAGATACACATGCATAGCAGCCCAATAGAGCTAGTGGAAGAAAAAATGTTTTTGAGTGGATTGTATGTGGTAGGTGACCACCCAGTTTTAGTGTAAAGTATTGAATTGTTATTGTTATGTTTTCACCACTATGAACATGAAACAATAACCATTTGAGTTGATTATGGCTTGGCTATGACTGTGATTGACCCCAAGGCCATTTCCCATTTAATGCAAATCCATACTTGGAGCAATATTTTTGTCATCTCTAAGGAGGTGATAGTGAATGAATGGGTCAAATCATATTCTTACTTACAGGGTCTCGCATTGGGATGTTGGTTGAAGTATGCAAGAAATCCCTCTCACATACCAAAGTCTCTCTCATGGAGTGAGTTCCATGAGGGATATGTATATGCAATCAACCTTCTCAGTCAGGTGATGGGAGAAGATAATACAAGGGACTTCTAGGAATGGATGGAAGTTTTATACTCACAATCATCGAAGAAAAGTAGAAGATTGATTGGGGACAAGTCATCAATGAAAAACTATGCCGACAGTTTCTCCAAGTTCCATTCTCAAAGAAGTTATCCATGATTTCTTATTTGGTATATGTTCTCGCAAGCTCAAGACCTTTCAATGGTTTATAAATTACATTGAACATCTCTCCCAGGGCTCCAACATTCGAGAGATATCTGAAGTTGGTATTAAAAGAGATAAATCAACACTTCACAAGGGTAAATGATGCTTTCAATATGCTCATCATCAGGTCACTGGAGGGAGATCTTCACTTAAGGAAGTCACCACAAGAAGCCTCTTTCATCAAGATATACAAATCATATTTCATACAATTTGCAATTTTTTTATACATTCGAGTCTATGGATTTGATCATGTGCTACTAAGACTACCTCGGTATATTAGTGACAAGATATCATTGTTTGAGATATGTAGAAAAATTGTTCATGTTCAAAATAAGCTCAGAAATTAGAAAAGGAATACTTTCTCATTTCCCATCTCTTTGGGAATCTTCATCTGCAAGAACATCAATGATGCATCACACTTGGAAGTGGAATTTACACCCTTGATCTTGCATTCATATACTAAGAGGGAAAATTTTGACATCTGAGTTGATCTGGAGACTTTCCATCTTCCAGAGTCACATCATGTCCTGCAGGTTGAATATTATTGGGCCAATTGCACAAATGAATTCAATGTCAGGGAAAGATACTACATGAGGATGACCATCAGATAAATAAGAAGGTATAAGTTTGAATGGTATGAAGAAGGACTCCAAGATGATGGAATATAGTTGTATGATCTAAAATAAAAAGTAGTGAAGGATTCTCCTTTGCCACAGGTGAATTGGAGCATCCATGAGTTGGGAGACATAGTTGAGCTAAAACGGGTTGTAATAAGAAGAACAAGAGAATGGTTCAAGAAGAAGAAGGCCACCAACATCAAACCAGGAATTTTCCCCACCTTTCAAAAATAGTCATCGTATCATTCTTCATCAAATGTTATGGAGGTAAATTCAGGCTTAGGTCACTCTAGAGGGAGTTCGAAGCGCAAAACAATGGAGTTGGAAGCCTCCTACTACGAGGGGTCATAAAAGAAAGTGAAAACAATAGAGGACCTTGTAGTAGAAGCAGAAGTAAAAGATAATGATCCAGTCCATCTCTAAGCCCTTGAGCAGCCTCATAAAATTCCACCCCCTTTTGTCACTCCTTCCCCCCTTGCACATGATACACCTCTTTCTCCTAAGAAAGAAATAATAGACATGCCAGTTTTAGAACCCAAACTGCATGAAATGATTCCCTGGATGAAATAAATTATTGGAAAAGAGGCTCACACAATCTAGTAAATAACGTTCCATGATCTCTAAATAATAGCAAAATTTACCAAAGAGAAGAAGAAGAAATTTTCTCAAGCGAATTCTCACTTTTTCAATGGTGTCATAGGTAATAACTATGTGGAAGTGGTCAGAGCGAAGGTGATCAAGCTAGTTGAAGAAATGACTCTAGTTGATTATGAAATGAGCACCATTCCCTTAGGATTAGATACTCACAAAGGATATTTACACATGTTCCAAGAGTCTTCCACTCGCCTCCTCGTGAGGAATCAAGAATAAAAATAGAATATCAATCAGCTGGAGGACCAAGTACAAACACTCTCATCATATGTGTAATACGTATTGGACCTTAATGCTTCAACACTCCCAATTGAAGAAGTTACTCCAATCAATAACTTCAATCTGGATTCCATTAAGAAGGCATAGGAATTCACCATACAGGGACAAGAAAACAAAAAAAAAGGACAAGCATGATCATAGAGAAGGGAAAAACATTACTTCCAGAGGTAATATTAATTTTCAAAGATATGTGTGCAACTACTGACAAGGCCCGAATGACTAGGGAAAGATTTGAAAATGAAAAGGAATATTGGGACCCAGTTCATTTATTAGTAATAAAGATGGTAGATGTTCATTCTTGAGAATTAGTGAGCAAGAAGGTTTTCAGTGCTCCATCAGAATATTTTTCGTGTGTGTGGGAAAGGACTCTTGTCTATCGATATGAAATGTTGAATTTGGATATTGGTGAATTGGACTTAAATGAGGAACATGCCTACAATATACAGGAAAACATCAATAATAGAATTCATAAACTTGGAGTTCCCATTATCGAAGAAAATACTACCGAAGATGAATTTTTGGTACCATTTGAAGAGTATGTCCACAAGAAGGTCGGGGACCTGTCGACACTAAAATTTTCCTCCGTAATTTCTATTTCATTAATGTATGTATTAGGAATAGGATGTTGTTAAGTGTAATTAGTAGTAGCATCTGATGGAAGATAACGGCAACGTCAGTATGGTGCCGCCAATAATGTAGAGTATGGTAACAGTCAAAGTACAATAGGAATGCTATAAAAATTAAATATTTTTTGTAAGTGGTCTGGTAATGTTAAAATGTCAAAGTTGGGATAAGTAGAGAAGTAGGGTCTACATGATTAGGGATTAGAAATATTATATTTGTAATAAGGACAAAGAGTGAGGTCATAAATATTTTGTGTATTTTATTTGTGGAAAAGTCTAAAAAGGTGGAACCCATGTGAGATGATAAGGTTTATCTTATCTTAGAAGATAAGCCTACATGTAAAGGCAAGAGTTTAGGCATGAAATATGATTGGCCAGAAGATATTTCCTATCCTATCTTAGAGATAAGATGGATAAGCCTAAATTCCTATAAATAAAGAGGCCACCCCCCTCATTTAGCATATAGAAGGAAGTAGTGAGAAATATTGTATGAGTAAGTGTGTAAAGAAAGCCATCATTTTGAAGGTGTGTTAAAGAAGCCATTAAGAAGTGTAATTGTGAAGTTTCTCCCATAGTTATTGTTGGAAGGCAAGTGAAGTCAGTAACACTTGAAGTACCTCATGGGTGAGATTGTAACAATTTCATGATTTACACTTATATTTCAGATTTATCGTCATTCCTTCTTATCATAGTCTATGGTATTCTTGTGTTATGGTTGTTTTTGTGTTTCCAGATTCCATCCACCAAACTAAAAGCTGTACATTAGTAAATAATCATAGCATGAGGAGTTCCTGGTGAATAATTGTCATTGCTAGATTGGTGATGACATTTTGGTTCCGTTGCCGGGACCATTCCTCATTAGTAGATTTTCTGGAGAGATATTCCCACCTAGTCAAAAAATCATTTGGAGGGTAACCTTGTTTTTACTGTGCATAGGAGTTACCATGGTAAATTCATTTTTATCGTGAATAGTATTTACCACAGTAACTTCATTTTTTTACCGTGAATAGTACTTACCGTAGTAACTTCACTTTTTACCGCGAATAGTGTTTACCACAGTAAAGTCAGTTTTTACCGCAGTAAGTCAAGTTTTACCATAGTTTACCATAGTCATTTCTATTTTACTGTAGAAAGGTGTAAAGTCACTTTCTATTATAGTGATTCCAATTATTTTTGCACATAAGTCTTGTTGATTGTACTTGTGGGTTGGTATTTCACGGTGGTTACTTTTGAAAATGGGGAAGATTCCCGTTTTTCAGCCCAATCTAATGAAGATGCTTCCTCTTTCATTCAAGAGTTTAAACGATCTTGTATTTGTAATGGCCTTATAAGAAGGGAACAATGGACTAAATTTTTTCCTACCTTTTTGGATGGTTCAGCCCTTAGGTGGTTTGAAACACTAGGTGAAAATGTAAAAAACTCATGGGATTTATTAACTGAAATTTTTCTTGAAAATTTTGGTGAACAACAAAAATATGCAGATCTCATGATCGAGATCACAAAGCTAGCCCAAGGAGAGAAAGAGAAGATAAGAGATTATCATGCTCGTGTTCTAGAGCTAAGGAGGAAGCTCGATGCCCAGATCCGGAAGGAAGGATTAGCGGATGGGTTGATGAATGGCGTGGATAATATCCTATGTAAGCACTTCATTCTTGGGATGAAGCCAAAGATCAGACAATGAGTGAAGCATGACCGCCTAGCTACCATTGAACAAGCAAAGGAGATTGCAAGAAGGCAAAAAGAAAGCATGGAAGAGGAGCCCAAAGAAATTGTTGCTAAAGTAGAGCCTACACCAGCACCTTTGGTCCAGAATCTACAACCACTCTCGGTGAGCACAAATCTTTCTCCTAGTACATCTACTGAGTATGAATATCTGCTCAAGAAGATGGTTCAGTTAACTATTAATCTTCTTCAAGGAAAATAATTTAGTTCTTAGGGAGGAGATAGAGGTCCAAAAAGAAATATTTCTGAAGTTGTATGTTATGGTTGTTATAAAAAGGGTCATTATAAGTATAATTGTCCAAATAGAGCTTCTACATCTGGTAAAAGAGATAATGATAAAGGAAAAGAACCTGTGAATTCTTTTGATGTAGTATATAAGAGCATAAATAATGAAGTAGATGTGTTTGTAACAAAAAGAAAGAAAGAAAAAGATAACCAAGATGGAAATGATCTTAAGAAGATGAAAGGAGAAACTAGTAAGAAACATAGGAGAAGAAAGTTGGGTGTGCAGGATTTTCTGATTTCACAGGGACAATGACCATACTCCATCTTAGACGATCTGTCCAAAAGGCCTACAAATATTACATATGGTCAACTCTTGGCTATGTCTTCTGAGAAGAGGTAGGAGCTGTGAAGTGGACTCAATGCTCGATGAAGGAAGGAGGTTGAGGTCCCTATTTTGGAAGCAGAGGTAGATCCCTATGCTCCACAAGCTCAGGTACTATGTAATGGTATTTTAATTCATGATGTCTTAGTTGATGGAGGTGCTGCAGTTAATGTAATGACTGATTCTATAATGAATATGTTGGGTTTAAAAATTGATTGCCCCTCAACACTTATGTTAAGGTCATTAAATAAGGGAAAAACTAAACCAGAAGGTGTAGTTTCAAATGTGGCAATATCTGTTATGGGTGTTGTATGTGTGGTAGACTTTCAGGTGATGAAAAATGGTACTGTTGCGTATCCAATGTGGTTGGGAAGACCATGGCTAAGGAGAGTTCATGTAAGAACCTACTGGAATGAAGGCTTCATGACACTTAGACGTGGTAGAGAAAGGGTGAAAATAAATGTGATCCCTCGGCATCATAAGGCAGAACCTATCGATTCAAGTGATGAAACTGATGATTAGACATCCTCTGATTACTCTAGTACCAGTGAAGTGGACATAGAATATGAAGAAAGTGAGGTTGATGTTTCGGTCATGGATATCCTTCTAGTCACACCGACTCCTGACCCTATAAAATTATCTGAAGAAGAAATTGATGATCGTCTCCAGCAAATAAAGATTGGTGATGCTGTGATGGAGAGTGAGAAGGAATCCTACCTCCAACTCTTTCGAAGGTACATACACATATTCACTTTTGATTACAAGGAACTTCGTCAAGTAAGTTGGGTAGAACATTCTATTGAGCTGGTAGATGGTGCTAAGCCCATAAAGAAAATGCCATATAGAATGAATCCTAATTTTTCCAAGACTGTAAAAGAAGAAATAGATAAGTTGCTTGATGCAGGATTCATATTTGCTATGGAGAATTCAGAATGGGTTTCTCCCATTGTGATCTCAATAAAAAAGAATGGGAAGCTACGCATTTGTGTTGACTACAGGAAGCTCAATAAGGCAACAAATAAGGATCATTACCCTCTTCCATTCTTAGATCAGATCTTGGATGAAGTAGTTGGCCAGGACTGTTATAGTTTTGCTGATGGATATAGTGGCTACACACAAGTTCGTATGGTAGAGAAAGATCAGTTGAAGACCACATTCACCACTCCTTGGGGAACGTTTTCTTATATAGTTATGCCTTTTGGGTTGTGTAATGCTCCGGCACGTTCCAGCGCTTGATGAATAGGATGTTTGAACCCTACATTCAGAACTTCATCAGAGTATTTCTAGATGATTTTTGCATCTATGGGAGCAAGATGGACCACCTGCACCAGATGGAGACAACATTCCAAAGGTTAGATGAAGCAAAAGCCTCACTAAACCCTACAAAGTGTGTATTTGGATGTTCTAAAGGTGTTTTGTTAGGGCATGTTGTATCCACAGATGGTATTGGTACTGATCCTGATAAAGTTTCAAAAATCAAAGAGTTACCATTTCCTATGAATAGAAGTAAGTTGAGATCATTTTTAGGCCATGTGGGTTACTATAGAAGGTTCATCAAGAATTTCTCAAAGATTGCACAACCACTAACCCTGTTCTTGAAGAAGGATGTTACTTATGAACCAGGAAATAAGGCGCATGAAGCTTTTGAACAACTGAAGGAAGCCCTGGTGTCTTCACCTATTTTAAAGAATCTAGATTGGATCAAGCCATTCATTGTGTATACTGATGCCTCAGATGCAACACTGGGAAGTACTCTGAGCCAAAAGCATGAAAATGGGAATGATCATCCAGTTTACTTTGGGAGCAGACAAATGAGTAGTGCTGAGGTAAATTATACTGTAACTGAAAAAGAGGCTCTGGCTATCATTTTTGTTGTAAAGAAGTTTAGGAATTACTTTTTAGGGCAGAAATTTATAGTTGTAACAGATCATCAGGCTCTAAAATATATTGTAAATAAGCCTAACCCATCAGGAAGGATAGCAAGATGGATAATTTTGCTACAAGAATTTGAATTTGATATTATAGATAGGTCAGGAAAGAAGCATGTCAATGCAGATGCACTCTCTCGAGCCTATGATGGTTTAGGTTCATCTTGTGATGATGATGATTTGCCAAATGCAGCATTGTTATTCCTTGACACAATCCCTAGTGAATACATAGATATTTGGAATTACCTAAATGAATTCAAGTTTCCTGATGGTGCCAATGCAAAGACTAAGAGGAAGATTACTCAAGTCAGTCGTCCATATTCTATTCTGCATGGAGTATTATTTTTAATAGGACCTAATGGACAGTATAAGAGGGCAGTTGGACGTGATTAAGGGAAGGAGCTGATAGAAGAAATCCACAATGGTACATGTGGAGGACACTTCTCTGGACAACTTACAACAAGAAGGATCTTGGATGTAGGTTATCACTGGCCCACTCTTTTTAGAGATTGTTATAATTATTGTAAGACATGTGATATTTTTCAAACACATGGTAACCATAAGACTTCATCAGCTCCATTATGCCATATTCTTCCACTTGGTCCCTTTGAAAAGTGGGGAATAGATATTGTAGGTCCACTTCCAACTACCCCATGCCAAAATAAGTATATTGTAGTTGCCAGAGATTATTTAACTAAGTGGGTTGAAGCTAGGCCATTGAAAATATCTTCTATGGATGAAGTGGTAAGGTTCATATATGAACGCATTGTCACCAGATTTGGTTCCCATTAGAAATTGTAACAGATCAAGGAAGCCACTTCATTAATGAGGTAATAGAAGCCCTAGTCAATAAATTTTCTATTAAGCACAAGAAGGAAACAACATACAAGCCAATCACAAATGGACAGGTGGAACGAACAAATTTTGTGTTGTGTCAAATTCTAGCAAAAGATGCAGCCTTATAGGTACACAAGTGGGATAAAAGGATTCATGCAACATTGTGGGCATATAGGGAAACATCAAAGTCAGCAACATGATACTCACCATTTCAGTTGGCTTATGGCATTGATCCAGTTCTTCCTATTGAGTTTGATATTCCCACTGTGAGAGTTATGAAAAATGAAAGGATGGATGAAAGTGATTTAGTAAAATAAAGGTTGGTACATCTTCATTTGCTAGAGGAAATGAGGGAAATAGCAAAGGATACAAGCTATAAGAAGAAAATGAAGCATAAGGAATATTTTGATCAAAATATCAGTTGGTCTCCATTTCATGTGAATGACTTGGTTCTAGTATATGATTCCAGATACAAAAAAAGAAGACAGAGAAAATTTCTTCCAAAATGGATGGGGCCCTACAAAATAGCAGCTGTGCATCAAAATGGTACATATCGACTAGAGGAATTGGATGGCACTCCCATTACGAAATGGGTCAACCATGACAAGTTGAAGATTTTCCAAGCACCAGAATATTCTACTTCGAGGACGGAGTAGAAGCTAGAAAGGGGGAAGATGTCGACACTAAAATTTTCCTCCGTAATTTCTATTTCATTAATGTATGTATTAGGAATAGTATGTTGTTAAGTGTAATTAGTAGTAGCGTCTGATGGAAGATAACGACGCCGTCAGTACGGTGCCACCAATAATGTAGAGTACGGTAACAGTCAAAGTACAATAGGAATGTTGTAAAAAGTAAATATTTGTTGTAAGTGGTCCGGTAATGTTAAAATGTCAAAGTTGGGATAAATAGAGAAGTAGGGTCTACATGATTAGGAATTAGAAATATTATATTTGTAATAAGGACAAAGAGTGAGGTCATAAATATTTTGTGTATTTTATTTGTGGAAAAGTCTAAAAAGGTGGAACCCATGTGAGATGATAAGGTTTATCTTATCTTAGAAGATAATCCTACATGTAAAGGAAAGAGTTTAGGCATGAAATATGATTGGTCAGAAGAGGTTTCCTATCCTATCTTAGAGATAAGATGGATAAGCCTAAATTCCTATAAATAAAGAGGCCACCCCCCTCATTTAGCATATAGAAGGAAGTAGTGAGAAATATTGTATGGGTAAGTGTGTAAAGGAAGCCATCATTTTGAAGGTGTGTTAAAGAAGCCATTAAGAAGTGTAATTGTGAAGTTTCTCCCATAGTTATTGTTGGAAGGCAAGTGAATTCAGTAACACTTGAAGTACCTCATGGGTGATATTGTAACAATTTCATGATTTACACTTATATTTCAGATTTATCGTCATTACTTCTTATCATAGTCTATGGTATTCTTGTGTTATGGTTGTTGTTGTGTTTCTAGATTCCATCCACCAAACTAAAAGCTGTGCATTAGTAAATAATCATAGCACGAGGAGTTCCCGGTGAAGAATTATCATAGTGCCGGATTGGTGATGACAGACCCACTTTGTTTCAACGCAGATACATTGGAGTCACTATATGATATCAGATCCACCATTTGACTCGTTGCAAAAAAACATCAATCATGGCTTACAAAAAATAAGAACATTAATGATGTCTCATATGGTTAGAAAGATTCCCTGAGTTATGTAAGCATCCCTCATGTAGATAAGGTAGCTCCTGCAGTAGCTCGATATAGTAAAGTGTTGATTTTTGGAGCTCAATTACTTCACAAATAACATTCTTTGTAAACTTTCTGGAATACATAGTAATCAACGTTGGTTGGGTAACCGTCGTTGGTTACGTGGGGACCAACATTAGTCAAACAAGTAGGAACTAGTATCGGTTAGGGTAATTGGCATCAATTACCTGTGTGTGATTAGTTTTACTTAAGTCATGGGAATTAGATCTAACTTTTGATTAAAAGGTGATCTAGTGGTTGTAATTACATAGCTAAGTTTACCTAAGTATGCATATGCTTATATAAGCCTGAAAGCTAGGGTTAAAAAGGTGAGATTGTGAAAGATTGATTGTAATTGTAAGCAGGAATTCTTGGAGAGAGGAAAAGAGAAGCTTGTGAGGAAAAAAATACTGTACATCTAGAAGGTGTGGAAGATTACAAATATTCATTGTATATCCTTTATAAAAGCTTTCAATAATATATTGGTTGTTTCTTGGTGGACAAATCCCACACTGGGTGAACCACATTATATCTTGTGTATTATTTCTTCTAGTTTATTTCCGTATTTATTGTTTGTATGCTTAGATCTGAATATATATCTATGAAACTAGTGTGATTAACCCCAACAATTGGTATCAAATCTTTATTTTTAGGGTTTTTTTTGTTCACATATTTTCTCACAAATGGATTTATGATTGAGTGGGAGCTACAATAATGGCAGAAGATGGAAAATATAGAGTTTTGAAATTTGATGGTTGTAATTATCAATTATGGAAGATTTGAGTGGAATATTATCTGTATCAAAAAGATTTATACTTACCATTGGATGAGAAGGAAAGAACTAAAAATATGACTAATGAAGAATGGAAAATTATTGGCAAAAAGGCGCTGGGATCTATAAGATTGAACCTGGCAGCATTTATGGCTTTGAAAATTACCGAAGTAGTAACCATGACAGAGTTGATGAAATCTTTAGCAAATTTATATGAAAAAACTATTACTTCAAATAAGTTTTATTTGATGAAGAAATTATTTAATTCAAAGATGCAAGAAGGTGAATCTGCATCAAGTCATTTGAATGATTTTTGTTCTATTATAAATCAATTAAAATTGGTTAATATTTTTTTTGAAGATGAAGTGAAAGTACTTTTATTCTTATGCTCTTTACTAGATAGTTGGGATAACTTGGTAATGGATAATAGCAATACAATGTCTGCTACTAATATTTTAAAGTTCGATGATGTGGTTAGTATAATCCCAAATGAAGAAATACGCAAGAAAAGTACAGGATAATCATCATCTGGTAATGCTTTGAATTTAGAAAGCAAGGGAAGGCAAAAGGATAGATCCAAGAGCAAGAATAATGGGAAATCAAAGTCTAAGAATGGTATATCTAAATCTATAGGTAAAGGAATAACCTATTAGAATCATGTAAATAAAAGACATGCAAAGAAGGATTGTTGGTTCAAGGAAAAAAAATAGAATGTACCGGAGAAAGGTAAAGAGGAAAATGTTGCATATTCTGAGGTAATGTAAGATGCCCTTATTCTCTCCTTGGATAATAAAATTGAATCATGAGTTTTAGATTCAGGAGTTTCTTTCCATGCTACCCCTAATAAGGTTTATTTCAAAAATTATGTCTAGGGTAATTTTGGGCATGTTTATTTAGGAGATGATGAACCATGTAATATTATTGGTAAAGGAGAAGTTCATCTAAAATTACATAATGGAAATACATAGATATTAAAATATGTAAGGCATGTTCTAAGCCACATGAGAAATATCATTTCTGCAGGACAACTAGGTGAAGTTGGTTGCATGGTTACATTCACAACCGACTCTTAGAAGGTTACAAAGGGATCTCTTGTTATAGCAAGAGGAAATAAGGTAGGAAAATTATATTTGTCTACCTATGTTACTGATTTCTTTTTTGTGCTATCTACTTCAAATTTAGATGCAAGCATGTGGCATAATCGGTTAATAAAAAAGGAATGTAGATCTTAAAGGTAAAGGGTAAGTTATCATATTTGAAAGATGTAGATCTTGATTTATGTGAGCATTGTATATTTGGAAAGGAAAAGAGAGTAAGATTTCTCAAAGTTGGGGTAGAAAAGAAGGAGAAAAAATTGGAGCTTGTGCACTTACATGTGTGGGGACCAACCCAGGTAGCTTCTCATGGAGGATCCCAATATTTTGTGACTTTCATTGATGATGTTGTTATCCAAAAAAATCTCCTAGTTATTTGGATAACTTATATTTTATTCTAACTCTAATGTATCACATTTCAGGTTACACACACTTAAGCTTACTCCCCTGACACAATTTTCTTGCTGCAATTCTTCCGTGCACCCCACGCCCCTTGCTTCATTCCTTGATTTTGTTTCCCTTCTCCCTGCATTCTAATATCTCCTCCCATTTTTCAGTTTTGCACTCTTCCCTCTGTGCACCCACTTTCCTTCCTATCTCATTGTGTACCTCTTGTGTGCACCTCTACAAACTTGCCTTCAAAATCAGCTAAGTTCCTCACATGCCTTCACGCTTGGGCACCTTGCACTTCCTCTTTTCCTTTGCGTGCCCCTTCTTTATCTACCGCCACACACCCTTCTTCGGATGAATGTTTGTGCCCCTTCCCCATACTTTTCCTCTGAAAGCATTCTTGTATTCCTCCTACGAGAACACCTTCATATGCCTGCCTCTTACTTCCACACCTTGAGCCTTCTTCTGTGCTAGTCATTATGCCACATCATTCTGTCAGACTTGAGTGTGCTACACATAACCTATCATATCACACTAATAGGGTGCCAAATATAGACAACCAACTTGTGCATGACATGTGGCAGAAATGACAAATTAGATGAACAGTTGGCCAATTTCTTCAGTTAATCTACACGCGCCATGTTTCTTACATGCCCAGATGGCTCTGACACCTTCTTATAGCCATATTGTTTTCTACAGAGCTCCGATCAGTGCACACCTGGGATTTTTCATAGAGCTACTGACACAAGCTACACATTGGACTATTCAAATTCAAATTTAGGCAAGATTTGGTAGGTAGAAAGTAGGGAAACATCTTTCTAATCGTCAATGCACACATCTAATCGAGCCCAACCAATAGATTTATTTAGATCTCTCCTTCTTCCTTCTCCTACACACAAAACTGACATTGGGAAGCACATCTAACAACCTTGTAGGTGGTCTTATAGGTATTTATCATTCGTTTTTGGTGGTTACAACTTTGAATCTGATTTTCCCTCTCCTTCTCATTCTCCTTCTCTTCTCACCTTCTTCTTCTATAAATAACAA
Organism: Taxus chinensis; assembly: GCA_019776745.2. Lineage (NCBI taxonomy): Eukaryota > Viridiplantae > Streptophyta > Pinopsida > Cupressales > Taxaceae > Taxus > Taxus chinensis. The sequence goes on along the minus strand of CM034155.1, from coordinate 325,561,957 downwards.
AGTTATGCTTTGTAAAAAGGACCCCTCCTTGTCATAACGACACCATGCCAAAATGGCAACTAACTTCCCATGGGTCTCAGACCTTGGTGTGGTCTCTGTAATGTATTCTTGCCTCCTACCTTGAGTGTAAATGACTGTGCATCCCTTAAGCAATAAAATCATGTTTTGTGGAACTCTTATCTTCCCTTTCTTGTCTTCATTGCATCTCATCTCTCTACTATGTTTTCTGGCAAGATGTGCATATTCCCACTTATAGTCCCCACATTCATGTGTTACACGCACTAGAAGGTCAAGCCCACATGTTGATCTATGGTGCACACCATCCTCCCTCTTCTCTCATGTCCACTTTGTTTCCTTCACCGCCCGTGGAGAGAGATCAACCATTTCCCTGGTGTTATTTCCTTCCTTAGCTTAGGATTTTCCCTTTCTGCACATCCTTCTATCCCTAGTCCCTTGGCATGTTTTATTTTAGGATTTTCTTTCAACATTAGGAGTAAAAAAAATGTTAGAGGTAGGTAAAGAAATCGGCCTTCTCTGGAGATCCATCCCAAGTGTGCAAGATCCCACAACTTGGGGACGGTTCCATTTTGGTCTCACACAACTCGGCTCTTCTAGATCTGAGAAGTGCATGCAAGTTTCGAAAACCAACAGTTTCCGGCACACCCAGTGGGAAAAGAATTAAGAGCTTTACATCTTTATCTTAGAAATTTTGATGTGTTATTGCTGATATCTAGCCTTTGGAGGCATCTTTCAATGCATCTAGCGAATCCTTTAATTCAACGTATCCATTATCTCATTTACAGACTAGTCTCCCTTCCTTATTCCCTTCATTTTTCCTTCTTCCATTATTCCACCTTCCTCTTTTGAAGTTGTGAAATCATGACTTCTTTCCCTTCATGGAATTATCATTTGCAAAATCAGATCTATTTTTCTCCATCCACAAAATTTCAAAATCCTCCTCCAAATAAGTTTTATGAGTCTTGTCATCCTGAATATGCATATAACCCACTTTATCTAACCAAAATGTTTATAAAGAACAAGTTTATGTAGATGATGGTGGTGACTCCATAACAGAATATTATTTTGAGAGGAAGGTGCAAAATATGGAGATGGACATGATGTAGCTTAGAGTCAAGTACTCCATAAAGGCAGCTAAATTTGGCTACAAGGTCCCTTGTCCATGGGTTGGCCCTATACCAAGCTTGTTTAACACCCAACAGAAGATGTAATTTATCACTGAGATGTTGCCCTAGATTACAAAGTGGGTGGAATAAATGGAGGCTCAAAAATATAGCACACAACAACCCTATCAATGAGGTAACCCTGCATTACCATATTACATCCCTCCCACTCCTCCACGCCAACTTATATCATATCAACCCGTTGTGCATATTCTCATCTTCTTGCATGCTGCCCCCATTGACAATTCCCCTCCATCGTCTCACCATTTATTTTCCATCACCCCTCCTACACGCACTTATAATCCTCTTGTACATGAGCCTTCCGCACCATTCCTCCCATTTTCTCTCAAGTACCCTTTGCTTAGTTGTACGATAAACGAACAACCCCTTGCCAATGCGTCTTTCCCAACCAACATCATCATGTTTGATGACTATAGGATAGTTGAAGAATGGTATGATTCATCCAACTATGAATGGGAAAAGGAAATCATATGAGCGCCTATTTCAAGAGAAAATCAATTAGTCCTATACGGCACATTTCTGAAGGAGAGTGATATGATTTTAGAGGCAGAATCATGCACGCCCTAGCTCTGCGTGACCCAGTCTGCATGCATTCACCTTCAGAAGGAGAGTCTATAATAAAATACCATCTGCAAGATTGAGCTTCAAAGTAATGGGAAAATTACAAGGATTAGACCATGCCCAATTAGATACATGGCTAGTCTAGAGACAAAAATAGAGTTGTCAGTGGTCATGCTCATTTCCGAGCATGAGGTAGAGCTTCAGCGTGGCAAAGGCACTGCCTCCTAAATCCAAGCACAGAATAACTTCAGGAGGCATATATTTTGTTTGTTGATACTTTGAGGAGGGTGAAACACCATCTATAAGTCGATTATTCACTCTTGTTCCAGACCATGTCCAACACTAAATCAATTACATGGTCACAATTTGTGAGGAAGGGCAACTACTTCTCCCTACATGTTACAATTTTTACTTGAGAAACTTTTACCTTTGGTTAGAGTAGGCTAAAATAGGTTTTCTTTTAGTAACACAAGTGCTTGCGCACCATCTGCATGTTCCCTTTGGGACATGTATGATTTTTAGTTTTGTACATAGTGTTGTGCTTCTATTTCAACGCACTCCCTCTGGTGCCTTTCCTTTCCTATTGCGCCTGCATGCCCATTTTTTTTACTTTCTAGGATGATAGTTCAGTTTTCAGCAAAGGCAGTTCTAACAATCTGTGCACAACTTTCACTCTCATCCAACCAATTAAGAATATCTTCATATGAGTGCAGAAATTTAGTTCAAAGTTCAGACATTGCTATAAGTGACTCCAAGATGTTCTTCAAAGTCATAGATTATATTTTCAAAGTTTAACGCTTGAATCCATGCCCAATGGATTTATAAGGCTACTGGTCTCTTCATCTAGCATGTTGATGGCCCCTGAAATTCACCAAAACTATTACCCAAATAACTCTCCTAGTTATTTGGATAACTTATATTTTATTCTAAATATGATGTTTCACATTTTAGGTTGCACGCACTCAAGATTTCTCCCCTGGCACAATTTTCTTGGATACATTTCTTCCTTCCTTGATTATGTTATCCTTCTCCTTGCATTTTGTTATCTCCTCCCATTTTTCCCTTTTGCACTCTTCCCTTTTCCCATCTATGCAAACTTTCCTTCGAAATTAGCTAAGTCCCTCACATGCCTTCACACTTGTGCACCTTGCACTTCCTCTTTTCCTTGGCATGCCTCTTCTTTATCTGCCTCCGTGAGCCTTTCCTCAGGTGAATGCTCGTGCCCCTTCCCCATACTTGTCCCTTGCCACCATTCTCCTATTCCTCTTGTGTGTGAACCTCCGCACGCCTACCTCTTACTTCCGCACCTTATGCCTTCATCCACACTAGTCATTGTGCCACGTATGCCATTCTATCAATAAGACTTGAGTGTGCCAATAGGATGCCGAATCTGGAAAACCAAATGGTGTATGAAACATGGAAAAAATGACTAAACCGATGATTAGTTGGCCAATTTCTTCAGTCAATCTACATGTACCACATGTCTTACATGCCCAGACGGCTATGACATCTTCCGATAGACATATATTTTGCTACAGATCTATGATCGGCACTCTCCTAGAATTTTCAGAGAGCTACTGACACAAGCTACACATTGGACTATTCAAATTCAAATTTAGGTAAGATTTCGTTGGTGGAAAGTAGGGAAACATATTTTTGATCATCAATACACACATCTAATCGAGCCCAACCACCATATCTCTTTAGATCTTACCTTCTTCCTTCTCCTACATGCCAAACAGACATGGGGAAGCACATCTAGTAGCTTTACAGGTGGTCTTGTAGGTATTTATCATTCGTTTTTGGTGGTTGAAGCTTTGAATATGAGTTTCCCTCTCTTTCACCTTCTCTTCTCTCCTTCTTCTATAAATAGCAGAGTTCTGCTTTGTAAAAATGATACCTCTTTGTTGTAACGGCACCATGCCAAAATGGTTACCAACTTCCCATGAGTCACAGACCTTGGTATGATCTCTACAATGTATTCTTTCCTCTTTTCGTGAGTGTAAATGACTGTGTCCCTTAAGTAATAAAATCATGTTTTTTGGAACTCTTGTCTTCCCTCTCTCATCTTCTTTGCATCTCGCCTCTCTGTGGCGTTTCCTAGCATGTTGTGCATATTCTCACTTGCAGTCCCCACATTCATGTGTTGCACATGGTGGAAGGCTAAGCACGTGTGTTGATCACCCATGGAGAGAGATGGACCCTTTCCCTGGCACTATCACCTTCCTTAGCTTAGGATTTCCCCTTTCTATACGTCCTTCTATCCATGGTCCCTTGGCATTTTTTAGTGTAGGATTTTATTTTAGCATTAGGAGTAGCAACAACATTAGAGGTAGGTCGTGGAACTAGACTTCTCTGGAGATCCATCCCAAGCGTGCAAGATTTCACAACTTGGGGATAGTTCCATTGTGGTTTTAAACAACATGGCTCTTCTAGATCCGAGATGTAGGTGCAAGTTTCAACGACTAACTGATGCCATAAGAAAGGTATGGGTTTATTGTATTAAACGTAAATTTTATGTTTTTAATGCTTTTAATAGATGGAAATACCTTGTGGAAAATGAATGAAATTCAAATTTAAAATGTCTTAAATCTAACAATGGTGGTGAGTACTGCAACAAGGATTTTTATGATTATTTTTTGATGAATGTAATACCTAGAGAAATAACAGTTCCTAGAACACCCTAGGAGAATGGTGTTGCTGAAAGAATGAATCTGACAATCATGGAATGTGTAAGAAGTATGATGATACATGTTGGATTACCCTTGAAATTTTGGGCAGAAGTAGTAGACATGACGATTTATTCAAATAACCATAGGCCTTCAAGTGCACTAGATGGTGGAATACCAGAAGAAGCTTGGACTGGAAAAGAGGTATATCTGTCTTTTCTTAGAGTATTTGGCTTAGATGATTTTGTGTATGTTGATAAAGAAAATAGAAAGAAGTTGGATGTTAAATCTAAGAGATGTACTTTTATTGGTTATGGCTCTGATGATTTCAGATTCCGTTTTTAACAAGATTTAGAATTCATATTCTAAGATTGTTAGGACTGTCATGACATTGACATCATTTTCCATGAAAAGAGAATGTATAGGATCAACTTTTTGGTACCCAAAGATGAACTGGTGCAATAGAAATTTTGTGGAATAAAAATACACTTTTCAGATTTTAGTAAAACACGTGCTAGAGGTACCATGTTGGTTATCTTTAACCTGCAATTGGTATCAACAGATTCTACGTTGTCACAACGACTGACGTTACAGAAGAGAAAAACCATGTAGTCGGATAGCATGAACACACGTCGGGAAAGGTGACCCATCGGTCACTGTTAGAGATAGATACAAATTTATAGAATGAGTAGATTGAGCCTCCAACACCTCAAATCTCAGTGAGAAGGTCACAAAGGGTAAGTAGACCTCCAAAAATATTTTCACCTTCCTTATCTTATTTATTATTGATTGATAGTGGTGAAAAAGAAATTTTTGAATAACAGGATGAAACCCACAAGCAATGGGATGATGACATGGATGAGGAGATGGACTCCTTGAAACATAACCACACATGAGATTTGGTTAAGTTTCTAGTAGGTAAAAGAACATTGCAGAAAAAATAGGTTTACAAGATCAAGGAATAAGAGGGTAGGAAGAAAAGATACAAGGAAAGGCTTGTGCTAAAAGGATTTTCACATAAAGCAAGTATTGACTTTGGTGAGATATTTTCTCCTATAGTAAAAATGACTTCTATACATATTGTACTGAGTTTAGTTGTAGTAGAATATTTGCATTTAAAGAGACTTGATGTCAAGACAAATTTCTTTCACGTTGATTTAGAGGAAGAGATTTATATGCAATAACCACTTGGATATGAAGTCAAAGGTAAGGAGAAACTTGTGTGCAAGTTGAAAAAGAGCTATTCTATGGGTATCAAGCCAGCCCAAGGAAATGGTATATGATAATTGAAATTTTTATGCATGAGCATGTTTATATGATATGTGAATCTGACCATTGTGTTTATTTCAAAAATCTTGAAAATGGAAGCTATATTATTTTTTTATTGTATGTGGATGATATGCTTATTGCAAGATCTAATATGTAGGACATTGTTGAGCTTAAAGAAAATTTAGCTCATACATTTTCAATGAAGGATTTAGGAGATGCAAAGAAAATCCTTGGCATGAAAATTCATAGAGATAGGAAGAAATGGAAAATGTATTTATTTTAGGAACATTATATCAATAAGGTGTTGGAAACCTTTAATATGTAGAATTCAAAACCTATAAGTACACCTAAGGTTGTATACTTACAATTGATAAAAGATCAGTGTCTTGCATCACATGAGGAGGTCAATTACATGGCATGAATTCTATATGCTTAAGTAGTTGGAAGTCTTATGTATGCAATGGTTTATACTAGACTAGACATTGTAAAGGCAATGGGAGTTGTGAGTATTTATGGCCAATCTAGGTAAAGAGCATTAGAAATAAGTCTAATGGATTCTCAAGTATTTGAGAGGGACATCAAGCATGCATTTATGCTATTGAGGTTCAGATACTTCTTTATGTGGCTATGTTGATTCAGATATGGCTTGTGATTTAGATGGTAGGAGGATCCCCACTAGATATGTATTCACATTAGGTGGCACGACAATTAGCTAGATTTCTATATTGCAAAAGGTTGTGGCCTTGTCTACTAAAGAGGCTGAATATGTTGCATCTACAGAGGCTAACAAAGAGATGATATGGATGAGAAAGTTCATGGAATATTTGGGAAAGGAGCAAGAGGATTGCATATTTGTACAACTGATAGTCAAAGTATGTTTCATCTAGCATATAACATAGTCATCTAGATTCAATGAACAAAACAACAAAACATTGTTGAGATATCACTTCATACAATAGGTATTGGGGGATGGGAATGTCTAAAACTAGAGAAAATCTCATAAGAATATTCTAGAACCATACTCCAATATGCTAATGAAGCCTTTGGAAATGATTTCATTGGAATCTACACTCCACTTATGTTGGTCTTCAAGTTTGAGACTTGAAGAGGAAAAACTATATCTTCCTAAAATCCTTTATCTAAGAATGGAGTTGTATGAAAACCTATAGTTTGTTGCAATTTATCTTCAAGTGTGATGGAGATTGTTGACTAACGTTGTGGAGCTGAATTGCTTCACAAATAGCAATGGTTTGCCAAACTTAGTGGAATAAATATTATACCAAACATTAGTTGGGTAATCACTCAAGGTCTAACCAAATATGCGTGATTACATCCTCTTCAATCTCCAAGTCCACACATGTTATTTAGGATCCAAGAAAACACTTTCACGCATTACCACAATTGATCAATGGCATAATTAAGGATAACTTTAGTATTTCCTAAGTATGCCAGTAATAATAAGAAGTTCAACCTAGGGTTAGAAAGGTGAGATTGTGAAACCATTGTTTCATTTCTTTAAGATTGACATTCCTGGAGAAAAATAAATATATTGTGAGGAAGAAAGTAATTTAAGATTTAGAGACTCGTAAGAAGCATTGCATATCTTCATTGTATACACTCACTCTAAAAAAATTAATTCTTTGAATAAAACCCATTTTGAATATAGCTTGTTATCCTTGGTGGAATATCCCATTGGGTGAACCATGTTATATCTTGTGAAATATTTGACAAATGGTTCACGAACTGATAATGTATTAATTTGGACCTGCTTACGCCAATCTTAATATATATGCAATCCCCTTTCTACAAGGATGTAGGTAGTTGCAGGTGAAATAAAAGTAGAAATGAATCTTATCAACCTAGTTCTCTTTTTAATTCACTCCACTTCAGGACATTCTTTTCTTCCTTCACATTCTATTTCAAATAGTTGGATGCCTCCTGCACATGTTTTTCCCTCAAAAAACTTATTCCTCAAAAATTTTGTACAATCTTATGTAATAAGATCACCCTTACAACTAATAAGGGGACTTAATCCTATTTTCTTTGAATATTGAAATGTCACATACCCTATACCGAACATGTTTAAATCCATATGGTTGGGTAAGGTTATAGAAAACATGAAAGTCCATAAATTGTGGCATCACACCCTCATTCCCAAGCTTGGCGCTTATCAATTTTGAAGCTAATGAGAGACCTACTGTTTGTGAAGAAGCAAAAGGGATAGCATTTCCTCTTATTTATCACCTTTATATTCTTCTTTTTACTCAATTGAAATTACAATTTTTCCAAGTTGCATCAATGAAGAATGGAAGGATTTTGTTACAATTGTAATGAGGATATTCTATATTATCAACTTCCTGTTCTTAAGCATGTCAACTTTACTTGTAGAATATATATGCAAAGTTATTTTTCTTCTATAGGTATATGTGTTGAACCTACTCTAATTAATGGTTGTAGGCATTACATGGTGTGTCGTTACTAAATCTGGAGTTGAAACAAAACCTAAAACTAATTTTCACTCCCTTTACTAACCTCTCATAAATTACTTTTGAAAGTCAAGACCATATAGCTATTTAGGACCATACATTCAGTGGAGTTTGACCTAGTTAGATATGGTTGCAAGGCCCCAACAGATTTTAATTTCACATTTGCATAATAAAACTTTATGTTTTCATCTATTCACCTAGAGGGATCTTCAGATTCCTAGAGCATTCAAACCATCAATTTTTTGCTTGTACCTACAAAAAAATCTATAGCTATCTTGCCAACATACTCAATAATCAAGTGTACATTAGATGAAAAAATATCCATATGTTTGAGTCAAATTGACCTCGGCTATCACCATAATGTGATTATCATCGAGTGTTTTACTACATTTAAGAATCCATATAGTTCTTGTTGTGTGTGATTGAAATTATTTCCTTTGAGTCCAGGATTCCCTAGTGCCAGTTGTAGTCACAAAATCACATACTCATTACTACTATTATATCATATATATATATATATATATATATATATATATATAGGGTATTCATGGACGTAAGAAAAGTATTCACTAATGGCTCATCCCCTAGTCTTATCATTAATTTAGTCAATCATTGTCATTAATTGTCTTGCACAGTCGTTAGTTACTCACACAGTTCTAGTCATCTCTCATGGAGTCTTAGCTATCATTATTTACTTAGTGGTCATCTCTAGTCTTTGACTAGGGTGCCTAGGAAGGGATTGGGTGTTCGTCAGTACCCTGGTCCTCATTTTTAGGTTCCCTGGTCCCAGTTGCACTTGGTTCTCATTTATAGTATGGAGGTCAATCTTTATATTTTTCCCTTTCATTCCCCTAGGTACTAGTTGGCATGTCAGGTCATTAGTATCAAACTTTGAGCGAGAGATCCCTATATAAACAAAACATACACACTATCTTAAGGGCATACTATTTATACTAAGGCTAGCTATCTACTAAGGTAAGGGACTGCATTTGGGCACTATTCTACATCACACACTACATAAGAAGGGTTGTATTCATTCTATTCCATCCACCATTTACATCTTATATCTAGCTATTTCCCACTACTTTGGTGTCATTGACATAATTACACACACATGCACATATAACTACATCAGGTATGATATATAGTATAGTGCTTAGTCATAAGTCCATCTATTTGCAGCCATGGATAGTCTAAACCATTCATTTACATTTTTATTTTTTTAGGTTTTGATGTTTTTGTGTGGGATTTTATAGGAGATTCTTCATTGGAAATTTGCGGCAACACCAGCAAAGCTAGTGTAACACCAAACAGATCAAAGGTGAAATATTCTAAATACCTAGCAATTAATTCAGACTCAATTTATGACCTGTTCTATAGACCAGGGCACCCATATTGTAGACCAAGGTGCCCACTGGTGCTCTAATCCTCCCCCAAGCACCCTAGTCTATCCAAATATTCATATGTTATAATTTTCTGAGGTGTTTTTTCATATTTTCCTTTGTCCATACATCATCCCTTTTAGTTCCAGATCACAACGAGGTAAGTAATTTTCAAGTTAGTATATTTTCCCTTCTTTTTTAATTATTTCAATTCATTTAAAATATAAAATTAATTAGCTAGCATTTATACTTTATTTTATATCATTTATTTCATTTTTGTATTATTTAGATTAACACCTAAAATCCACATTTTGGTTAATCACTAGTTGCACAAAGAATAATAGTCTACAAATACTTTGTCCTAATGTAAAATTTGTGTTATGGATTTTAGAATAAGCCTCCCCCTATGCAGTGAATAATGCAACCCATAATGAAGTCCCTTGTGTTGTTCTTTGGTATGTGGTAGATGTAGAAATGATAGCTCAATTACCCCTTAGAATAATTAGTAGGTTGTGTCTATATATGAGTTCCTTGTTTGAATTTTGGCACATAGTGACACTAAAAGATGACCTAGGTCATGAAAATAAGACAAGAAAAGACCTAAAGCCAAAGAAAACCAACAAAGCAGAAAGAAAGGTAAAGAGGATAGAAACACCCAAAAGGACATTAACAATTGGGTGCTAATGTCCAATCTAGGTGGTACTGTCTTGCAACAAGTAAAATAAAATAAAATGAAATACATGAACAAGGATCACTATGAATTGACAAAAAATATGTAAACTCCATATAAACTACTTGAGCATAACCAGTAAAAGCAAGAAAATGACAAAATAGGTGTCACTAGTGCCTATTTTTCATACTTAGAAATTATGTATATAACAACATACTAGATGCATGATATAATAGTAATAATTTTGTATTTTAGTGACTACATTTTATCCCTCTTTTTTTATTTTGATTAAATTTGAGTAGTATAAAAACATGAGAAGAGTGTACTTGAAAAGGCAAAAGGATTTGTGGTTGGAGCATGTTGATAGTAAGAAACACATTGTGATGAATGATGGATCAATGTTTTGATCCATGTGGGGTGACCTTTGTTGTCACAGAAGAGATATTGGATAGGAATTTACTAAGGATATATAGGAGACTTAGAAACTTGGAGATTAATGGAGGGATTGGGAGTGATTAGTTCTCGAACCAACATATCTTCTAAGGATTTGAACATCTTACTACTAAACTAAGGATTTAAGAATCCTCAAAAATAGGTTTTTTGGAGAGAAAATATGTCAGGGACAAAGTGATGGACTTCTTGCCAACACTCTAGGAGTTTAAGTCCCTCTACTTAACTGGTGCAGATTCCATATGTGCATGCATGACGTAAAAAGTGAGTTTTATCCTAGTGACCTTTCAGCCAGGGATATAATAGGGGCACTCCACTAACCCTGTGGTAAAAGCTTGCAGATATCTACAAGGGAGGGATTTGCTAGGAAAGCGAGAAAGGGAGTGAGAAAGTTAGAGAAGAGAAACTATTGCCGTGAGTAGAAAATTAGAGACTTGCATACACCAACCCTAAATTTCATTACATGCACTTGAATTTATAAGAAAAAAAAATCCACATAACAACAACAAGACTAAACAACATTTAATGAGAACAAAGTACCACTAAAATCCTTAGTCAAAAAATGATAAAATTCTTTCTTCCTTTATTGAAGCTTGAGAAGAAATTGTACATAGCATAGAAGTGAAGACATTTAAGAGTAGGGAAAATGGAAGAAATTTGTTATCTCTTTGCTCTCTTCACAAGGATATCTCTCTCATGAATTCACAAAACATAGCTCCAAAATCTAAGAAGTCTAGGAAATCATCTAAGAAGAATTTCAAATGAGGAGCTTACTACAATTTATAAAAGAAAAATAAAATCTTCATCTTTCCGGTGACTTTTCGAATACTTTAATCCGACTTTAGACTGTTCATATTCCACTTAAATATTTAAGTCCCTTTTATAAAAACAAGGCGACTTAAAGTTATATAAAAAAGAGAAAACTTCAACGCCAAAATATAAAATTGAAGAGGGAGAGAGCGTTGGGTGAGGAGAGAATAGAAAAGAGAAAGAAAGAAGAGGATGAAGAAGAAGAGAGGAGGGAGAATTATGTAGAAGAATGAGCTACTACAATGGATTTGATCTCACTCCCTGACTAGTTTCCACCTTGCACTCTTGAGAAGGCCTCTGTCTCTCCAAGCTCCTTGCTAAAACAAGTTGTTGCAGGTTCCACTTTGTCGACATGAGGAGTATGAGGAGTATGACTGAAACTCAAGGTATCTTTGCATCCATTAGCCACATTGTTGATATCTTTACACTTCCCAAACCATGATGAATGTTTCTCTACGATAAGTGCAATAGAGGCCTGAATATATGAGAGGAAGTTGAGGCTACCCTTAGTGAAGGACAATGGATTTCCTACCTCTTTCTTGACATATTAATCAAATGGACTAATCAACTCATCAGTAGTTATGTCCTCGCCCATTGTAGGTACTTCAAGTTTATGAGTTTTTCGATTTATACTATTCTGTAACTTGTATGCTTGTTCCTCTTTTTCCTCTAGCTCTGTGATGTCCTGATTGATTGCCTCAACCCTTATTATCAAGGCCCTTACCCATACATGTGACAAGTATTTTGAAATATTTTTAAAAAAATTCCTGTCGATCAACTCCTGGCAGTGAGTGTTACTCATTTCATTTACTACTAGACCCAAAGGTTCCCAATAGTCCCTTTCTTTCTCCAAGTCTTCCTTAAGTGCCCGTGTCCTATTTACTCTCACACACATGTAAGCGAAGAGTTTGACCACTTTTTGGAGCACTGACTTCCATTTTTCAGAAATTGAGTTGATCCATTCATTATTCGCTTGCCCCTGCATTGTGAACTTGTGTGTCCTCTTGATGGACTCTAGATTGAAGTTGTTAATGGGCTTAACTTCCTCAATGGGGATTGTCATGACATTGGGATCAACTAGATGTTGCACATAGAATGACAGAGTTTGTACATTTTCCTTTAATTCATCAATATTATTCTTATACTCCTTATTCCTTGCCACCATGATAGTGGAAGATTTTTAATACATGTGGAAATCCCCTTGATGCATTACCAGTCCCAGTTGGATTGTGCTCATCTCGTAGTCAACTAGTGTCATCCCATCCACTATCTTTATTACCTTCAGCCAAGTTACTTCAATGTATTGATTACCCGTTTCCCCAATATAGAACATGTTAACCTTTAAATTTACCTTAGCAAGAATGTGTTGTTAAAAAAATGTCAAATTTTCTTAAACCCTCTTGAACTCTTCTTTCCTACACGTGCTTGTACAATTTCAGAGTTTTCCGAAACTCTGAAGTCTTAATTTTCAGATTTTAGGTTTTAGGGAGTTTTTTTCTTTTTGGAGTTTTGTTGATTGTGGAATAAAATTTTTATTTGGAGTTCTGAACTTCGAAAGCCTAAAAGTCTAAAATTTTGGAATTTTCAGACTTTCAGGTTTTAGAATCCTCTTTAGCATTTTTTGATATTTTCATTTCAGAGTTCTGAAGTTCTAAACTTTGAAATTCTGAAGTTCCACAATTTTGGAACTTTTCACTTTTGGGTTTTTGAGTCTCATGTTGTTTTTGTGGATAATTTCACTCCAGAATTTTGAAGTCCAAAACTCTAAAGTTTTGAAATTTCAGAACTTCATACTTTAGGGGTTTCAAACTTCAGGTTTTGCATTGCAATGATCGTGCTTCATTTCAGAGTTTCGGGAGTTATAATTTCGGAACTTCCACAAACATTTAATTTCCAACTACCCTAACAAGTGTCAGATTCCGAGCATAAATTCTAAGGTTTCCTATATAAATTCAAAGGTTTACCTGTCATTTTCACTTGGCTTTTTCTCTAACACTCTATTTTTACTACACCATTTCGTACTTTCAATGAATTGTTTTCAAGGTAATTTTTTAAGTTATTTATTTTTATGATTTATCGGGGGTTTTTGTTTGTTTTTTCATTTTTTATCTGTTCTTCTTTTCTTGTTTGACATGGAAACCCTCATCATCCATCGTTCTTCCTTTAACCATTCAATTTGTTTCTTTCCTCAATATTGTAAACTTCAATTCATGCAAACATCTAGTTTTATCAAGTTCAAGAATTGTGCAACCATTTCCTTCAATTTTTGTTGTGTGCCTTTTGGGATTTTAGAGATCGCACTTTCGGGATTTCGGAGGTCGCACTTTTAGGTTTTCGGAGGTCACAATTTCAGGATTTTTTAGGTCACACTTTCAGGTTTTCAAAGGTCATAATTTCAGGCTTTCGGAGGTTTGTACTTTGGAGTTACCATTTTCAGACTTTCGTACTTTGAGATTGCAGAACCTTTACGATTTCTAAAAAAAATTCAAAGACTATTTAGATTCTGAATTCCAAATTAATGTCTACTTCCTTGTCAAGGGGAAAGGGAAAGATGAAGTACACATTCTTAGGAGTTTCTCCTCACTCATGCCTATCTTCAAATTTGAGGAATATTGGAGATACTAACCTTGGACAAATATATTTTCTAGACTTCTGGGAAATATTAGAATCCCATAATAAGAAGCCTTGGATACAAGCCATATTCGATAGTGGGCTCACTCTCACTGCAGGTTTTCCTTCATCCATGCACTGTCCTAAGTTTGTCTTAGCTATGACAACCCATTTTGATAAGGATTATGAATCGGTAAAATATGATGAAGGTAAGTTCGTAATCAGGATAGACGCCGGTTTATTTAAACTTCTAGATGTTGAAGGATATGCAAAACTTTCTCCAGAAGCCACTGTGGAACATTGGGATAAAGAAATTGAACTATGTACAAAAGTCATAATGAAGAGTTACTTAGCCAAGAGTGTCATCAAGATTCCTAAAAAATTGTTCCTCTTAGAATTCATCCAAGAATTAAGTGATCTTATTGTATTATTGAGTCAAATTTCGGGTCTCACTTCCATGAAGGAGTTTAAGGAATGGATTTTACTCTATATTCCTACTATCAATAAAAATACGGAATTCATATGATGGGGGTAACATATTAGCAACTCAATTTGATTTCAGTTGAGTAATGTTTTAATGTCTAAAAACTTCTTCATGACTTCCTTCCTCATTTATGCTACCACTATCATGGGGGAATTTAATTTTTTAAACATAAAAGGTGTCAGAAGTGTGTCACATATTTATCACTTTTATTCTCAAATTACAGTGGAAGAAGGCAACAAACATTTTCGTAGAGTCAATGATGCCTTTTTTGTTGTCCTTATTTATCATTTTAATAAAATTATATATAATCAAAGGATTTATGATGAAGCTTTCAAAGAGGTATGGGAATGGGGAGACATCTATCTCTAGTTACCAACATTTACATACATTAGGATTCCCAGTTTCTTGGGTGCCCTAAGAAAGTTATCAAGATGTCCCACTGACAAATGGGTTTTATTAGAATTGGTTCAGAAATTGTTGGATTATCACAAAATTCAAAACAAATGGCATAAGGTGGGAATTCAGTTTCCTATTTCAATAGGAAGATATACATGTGCCATTATTTATAAACTAAAGAATGTGGATGGATAAATGTTAGAAGTTACTTTGCAAACTTTCCATCCCATAACCAACTTTGATTATTGGGGTAAGTTCAGTGAAACAGGGTTGGCCAGTTCTCACGTGCCTCAGCTAGAGGATATTTTGAATCATTGTTGGGATGAGGTTATCATCAGAAAATGAGAATATGAAAGGTTAAATTTGAATGAGGTTAGACAATTCATTATTGTGGATATTTCGGAAGGGATGGAGAACTATGATGAAGCATTGGATCCATTGTACAAGAACAATAATGTTGTTGATCAACCTTTTCCATGGATAGATTTGTCCAAGGAAGAACTTTGCAATACTAAGGAAAGGGCAAGGCCCATTCTTTAAAGGACATATGACTAGTTTCTTACCTTGGGAATTTCACCCAAAGGGATAGGTCAATCTATCAGAGTAGAATCCCAACCAACACTGAGTCTCCCTACACCCACGAAAGGTAAAAGGTCTAATCAAAAGGTCAATATAATTCTAAGGAATATCTCATTTATTATTGGGAGTTCCTCTCTTCCAAAATTTCCCATTATGTCCTCTATAATACAAGTAATAGAGGTTGTCGAAGTTAGTGATTCTCTAGTTGTTTCACAATACTTATCACCCCCTGCTTCATTACCATTATCACTATATTTAGCTCCCCTTTCCTAAACATTATCCACTACTCCTTCACTCATCTCTTATTTTCCATCTCCCTCCATGGCCCAATTATTTTCATCCCTTCCTATCCTCTCAGTAGGAGAAATGATTGGGTCTCTAGTTTCCACTCCATTATCTCAGCAGCTTTCATTCCCTTCCATTTCAACTTCCAATCTCATTTCATCTACTCCCAAGGCTATTCTCACTTCCACCCCTTCTATCATTACTACCTCCATTTCATTTCCAACTGATATTACCAGTGCTATTATTTTATCTAGTGCTCCAGGTGTTGAATCAACCATACCACTTTCATTTGCGTCCACTATAGTTGAATGGCTATATCGCCAAACCCCAAAGCAAAAGAAGGAGGTTCCTCTTATAGACGTGATATATTTTAATGTCTTGGAATCTACTTTGAAGAGACATGCCAAATGACCAAATGTTGTTTTAGTTTATCGATAAACTGATCAAGAGAAAGTGTCATGGAAATAGCTACTCTCGTTGAGGGGAAAAATAAAGAAACTATTATAGCAGTAGGTTATCAGATCTCTAGGTTTTCACTAGGGAAGGCAACACATGAAGGTGCCAAACAGGATGTTCAAGTGGCCCTTGGAAATTTGTTGGAAAAGTACGATAAAGATAAAGCTTCGAAAGATGAATTTAATTCAAAGGTTGAACAGCTCACTGCTCTATTAAGGAAAGTAAAACAACCCACTCCAACTACTGATCTTTCAACTACAACTACTCTGAAAATTTCTTTTGATTTGGATGATATTTCATATCATGAAATTGAGAAGATATGTTAGAAGGGAAGATCAATGGATGGATGGATAGAATGTATGCTTCAAGAATTTAATCCTTTGGTTAAAACAGTTGTTTAATTGTATACTGATTTATAAATGGAGAGGACTTCTATTCACAGGATAAAAGAAATTCTCTCTGAGGATAACAATAATTTGAATCGGAATTTAACTACATGGAGTGAGATTACAGATGTGGACCCAAATTTACTCCTTTAAGAAGGATTAATTGATGATGTTTATAAATTTTTTGAGTTTTACAAGGCCATGGAATTTAGATCCCAAGTATTGCAAGACTTGATTAATAAATTGGATGATAAACGTGTGGAAATAATGGATGGTATAAATGATATTTTCGAAGAGTTTGATAGTATAAACTAAAAATTTTCAATGAGAATATTGATGCTCTTCTAGTGGACCAAATTAAATCAAATTTCAAAGATTTGGTAACGAAAGATGATGAAATAACTAAAACTTTCAATAGAAATTCAATTAACAGGTTGGTCTCATGCCAAAATTTTATAAGTCAGCTGAAGAAAGTGGTGAATAAGTTGAAAAGGTTTCTAGATAAAGTTGGAAGGGAGATTGATACAACATATGTGGTGAATCATTATGTTTTTGGACCAGAGGAAAGGGAGGTACAGGGAATCATCAAACATTTCATTGACTATCAACATCAGATGGCTATGTGGGAAGAAGAAGATCAAGGGAAAACCAAAAAAGAGAAAGATGATGCAGGTCCAAGCTAAGCCAGGCCGCCATGATTGGGATGGTTCCAAGCTCTAAATTAGTCCAAGTTATAGGGTTGAATTAGTCAAATCTTTGCAAAAACTTCACTATTTGTATGGGAGATTTGTCCCTTGAACTTATTATACTCTATTTTTAGTAATTTTCTAGTTAAGGTTCAGATGTAATGGCTCAACCTTTGGAACTTATATATAGTTAAAAATTCATTAAGTTTAGATATAGATAGATCATTTGGAGAAGTTACTCTTCAAGCTTGGAAGAGTGCTTTATATACTTTGATCCTTTTAGTTATATTCAAAACAATATTTTTCCATGAAAAGTCTAGTTTATTATATTAATCATTGATCAATTTATAGCTTGTGAATGTTTAATTCCTTGATGTGATCAGTTAATCTACCTTTATCCCAGTTATCTTGTTTCAATTCATGTGAAAAGTGATATAGCTACTTTGATATCAATTGTGGAAAAGTTTTTTCCTTTCTGTTACAAGGTTGCATTATTATTTATAGTCATGGATAGAGGAAGATTGAAAGACATGTGCATATCATATATTGTTGTGGGGACTTGATTGTGCATTTAAGTGGGTTTATTTTTTCAATATACTTGGTACATCACCTTATTCTTTTTTTGTTATCTTTGACTTTAAGCTCATCAGTTGAGTAGATTAGAATTATTTTCAAATGTTTTAGCCTTGCATAGTGATCTTAAATTAAGTGCTCCAAGTTTCAAAGGAATTTGACCTTATCCAAAGGTTGATCCCCAGGTAACAAGGTACCATACCTTGGGGATGTTCCAATATTTCACGAGATCACTTAGAGATTCAATGGGTGCATGATCCATGTGACAGAAGAACCTTGAGTCTGTATGTGTGATATTTCTTGATATTTTTTCATTAACCAATGAGATAATTGTTGATAGGTCAGTGGCTGCCACTTGTTTCATAGTGTGGGTGTTAGGGGAAATCGTTTATTGCATCCAAGGGAACATCTCATTGGATTTAGGATCAATGATAAGGGCACAAACTATTCCTTTCTTTGGAGGAGGAGGAAAATCCTAGATGAGGGAGGTGTGAATGTCAACGCGAGGTGATACCTCCTATGGTGGTTCGAAGACTTGGTATTGAACCATGTGTTCTTCATCAATTTTTTCTTTAGCCACCATATTTTCTTCCTGCATTTTTACAATAAATTATTATTCTTTTAGTGATGCAAATGAGTCTTCTTATGCCCTATCCTTCTTTGGTGACTTTTTGTGAGGGGAGGTTTCCATTTCTATGGCTTTTCTTTTTGAACTTTCTCTAGAGTGTCTAGAACTGGAAGTCACCTCTACAAATTTTGAAGATGACTGATGGGAAGCTTGCTTCTGACCTAGAGGAATTCCTCATGAATGAATGATCATGCTTATCTTCTTCTAAAACCAATTTCTTGTTCTCCTCACCACCTTCTCCGTCCACACCTTTATATCTCTTAATTCATGAACATACTAATTGACTGGAATCAAAGGGGACATCTTGACTGCTACATACTCAGGATCATACATCTTTGTCCCATCATCATGTAAAATATATTCATACCAAGAGAAATTAAATTTCATCATTTCGTCAACTATCATCCTCATATGGTCCTTTTCCCACACTTCAAATTCATCTGTATAATTGGCCTAGTAGTCCTACATTGTAAAAAGTAGCTTTAAAGCACTGAGGGGTTGGAAGCTAGTCACATGAGGGACCCTGAGGCATCATGGAGGATCTAGGCACATTTTTCAAACCTTGATGTCCCTCACCTCAAAGGGACATGAGGGGCATTGGTTTTCATGGTGCGTCAGGTGATGACACATGGCAGCAATATGACTGTTGATAATGAAGGCTTGATAAGCACCTGGGGGCTGAAACTTTTCTCTTAAAGAGGTCACATGGGTGAGAAGAAGTCTCATTAGGGGTTGGGTGCATTTTTTTCATGTCTGATTTCCCTCACCTCAAAGGGACATGAGGGACATCAGTTTGCATGGTGGGCCAAGTGATGCCATGTGACAATGATCAAACGATGAAGGCTTTGAGCTCCTGCAAGCACCTAGGGGCTAAAATGGCGATCCTATAGGTTACATTAGGGTCCATATGGATTATTGGGGCTAGGTGTATTTTCTTTACCTTGATTTCCCTGACCTTGAGGGATGTGAGGGATAAAAAATTGTGTCAAGCTCTTGGAGCTGACACGTGTCCTTCCCAGATTTTACTAACTCCCGAACTCGCTCCCTTGATGGGAATTTTTGATGAAATTTTATATGATATTGATTTTAAATAGCCTTGTTTATCCAATTGTGGGGGTATTAGGTCTTGATTCCTCCATTTAATCCCTAAAAAAGTATATTTGTGATCTGGTACTCCACCTGAGCATGAGAAAAAATACTTGCAGACCCATTGTGCTAAAGTGTTGTGAAAAAAATAATTTCGCCATATTTTAGGTATTGGAATTTACTTTCCAAATATGTTTTTTTTCTCCTAACTCCATCTGGAGATCCAAAAATCACCTTCAAAAGCTCAGTAGTTGTTTTGGCCTATGCACTGCCTAGGCCTGTGAACCCTGATTTTATTGAAACTATCCAAACTTCTTTGGATCCTTCCTAAATCTTCCTAAATCAAATACATGATGTTCCTAGGAATTTGATTCACCTTCGTGTTTGGTTCAGATTTTCTTTTCCACTCTATGGGGTTTTTCTATTCCTAAGAAGACCAGTGATAGCCCTTCCCATAGCTGCCTAAAGTTTACATTTTTCAATGAACCCCTAAAATCACCTAAGGGGTTGATTTAAATTTCTTAAATCACCTAGGGGAATGAATTAACACCAATTGGGAGGTTATTGGATTGACTGAGTAGACGCGAGGTGCCTCAGAATGATAAAACATGAAAAACATTATACAGGGGTATCATTGTTATGCTTTTAAATTGTCAATTTTCCTGTTGCACATTTACATGACAACAATTGGCTCTAGCAAAGACATGACATGAAGAATCTAGAATCTCAACCTTAGAAAATATGATCCATTGAACAATTCCTTATACATTAGGCCCTGCGGATTCGTTTACAATTTACAAGAGAGAAAGATAACGAAGAAGGAAACACACATGCTGAAAAAATAACATACAAAACAAAACAAGAAGGGAAACACAAATGACAGAAAGGGAAACACACCTAACAACCACCTATGTTACAAGGTGGGGAACAACCCACTTTCACTGATGATATAATTTTAGGTATTTCCCACTATGAGAAAATTCCAACGACGTTTCATCCATATATGAGAGTGGAAAAAAAATTTCACTGCAAGCTTCACGAACCTAGAAAGGGTCGAGCCATAATGAATCAAATTTTCCATGCCTGCCTTTTAGTTCCCTTCTTTTGTCCCATCGTAGGAAAATGTCTCCAACTTTGAATTCTCTTGATTTGGCCTTCTTGTTGAAGATATTCTTCACTTTCAATTGGTGTTCTTTGATACGGTTCACCACTCAGAGTCTATTTTCTTCTAGCTTCTCAAGAAAGAGGATCCTATTGTCAATAGAATCCTTGTACTATTTGTCTTCTTTTGCTTGGAGCAACTTGAGAGCTGAAATCTCAACCGTGATAGGAATTTATTCTTCAACTCCATACAATAGTTGGAATGGTGACATACCTATTTCCTTCTTGGGAGTGATCATGTCCTCCCATAATGCATCATACAAATTTTTGTGCCAATTCCTTTGGTTTTCATCCACAAGCTTGTGGACAATGGTCATGATGTTCTTGCTACTTGATTTGGCTTGTCCATTTCCTTCTTGATAGTAGTCTGATGAATGAGACAAGGAGATTACATAACCATAGCAAAACTCATTCAACTCCCTCGAAGATAAATATGTAGCATTTTCCGCTATAATATTTTGTGGCACTCCGAAACGTACTATGATATTCTCCTTGATGAAGTTGTATACCATTTCAGTGTTGGCTTGCTTGATCAAGATGGCCTCCACCCACTTTGTGAAATAATTTTTCGCTATGAGCACATAAGTATGCCCCATGCTTAAGTGAGGATTCAGAACACCGATGAAATCTATCCCCCACTGCTGAAATGGTTCTTCAATAAAAACTTTCCTGAGAGGTAGTCTTCCAAGTTGTGTTCTCACAACAAATTGTTGACACGCTTCACATTTAGAAACCCAATCTTGAGTGTCTACAAAGAGGTTAGGCCAATAATACCTTCCTTATAGGATCTTGTGTGTAGTGACCATCACTAAGAAATGTCCACCACATGCTTGGTCATGGTATGCTTTAAGAAATATTTTTTATTGCTCTCTATCTACACATTTCAGGAAACATGCATCAAGGCCTCTCTTGTAAAGTGCATGGTTCTAGATTACAAACTTTGTTGCCTTCAACTTGAGTTTTCTCCTTTGTTCATAATCAAGATGAGAAGGGAATTATTCATAAGTTAGGTAATATGCAATATCAACATACCACTCATCAGTATTAGTTATCTTAGAGAACAAGTAGATTTACACAGCAAAATAATAAAATATTCTCTATATATTTCACACAATACAATAGCCTAATATATAGGCTGGAGTTTCCCTAGAATATAGGAAACTAACTCAACTACAAAATCTCAACAAAGCCTAATTATGTGGGGTGAGAATAACTCACGTAACCCACACATAACAATAAATATAATAATATATTGTTGAAACAATATATTATAACATCTCTAACAATAATCTCTCAACAATAATAATTACACACGTAATTATTATTCACACACATAAATATGTGAAGCACTATAATATTGCTAACATTCCCCCCCTTAGTGCGAACATGGGGAAAACCTGCCTTTGTACTTGCACCTGCTCATGATCTGGTGATTTTCACAGGATGATCACAAACCTCATGGATGGTTTTGCAAACGGTTGACCACAAACCGAGAATGGTGGTTTTGCAATTGGTTTACCACAAACCACAAAGTGATGGTTTTGCAAATGGATTACCAACAACCAAGAATGGTGGTTTTGCTATTGGTTTACCACAAACCACAAATGAAGGTTTTCAAGTGGTTTACCTACAACCACATCATGATATGCCAAGTACTATTCTCAGCCCTCATCACATCTCACTGTAGGGAATAACATAGGAAATTTTACTGAAATCTGTTGCTCATACATACATAGAAAAAACTGACATACTGTAAATGGAACATTGGAATGATGTTGCCCCCCTCAATGTGAAATTTCCACTTATTGAAAACAAGATCACTGCAAATTGAAGAAAACACACAACTGAAAACAAATGCCACCAAATCATCTGTGCGGCCCCGTCATTGGCGACTGACGAGAGGTCACTGAATGACCTCCAACCTCCGTTTGCCTCCATCCTCCGGTTTCATGCTCAGAACAAGAAGTCTTCAGAGCCACTGTCTTCATTTACTTGTTCTTCCTCATTCTCTGATCTTTGTTTAGTAATAAAGTTGGCCTCAATTCCTTTGAGTTTTCCACTAAGTATATCTTGAGCTCAAGCTCTACAAAATGAAGTTATATGCCCCTTTTTCTTATAGTAGAAACATTCTCGGAGGATAGAAGGTCGTACTATTGTGCATGAATCTCCAATGGGCACCAGAAATAACTTATGTGGCAATTTTAGATCATAGCTTGGGTGATAACTATGAGATCCGTGAATGCATCTACGAGTTGCGAGAAAGAAGGAATATAAACTATGGTAATGTGTAGCTAGCTTGGAAATGTGTGTTCTATATTTAAAATCATACCTTTGATGAGTAGACCAAGTCAAATGTATGTTTATCCAATCCCCAAAATCAGAAAAATAAAATGCAGACCAATCAATGACTATAGCTCCGAGATGGAAATCCGATGCCACAATAAACATGGTTGAGGATTCGATGACGTGGCAGAAAAGAATTCCAAATTGCATGAACCTCTGTATCCACTGTCACACCTTTTTATTACAATGGATAGCATTAAAAATTATTTTTATCGATGTTGACTGTGTACAAACCATGTGGAGATAATTCCAATTTGAATGTCAAGTGGATCAATGCCGTGTTCAATATAAGATCTAATCACTGGGATCCAATGTGAACAACTGAACCAAAACAACACTGTGATCTACTAAATCAACGAGACAACGTGGAGATGGAATTTCCTGGAGGTTTTGATGCAAATCAATCCCAATTCATATTTTCCTAATCATCCAAAAGCAAATAGAACCAATTCTCCAATGTAAATGCAGCTATGGGGAATTTCGTGCAAATTGTGAATGCCAGTTAAAGATTTCCCATATCAGATGTCTCACGGCTGCCAAAAGTGTAGCAGTACTCGAACCAAAGGCCAAAACAATGAAGCTAGCTGATTTTAAGAATTTTAATACTAAAAACTCTAATAATGTTGAGCTAGATGGATATTTGCGCATGCATGGCTCACCAAACTGCACTTTATGCTTCCATGCAACTAGACAACAAGGATCAGACGTATGTGAAGGCTGAAAAAATGCACAGATCACATGTTACAGATACTTACTTTCCTTTGTTTGCATATTTAATTGAATTTCCTTGCTCCTCGTGTTCTAAATTTTTGAAGCTAGAAATCACAAAAAGAATAAATAATAAAAGAACACCAATACTAAAATAGAGTGGCTCTTATCACACGGGACAACATAAAGAGGAGTTGCCCCTTGAAAACTTTCATAGAACCATAAATCAAAGCTACCTGCTCTGATACCAAATCTTAGAGAACAAGCAAATTTACACAACAAAATAATAAAATATTCTCTATATATTTCACACAATACAATAGCCTAATATATAGGCTGGAGTTTCCCTAGAATATAGGAAACTAACTCAACTACAAAATCTCAACAAAGCCTAATTATGTGGGGTGAGAATAACTCACTTAACCCACACATAACAATAAATATAATAATATATTGTTGAAACAATATATTATAACATCTCTAACAAAAATCTCTCAACAATAATAATTACACACGTAATTATTATTCACACACATAAATATGTGAAGCATTATAATATTCCTAACAGGTTACAAAGATAACCTATGGATTATTTTCAAAACAAGTTAGGGAAACACAATTTTCTTCACCGCGTTGAGCCTTGAGTGCTTCATCTTTAGCGATCAGCCTACACAAGCCATTTCCTCATACCAAATTAGAGGGCCAGATCTCCGAATCACAATCTTGAATTTTTGCAACCCAGTTTACTCTTTTAGCTCCACAATCTTGTTGTGTCAAGATGGACTTGATTGTAATGTTGGGGACCATTATCACCGTATGAGATTTGAGTATGTAGAATATGAAAGTTTTTATAGCTTTGACCACTCCATAGGCATGTTTCTCCAATTAATTGTAGTTTATCTCATGCTTTTTTGAAGGATAACTCATGAAAGAAATAGGCACCTCCACACCTTCATCACTCTTTTGGACTATAATGGAAGAGAGCGTGTGTTACGATGCATAACAATACATGATGAATTATTTCTTGAAATTCAGAGACATGAGAGTTGGTGCTTTGGTAATGGATTTCTTGATTTCTTTAAAAGCTTATTTTCCTTCATTATTTTATTTGAAGTTTAATTGAGGTTTCATCATGGTAGTGATGTGCTTTTTCAATTTTGTAAACTTTAAAATGAAGTGACGAAGGAATTTTACCTTGCCAAAGAAAGAGTGGACTCCTTTCTTGCTTGTGGGTAGAGATAGTGCATGAATGGATCGTACTCTCCCCAAATCAATGTGCACTCCATGTTTGTTCACAATGTGCCCTAGTAACTTTCCTTCCATGACTCCAAAAATGTACTTTTTCAAGTTTAACGATATGCCATGTTTTCTACACCTTGCAAGTACCTATTCCAAGTGATGGATATGGTCTTCCCTCTTTTTTTTAAATATCGTGAGATCAACAAGATATATGACAATGCAATGTTTTAAATATTTGAATGCCAAATCCATCACCCTTTGAAATGTAGCTCATGTATTGAATAGGCCGAAAGGAATTCTATTGTATGCAAAAGTGCCGCAAGGTATTATGAAGGTTGTCTTGGTGCAATCCTCTACCACTTTGATATGATTATACCCCAAGAATCCATTAAACAATGAAATCATTTCAAATCTGGTGAATTCCTACAAAATATGGTCCATGATAGGGAGAGGATAATTGTCTTTCAGTGATGTCTGGTTCAAGTTGTGGAAATCTACACATTCTTATTTTACCATTCTTCTTGCGCACCGGCAAAATGTTGGCCACCCATGTTGAATGATGGATGGGAAATATAATCCTTGAATTAAGCATCTTCATTACCTCATGTTTGATGGTATCATCAATATTTGGGTTATATGGCCTTTGTTTTTTCCTGAATGGCTTGGAATCTTGCTTCAAGGGAACCAAGTGATGTATTTTCTTTAGTTAGAAGGAATTGAGTTCATCATAAGAGTAGGCCAAAACATTTGAATATTTCTTGAAAATTGCAAAAAACCTACTCTTCTCCTTTGGCGAACAACACTTTCCAATATTGGCCATCCTTAGCTTCCTCTAGGTGTCAATGTTTTCCTTCGCAAAATCAGTTGGGCACGAGAAGACTATTTTTCTTTCTCTTGAATGAATTTTCCATATTTTTCAAAGAGGTCCTCCAGAAAAACTAGGCCTTTGGGAATCTTGTTTTCTTTCAATTTGATCACTCCTTCTTCATCAATCCCTTTAATTCCTTCTTTATCTTCTTTGGCTACCACTTCTTGATGTGGATTCTCACTTCCTTCAAAGAAGAGATTATTGAAATTATCCCTTTGTTCCAAGAATACCAAGATCTTATTATCATCATTGAAGACCTACCAATGACTTACATTATCTGGTACTCTAGGCCTAAACACCATTTCAATGATTACTTTATCTTTGCCAAAATAAGGATGAGGTTTTACTAGGGAAGCTGACACTGCAAAGGAATCAGATTTTTCATTCTTCTCTCTCGGGATAGACTCAATAGAAAATGCATCAAAAGACTCAATGCAATCCCATAATCTATTTATATAATGATGGAGTCTTGGGTTTTTAACCTGGTATTGTTGTCCTACTTTTTTTACTATCACCTCCGCATCACCTTGGAATTTCAAATTCTTGATTCCTATATCTTCTGCTACACTCATGCCCAAGAGGAGAGCTTCATACTCTACAGTATTATTTGTATTATCAAATTACATCTTGTAGGAAAATGGGTAAGCTTCGCTGGAAGGAGAGTACAACACCACTCCCACTCCTGAACATGTACTAGAGTGACTGCCATCAAATTCCATTTTCCAAACTTGGTCTTCTTCCTCCTCCATAAGAAGTGGTAAGTTCTCATCTTTTTCAGATGTGAGGAAGTAATTGCCTAGCCCATTGTCTTGAAATAGAATGTTTTCCTATGGATCATTATATTTTCGTACTGTGTACTTCATCTTCCTCATTGGAAACAATTTCTTCATCTCACCCTTCACTAGGATAGTTGCAAATGATCAATCCATTTTTATTTCTCCACCCAAATCTCTACAAAATCTACATCTTATTAGAATCCCAAAGGATGTTGGAATGTCTTCCACTAGGATGGTGAGGAGCACCTTCTTATATGGAAAAACCGCTAGTGCTACTGTTGAAGCTTTGATTCTTCCTACCAACGGAACTTATTTGAATTCCATTAAATAGCAGGTGTCATTTTCCTGGGTCAAGGTGAGGCCTTGGGCATTCAAAAATTTTACGGGCATCACATTAACTGAGGCTCTAGAACCTATGATGTAATTATTTAGTTGGAAGCCTTTAATGAGGAGTGACAGTTACATTAGGCCTACAGTCCTCACAATCACGATCCTCGATTCTGTTTTAGATTGTAGCTTCCAACCTTTCTAAGGTTGTGGCTTCTGTTACTGCTCTTGCGTCTACTTCGGCTAGAGATCTTTCAAATTCTTCAATTTGAGCTCTTATTTCGGCTTCATATCTTACTTCTCTTTCTATATCTTATTTTTTGGTCTCTACATTAGTGAAATCTTCAAGATTCTCTTTGATGTATGGGAACTCAATGTCTAATGTGACTAGCTGATTGACGAAAAGGAGACCTCTGAATTTAGAGCAGATCTTGTCTTCTTTGAAGCTCTTCAAAAGTAGGATCAGTTTTTCCTCCTTGTCTTTGTTTCTAGGTGTATCTTCTATCCTCCAGCTTGGAGATTTATGTTCTTCTTTGTGGTGCTTGAATTTTTCTTTTTCTTTCAATTTCAGCATTGTGTTCTTCTTCAAGGTGGAGTATTCTCGTAGCAATGAAGTAATGGTTGACACTTTGCTTGTTATGTCAGATAGCCTCTTGCAAATCTAAAGAAATATCCTCTTGAATATGGAAGAGTATCTTAGGTATTTCAATAGGAGGATTTCCTATAATAGCCATGGTTTGCAGACATGAGGCTCAGATAGCTATTCAAATTCTAGAAATTTTCTTTTTTTTTTAATTTTCTAATTTTCTAAAAAAAAAAATGTATATTTCTGACCTTTTGGTCATATTCAGGTGCAAATGCTACTAAATTTTCCCCACAGTGGGTGCCAAAAAATATTGGCGAGAACATTTTTCAGGGACAAATTGATGGACTTCTTGCCAACACTCTTGGATTCTAAGTCCCTCTACTTAACCAATGTAGTTTTCATATGTACATGCATGATGTAAAAAGTGATTTTTATCCTCATGGCATTTTGGATGGGGATCCAACAGGGACACTCCACTGACCTTCCAGAATTTTTTTGCAAATATCTGTAAGAGAGGAATTTTCTAGGAAAGCGAGAAAGGGCGTGAGAAAGTTAGAAAAGAGAAACTAATGCCACAAGTAGAAAATCAGAGACTTGCATACACCAACCATAAATTCCATTACATACAATTGAATTTAGAAGAAAAAAATATGCATAACAGCAACAAGACCAAATATCATTTAATGAGCACAAAGTACCACTAAACTCCTTAGTCAATAAAGGCTAAAATTTATTCTTCCATTATTGAAGCTCAAGCAAAAATTATACATAGCATAGAAGTAGAAGATATTTTAGAGTAGGGAAAATAGAAGAACTTTTCTATCTCTTTACTCTCTTCATAAGGATATCTCTCTCATGAATTCACAAAAATCAGCTCCAAAATCTAATAATTCTAAGAAGTCATCTAAGAAGAATTTCAAATGAGGAGCTTGCTACAGTTTATAGAAGAGAAGGAAATTGTTCATCTTCCTAGTGAATTTTCGAATACTTTAATATGAATTTAGATTTTTCATATTCCACTTAAATATTTAAGTCCCTTTTCTTAAAACAAGGTGACTTAAAGTTCACATTATGTTTATAAACTCACTTAAAGTTATATTAAAAAGTGCAAACCTCAACACCAAAATATAGCATTGAAGAGGGAGAGATCATTGGGTGAGGAGAGAAGAGAAAAGAGAGAAAGAAGAGGAAGAAGAAGAAGAAGAAGAGAGAAGGAGGGGGAATTATGTAGAAGAATGAGCTGCTGCAATGGATATTATCTTGCTCCCTA
Organism: Taxus chinensis; assembly: GCA_019776745.2. NCBI lineage: Eukaryota > Viridiplantae > Streptophyta > Pinopsida > Cupressales > Taxaceae > Taxus > Taxus chinensis. The sequence goes on along the minus strand of CM034155.1, from coordinate 325,533,011 downwards.
AATGGTTTCCACCTTGTGCTCCTAAGAAGGCCTACATCTCTCCAAGCTCCTTGCTAAAACGAGTTTCTGTAGGTTCCAATTTTTTAGCATGAGGAATACGAATGCAACTCAAGGTATATGTCCATCCATCAGCCACATTGTTGATATCTTTGCACTTCCCAAATCATGATGAAATTTTTCTCTGCGATAAGTGTAATAGAGGCCCAAATCTATGAGAGGAATTCAAGGGTACCCTTAGTGAAGGAAAATGGATTGCCTATCTCTTTCTTGAAATATTCTTCAAATAGACCAATCAACTCATCAGTAATTGTATCCTCACCCATTGCAGGTACTCCAAGTTTATGATTTTTCCAATTTATACTATCCTACAACTTGTATACATGTTCCTCTTTTTCCTCCAACTCTGTGATGGCTCAATTGATTTCCTCAAACCTTATTGCTAAGGCCCTCGCCCATACACATGACAAGTCTTCTAAAGGAGTTTCAAAAATCTTCTTTTCAATCAATTCCTGGTAGTAAGTGTTGCTCATTTCATCTACACTAGACCCAAAGGTTCCCAATAGTCCCTTTCTTTCTCCAAGTCTTCCTTATTGCCAAGGACCTCACCCATACACATCATAAGTCTTCTGAAAGAGTTTCAAAAATATTCTTTTCAATCAAATCCTAGCGGTAAGTGTTGCTCATTTCATCTACTACTGGACCCAATGGTTTCCAATAGTCCCTTTCTTTCTCCAAGTTCCTCCTTGAGTACCCGAGCCCTATTTTCTATCGCACAAATGTAAGCAAAGAGTTTGACCAGTTCTTGGAGCACTGACTTTTCTTTTTCAGAAATTAAGTCGATCCATTCATTATTCGCTCACCCTTGCATTGTGAACTTGTGTGTCTTCCTAATGGATTCTGGATTGAAGCTATTGTTGGGTGCAACTTCTTCAATGGGGATTGTTGTGGCATTGGGATCAATTAGATGTTGTACATAGAATGACATAGTTTTTACATGTTCTTTTAGTTCATCAATCTTCTTCTTATACTCCTTATTCCTTGCCAACATGCGAGTGGAAGATTTTTGATACATGTGCAAATCCCATTCATGAGTTCCTGGTTCTAGTTGGATCATTCTCATATCAAATTTAGTTAGTGTCATATCATCCACTGGCTTGATTACCTTCATCCAAGATACTTCAATGTATTGATTACCCATTTCCCCCTATAGAACCATGAGGCCGTATGTGTGAGCTTTCTTGATCTTTTTTCTTTAACCAAAGAGAAAATCATTGATAGGTTAGGGGATGTCACTTGTTGCACATTTCGGGCATCAGGGGAAATCATTTCTTACATCCAAGGGAACATCTCATCAGATTCAAGCTCAATAATAGGGGCACCAACCACTCCCTACTCTGAAGGAGGAGAAAAATCTTGGATGAGGGAGGTGTGAATGTCAAAAAAAGGTGAGAGCCCTTGTGGTGGTTTGAAGGCTGGGTCTTGAACCATATATTCTTCATCCATTTTTGCTTTCTCTATTGGATTTCCTTCCTACATTTCTGTGATCAAGTATTCCTCTTGTAGTGATGAAAACGATTCTTCTTCTACCATGGCCTTCTTTGGTGACTTTTTATGAGGGGAGGTTTCCATTTCTTTGGCCTTTCTTTTCAAACTTGCTCCAAAGTTTCTAGAATTGTAAGTCACCTATACTACTTTTGAAGATGGCTGATGAGAAGCTTACTTCTGACCTGGAGGAATTCTTCATTACTGGATGATCATGGTTCTCTTCTCCTTAAACCAATTTCTCATTCTCTTCACTACATTCTCAGTCAATTCCTTTATATCCCCTGATTCATGAACATACCGGTTGACTAGAGGAAAAGGGGACATCTTAACTACCACATACTAAGGATCCTACATATCTGTCCCATCATCATGTAAAATATAGTCATACCATGAAAACTTGAATTTCTTCATTTCATCGACTGTCATCCTCATATGGTATTTTTCCCATACTTCAAATTCATCAGCACAACTTGCCTAGTAGTCCTCAACTTATGGCTCATGTTGCAATTATGGGATGTAGAAAGGGTCAATATCTTCTCAGATGTTGAAATTAGGCCTGGAAATGTAGGAATGCAAAGTCAAATGAGCAAAAGTGGCCTCCAGATGACATGTGTCATTTGAGCTCTTGCACGTGGATACCCCAAGAGACATATGAAATGAAATCATCTTCTTCTTCTTACTCTGAAGCTTGTTTTTCACTTGAATGATCTACCTATAGAGATTAAATAGTACAATTTGATCGCTAAGTTACTTGGGCAACCTTAGTGGAGCCTTGTCAAAGCTAAAAACTCGCAGATAGGAGAAGGTTGAGAATTGAATGAAATAAGAGCCATACTTATTGATCAGAGACATCGCTTGTGGCAACATCCTAGCCTCCAAATCACCTTCCAAGATTTGAACCACATACATTATGAATGCATCATTCACATGAGCTAAATGCATATGGATTTCCTTAATTACCAATTGTTGAAGCTTCTTAAACATAGGTACCTTAGCAGCAATGTTATGCGTGAGGGACATTCCTTTGAAAGATCTTTAGCTAGCGAGGAGATAGACCAAGTAAGAATTCATGTGAAACTTCTTCATCATGGGTACCTAAAGTAGTTGCAGATGGATATTGTCATTGACGATCTGCCCCCTGTCAATTCTCTACTTTCCTTTTTTCACCATCAAGATGAAAAGGCCCATCCAATCTTGAAATTATCTTGTGCTCTCTTCGTCCATAACTCTACAAAGGAGAGTGATGGTATCTAAATATCCTTCTCAAAACTCACACTTTTGAAGGTTCTTGGGCATCCTTTAGGGATTTCTTCCTGTCTTGAACCACGAACCAAGTGATACCCCTTATACATATGCACCCATCATCTCCCAATCATGTAAGGCCATGTCCTTTGAGATAACGACCATACTAGGTGATGTATGGACTTATAGAAAGAGTGAGATGGTTCTAGGACTACTAATCGTCATCGTTGTACCATTTTCAGCTCATATGAGCCCGTGTGTCCCGCAGCTGCAAACAATCTGCTCTTGAATACTTGATCCTGGATTTTTCCTCACTCCCTTGTTGTCATATGAGATCTTAGGTCATTCAAGTCCATGTATGAGACATCATTATCTTCTATCTCATACTCGCACATGAAGGGTTATGCCATATTCTACCTTGTCCACTTATGCTTCATTATTTCCTTAGAAAAAACAACTTACTATTTTTAATAAGTATGAAAAATAAACTCCCTTGAACCTCAACTAAATTTTGTGACTCTAATTTCCTCTTCTCTGTGTCCCTCTCACCTTCAGGATCAAATTTCTATTTTTTGCAGGTGCTCGTGGGACCACTTACTATTTTTAGTAAGTGTCAAAATTGGACCAAAAATCTTGTTCTGATGAATTTTCAACTGTAGTGTGTCTCCTATGTTCAATGTCTCCCTCACAGGTTCTTCTTTTGACAAATTTCCCAAAATAGTAGTCCCCTATGTAGAAGACTTGTTATTTTTAGAAAGTGGGCTTCTGGAGGTCAGATTGATATGGAACGAAGTTTTTTGATATGGGTTTTTTTCCCAATATCGCCCCTCTGAAATCTTGGACCTACCTGCTCAATAGTTTGGGAGATTTTAAACTTTTAAATTTATGACCTAGCGACACTTATGGACATGAAAACCATTAATGGACCTTGAAAATTATAGGTCTATTTTTTTTCCTCCATTCATGATGGAAATCAAATTTTTTATATGCGTTTTCACTTCTTGTGCTTCTGGTGAAATCTTGTTTTGATTTGAATGCCAGTTTGATGAGAAATCAAGCTTTTTTCTCCGTTGGGCCAGAAAGAGGATTTATTTGCTGTGAATATTTTATGTTATAGGAGAAGGGTATGAAGGTTTTTTTTTTATGTTTTTTAATAGAGGAATGAAAAAAAATGGTTCGTCAATCCGTGCATCTGTTTGCAATATTTCTTCAAAATTTGATTTTGCGGCAATGGGGATTTTCACTGTTCTTTGTTCTTTGTTTCTTCTCCTTAGTTTGATGAAATATTATACTGAGACCTATGTATCACCATGGGAAAGAGGATTTTATTTCTTTTGTTTATTTGGTTTTAGCTTTGGAAATGGTGGAGTTGTGGTTGGAAGTTGCAGTGGAATATGCAGAGCAAGCTGTGCACAGGAATGTTAGATGTTAGAAGTTAGAAGCGGGAGGAATATTTAAAAATTTGAAAAAATCACAGCAAGGAGAGAGGAACATTTTCATGTCCTTTTTTTCCCTCACCTCAAAAATATGTGAGGGACATCAATTTTCATAGCACGCCCTACTTTATACATGGCAGAGATCCAACTACAGGGGATTTAAGCAAATAATAGCTTTAAAGAACTAAGGGGCAGGAAGCTAGTCACATGAGGGACCTTGAGGCATCATGGAGGGGCTAGGCACATTTTTTCAACCTTTATGTCCCTCACCTCAAAGGTACTTGAGGGACATCATTTTTCATGGTGCGCCAAGTGATTACATATGCCATCGATCTGATGGTTGAGAATGAAGGCTTAGCAAACACCTGAGGGCTAGAAATTCTTTCTTTAAGAGGTCACATGGGTGACAAGGAGTATCCTTAGGGTCTGGGTGCATTTTCTCATGTCTGCTGTTGCTCACCTCAAAGGGACATGAGGTAAATCAGTTTTCACGGCATGCCAGGAGATGAAATGTGGCAACGATCTAACGGTGAAGGATTTGAGCTCCCGCAAACATCTGGGGGCTAAAATGGAAATCCTAAAGGTTGTATGAGGGTCCAGAGGGCTTATGGGGGCTAGGATCATTTTATTCACCTTTATTTCCATGACCTTGAGGGACTTGAGGGACACAAAATTGTGCCAGGCTCCTGGAGCTGACACGTGTCCTTCTAAAATTTGACCAACTCCCGAACTCGCTTCAAGAGGGAAACTTTAAACGCCAATAACTTGAGCTCCCGATAGACATTTTTGATGAAAATTTATATGATCATGACTAGAAATGGAATTATGAATCCAATTGATGGGTCATTAGGCATTTATTACTCCATTTGATCCCTGAAAATATTAATGTTTTGATCTGGTACTCCACCTGTGCATGAGAAACAATTCTTGCAGACCCATTTTGATAAAACGTTCTGAAAAAACTAATTTCACCATATTTTAGGGCTTGTAAATTCCTTTCTAATGATGTTTTTTGTTCTCCTAAATCCATTTGAATCTCCCAGAATCATCTTCGGAAGCTCAGCAATTGTTTTGGCCTGTGCACTGCCTAGGCCTATGAACCCTGATTTTAGTGAAACTGTCCTTACTTCTCTAGATTCTTCCTGAATCTTCCTAAATCAAATCCATGATGTTCCAAGGAATTTGATTCACCTCCATGTCTAGTTCTTCTTTTTTGTTCCACTCCATGGGGTCGCTCCAGCCCTAGGAAGGCCAGTGATAGCCCTAAATCACCTAGGGGGTTGATTTGAATTTCCTAAATCACTGGCCTTCCTAAATCACCCATGGGGGTTGATTTGAATTTCCTAAATCACCTAAGGGAATTAATTAACACCAATTGGGAGGTTACTAGACTGAATTGGTAGGCCCAGGGTGCCTCGAAATGATAAAATGTGAAAAAATGGTACAAGGGTATTGTTGTCATGTTTAGAAATTGTCAATTTCCATGTTGCACATTTGCACAACAACAAGGTTATACCACTGCAAATGACAATATGAGCCCCTTTTTTAACTTGCTTACTAGATCTCAAAACCCCCTGTAAAGTGGTATAGGAAAGGTAATGACATCTCATTTTCCCCACTTTATGATATAAAGGTGAAACTTCTTGCTAATTTGAAATAATGTTGTATGATATATTAGAATTGGTTCCCAAGTTAGGTCGTCTGGGAGGAAAATTTGGTATTTGGAATAGAATTTGAAACTCCTAGTATTTATTTAGAAAATAGTACTTTATTGAACTTTATTGTATTTGAAATTGATATCAATGATTGAATTTCCACCATATTAGGTCATTTGGGGGAAAAGGTGTGAGAATCTGTGAAAATGTGGATTCATTTATACTTGGAATAGAATTTGAGATTTACATTTTGAAAAATAAATTTCACATGATTTGAATATTTTCTTTGACTTGTTTTGGAATAAAGTATCATTGCCTATCATATTTGGAGAAAAAAAATTGGATTGTCGAAGGGGTAATAGGATACCCCGAATATTATTCCCCCCTTTTGGTGAAGAGGGGAGAGGCCAATCGTCAATCCATGAGCTGAAAGAAATGAGATCAAATGCCTTGGAGATGAATTCAAATTCAATATAGGAATAAAATAGTAAGGATTGTAGTATGATAACATTACATAACCAATCCTAAGAAGGAATTCCAAGGAACATTGGTATAAAATATATTTAAAATATAGGTCTAATGTCACTGATAGTGCTCCAAATGGATAAACGATGCTGAAGATAGGGAAGAAACAAGAATGAAAATTAGTTTCTCATAGAGGATAGTATATGAACTATAGTAACTGTGGGTAAGGATCTAGTAGTATAAATAGTAAGGTTAAAAATTCAAAAGGAACTGTTATCCCAATTCACCCCCCAGAAAATTTAGTCAAGACAACTCCTACACATAAGGAAATTACGAAGGAAACGAATCAGACCCATGAGCTCACATTCTAGGATGACAAATAGGTTACAGGTGGGCTAAGAAATGAAGGAATAGCGTCACAGAGAAGCCAGGAGCAAGAAGGAAAAGAATCAATGAAGTTTCAAGGTCTTCAGGCTCAAAACCATTCAGGAAAGAATCCTGAATCGATTAAGTATGGAAGATCCAACAGAGAGAGCCATGTGTCCTAGCGGCGCTTCTCTAAAATGAATCCATAAAGGAAGGCTCAAACAAGCCCCACATCTCCACGTGTCCTAGGTCAAAGTGGGTTGTTGGGGGTTTTCTTACCTTTGTGTTTCACGAAAAGGGAGAAAAGGTAAATTACAGACCCGCAAGCCCAATTTTTGCTCTAATCTAGCTACCACATGTCCCATATAAAAAAGGAAAGCCCAAACGAGTGCCAGGCTACTGCGTGGCCCTGGTAGGTGAAAATGGAGAAAAGTATTCCATGCCATTAACACAAAATCCAATCTCTTCAACTACTAGATCTGAGTCGATTCAATCCGCTGGGGAACCAGAAGTGACCTATTGTGGGCAGATTTGTAGAAGTCATTGATATTCAGTGGTTGAACTTTCAAAGTGGTATTTGATGCATTTCTCATAGTGGTTGGAGCAGGATTTGACTTTTCCCTCTTCTCTCTCTTTTCTTTCTATATATACTATAACACTTCTTGTTTGAGAAGGAGAGACATTCTGCGCATAGAGAAACTCTGTCAAATTTGTTTCTCAATGCCATTTTTGAGCAGGGAACCTTCTCCCACGCCTAGCAAATGTATTTGTGCCTCTATTCCAGAAATGTAATGGTATGTGCACCTTCTAGAGCAATATAAAAATGTGCTTTTGTGGTGTTCTTCAATCCTTTGCATCATTTTGTTGTTTCTCCATGCCTCTCCCTTTCAGTCTTGGTTTTTTGTGCATGTATTTCACATTTGCAGGTGCAGGATGTTGTGTTTCATGGAGTTTAATGGATGATTTGTAGATTTGGGGCATGTCACTTCTGTCTGACCTCCCTCATCTCTATTTTTTCTATTTCCTTTTCCCTCAACAGAATATCTTACTTACTTTGATGGTGTATCGCCGCTTTAGTGTAGGCTCTATTTTTTCCCTCTTTCTCTCTCCTTGGTTCCTTGGAATGGTTAGATTATGTTAGATTTAGTTTACCTGCACTTGAGTAGCTCATGGCAGGTAGTTTAGGAAAAGGAACCAGCCTTCTCTGGAGGATCATTCCCATTTGCAAGTCCCATAGCTCAGGGAATGATCCAATGTTATGCAAATCACACCAAATGACCCTGCCTTAGAAAAGAAAATCCGATGACTCATTTGGGGGTGTTGTGATTTCACACTAACAGGAACTTCGTTTGTAAATTTTAGAGTTGGGATTTGGAGCTCTAAGTGATAAAAATTCCACATGCATGAGAGGCCAACTTGATTAGGTTCAAGAGAGTGATAGAGGCCATTTCTACACGGACTACAGATCAGTTGGCAAGTGAGCTATTATGTATATCAAATTAGGCTAATTTAGGTTTTTTGGTGTCAATGTTTACATTTTTTAGATTTTTAGTGATCTGGTAATTTCTGTCCAAAACAGTCTCAAATGGGTTGGTTCTATTCTTTGGATAGAACCTGTCGTCACCAATCCAGCACTATGATAATTCTTTACTGGGAACTCCTCGTGCTATGATTATTTACTAATGCACAACTTTTAGTTTGGTGGATGGAATTTCGAAACAAAACAACAAACATAACACAAGAATACCATAGACTATGATAAGAAGGAATGATGATAAATCTGAAATATAAATACAAATTATAATATCAACATGAAATTATTACAATCTCACCCATGAGGTACTTCAAGTGTTACTGACTTCACTTGCCTTCCAATAATAACTATGGGAAAAACTTCAAAATTACACCTCTTAATGGCTTCTTTAACACACCTTCAAAATGATGGCTTCCTTTATACACTTACTCATACAATATTTCTCACTACTTCCTTCTATATGCTAAATGAGGGGGGTGGCCTCTTTATTTATAGGAATTCAGGCTTATCCACCCTATCTCTAAGATAGGATAGGAAATATCTTCCGGCCAATCATATTCCATGCCTAAACTCTTGCCTTTATATGTAGGCTTATCTTCTAAGATAAGATAAACCTTATCATCTCACATGGGTTCCACCTTTTTAGACTTTTCCACAAATAAAATATAAAAAATATTTATGACACCACTCTTTGTCCTTATTACAAATATAATATTTCTAATTCCTAATAATGTAGACCCTAATTCTCTACTTACCACAACTTTGACATTTTAACATTACCGAACCACTTACGACAAATATTTATTTTTTACCACAACACTCCTATTGTACTTTGACTGTTACCGTACTGTACTTATTGGCGGCACCATACTGATACAACCATTATCTTCTATCAGATGCCACTACTAATTATACTTAACAACATCTTATTCCTAATACATACATTAATAAAATAGAAATTACGGAGGAAAATTTTAATGTCGATATTTTCCCCCTTCCTAGCTTCTACTCCGTCCTCGGAGTAGACTCTTATTGACATTCTAAAGCTGGTGCCTGGAAAATATTTAACTTGTCTTGGTTGACCCATTTCGTAATGGGAGTACCATCCAATTCCTCCAGTCGATATGTACCATTTTCATGCACAGCTGCTATTTTGTAGGGCCCCATCCATTTGGAAAGAAATTTTCTTTGCTTTTTTTTTATATCTGGAATCATATACTAGAACCAAGTCATTCACATGAGCTAGATACCAACGGATCTTTTGATCAAAGTATTCCTTCTGCATCATTTTCTTCTTATAGCTTGTATCCTTCGCTATTTCCCTCATTTCCTCTAGCAAATGAAGATGCACCAACCTTTCTTTTACTGAATCACTTTCATCCATCCTTTCCTTTTTCATAACTCTCACAGTGGGAATATCAAACTCAATAGGAAGAACTGGATCAATGCCATAAGCCAATTGAAATGGGGAGTATCCTTTTGTTGACTTTGATGTTGCCCTATATGCCCACAATGTTGCATGAATCCTTTTATCCCACTTATGTACCTGCAAGGCTGCATCTTTTGCTAGAATTTGACACAACACAACATTTATTCTTTCCACCTGTCCATTTGTGCTTGGCTTGTATGTTGTTGACTTCCTGTGCTTAATAAAAAACTTGTTGACTAAGGCTTCTACCACCTAATTAATGAAGTGGCTTCCTTGATCTGTTACAATTTCTAATGGGCAACCAAATCTGGTGACAATGTGTTCATATATGAACCTTGCCACTTCATCCATGGAAGATGTTTTCAATGGCCTAGCTTTAACCCACTTGGTTAAATAATCTATGGAAACTACAATATACTTATTTTGGTGTGAGGTAGTTGGAAGTGAAGCTACAATGTCTATTCTCCACTTTTCAAAGGGACCAAGTGGAATAATAGGGCATAATGGAGCTGATGAAGTCTTACGGTTACCATGTGTTTGAAAAATACCACATGTCTTACAATAATTATAACAATCTCTAAAAAGAGCGGGCCAGTAATAACCTGCATCTAAGATCCTTCTTACTGTAAGTTGTCTAGAGAAGTGTCCTCCACATGTACCATTGTGGAATTCTTCTATCATCTCCTTCCCTTGATCACGATCAACTGCCCTCTTGTACTGTCCATCAGGTCCTATCTGAAATAATACTCCATGTAGAATAGAATATGGACGACTGGATTGAGTAATATTCCTCTTAGTCTTTGCATTGGAACCATCAAGAAACTTGAATTCATTCAGATAATTCCAAATATCTATGTATTCACTAGGGATTGTGTCAAGGGATAACAATACTACATTTGGGAAATCATCATCATCACAAGATGAACCTAAACCATCATAGGCTCGAGAGAGTGCATCTGTATTGACATGCTTCTTTCTTGGCCTATCTATAATAACAAATTCAAATTATTGTAGCAAAATTATCCATCTTACTATCCTCCCTAATGGGTTAGGCTTATTTACAATATATTTTAGAGCCTGATGATCTGTTACAACTATAAATTTTTGCCCTAACAAGTAATTTCTAAAATTATTTACAGCAAAAATGATAGCTAGAGCCTCTTTTTCTATTACAGTATAATTTACCTCAGCACTGCTCATTTGTCTACTCCCAAAGTAAACTGGATGATCATTCCCATTTTCATCATTTTGGCTCAGAGTACTTCCTAGTGCTGCATCGGAGGCATCAGTATACAAAATGAATGGCTTGCTCCAATCTGGATTCTTTAAAATAGGTGAAGACATCAAGGATTCCTTCAGTTGTTCAAAAGCTTCATGTGCCTTATTTCCTGGTTCATACGTAACATCCTTCTTCAAGAACTGGGTTAGTGGCTGTGTAATCTTTGAGAAATTCTCGATGAACCTTCTCTAGTAACCCACATGGCCTAAAAATTATCTCAACTTACTTCTACTATAGGAAATGGTAACTCTTTGATTTGTGAAACTTTATCAGGATCAGTACCAATACCATCTCTAAATACACCATGCCCTAACAAAACACCTTTAGAACATCCAAAGACACACTTTGTAGGGTTTATTGAGGCTTGTGCTTCATCTAACCTTTGAAATGTTGTCTCCATCTAGTGGAGGTGGTCCATCTTGCTCCCATAGATGTAAAAATCATCTAGAAATAGTCTGATGAAGTTCCCAATGTAGGGTTCAAACACCTTATTCATCAAACATTGGAACGTTTCCAGAGCATTACACAACCCAAAAGGCATAACTCTATAAGCAAACGTTCTCCAAGGAGTGGTGAACGTAGTCTTCAGCTGATCTTTCTCCATTATATGAACTTGGTTGTATTTTTTATATCCATCAGCAAAACTATAGCACTCCTAGCCAGCTACTTCATCCAAGATCTGATCTGAGAATGGAAGAGGGTAATGATCGTTCTTTGTTGCCTTGTTGAGCTTCCTATAATCAACACAAATGCATAGTTTCCCATTCTTTTTTATTGAGATCACAATGGGAGAAACCCATTCTGAATTCTCCACAGCAAATATGAAACTTGCATTAAGCAATTTATCTATTTCTTCTTTTATAGTCTTGGAAAAATTAGGATTCATTCTATATGGCATTTGCTTTATGGGCTTAACACCATCTACCAACTCAATAGAATTTTCTACCCAATTTACTTGACGGAGTTCCTTGTAATCAAAAGTGAATATGTGTATGTACCTTCGAAAGAGCTGGAGGTAGGATTCCTTCTCACTCTCCATCACATCATCACCAATATTTATTTGTTGGAGATGATCATTAATTTATTCTTTATATAATTTAATGGGTTCATGAGTCAGTGTGACTGGAAGGATATCCATGACTGAAACATCAACCTCACTTTCTTCATCTTCTGTGTCCACTTGACTTGTACTAGAGTAATCAGAGGATGTCCAATCATGTGTTTCATCACTTGAATCCACAGGTTCTACCTTATGGTGCCGAGGGATCACATTTATCTTCACCCTCTCTCTGCCATGTCCAAGTTTCATGAAGTCTTCATTCCAGTAGTTTCTTGCATGAACTCTCCTTAGCCGTGGTCTTCCCAACAACATTGGGTACGCAACAGTACCATTTTTCATCACCTGAAAGTCTACCACACATACAACACCCATAACAGATATTGCCAAATTTGAAACAACACCTTCTGGTTTAGTTTTTCCCTTATTTAATGACCTTAATATAAGTGTTGAGGGGCGATCAATTTTTAAACCCAACATATTCATTACAGACTCGGTCATTACATTAACTGCAACACCTCCATTAACTAAGACATCATGAATTGAAATACCATTACATAATACCTCAGCTTGTGGATTGTAGGGATCCGCCTCTCCCTCCAAAATAGGTACCTCAACCTCCTTACTTCATTGAGCATTGAGTCCACTTCGTAGCTCCCGCCTCTTCTTAGAATACATAGCCAAGAGTTGACCATATATAATATTTGCAGGTCTTTTGGACAAATCTTCGAAGATGGAGTATGGTCCTTGTCCCTGTTAAATCAAAAAATTCTGCACACCCAACTTTCTTCTCCTATGTTTCTTACTAGTTTCTCCTTTCATCTTCTTAGGATCATTTCCATCTTGGTTATCTTTTTATTTCTTTCTTTTTGTTACAAACACATCTACTTCATTATTTATGCTCTTATCTACTACATCAAAAGAATTCATGGGTGCTTTTCCTTTATCATTATCTCTTGTACCAGATGTAGAAGCTCTATCTAGAAAATTATACTTATAATGACCCTTTTTATAACAACCATAACATACAACTTCAGAAATATTTCTTTTTAGACCTCTATCTCCTCCCTGAGAACTAAATTATTTTCCTTCAAGAAGATTAATAGTTAACTGGCCCATCTTCCTGAGCAGATCTTCATACTCAGTAGATGTACTAGGAGAAAGATTTGTGCTCATCGAGAGTGGTTGTGGATTCTAGACCAAAGGTGTTGGTGTAGGCTCTACCTTAGCAGCAATTTCTTTGGGATCCTCTTCCATGCTTTCCTCTTTCCTTCTTGTAATCTCCTTTGCTTGTTCAATGGTAGTTGGGCGGTCATACCTCACTCGTTGTCTGATCTCTGGCTTTATCCCAAGAATGAAGTGCTTATAGAAAAGATTATCCACAGCATTTATCAACCCATCAGCTAATCCTTCCTTCCAGATCTGGGCATCGAGCTTCCTCCTTAGCTCTAGAATATGAGCATGATAATCCTTTATCTTCTCCTTCTCTCCTTGGGATACTTTGTGATATCGATCATGAGATCTACATATTTCTGTTCTTCACGAAATTCTTCAAGAAAATTTTCAGTTAATAAATCCCATGAGTTTTTCACATTATCACCTAGTGTTTCAAACCACCTAAGGGCTGAACCATCCAAAAAGGTAGGAAAAAAATTTAGTCCATTGTTCCCTTCTTATGAGGCCATTACAAATGCAAGATCGTTTAAACTCTTGAATGAAAGAGGAAGCATCTTCATTAGATTGGGCTGAAAAAACAAGAATCTTCCCCATTTTCAAAAGTAACTACAGTGAAATACCAACCCACAAGTACAATCAACAAGACTTATGTGCACAAATAATTAGAATAACTATAATAGAAAATATAAATGACCATGGTAGCTATGGTAAAACTTGACTAACTGCGGTAAAAACTGACTTTACTATGGTAAACACTATTCATAGTAAAAAGTGAAGTTGTGGTAAATACTATTCACGGTAAAAAGTGACTTTACTGCGGTAAATACTATTCACGGTAAAAAGTGACTTTACCATGGTAACTACTATGCACAGTAAAAACAAGGTTATCCTCCAAATGTTTTCTGACTAAATGGGAATATCTCTCCAGAAAATCCACCAACGAGGAATGGTCCTGGCAACAGAACCAAAATGTCATCACCAATCCGACACTATGATAATTCTTTACCAGTAATTCCTTGTGCTATGATTATTTACTAATACACAACTTTTAGTTTGGTGGATGGAATCTGGAATCACAACAACAAACATAACACAAGAATACCATAGACTATGATAAGAAGGAATGATGATAAATCTAAAATATAAGTGTAAATTATAATATCAACATGAAATTGTTACAATCTCACCCATGAGGTACTTCAAGTATTATTGACTTCAATTGCCTTCCAACAATAACTATGGGAGAAACTTCACAATTACACCTCTTAATGGCTTCTTTAACACACCTTCAAAATGATGGCTTCCTATACACACTTAATCATACAATATTTCTCACTACTTCCTTCTATATGATAAATGAGGGGGGTGGCCTCTTTATTTAGAGGAATTCAAGCTTATTCACCCTATCTCTAAGATAGGATAGGAAATATATTCTGGCCAATCATATTCCATGCCTAAACTCTTGCCTTTACATTTAGGCTTATCTTCTAAGATAAGATAAACCTTATCATCTTACATGGGTTCCACCTTTTTAGAATTTTCCACAAATAAAATACACAAAATATTTATGACATCACTCTTTGTCTTTATGAAAAATATAATATTTCTAATTCTTAATCATGTAGACCCTACTTATCTTCTTACCTTAACTTTGACATTTGAAAATTACCGAACCACTTACGACAAATATTTACTTTTTACCACAACATTCCTATTGTACTTTGATTGTTACCATACTCTACTTATTGGTGGCACCATACTGACGGCGCCGTTATCTTCTATCATACGCCACTACTAATTATACTTAACAATATCTTATTCCTAATACATACATTAATAAAATAGAAATTACGGAGGAAAATTTTAATTTCGACAAACCCTATGGATTGCGACAGTAACATCCCATTTTTGGACACTATTTTCTAGAGAGTTGGGTGGTTTTTTCCAAGTTGTTTTAGAAACTTTTGTACTATTTTTTTGTATTAGCATTACTAATGTTGTGTTTATGGTATTGTTTGTGCTATATAGAGGGATGTACACTTGATGGAGTTTCGTGGAGGTAGACACTTATCCACACTGCTTATGTTGGGCTTGGAAGAGGAGTGGCATGTTTCGGACCATGTCGGGCTACAGCATATTGCTAGATTGGGGGAGATTATTGGGGTTGTAATATTAAGTGGGAAACTGACTTAATACAAACCCATCATAGACTAAATGGTTAGGGCATATATATTATATCTAAAATATAAGTATGATATAATACACTACTGCATCGATAGTGTTTAAACTTAAAATATAATATTGACCCAAAATAGGGACACCCACCTTGATATAAATCAAGGTGATCTCTTTGAGATTAGATACAATAAAAAAATAGAGAAGTGAATGCATGCGAGTTTTTTATGTGATCATACTGTAGATACATGATGTGAATCGTGTAAATATTCATCTACACACATGAGTGATAATTTATAATTCCTCCTTAAAGTTGTAACTACCTTGGATTCTTGAAATAGTGGGAGTACTAGGTGAAATACATATTCTCAATAAAAGAAAAGTGATTTTTAGTGGGTTTTTTACTTAAAGTTTTTCCCACTTAAATATTGTGTCTTATGTTCATTTTCTTTCATGTTCATGCACTTTATCTAATATCTAATTCATTTTGTGATGTAATCTATCATACCTTGTTATTCAATCAAAAACTATAATCCTTGGAATTTATTTTGGTAGATGTATAAATTTTTGGTAGTATCTATCCCCGTGTTTCCTAACATGGTATCAGAGCTAGTATTTATTCTTGTGAAAGATAAATTGGTTTGTTTGTGATTTACAGGTGTAAAGAATCTTATAAATATTAAGTACTTGGAAAATTTCAAGATCTACAACACACTAACCAGTGTTGTGCATTTGTTTTAGTCCTACAAGGTGCACAAACCCTAATTCAATTTGAATTAACGTAAACATGAAATGTTTTAATGCTCTAAACTAGAGTGTATGATCAAAACCTAGGTCGTTATTGACTCTACATGGTGTGATCTATTTTTTAATCATTTATAGCCCTCTTTTGTATTTTTCCTATCTTTTCATGGCTTTCTTCCTTGCATCACAGGATCTTCCTTAGATTCATGGGTTTTTTAGTGTTGTATAGCATTTCTAAGTGTTTCACATAATTTCTGTGTTGCACATATTATTTCTAACTTGCATGGAGTTTTTGAGTGTTTTTTAGTGTTTTGTGGCTATATGTGTTGTTATGTGGGATTTTTCTTTCGTCCATGGCTCTATGCATTGTTGTACGGATTTATTGAGTATTGTGCTATATTTTTTTAATGTTGCACTCCTCTTTCTATGCCTTTTCCTTATTTAGTGGATTATTTTCTATGTTCCATAGACTTCCTCTATCTTACAGAGTGTTTTCCTTATTCTATGGTACTTTCCTTGTTCCGTGGACTTCCTCTATCTCACAGACTATTTTCTTTGTTCCATATATTTCTTTAGTCTAACAGACTGTTTTATTTGTTTCGTTTACTTCCTTTGTCTCACAATCAATGTTCTTTGTTTTGTATATTTTCTGTCAGCTTTGGACCAAATATATTGTCGACTCCGAACCAAATATATTATCATCTCTAGACTAGATATATTATCAAATCCAGACCAAATATACTGTAATCTCCAAAAAAAGTATACTATCAACTCCAAACTAAATATACTGCTAGCTCCAGTCCAAATATACTATTAAAACCCACATAAAAAAAATTCTATTTTTTTTTTGAAATGGCTAGTTCTTCTAATTTCTCCATGGATAGATCTATGTTATTAAATTGTACAAACAATAATATTTTGAGAATTAGGATTAAATCTATCTTTATGGAAGGTGGGTTGAATCTATAAATTTTGAATACAATTCTCTAATGAAAAATAATACTTGGGAATTAGTCCCTCTTCCTCATAAAAGAAGCATTGTAAGATTTAGATGGTTGTATAAAATTAAGTATAACTCTATTGGTACGATTGGAAAATTCAAGGCATGATTAGTTGCTAGAGGTTTACTCAAAAACCTGGTTTAGATTATGTTGAAACATTTTCTCTTGTTGCCAAAATGAGAACTATTATTCTTCTAGCTCTAGCTACTCAACATGGATGGGAGATTCACCAAATGTATGTTAAGAATGATTTCCTAGATGGTGATTTGAAAGAAGAAATCTACATACATCAACCAAAAGAATTTGAATAAAACTTGGTAAGGTATTATATGTGTTTAAGCTTAGTAAATATTTCTATGTTCTTAATCAAGATCCTAGAGCCTGGTGTGCTAAGATAAATAGTTTATTTAAAGATCTTGGTATCAAAACATGTTTTGCTAACAATAATTTGTTTGTAAAATATGAAAACATTCATGTTATCATTATTGTCTTATATGTTGATGATCTCTTGATTACTAGTAGTGATAAGAATCTAATTTTTAAAATCAAAGAGACTTTAAGAATTGAAATGAATGATTTAGGACTATTAAATCATTTCTTATGAATGGTTATTTGTGAAAATCACAAATCTATTATTGCATATCAAAAATAGTATGTTTATAACCTTCTTAAAATATTTAACACGATTGATTGTAAGTTTGTCTCTATTCCTATAGAAGTTGTAATTAAACTAGATCCAAACCCTTTTTGTGATAAATTTAATCCCACTTTATATATAAAACTTTTTCAGTAGTTTGATTTATTCGACTGTCACTAGGCCTTATATATCCTATGTAGTGTGAATTTTTTCTAGATTTGTGCATGATCATTATGAGGACCATTGAAAAATGTCAAAAAGGATTATTATGTATATCAAAGGTACAATCAATTATAGTTTGTATTATTATTCTTGTGATGATGAAAATTTATTTGGTTATTGTGATTATGACCATATTGCTAATATTGTAGATAGAAAATATATTTCTAGATATATTTTCAAGTTGGGTATAGGTGCAATCACTTGGAGTAATAAGAAGCAACCAATAATATCTATCTATTCTACTAAAGAAGAGTATATAAGTGTTATGGAAGAAGTAAAGGAATCTGTGTGGGTGAAATTATTATTGGATAAACTTCATATGGGCATCAAAGGAAGTACTCTTATTTTATGTGATAGGTAAAGTTACTTTTCACTTGCAAATAATACAGTTCAGCATCAAAGAACCAAGTATATTGAGATTCATATGCACTTCATTTAAGAGAAATTTTAGAATGGTGACATAAACCTTAAGTTTTGTTCTTCTGAAGATTAGGTTGCAGACATTTTTACAAATTCTTTGTGTGCTACAAAGTTCTATAAATTTTTTTGTTATTTTGGGAATTTCAAATTTTGGCTCAAATGATCATGTGGATGATCTTGATCTCTACCTCTGAATCAATTGAGAGATACTTAAATAATCATGTGAATGAAATTGATCTTCACCTCTGAATTAGATGAGATTAAGTTGTTTGAGATTTGGCCTTTCAAATTTTCCCTTAAGGGGGAAATAAGGACGATGAGAAAATAAGGAGGCTTGAGCATGTTTTGCATGTATTTTTCAATTCCACCTCTTTTGCAATGTCATTTCTTATCGGCTTGATTGTGTTAATTGTAAACTCCCTATAGTATTTCTATTTTGTCTAAGTAAATTATCACATCATGTGAATTTCACTTGTAATACACAATGAAGCATTAGATATGAGAGATTATTAACTCCATAATCTTATGTAAGACTTCATAGGTAATCACTTTATCTTGAATTTTTTTTGTTCATGTGTACTACAATATTTATAAAATGTATGGAACTCATTCTTTGTGCTAAATTTTCTTGAAGTCCATATAACACTAAAGTAGTGTACCATGGTTTTTCTAAAACCTGCGTAACACCTAATTTGGTTCACGGCTTGTTTAAGTCTGTGAGATATTGTGGTAGTGTATCGTGGAGTTTCAAAACCTGTGGAACACTAAAATAGTGTACCTCATAGTTACAAAATTTACTGAACAAAGGTTTTATTGCATGTTAGCCTAAATCACTTATATGAGTTATTGATTGTAATTCCTTTTGTACAAAAAAGTGAATTGGCTTCTGTTCTTTGGAACAATATTTATATATTTACATGTTAGCCTAAATATCCATGTGATGATTTATGGATTATAATTTCTTTTGTATAAAAATGAATTCTTGCATGTTTCCCTACTTAACATTAAGGGAGAGTGTTGGGGTTATAATATTAAGAAGGAAACCAACTTAAAAAAAACCCACCATAAGCTAAATGGTCATGGAATATATCTTATATTTAAAATATAAGCATGGCCCAATCCACTACTATGTCAGAATTGTTTAAACTTAAAATATAAGAGTGACCCAAAACAAGACCACCCACCTTGATATAAATCAAGATGATCTCTTTAAGATCAGACACAATAAAAAAAAGAGAAGGTGTAAATGCATGAGAGTTTTTTATGTGATCGTATTGTAGATACATGATGTGAATGGTGTGAAGATTCATCTACACACATGAGTGTATGTATGTGATAGTTTATAATTCTTCCTTAAATGTGTAATTGTTGTGGATTCTTGAAATATTGGGATTGTTGGGTGAAATACATATTCTCAATAAAAGATAAGTGATTTTTCAGTGGGTTTTTTAATCAAAATGTTTTCCTACTCAAATATTGTGTTGTGTGTTCATTAATTTGATGTTCATGCACCTAATATAATATCTAATTAATTATGTGATGTAATATATCATAAAATTTTATTCAATCATAAACTATAATCCTTGGCAATTTATTTTGGTATATATATATGGTATTATCTATCCCCACATTTATGAACAGAGATACCCCATAATATGTATCTGATGACCACATTGTGTGAGATATGGTACATAGATACTTGCACATTTTGGTTACCCACCGGTGAGATGACAGTGACATTGGAGGATGTATATAAGATTATTCAGCTTCTAATTGTGGGAGAGAGGGTACATGTGATGGTCACAAAAGATACATGGAGGTGATATAGGGATATGAAATAGTATTTTGTAGGGTCACGAGAACACATTGAGTCATCGATCATGCTCCATGACATTGTTATATCAAGTGTGCACAATTGAAAAAGTTTATTATAGTGATAATGGCATCTATTGTGGAAGTGGATGGAGGCGGGTGTCTATTTCATATAGGATAAATTACATTTACTAGAGTATTGAGGAGCATGACACGTAGTATGTGTGGATTCTATGTGTTTTGGCACACTTATAAAAGGATTTTTATCATTTCACTCAGAAGGACCGTGGTGGTGGTATAGGAGCCACTACTTTATTACATGTGTGGAAATATGAGCATAACATTATAATGTGGCGGTTGAGTGGGCCGAGGGTGGATTATGGTCAATTTGAGATCTTTGTAGCTCAATGGATGGGCCCGAGCAGCCGATGGTTTGATACGATGACCTATAGGTCAATGTTAGATAGGATGGGGCCCAAATCAATTATTTGGAGACCTTATAGGGATTCTGGAGGATGGGTAGAGGATTATGTAGATCTGCAATACATTTGACACACCATGTGGTTGGAGTAAAATTTTCCAAGGGTTACAAAGTTATTTTAGTATGAACGAGTATCTAGACATTTTGGAATTACACAAGAAGTGCATCTGGAGCCTTATGTATGGAAGATATCTTACAAGTAGAAGGGAGAGTAAGAGTTAGGACAAGGCATATTGGGTCTCAATTATAGTTACATGTTCCCAAGGAGAGGGATGCAAAGATAGTGAGGAGTAGATTTGATGATGGAGGGTGTACCCTAGCTTATATCTTGGTGGGTGGAGCACCGATGCGTGCTATTATATCTAGTGGTTGTAGATGTGTCTGAAGTTCAGCCATGTTGACCTATAGGAGTAAGAGAGGCAGCAAAAGTGTGATAAGTTGTCCCCAAGGATGATGTCATACTGACGACGATTGCACAATATAATTAGAATTGATATATAGATGTTGATATTGGTATTTATGATGATTGGATACTAATAAAGATTATATGATTACATGTGATGAGTATTGGTAACTTATTGTAGATACGTCAATATACGTGTTGACTTGTAACCTACCCCCATATGTGCTAGTAGGGGGAGGTATGTTGGAGAGGGTTGATCACATTACCAGTGAGCATGCCTATTTTTTTGACCTAGTATCCATGGCAACCTCTACATGTAATCTATTAAAATTAAAGTGATATGAGGAGATGATGAATTTAACACGAGCACATGAGGTAGTCAAAGGAGGTGGCCTCACATAAAATATGTTTGAGATATATCTGGAGCTCTAGGGCTGATATGTGGAGCTCGTGGTTGAGGTAGTAGACTTATGAGCAATATTGGAGGAACAATGGTCGTGATATCATCGTCAGAGATCGAGTGGGTGCATCTAGTTCTAGTGTAGCTATAACCTATTGTAGTGAGGATGCTATATGATGTATAGAGAGGGATTAGACCTGTAGTTTTTTATTCTTATATATATATATATATATATATATATATATATATATATATATATATATATATATATATATCACTTTATTAATTATGTGGACATGTAAGTACTAATATATCCACTCAGAAAATGATGAAACTAATGAGAAGCGATATCAATAAGAATATTAGGAAAAGATTTGAGTAAAAATATATCATTAGAAAATGAATCCATAGCTAGCCTAAAAGCCTTAATATGCATATAATGATTACCAATTCCATCAAAAGGTGAAAAGGTAGGCACATTAAAACCTGTATGAAAATATGAATTGCAAATATTCTTATAAATAGGGTTGCCATGAAGGGAATTATTATCAGTACTAGCATAATAGTCCTTACTTTTAAGAGTAAATGTATGTATCTTATTTTTTAAATCAGCAACAACATGTGTGAGAGAAAGAACTTCTTGAGGAGGAATAACATACACATTGATTGGATCATTAAGGGGTTATAATTTTCAATTTATATGTAGCCATGGGTACGCTCTTAGGTTATAAGTCAAATTTTAGATCAACAAGAGGATAACTAGTAGCAGAAATGTGAAGAGGATCAATAGGAAGGGAGATTTGTACACATTTATCAACAAGCTCAACCAAAGGAGGAGGACAAACAACATGGATATTTTCTTTATCATCATTTAGTACATTATCTTTAAAAATATGAAGATTCTAGTAATACATGCATCATGACTAAAATCATATTGTAACACATCATGAGAAGCAATAGGAACATCAACAATAAGAGCACAAACAATAGGAGGATTCAAGTATGTAAGAGAAGAAGAAAGACAAGACTCTTTAGGCACAATAGTCAATAGACAAGTAGAAGGTGGAGAGGATGGGGGAAGGATCTGAAATAGAAAGATTATCCTCAACAAGATTAGCCCCAAGGATTTGTGAATATGTAATGGGAGGGTACGAGGAGGGAGGAGGAGGATGGCTATGGCCATAGATAATAGAATCGGAAAAATCAAGAGACTCAGGAAAAAGATAAGTTTCATTAACAAGGTCTTCTTAATTAGAAAATTTGACTAAATCCTCAACACATGTCTCATTAGTAGAAATAGACTCACTGTCAGAACAAAAAACACTTTCGTCCTCTATAGGGGGTAGCAATATAACATCAGGGGTATGTTTATAAAGCTTAGTAAACACATAAGGTATTACAAGATTATAAGTAGGGGTAATATGATACTTGAAATAGAAAGCGGATTCATCCTTAACATTAGTGAAGAAAGGTTGAATACCAGTAATAGGAATGGAGTCATACTTAGGATAACTAGACTTGGATTGATGGTGTCACAGCATATTTTGGTAGGCCATGAGGAATATACAAAAATAAAGGATCCTAGAGAAATCTAAGGTTCAATCAAACGTTGGGTTCACCAAATGATTTAATGAAATTTAAATCTATGTAAGGACATTGTTGATCATATTAATATGCAAGATCTAGCTAAATAAATACAAGAAAGAGGGAAGGATAGTAGATAAATATGGCTGAACTTGTAACTATAGGTCTAAACTACTTATGGGATAGAGACTTATCTATAAGGGAGTATTCAGTACTATGTAAGATTTGTCTTTGATTCTAGAATGTGACGATCTCAGGGATAGGAGCGCTTGGAATGAGACTGAACCAACTGGGTATTAGCATCTGTTCAAGGTATTGGTATCTATGGAATACATTTTTCTATGGTTATTTCTATTTTGTTTCTTGTTTGATGTAGGTCATGTCAGGTTTGTTGCACTTCTACTTTATGACACTTGTACCTGTAAAAGAAAACCTAGCTACCTCTATAATATGCAAGAACACATTAGATGAATAAAAATATGCATATGCTTGAGTCAAACAGACCTTGGTGGTCACCCTAATGTGATTGTCACTAAGATTTACACTACATTATGTGTAGTTCTTATGGTGTATGATTGAAATGGTGTCCGTTGAGTCAGGATTCCCTAGTGTCATTCACCCAAAGAATAACAAGCTACAAATACTTGATACCAATGTAAAATGTGTGGTATGTAATAAGCCTTGCCCTATTAATGCATCCCAAAATGTAGTCCCTTGTGTTGTTCTTTGGTATGTGGTAGATGTAGAAATGATAGCCCAATTTCCCCTTAGAATAGTTAGTAATTTGTGTATATATATGAGTTCCTTCTTTGAATTTAGGAGCATAGTGACACCAAAATATGACCTAGGTCGTGAAAAGAAGAAAAGAAAAGACCCAAAGCCAAAGAAAACTAGAAAAGCAAAAAATAAGGTAAAGAGGATAAAAACACCAAAAAGGAAATTAGCCCCTATGCAATACTGCCTTGTCTGGGTGATATTGTCCTCTAGTAAGCAAAAGAGAAAAAAATGAAAGGGAGGAACATGGATCCTTGTGAATCGACCAAAAATATGCAAATGCTAAATAAAAGATGAAAATAGAACCAATCAAAGTAAGAAAAGGACCAAAGAGGTGTCACCAATGCGTAGTTTACATACTTAGAAATCATGTATGTAGCAACATACTAGAGGTATAATGTAATAGTAATAAGTGTGTATTTTAATGACTACAAATATAGACTACATCCTAATAAAGCATTTTTATTTGTAGAAGTTTATGAATTAGAGAGTATGTCTTCTAGAGTGTGTAAAATGTGATTAAACAATATCAAGTCTTGATAAGATATAATAGATATACTGAATGTTGTTGTGAAAAGTTTTTATGTAAAAGTATGGTAGTGAGCACATTGTCTAAGAGTGTGTAAATAGTCTTTGTATAAAATGAGGTTTGTGGGACCTAAATAGGATATAGAGGAAGTGTCATCATGTTTTACTATGGAAATAGGGGGAATAAAAATCATGATTCCAAAGACGACACAAAAATTATAGAAATTGAGACCAAGATATGGCATGTAGAAGTTTGAAACATTAATCACCTAATAGAATTAGGTTAGGATATGCAACTATAGGCCCAAAAAGGAGCATTTATTTTAAATACTATGGTGAAAAATTCAAATAGTACTTTCATTATTAGTGCTTATTGATATCAATTTTTTTCTAAGATAGATAAGATGTCGCATACCAGAGAGGATTTTTAATTTTGATTTGATCATGTAGAAGATAAGATACATGTACATATAGTCGATTAGTTTGTAAGTGTTATAATTGTAATGTTGTTGTAAAATAGAAGTGAATTTTAACATTTTTATAATATCTTTTAATTTGTTTCAAATTTGATATTTTCATAGAATATAGTACTAAAAGGTACATTTTTCACCTTTGTGGAAAAGCATAGAGTTTGGTACGTTTCTGATCCAATTTTGTATGGTTCTGACCATATGTGTATGGTTTTGAACCAATAAGGAAAGCAAAAAAAGAGATTTGTATATGATTGTAAATTTTGATATGGAGTATGTCATTGTGAATTCTACATAGTTATTTTTTATGATAAATGGTTTAATATACTTTGCATTGGTTTATTATTACAGAGAGATGTCCATGCTAGGAAGTTTTGTGATGGTCATCACATGGAGACTCTACTTGATTTGGGCCAGGTGATGATAGGTAGGATATATTAGATAGATCCTATTTATGAAATGTAGCCATATTGGGCATATTAGGGTAGGTTCCCCCAACTATCCATTTGATAATCACATTATATGAGCAATGAAATCCATACACTTGCACTCTTTGTCTCTCAATAGGGGATATGAATATGGTGTAAGAGGATGTGTACCATATTTGTTTATTACCACTTGTGGGGGAGAGATTATGGATCTTACTAATACATTTACCATTTCAAATGTGAAAGTTGTGTAGATTTTGGTTAGGCATAGGTGGCCATGTAGAGCCCACTAATCAATTGAGTTGGATTGTTGTAGTAGGCATTCCATAATTACATAAATTTATTATAGGATTATTAGTGTCATTTGTAGCAATGGATGGTGGTAGGGTGTTGATTTCTATCAAATGTAGAAAATATTTGAGTCCATAGAGTACAATGGGGTGAGATATTCTTGGGGTCATAGTGTTCTAGTCCACTTATACATGGATTTATACAAATTATCATTAGAGATCCATCAAGGTGGTGTAGTTTTCATTACCTTATTGCACATATGGTTGTATGATCACATAGCTATTGTTTGGCTAGTTAGAGGTATCATAGACAATTTGGTCCATCCATATATATTTACATGACCTCTTATCAACCCACATTAGATAGGTGTCCCCCTATGGGATTGTTTGGAGGACTTACGAAGAGTTTAGAAGAAGGTTAGAAGATGTCAAGGAGTTGCATAGGGTGTGGCATACCATGTGGTTAGAGTATCGATTGCTAGGGAAAGAGATATTTATTAATGAAAATGTGTAACACACTATTTTAGGATGATTCAAGATATGCCTCTAGCACCATATGTGTGGAGGAGATATACTCATTCAACTATGAGAGATGGGATTCAATCAATAGTAACACCAACAAAATTATTGCCCTCTCCTCAGACAAGGTGGATTTAGTGGTGATAGTGTGTGATGTGGATGATGCATAATGTGTTGCGGCGTATACCTGATGGTGGGAAAAGTCTTGATGGAGTGGGTGTTCCCCCACCTGAAAGAGGAGGAGGTAGACTAGTGGTGACCCTAATTATGAGAGGAGATGGTTTAGGAAAGGGTGATTCCCCAAAAATGATTTCATAGCCATAACCATTGCTCAACATAATTATTTTGTATTTTTGAATCTACTAGTTTGTAACAAATTGATGTGAGAGCTTTTGAAAAATATTGAGAAGTTACTAATGCATGCATGTGTTATATCATGTATTCAGGTGATGCATATTAGATATTTCACATGCATCTTATCAAAGTTTCCACCAAAATCTCTGATAAATAATGATTTTATACTTCTAGTTACATGAATTCCAAGAATAATCCAACAAGTAATGCAATATAAAATTAACTCACAAAAACTAGAATGGTGTAACATCAGGAACATCTCAATAGCTCAAGCAGTGTATACAAATAGGATTGTTGTGTAAGTCATATGTGATAATATTCCTAGAATAGGATGGGGGGTTATACTCCATAATAGGAATGTAACTCCTATGACACACTATGACATGTAAGACATGTCATAGTTACTGTTATCCAAATAAATCTCCTAGTTATTTAGACAACTTGAATATGTCTTCTGGCTCCGAACTCTTCATTACAATGCTATGCATGCTAAATGCTAAATATTCTCTTGGCACATTCCCTTGGTTGCATTTCCCCACATGCTTCTCCTTCTCCCCTTTCATTTTCCTTTCTTCTTTGTTCCACTCTTCCCTTGCGTACATCTCCTACACATCTGCCTTCTTCCTAGTAGCTTTTCACCCTGTGCACGTGCCTATCACTTACCTCAATCATCCAAGTCTCTGGCCATCGTGCACCCCTTCTTATTACTTTGTAATAGTTTCACCTTGACCATGGATTCTTTACTCACTAGTTTTCCTCATTTCCTCATGCACATTTTACGCGCTTTCCTTCTGTCTTCCTCCCATGCCTCATTCTTTCACAAAAATATTTTTTTGCCCTCCTTTGGAACCTCCTCTGCACCTTTCCATACCATGTCATTCTGACATGCCTGAGTGTGCCACACTCAACAGTTAAAGAACACCAACAGGGCACCATATTCTTGCAAAAAATCAATGATTGACACGTGGCAGAAATGACAAAACATCTACACAGTTGGTCATCCTTTCAGCCAATCTGCGAGTGCCACATGTTTTGCGTGCATCAATGACTTTGAAAAACTTCTGATAGCCATATATTTTGCTACAGAACTCCGATCAACGCATTCTTGGACTTTTCAGATAGTTGTTAATGTAGGCTATAATGCTAGACATTCAAATTCAAATTCTAGGTAGATCTGGTAGGTGAGAAATGGGAAATCATATTTTTAAGCATTGATGAGTAGATATGATTGACCCTCCTTCCTTTTCCAACATGCCAAATAGACCTGGGGAAGTGTATTTGATAGATTCTTAGGTGGATTTACAGGTATTGAATGCTTCTTGTTGGTGGTTGCATTTCAAATTTGGATTTTCCCTCCTTCTTATCTTCTTCTTACATGAATTCATCTATAAATGTGAGAGTTGGGCTCATTATTAATGTTGGACATTTTGGATCCTTACGCACTTTGCTAAAGACTTCATATTTTTTGTATTTTGAGTTCATACCTTTAGATCTGTCTCTTGCATGTGGATATCATCCTCTTTCGCCATTATAACAGCTCTGTGCATTTCTAGAAGTAATAGAAGCATCATTTTTTTTACTATTCTCTTTCCTAATGTGTTTGCATTACTTCTTCTTGAATTTTCTTTTATTGCATTCCTGTTGTTCCATTTCACATCCCTTATAGCTCCTTATTTAGTTGTGTTCCATGAAACTGGTCTGGTAAATATGTTTTAAGTTGTTACATGTCTAGCCTTCTTTCATGCATTTCCCTTCATTTTCACTCAGATTAGATAGTGTTCATCCCTCTTTTCTAGTGTTATCACCTTTTAGTGTAGGTTTCCTTTCATGTTATCCTTTTATCCTTGGTCCATTGGCATTATTACCTTAGTTTCCCTTTCAGCACTAGGAGTAACAGTAGCAGTAGAAATAGATATAGGAACCGGCCTTCTCTGGAGATCCATCCCAAGTGTGCAAGGTCCCAAAACTTGGGGATGGTTTCATTGTTATCACAAATAACTTGGTTCTTCCATATCCGAGATGTGGTTCAAGTTTGATGACCAACAATTTCTGGCACGCCCGGTGGGACAGTAATGAAATCTTAAATTTCATATTGCTAATTTTGTGTGTGTGAACTTAGTATTTCAACCTTTGGAAGATTATTTCAACACATCTAGTGACTCCCAACATTTTTAGATTTTTTTTTAGCATCCTTGGGTGCCTTTCATGAGAACAATGCATATAAGGAAAAGTGTAGCAACTGAAGATTATTTCGAGTACCTCCAGCTATCCTCGAGAAGAGTTCATTCCAGAAATCCAGAGCAAGCATCTCCATCTCTAGTGCGCTGTGCCCATTCAACTCCTCCTCAGAGAAGACAACTAGCACGCCCTACAATGGCACATCAACCACCTCCTCCACTAAGTTTGCATGGTTCACTAACTTGACCAGAGGAAGTCCCGAAAGGTCCTAGCAACGTGCAACATAGGTATGCCAACATGGTGCACTCAAAAGTATTCCATATTTTACTAGTGAGAATCAAGTCACCCCTTAGGATCATATCCACAATATAGTGAACGTATGCTCACTCTATGTGATCACACATAACGATGTAGCAGTCAGGCTATTTACAGCCTCTTTCAAAGGTAAAGCACTTCAATGGTACTGAGGCTTGATACTTGGATCTATTACCACCTGGGATGAGTTGGTAACAGCTCTTCACAATTATTTTTAAGATAAGTTAGATCACTTGTCTTTGGTGGAACAACTAACAACAATAAAGAGGGTGCCTAACAAGCAGATGATTGATTTCAACATCAAATTTTAGAAGACTTGGGACATAATTCCTCTTGTGGTAATACCTATAGTCCAACATGTTTTTCTGTATTATCTAAAGGTTTTGAATAATGATATCTTAGTCATGATTCAATCCATGGGAGGTAGGACTTTACCAACTACCTGCGGAATATATGCAGTAAGGGAAAAGTGAATGGGATCAGCCTGATTCAGGTGGGAAAGAGAGCTCTTAGAAAACTTATGCCCTTATTCCAAGAAATGTCACAAGTACCCTAGTCTTATTTGGCCCATATTCCTTCTCCTGAGCAAAGTGTGTGACCTATTACATCAACATCCTACTCTCCAGCACAACAGAAGGAAGAAGAAGAGTTGAAGACCCTAATTAGAAAATTTGTCAAATAAAATTATATCATTAGAGGAACAACAGGCACAAGCCTATAGAGTTAGTTCTAATCAGGTGCATATCCAAAGTGTTCAGCCTTAGTAGAATCAATATGGAAATTAGAGATATGCGCCCAACTAGCAGAATGATAGAAGGCATGCTAGTGCACATCTTCCCTTGCAAGTTGTTCCTCTTGCCCCCTCTCTTCTAGCACCCAATGCAAGTTAGGTGATTATTCTAGTTTAGAACAATTTGGTGCAAGATTCGGAGTGGTGCTTCCCTTGAAACATGCCTCATAGTCAATATTATTGTGCCAATGTTGTGCGCGCCCAAGCCTACATGATCTAGAATGCTTCAACCTATGAGCCTTCAACAAGTAACCTTGAAGTAGAAAACCAAAAAAGGTCAGAAGATATTCCTGACTCCAATCTGATGTTCTTTGACATTGATGACTTCTGTGCAATCAACCAAGCTGCAGAGGACACAAGCAGACCACATACCCAAGTTACAGACAACATAAGATACAAAAAAATAGTACTTGATTCTGGCATGCAGGTCACAATCCCAGCAACACAAGTGGACCAGCAAAAGCATAAAGATGTAGCCAAGGCATACAGTAGTATAAATTTTCAAGTCCCTCCACAAGAGGCCTCGTGTAAAGATCCTTTAGAAGTGGTGCGTGCCCCTCATTTGGTATGCCAAGCCTCAGCTTCGGCTAAAGCTCATGTTTCCACTCCTGAACAGTCAAGAAAGGATGTTGTTGTGCCCCAAATGAACAAATCAGAGGGTCTTCCATTTAGTATTATGGACCAGATGAAGAAGACAAATATAAATGTCACAATTTGGGATGCCCTAGCCATTCCATCTTAGTGCGACCTATTACATGAAGCTCTGGCACAACTCTCACATTTAATGATCCAATGCTATTTAGAAGTTTTACGCACTACTTTCAACATTTTCCAAGAAGAGGAGAAGCAAGTGAGTAAAGTTGTGAAAACCCCGCCCTTCTATATGTCTTTGATCATAAGAAAATACCTAGTGTATAATTGCATGATAGACTCAGGTGCTAATACTTCTGTCATACCTAAGAAGATAGCTGATATCTTAGGTCTCAAGTATAGCCCTGTGATAAAAGGAGTCCTACAACTTGATGGTTTGACTGTTACTACCTTATGATGAAAGGAATGATAAGAAGATTGTTCCAAGCCATGATCTCAGATGATAATAGCACACCACATTAGATTTACAAAACAAAAGAGCTAAAATACCATATATAGAAATCCATCATAATCCATAATGCTCAATACATTACAATACAATGACTTGAATTACTCAATAAGAAATATGTACATATATGAGAATGGAAGTGCAACTACTACCTAAATCAGTGGTGAAGAACTCCCACTAACTGATACTGGTAGTTAAGTTAACTCTAAAAGACTAGTAAGCTAACTCCACATAACTGAGAAGCTAACTCAACACAACTAGTAAGCTAACTTCACACAACTAGTACACCTAAGCAAGCTAACCCAACAAGTGTAGGGATAACACAAGTGTAAGAATTATCCTAATAAATAAATAAAATGATAAATAATAACCTACACTAACACCCTCCCGTAAGCATAGCTTAGGCAGGTGAAAAAGGTGGGTCCTGACAATAATTCTTGATGAGGTACTCACGTACAATAACTAGGAAAAATGGACACCGTAAGGTACCCAAAACCAGTAATAACAAAGTAGAGAGAGAAAAATCTTGCTGTAAGATATCCTCAGAAGCTCGGATCCAAAAACTCATACAATGTTGAAGAAGTGTGGTGTGAACTATGGTCTGAATACACTACTTGATCATAGAACTCAAAAATAACTAACACTGGGCTTCACGAGAATAGTTCCATGCAAGGAGACTATCAATGGAGTGATGTCAAAAGTTTTAAAAAAACACCAAACATAATTTGATCAACTGCCACAAATAGGTGTGCCATGATCCAAGAATAACCAAGGCAACTAGGTAAGGACACGAGATTTAAATAAATAGGAGTGCCATGATCCAAGAAAAGCCAAGGTAACAAGGAAAGGACACGGAATCCAAAGAAGCAAGATTAACTGCTACAAATAGGTGTGTCATGATCCAAGAATAATAACCAAAGCAACAAGGCAAGGACACAAAATGCAAATTATCAGTATCAACACCACACCCTCCCATACTGTTGAATGAGTAGAGTGATACCATAGATCTGTATGAGTTGCCAAAATCAACTACTCAAACACTGACAAACTAACACTGGGCTTCACCAGAATAGCTCCCCCATAAGAGAGACTGTCAACATGCCAAAAAAATAAAGTATTGAAAATACAAATCCAAAATATCTCAACAAACAAGAGAGATATAAATGTATACACTCATAGATACAAGAATGTAACACCCAAAAGTTTAGGACGTCGAACTCAACCGAAATTACATCCACAAGTGATTACAACACCCTCCCAAATTTAGCACTTTATAATTGAGTGTGTGTGTAAACATTGAAATGAGAACAATTACTTTTTATATTTGAAATATGTGTTTAAAAATATCACCAATGCATAGATCTCGAAAAAATACACAATTTCAAAAACATGATCACCTTAATCCGAGATACAGATCAAAAGTTATGAACTCTAGAAGGTTTTGCTATTAAAATAATATTTTAATGCTGATCTTTTTTTAAAAGGTACATGTGACACCCAAATGTCCAAAGGGTAAAAGAGTGCATCCACATGATACATACTTGCGACCAAAGGATAAAAGCCTGCGCCCAAAACCTAAAATGTCCAAAGGGTAAATCATTGCATCCAGAGAGTACACGTCAATATCCAATGGATAAAAGAATGCACCCAGAGGGTACAGATCTGCGTCCAGTGGATAAAAGACTGCATCCAAAACAAAAATATCTAGAGGGTAAAAGAATGTATCCGGAAGGTACACGCTTATATCCAATGGATAAAAGAATGCACCCAGAGGGTACAGATCTACGTCCAGTTGTTAAAAGACTGCATCCAAAACTGAAATATATAGAGGGTAAAAGAAAGCATCTTCAAAGGTACACACTTATATCCAATGGATAAAAGAATGCACCCAGAGGGTACAAATCTGTACATCCAATGGATAAAAGACTACATCCAAAACTAGAAATATCCAGAGGGTAAAAGAATGCATCCAGAAGGTACACGCTTATATCCAATGGATAAAAGAATGCACCCAGAGGGTACAGATCTATGTCCAGTGGATAAAAGACTGCATCCAAAACCAAAATATCCAGAGGGTAAAAGAATGCATCTGGAAGGTACATGCTTATGTCCAGTGGATCAAAGAATACACCAAGAGGGTATAGATCTATGTCCAGTGGATAAAGTTCTTTCTTGGTCGTGCAAGATCACTGTATTTGCAAAAGCAATCAGCAAGACTACGAATTAGGTACAAAATAATCTTCACAATACTAAAGGAAAACACAGAGCTACAAAGATTCAGATAGAGAATGAAAAGAAAAGCCCTTTTGTATTGATATGTTCAAGATCTATTTACAATTTCGAGAGTATGCCAAGTTCTTCCTCCTCCCAAAAATGGCGTGGAAAGGCCATTATATAGCTTACAAATCGGTTACGACTTGTAACCGTTTCTTTTAAATAAAGAATAGTTGAGTATTGCCGGTTGCAATACCTTAACTAATTACAACGAATACGAAAAGAAAGGAAAGAAGAGGGAAGGAGAGAGAAGGAGGACAGGTGGCCGGCTACTGGAGGTGACCTACGTCTTTCAGAATCCGCTGCCTGAACTTCTTCAATGACTCAGCTATATCTCTGTCCAACGAGGGGACTGATGTGTTAGTTTTGCAGACTGAGTCCAAAATCCCAGGCATTTCTTTCCATCCTCTTTATCAAACTCGACGTGAGTATGATAGTCTTTGTTTGCTTCTTCAATGGGCAGACTGGCGGAACAAATTTTCCTTTTTATCTTGGTCTTTTAGAGATGGAGTCTTCCATTGAACAGGTACACTGGACACCCAGAATTGTCCAAAGGGTAAAAAGAATGCTCCACATGATACAATACTTGCAAACAAAGTAAAAATTTGCGCCCCAAACCTAAAAATTTCCAGAGGTAAATCTGTCATCCAAGATACCCATCAATATCCATGGGAGAACGAATGCACTCAAGGTGTACAGACTGCGTCCATGTAAAAGACTACATCCAAAACAAAAATATCTAGAGGGTAAAAGAATGTATCCGGAAGGTACACGCTTATATCCAATGGATAAAAGAATGCACCCAGAGGGTACAGATCTACGTCCAGTTGTTAAAAGACTGCATCCAAACTGAAATATCCAGAGGATAAAAGAAAGCATCTTCAAGGTACACACTTATATCCAATGGATAAAAGAATACACCCAGAGGGTACAGATTTACATCCAATGGATAAAATACTGCATCCAAAACTGAAATATCTAGAGGGTAAAATAATGCATCCAGAAGGTACACGCTTATATCCAATGGATAAAAGAATGCACCTAGAGGGTATAGATCTACGTCCAGTGGATAAAAGACTGCATCCAAAACCAGAATATCTAGAGGGTAAAAGAATGCATCTAGAAGGTACATGCTTATATCCAATGGATCAAAGAATACACCAAGAGGGTATAGATCTATGTCCAGTGGATAAAAGACTGCATCCTGTTGGTTTTCAAATAAGACTTTTTAGAAGAGCAACAGTCAGGGGACAAGAAGTCCCTCCTCTTTAATGGGAGAGGTTCCCTTATTGAGACACGAACTTATTTACAAATATACAGAGGGTCATTTTATGGTTGAACTTGGATACCACGAAAATGTTTTCCACAAAGATCATCAGTTACAAACGGGCTGAGGAAAGAGGGTACGAAGATAAGCAGAATAGCAACGTTTGGAATTATAGATAACAGAATAATTCTTTACGAGTGCGAAGTTGCGGGGAATTTGAAACAAGATTATTTGCATTAACTGAATAAGATCAAAGACACAAAGTTCTTCAACGACCTTTTTCAAATTCATTAATCAAAGACACAAAGTTCTTTCTTGGTCGTGCAAGATCACTGTATTTGCAAAAGCAATCAGCAAGACTAACGAATTAGGTACAAAATAATCTTCACAATACTAAAGGAAAACACAGAGCTACAAAGATTCAGATAGAGAATGAAAAGAAAAGCCCTTTTGTATTGATATGTTCAAGATCTATTTACAATTTCGAGAGTATGCCAAGTTCTTCCTCCTCCCAAAAATGGCGTGGAAAGGCCATTATATAGCTTACAAATCGGTTACGACTTGTAACCGTTTCTTTTAAATAAAGAATAGTTGAGTATTGCCGGTTGCAATACCTTAACTAATTACAACGAATACGAAAAGAAAGGAAAGAAGAGGGAAGGAGAGAGAAGGAGACAGGTGGCCGGCTACTGGGAGGGACCTACTGTCTTCAGAATCCGCTGCCTGAACTTCTTCAATGACTCAGCTATATCTCTGCCACGAGGGACTGATGTGTTAGTTGCAGACTGAGTCCAAAATCCCAGGCATTTCTCCATCTCTTTATCAAACTCGACGTGAGTATGATAGTCTTTGTTTGCTTCTTCAATGGCAGACTGGAGAGAACAAATTTCTTTTATCTTGTCTTTAGAGATGGAGTCTTCCTTGAAAAGATTATCTTTGACAAAAGCTCTGAACTGAGCTTTGATTTCTTGCAAGGATGAGGGAATGCCAGAGTTTTCATCCTGAAGATGACAATGCATATCTTTGAAAGCAGCAGCTGCTAGCGTCTTGAAAGCTTCTCCCTTTTGCCAGCTATTCTTCATTTCTCCTACAGCTTCTTCCAGGACTCTGATTTTCCACTCTACACTGTAGACCCAGGATTTTGATAGATTATCTTCGGCATCATCGAAAATCTTATTTGCCAGCAAGATGTTCTCATCTGTCTGTCCCATGAGGTGAAGGTCTACAATGCAACTGCCCCAAAGTTTAAGCTCCTTATTCATAACCTCAATGGTAGAGGATAGTTTATGTTGCAACTTGTCTACCTTTCCATGTAGCTTAAAAGCTTCGTCGATGAAGTTTAGCCCGGCAACAAGCATGTCATCCACCATGGCTTCGGTAGCTCTACCATAGACAGAATACTTGTGCATCTCTTTAATTTCTTGCACTTCATCTTGGCTTAGAATTACAGGAGGGGGTAGAGCAGTCAAGGGGGTGGGGTCTAAAACTTTGTCCTTAGACAAGAGTGACTTGATAAAACTAGTGAGAACTTGGGCTTGTTCTTCCAGCTGTTCAATCGTCTGCTGCCCTTTCTCCACCCTTCCAATGACTCTGGTGACTGTTTCCTGGAGGTTATGAATCTCACCTTCAGGAGTAGACTCTCCCATAGGGATCCTTGAGAGTTCCAAGTCGGATGTCAGCAACTCTGATTCCGATTTGTCTACTGTGGGCTTAGCAATCTCCAGGAATTGCTAACCTCGAGCATCCGACACAATCCTGGAAGTAGTTCTGGATTTCTTGGCACGAGAAGGAGTGGTGCCCAACAAGGCTGCTACAGCATCAAAATTTGGTCCCAAGCTTTGAAAGGAGGATTTTCTCTTCCTTTTATCAACCAGAGGTTGCACCCAAGAAAAAGAGGAAGAAGAATCTACAGGAGAGGCAAGGGGACCAAGAGATAGGGAGCTCATGATACTCAAGGTCTGTGCAGCTGCTGACTCAAGCTGAGATGCAGGCAGAACACTGGAGGTAATGGCGGCAGAAGAATCAGTAGTACCTGGAAGTTCGGTGCTCTGGACTTCTTTATCTTTATCTGCTGGATTTTCAGGAACACTTGTAGGAATTGGCACCTCACTGTCTTCACTTTCACTGAGAACGATGATGTTCTTTGGCCCCATAGGCAACTCTGCCTGTTTTCTTGGAGGGTCATCCTCTGCAGGCTCCTTCTTTACCTCTTTGAGTTTCTTCTTGTATACTTGGGTAGATGGAGAAGGAGTAGATCCTACAAGTCCCTGAGCTATTGAGGCAGGAGGGGTTTTCACTGGTGTCCCAGACTCTGGAACTGATGCTTCCCTTATGGGTGTCGAATCATCTTTGGAGCTGGATTCTCCTGAGTGCCTCTTGAATTCTCGGATCTTCTTACTGAACCAGACCCTAGTTCTGATCAAGATTGGGGCAATAATCTCAGCCAGATCATCTCTTTCTTTTCTGTTCCAATCCAGGTCCTCCAGAGGGGTGTGCTTAATCACATTTTCGTATTCATACGAATATAGCTCAGAATTGTCATCCTGGAGACCTTCAGGAACTTGGTACAGGCTGAGTTCTTGGATCAATTGCAGGGAGAACCTGCCACAATGCCTTCTTCTGGCTTCAAAATCATCTGCACAGTCGGCCCAGTAGTCTTCTGTATCTGCCCTGTGATGATAGACTATCTTGATGTTCCTTTCAATGAACTTCTTCAAGTCAAAACAGGTTCTTGGCTTGAAGAAATGAACAGTGATAGGGACCAGGGCTCTTTCTACGTTCTGAGCATCCAGGGCCGTTTTACATGTGTAGTTTCCCAGAGAGATGGGAAAATGTAAGCCAGAAATCTTCTTGTCTCTGCAAGTTCTGTGCAACTTGTCCAGTTGCCTGCATATCTCGATCAAGGCCATTTTGTCGTTGCAGAACATGGGAAGCCGCAGAGGAGTGTTCTCATAGCCAGCAAGCCTGATATAAGAGAATTTCCTGAACTGAATGAAATAGGCTCCATATTGTGATATCAGGTTCATAGCTTCATCTGAAAACCTCCTGGCAGTGTCACCTTCGAGCAATCTGACCATGTACATGGTGAAGGCATCATTGACCCTTCTGAAATTCCGATTGCTAGTCTCTAGGGTGAACTGCGGGCAATAGGCGTACACTGGATCGTCTTTGTGCGCATCGATGTAGGAAAAGCCAAACCATTGCCGTGACGCTGCTAGGGTATACATCAGATACGAAGTCATGAAGAACTTCTTTGTTTGTTGCACATTGGATAATTGCTCAGCCAAATTCATGCTTATGATTTCTGCCCAATTGATGTTTTGCGTTCCCTCGCACACCATGCTGATGAGCGGGCACATCCAGAAATGAAACTCATTGGTTGAGGGCAAACCCATAACCCGAGCCAGCAGGATTATAAAATCTGACAATTCTTCATTGAAATCCGCCCGGAAGAGGGTTTTGGTCAGACGAGAAGCTCCTTTCCTAGGGTTCTTCAACCAAGACCTCGCCACTCGAGCTTTATATTTATCACTGTCTTGGTCGAACATGGCCTGTGCTTGATCACGAGAGACGACTATGGCATTGGTCCATCTCCGGAATCCTCAGAGCAGCTCCAATGGCGGCAGCGTCTAGCTTGGCAATGAGCTCCCCGTGTACATTTGTCAATTCACTCGAGTCGGGGTCGAAGTGAGCTCCGCATGAAAGTACCGTATCAGCACACTGCACTGAGATAGGGAAACCTCCGGCGAAAGCCAAACCGCTATCATTAATCATCTGTGCCATCGGCGTAGGGTTTGCATCTGTCATTCTTGACCAAAAATCACCGAAGTTGAGATGACGGGCTTCACTGTCTCCGATATTGCTAACGGCAGACTCGAGTGGAGAAATTTGCTCCTATCCCTGAAACTTGATCTTCATATTGATAGATTCGGAGCTGCGACCCAGACTCTGGAAGGAATTTGCAAAGGGAACTAGGTTGCAAGGGTTTGAGCAAATGATAGCAAGAAAGCAATGTGAAAAATGCGAAGGTGGTATGCTCGGTTATATAGGCGTTTGAGGAGCGGAATGAATTTAATGCGCATTGAATACACCACCACCAATTTGAAAGAGCGTCATATTCGGAATTAGCGGGAAAAGCTAAGTGTGAATGACACTTGGTACACTTGGAACAGGTGAAACGCGAATGCGCGAAACACGCGGCTCGGGCGAAATGGAGAGAGAATGCACAAAAGCTTTTGGAACAATTGGGATGAAAATGTGCGAGGTACACGGTTCAGGCATTTCGGCCGAAATTGGAACAGCAGGCCCATTTGGACTTGGGGACTTTTGGAACAGAAAATTCCGGAGTACGTGACTAGGAAGTTTCGGCCGAAAATGGGAAAGCTCGTACAAAAGTTTTGGGACAAAAATGCGCGAAGTACGCGGTTCAGGAGTTTCGGCCGAAAATGGGAAAGCTCGCACAAAAGTTTTGGGACACTTGGGATAAAAAGTTCCAACGGGCCCGAGAATGGGACAGTTTCGGGGATTTCGGCCGATCGGGGAACAACTTGCACTTTCGTACTTGGGACAGGTGGGACAGAAAGTCCCGACAGACCCGAAATACTTACAAAATGACCCAAAACTTAGATTCTTTCGACTTCACAACCTGGGTATCTCAGAAAAAGCACTTAGACTCAAAATTTTCAAAATTTTTCCTTGTTAGAGAGGGGAATGTAGACAACAGCTGGCTCCTTCTGGGGATGACTTGGTATAAATTCACTGAATGAAACAAGGCAAGAACTTAGACAAACTTGGTGTAGCAGACCAGTGCCTTATCCATTGGGTAAAAGGAGTCGAGGACAAACCAATACAAGGGCAACACACACACAACAGAAAGAAAACACACCAAAAGCAAAAAAAAAAAAAAGTAGAAACACTGTACACAATATACAAGGGACTCCCTAGTCACCTAGGATCTTGAACAACTTCAAATACTGCCCACTATAAGGAAGTGGGAGGGGGGAACTATCCATGTAATCAAGATAGAAAGAGTTCTTACCAGCAAAGTGTCTTATCTTGAAAGGTCCAAGCCACATAGAATCAAATTTTCCATGGCTACCACGAGGTTCGTGTCTTTTGTCCCACAACAGCACGGTATCACCAACCTGGAACTCTTTGCTCCTAGCTTTCTTATCAAACAGAATCTTCACCTTCTGCTGGTGGGCAGTTATTCTGTCAACAACCTCCAATCTATCCTCGTTTAGTTTGTGCAGGTACATGATCCTTTTGTCCAGAGCATCACTGAAACTAGTGTCTTCAATGGCCTTCATCAGGTGTAAGGCTGGTAGTTCCACTGTCACTGGCAATTGAGCCTCTACTCCATACACTATTTGAAAGGGGGACATTCCAATGGCTCTTTTAGGTGTGATCCTGTCTGCCCAAAGAGCATCGTAAAGTTTCTTATGCCAGTTTCTCTGAGATTCATTGACCAACTTTCTTATGATAGTCACCA
This sequence comes from Taxus chinensis, assembly GCA_019776745.2. Taxonomy (NCBI): domain Eukaryota; kingdom Viridiplantae; phylum Streptophyta; class Pinopsida; order Cupressales; family Taxaceae; genus Taxus; species Taxus chinensis. The sequence goes on along the minus strand of CM034155.1, from coordinate 325,493,171 downwards.
GATTCTTGTTGGTAGATTCTGCTTGTCCATTTCCCTGGGGATAATAATCTGAAGAATGAGCCAGAGAGATGCCATACCCGTAGCAGAAATCCATTATCTCAGTTGAGGAGAAGTTTGAGGCATTATCTGTTACAATCTTGTTAGGTACACCATACCTAACCAGGATGTTCTCTTTAATGAAGTTGCATATTGCTTCAGAAGTGGTGCTCTTGACTGGAATAGCTTCCACCCACTTGGTGAAGTAGTCAGTAGCAGTTAGCACATGAGTGTGTCCAGCGCTGGAAAACGGGGTTGAGTGAACCAATGAAGTCTAGACCCCACTGTTGGAAAGGTTCTTCAATCACAACTGGTTTGAGAGGCAAAGAAGCCAATTTAGGTCTTCCCACGAAAGTCTGACAGGCCTCACATTTATCCACCCACTTGGATGCATCTTTGAACAAAGAAGGCCAGTAATACCCTCCACGGAGTATCTTATGAGCTGTGACTGTTGATGAATAGTGCCCTCCACATGCCTGATCATGAAAAGCTGAGAGCAATTTTCTCTGTTGTTCTTTGTCTACACACTTTAGGAATCTCCCATCCAAACCACGCTTGAACAAGGCATTTTCCCACACTACATATTGTGCTGATCTCAACTTAACAGTCCTCTTTTCTTTAGCAGTTAAATGAGATGAGGCATTCCCCGTAGGTGAGAAAATGAGCGATGTCGGCATACCATTCATCAACTGAACTCAGGAACAGAACAGTAGGAAGGTCAGTTTTCTTCTCTAACAACTCGTGTTGGGCTCCTTCAGCAATGAGCTCGCAAAGACCTTTTCCCCGAACCAGCTTGGTTGGCTTAATATCAAGGTCATACTCCTGGACTTTAGCCACCTAGTTTCCCCTCTTGGATCCAAATTCTTGTTGCGTGAGAATTGACTTTACAGTCGTATCTGGGACCCAGGACCGTAGAGTGAGAGTTGAGGATATAGAAACGGAACTGTTTGACAGCTTTGACTACTGCAAAGGCATGTTTCTCCATCATGGTGTACTTTAGCTCATGGTTCTTCAGGATATAGCTCATGAAGGCAATTGGTAGCTCATGTTTATCAGGATCCTCCTGGGTTAAGACAAGCAGCCAGAGTACTATCTGTAGCGTAGCAGTAGATAATGAAATCCTTGCCGAAATCAGGGCAGGCCAAAACTGGAGTTTTAGCAATAGCTTTCTTAATACCCTCAAAGGATTCCTTTCCTTCAGAAGACCAACCAAATGCTTGCTTTCCTTTCATCATCTGATAAATATTCAAAGTTAATTCAGCAAAATCAGGGATGAATCTTCTTAGAAAATTGATCTTACCGAAAAAGGAATGCACGCCCTTTTTTACTAGTAGGGAGAGGAATCTGTTGGATGGCTTGAACTCGTTCAGGATCAATCTTGATGCCATCCTTTGAGACAATGTGTCCCTAATAGCTTTCCCTCTGTAACACAGAAGACAGATTTTTTAGGATTTAAGGAAATCCCATGCTCTCGGCATCTTTGCAGAACTGCTTCCAAGTGGTCGAAGTGATCCGCTCTTGTCTTTGAGAACACTGTCAGGTCATCAAGGTATATGACTATGCATTTTCCCTTCAAGCTTCCGAAAGCCAGATCCATAGCTCTCTGGAAGGTGGCACCGGCATTAATCAGCCCAAAAGGCATCCTCTTGTAGGCAAAGGTACCCCAAGGAGTTGTGAAGGCTGTCTTATGTTGATCAGCAGTATCAACCTCTACCTGATTGTATCCAGAAAAGCCATCAAGCATAGATAACATCTCAGAGCCTGTTACCGCTTGCAAAACCTGATCCATCATAGGCAGAGGGTAGTTATCTTTCAGAGAGGCCTGATTCAGGTTCCTGAAATCAACACAGATGCGGATCTCACCATTCTTCTTCCTAACAGGTACAATGTTTGCAATCCAAGTCGAATGGTGAATGGGAAAGATGATTTTAGCCTTTAGCAGTTTTTGAATCTCCTGAAATATGGTGTCAGCTATCTTTGGGTTATACTGCCTCTGCTTCTGCTTGAAAGGCTTGATTCCTGGCTTGAGAGGGATAGAGTGTTGCATTTCTTTTGGCTTGAAGGCTTTTAGATCTTCATAAGAATAAGCAAGCACATCCTTATATTTCCTTAGAAGGTCAATTGCTCTTCTCTTTTCATCTGATGTGCAACACTTCCCGATATTTACCAGCTTCGGGTCATCAGAACTCCCAATATCAATTTTATCATACTCAGCTGATTGCCGAGGTCCAATGGAAGCTTTAGATCTCACGTACCTGTCATGCTTATCAAACAACTCCTCCAAACTCACCAAACCTTTGGGGATCTTGTTTCCTTTGAGCTTAATGCACCCTTCCTGATCAGTTTCTTCTCCTTGGGTGACGGCTTGATCCGAAGACACGCTCTCACGAGGCAGGTTGTCACTTCCTTCGAAATACAGTTGTTCAAAATTGCCCTTGAGCTCCAGGAAGGAAAGCAAATGCTGGTCGTCGTTGAAGACTTGCCAGTTGTTAGTATTGTCAGGGACACTAGGTCGGTGGACCATCTCAATAGTGAATTTATCCTGAGAGAATTCAGGATGAGGAATCAATAATGACCCTGAGACAGCCAGGGAATCAGCTCTGCTGTTCTTTTCTCTGGGAATTGCTTCAATGGAGAAGGCATCAAGGAATTCAATTGAATCCCAAACCTGATTCCGATAATGCTTCAGCCTCCCGTTCTTTACCTGAAACAGGCTTCTGACTTGTTTCACAATCAGCTCTGCATCACCACGAGCCAAAAGATTTTTTACACCTCGTTCTTTGGCCACTTGCAATCCAAGGATGAGAGCCTCATACTCTGCTGTATTGTTAGTGTTCTCGAACTGCAATTTGAATGAAAAGGGGTACAGGCAACCCTCAGGTGATATTAACAGAAACACCGGCTCCAGAACCAGCCGAAGAACAACTGCCATCGAATTCTAAGATCCAGACACCATTGGGATCTTTAGGTGATATTTTGCAGGGTCGGATTTCATCAGGGGACAAAATCATGTAATTACCATGGCCTCTGTCCTCATAGAGTATTTGTGCCTTGGGATCATCTGTCTTCTGCACAATGTACTCGGACTGCTTCTCAGGTAGTAGCTTCTTCATTTGTCCATTGACAGGTATGAGAGCGTGTGACCAATCCATTTGAATCTCTCCACCCACATCTTTACAGAAGTTTCTGCTTAGCAACATTCCATAGGAAGGAGGAATGTCTGCTACTAGTATGGTAGCCAAGACCTTCTTTTCAGGTAAAGCAGCAAAAGCCACTTGTGCATCTTTAATCCTTCCCACCAAAGGTACTTCTTTACTTTCCATGGAGTAGCAAGATCCATAAGTACGAGTAAGGGTCAAGCCTAAAGCATGAGCTACTTTGGCGGGCATCACATTATCTGAGGCTCCGGAATCTATGACACAGTTACTGAGCCTGTGGCCAGCTATAAGGAGTGTTACATAGAAAGGCTTGATCTTGTCACCAGGTGAGGTGACAGCAGCTACTAGACTGGGCTGTGGTGCAGAAGGAGGTGTGGGCAAAAGGCCTTTGGAGGTGGTCTTGGAATGGGAATTTACAAATTGAATCATCTTGGCAAAAGCTTTTGGATGGGTTTGGTAATATTCAGCCTCTGAAATTTGAACTTTGGTCCTTTTTAGATGATCTACAATGTCAAAGGATCCAGAGGTGGATGGTCCATCATCATTTGGAATCTTAGGTTTATCAACCCTAGGAGAAAAAGAAGAAGAAACGACTTTGGGGGCAGGATTGGCAGTACTTACCTTTGGTGCAGATGAGGTAGGAATAGGAGATCCTCTTCTGGCAATTACAGGAATAGTTGTAGGCTGCTCTTTGGACTTCTTCAGGGGTTGTGTCACCTTTTCCCTCTGATGCGTCTGTTCCCGAGTCATGACAGCGAAGGATTCGCTGTTCATATCTGCTACCACTTCATCATAGTCATCTGCATCATCAATGCCTTCAGTGGTAAAGAAATTGACTCGAGATCCCTCGGGTTCTTCTGCCTCATCATCGAATTCCTCCAGGAACTCTTCACAAGCTTCATTATCATCTTCTGGTTCTTCGACCTCGCAAGTTGCATTCACAGGAACTTTGACGGGAGGTCCTTCAAGTGCCAATCTTGTGTGGGGAGCTGGCAAACGGTTTCTGGGTTGAAAATTTCTTCTAGGAACATCTGCATACGGTGCATGCTGAGCTAATTGTTTCTTTATAGCTACCAGATCATTTGCAAGTTTCTGGACTAATGGATCAGTATTGGGTCCAGAAGTGGAAGAGGAAGAAGCAGCAGATTTAGATTTGGGAGGATCTCTCTTCAATTTCCCTGACATGATTAGGTCATCCTCGACACTAACAGCCAGTTCTTGATCCAGTATTAACGTTCCAAGGTTAGCCCTTCTTAGAGCATAACTGACTTTAGGCGTTTGGGCATTCAAAAAGAAACATTTTTGGATTTGATCAACCGGCCGAGTGTTCACGGGGATTTTGTTGATCAGTCTGTTGAACCGAGCCACAAATTCTCTCATGGGTTCCGATGGATCTTTCTTTATTTGAGAAATCTGGGCAAGGAGTGCATGCACATCTTCTGCCGGTTTGAAACGGCTTTCGAACTGAGTTCTCATGGTATTCCAGTCGATGATGGCACCAGCCGGAAGGTGATAGAACCAGTCAGCAGCATTGTCCTGTAACGTTTCGACGAACAGTCTTACTGAGACGTCTTCATGTTCGACCCCCAAGACTCCACATGCAACTATGAAGGCTGCAATATGCTCGTCAGGGTGCACTTTGCCGTCGCCTCTGAATTTGGGGAAGTTCTTTCGGTTACCTCTAGGTAACTCATGCAAAGGCTGAGTGAGGGCCAGAGGCCCGACACGTTGACCCCATGGAACTTGTGCCATTCTTCTTGGAAATACGGTTCTGAGGGGAACTGTAACACCAGCAAGGATTAAAGCTTGTAGATTAGGACTAGCAGGCTCTGAAGGACTTCTTTCTCGAACAGGTGGAGTGCTCGTTGAACGAGTTCTTCTATTTGAAGGGAAAGGAAAACCCTGTTGCTCCAAAAGCTGAAACTGAGAATCTTCGATACCAAGGGCCCTTCTCCCTCGAGTGAAACGCGGAGTCGCCAGATCAAAGAATGATCGAAAAAAAAAATTATAGTACTGGAATGCGATTTTCCCCAGCGGAGTCGCCAAAAACTGTTGGTTTTCAAATAAGACTTTTTAGAAGAGCAACAGTCAGGGGACAAGAAGTCCCTCCTCTTTAATGGGAGAGGTTCCCTTATTGAGACACGAACTTATTTACAAATATACAGAGGGTCATTTTATGGTTGAACTTGGATACCACGAAAATGTTTTCCACAAAGATCATCAGTTACAAACGGGCTGAGGAAAGAGGGTACGAAGATAAGCAGAATAGCAAACGTTTGGAATTATAGATAACAGAATAATTCTTTACGAGTGCGAAGTTGCGGGGAATTTGAAACAAGATTATTTGCATTAACTGAATAAGATCAAAGACACAAAGTTCTTCAACGACCTTTTTCAAATTCATTAATCAAAGACACAAAGTTCTTTCTTGGTCGTGCAAGATCACTGTATTTGCAAAAGCAATCAGCAAGACTAACGAATTAGGTACAAAATAATCTTCACAATACTAAAGGAAAACACAGAGCTACAAAGATTCAGATAGAGAATGAAAAGAAAAGCCCTTTTGTATTGATATGTTCAAGATCTATTTACAATTTCGAGAGTATGCCAAGTTCTTCCTCTTCCCAAAAATGGCGTGGAAAGGCCATTATATAGCTTACAAGTCGGTTACGACTTGTAACCGTTTCTTTTAAATAAAGAATAGTTGAGTATTGCCGGTTGCAATACCTTAACTAATTACAACGAATACGAAAAGAAAGGAAAGAAGAGGGAAGGAGAGAGAAGGAGACAGGTGGCCGGCTACTGGGAGGGACCTACTGTCTTCAGAATCCGCTGCCTGAACTTCTTCAATGACTCAGCTATATCTCTGCCACGAGGGACTGATGTGTTAGTTGCAGACTGAGTCCAAAATCCCAGGCATTTCTCCATCTCTTTATCAAACTCGACGTGAGTATGATAGTCTTTGTTTGCTTCTTCAATGGCAGACTGGAGAGAACAAATTTCTTTTATCTTGTCTTTAGAGATGGAGTCTTCCTTGAAAAGATTATCTTTGACAAAAGCTCTGAACTGAGCTTTGATTTCTTGCAAGGATGAGGGAATGCCAGAGTTTTCATCCTGAAGATGACAATGCATATCTTTGAAAGCAGCAGCTGCTAGCGTCTTGAAAGCTTCTCCCTTTTGCCAGCTATTCTTCATTTCTCCTACAGCTTCTTCCAGGACTCTGATTTTCCACTCTACACTGTAGACCCAGGATTTTGATAGATTATCTTCGGCATCATCGAAAATCTTATTCGCCAGCAAGATGTTCTCATCTGTCTGTCCCATGAGGCGAAGGTCTACAATGCAACTGCCCCAAAGTTTAAGCTCCTTATTCATAACCTCAATGGTAGAGGATAGTTTATGTTGCAACTTGTCTACCTTTCCATGTAGCTTAAAAGCTTCGTCGATGAAGTTTAGCCCGGCAACAAGCATGTCATCCACCATGGCTTCGGTAGCTCTACCATAGACAGAATACTTGTGCATCTCTTTAATTTCTTGCACTTCATCTTGGCTTAGAATTACAGGAGGGGGTAGAGCAGTCAAGGGAGTGGGGTCTAAAACTTTGTCCTTAGACAGGAGTGACTTGATAAAACTAGTGAGAACTTGGGCTTGTTCTTCCAGCTGTTCAATCGTCTGCTGCCCTTTCTCCACCCTTCCAATGACTCTGGTGACTGTTTCCTAGAGGTTATGAATCTCACCTTCAGGAGTAGACTCTCCCATAGGGATCCTTGAGAGTTCCAAGTCGGATGTCAGCAACTCTGATTCCGATTTGTCTACTGTGGGCTTAGCAATCTCCAGGAATTGCTGACCTCGAGCATCCGACACAATCCTGGAAGTAGTTCTGGCTTTCTTGGCACGAGAAGGAGTGGTGCCCAACAAGGCTGCTACAGCATCAAAATTTGGTCCCAAGCTTTGAAAGGAGGATTTTCTCTTCCTTTTATCAACCAGAGGTTGCACCCAAGCAAAAGAGGAAGAAGAATCTGCAGGAGAGGCAAGGGGACCAAGAGATAGGGAGCTCATGATACTCAAGGTCTGTGCAGCTGCTGACTCAAGCTGAGATGCAGGCAGAACACTGGAGGTAATGGCGGCAGAAGAATCAGTAGTACCTGGAAGTTCGGTGCTCTGGACTTCTTTATCTTTATCTGCTGGATTTTCAGGAACACTTGTAGGAATTGGCACCTCACTGTCTTCACTTTCACTGAGAACGATGATGTTCTCTGGCCCCATAGGCAACTCTGCCTGTTTTCTTGGAGGGTCATCCTCTGCAGGCTCCTTCTTTACCTCTTTGAGTTTCTTCTTGTATACTTGGGTAGATGGAGAAGGAGTAGATCCTACAAGTCCCTGAGCTATTGAGGCAGGAGGGGTTTTCACTGGTGTCCCAGACTCTGGAACTGATGCTTCCCTTATGGGTGTCGAATCATCTTTGGAGCTGGATTCTCCTGAGTGCCTCTTGAATTCTCGGATCTTCTTACTGAACCAGACCCTAGTTCTGATCAAGACTGGGGCAATAATCTCAGCCAGATCATCTCTTTCTTTTCTGTTCCAATCCAGGTCCTCCAGAGGGGTGTGCTTAATCACATTTTCGTATTCATACGAATATAGCTCAGAATTGTCATCCTGGAGACCTTCAGGAACTTGGTACAGGCTGAGTTCTTGGATCAATTGCAGGGAGAACCTGCCACAATGCCTTCTTCTGGCTTCAAAATCATCTGCACAGTCGGCCCAGTAGTCTTCTGTATCTGCCCTGTGATGATAGACTATCTTGATGTTCCTTTCAATGAACTTCTTCAAGTCAAAACAGGTTCTTGGCTTGAAGAAATGAACAGTGATAGGGACCAGGGCTCTTTCTACGTTCTGAGCATCCAGGGCCGTTTTACATGTGTAGTTTCCCAGAGAGATGGGAAAATGTAAGCCAGAAATCTTCTTGTCTCTGCAAGTTCTGTGCAACTTGTCCAGTTACCTGCATATCTCGATCAAGGCCATTTTGTCGTTGCAGAACATGGGAAGCCGCAGAGGAGTGTTCTCATAGCCAGCAAGCCTGATATAAGAGAATTTCCTGAACTGAATGAAATAGGCTCCATATTGTGATATCAGGTTCATAGCTTCGTCTGAAAACCTCCTGGCAGTGTCACCTTCGAGCAATCTGACCATGTACATGGTGAAGGCATCATTGACCCTTCTGAAATTCCGATTGCTGGTCTCTAGGGTGAACTGCGGGCAATAGGCGTACACTGGATCGTCTTTGTGCGCATCGATGTAGGAAAAGCCAAACCATTGCCGTGACGCTGCTAGGGTATACATCAGATACGAAGTCATGAAGAACTTCTTTGTTTGTCGCACATTGGATAATTTCTCGGCCAAATTCATGCTTATGATTTCTGCCCAATTGATGTTTTGCGTTCCCTCGCACACCATGCTGATGAGCGGGCACATCCAGAAATGAAACTCATTGGTTGAGGGCAAACCCATAACCCGAGCCAGCAGGATTATAAAATCTGACAATTCTTCATTGAAATCCGCCCGGAAGAGGGTTTTGGTCAGACGAGAAGCTCCTTTCCTAGGGTTCTTCAACCAAGACCTCGCCACTCGAGCTTTATATTTATCACTGTCTTGGTCGAACATGGCCTGTGCTTGATCACGAGAGACGACTATGGCATTGTCCATCTCCGGAATCCTCAGAGCAGCTCCAATGGCGGCAGCGTCTAGCTTGGCAATGAGCTCCCCGTGTACATTTGTCAATTCGCTCGAGTCGGGGTCGAAGTGAGCTCCGCATGAAAGTACCGTATCAGCACACTGCACTGAGATAGGGAAACCTCCGGCGAAAGCCAAACCGCTATCATTAATCATCTGTGCCATCGGCGTAGGGTTTGCATCTGTCATTCTTGACCAAAAGTCACCGAAGTCGAGATGACGGGCTTCACTGTCTCCGATATTGCTAACGGCAGACTCGAGTGGAGAAATTTGCTCCTGTCCCTGAAACTTGATCTTCATATTGATAGATTCGGAGCTGCGACCCAGACTCTGGAAGGAATTTGCAAAGGGAACTAGGTTGCAAGGGTTTGAGCAAATGATAGCAAGAAAGCAATGTGAAAAATGCGAAGGTGGTATGCTTGGTTATATAGCCGTTTGAGGAGCGGAATGAATTTAATGCGCATTGAATACACCACCACCAATTTGAAAGAGCGTCATATTCGGAATGAGCGGGAAAAGCTAAGTGAATGACACTTGGTACGCTTGGAACAGGTGAGACGCGAATGCGCGAAACACGCGGCTCGGGTGAAATGGAGAGAGAATGCACAAAAGCTTTTGGAACAATTGGGATGAAAATGCGCGAGGTACGCGGTTCAGGCATTTCGGCCGAAATTGGAACAGCAGGCCCATTTGGACTTGGGGACTTTTGGAACAGAAAATTCCGGAGTACGCGACTAGGAAGTTTCGGCCGAAAATGGGAAAGCTCGCACAAAAGTTGTGGGACGAAAATGCGCGAAGTACGCGGTTCGGGAGTTTCGGCCGAAAATGGGAAAGCTCGCACAAAAGTTGTTGGGACAAAATGCGCGAAGTACGTGGTTGGGAGTTTCGGCCGAAAATGGGAAAGCAAAAAGTTCCGCGACGGGCCGGCCGAAAATGGGACAGTTTCACTTGGGACAAAAAGTTCCGGCCGATCGGAGAACAGAAGACACTTTCGTACTTGGGACAGATGGGACAAAAAGTTCCGACAGACCCGAAATACTTACAAAATGACCCAAAACTTAGATTCTTTCGACTTCACAACCTGGGTATCTCAGAAAAAGCACTTAGACTCAAAATTTTCAAAATTTGTCCTTGTTAGAGAGGGGAATTTTGAGTAGACAACACATCCACTCATATGAAATATACATATAACCATGTAGTAGAAATGGAACCACACATATATTCATATTAAAGAATGCACCCAGAGGGTACAGATCTACGTCTAGTGGATAAAAGACTACACCCAAAAATGAAATATCCAGAGGGTAAAAGACTACATCCAGAAGGTACACAATTTTATCCAATGGATAAAAGAATGCACCCAAAGGGTACAGATCTGCATCCAATGGATAAAAGACTGCATCCAAAACTGCAAAGTATCCAGAGGATAAAAGACTGCATTTGGGTACACGTTTTTATCCAATGGATAAAATAATGCACCTAGAGGGTACAGATCTACATCCAGTGGATCTTGAAAAAACTACATCCAAAACCAAAATATCTAGAGGATAAAAGACTTATGCATCTGAAAGGTACACGCTTTTATCCAATGGATAAAAGAATGCACCCAGGGTACATAAAATGCATCCAGATTTTACTGTCTCAAAACATGGTCAAGTTTACATTCAATTCTATGGATTTTGTCTCCTTGCAAATCTAATGGCGCACTCTGTTTTACATAAAAATGCGTGCTACAGAAAAGTGCTAACAAAATCTGAATACATGAAAAAACAAACCTCTTGCTTGCAAAGAAAAAACTTACAGATGGATGTCTACATCATCTATAGCTATGATACCATGAAAGGAATGATAAGAATATTGTTCCAAGCCATGATCTCTGATGATAATAGCACACCACATTACATTTTCAAAATAGATGAGCTAAAATACCATACATGGAAATCCATCATAATCCATAATGCTCAATACATTACAATACAATAACTTGAATTATTCAATAAGAAAGATATACATATAGGAGGAGGGAAGTGCAACTACTACCTAAATAAATGGTGAATAACTCCAACTAACTGATATTGGTAGTTAAGTTAACTCCAAAATACTAGTAAGCTAACTCCACATAACTAGTACACCTAAGCAAGCTAACCCAACAAGTGTAGGGCTAACACAAGTGTAAGAATTATCCTAATAAATAAATAAAAGGATAAATAATAACCTACACTAGCACAGGAACATAAGATCAAAACTCATGTCATGATATATCCATATATATATATATATATATATCATATATGATTCATATCATATAACTTACCTCCTTTGATTTCCCTAATTATCAAGAGAAATTTAATGAAAAAGTGGGTGGTCCTACTTGTCTTCTAGTTGGTCTCATATGTTACTCAAGACAAGGTCGATAGTACCTAGTTTACCATGAGGCAAGCTGAGCTAATATTTTCTTATCATGTAGAATCATATGGCCTATCTCCCTCTTCAAGTCCAACAATGATAATCCAAGAAGCAAATTTATTTCCTGAAGAGCATACTCTTCCACATTCTATGCCTGACTTCTAGTACTTGATGAGTGGGCAAGTAGGCATCCACCTAAATTTGATCCATATGTTGAAGAATGTAAGCCTATTTAAACTGGGCTTGGTAGTTACTACATTCTTGAAGAAGAAGTTATGATTGCCACATATTATCGCTCAAGAAATTCTAAGTTGAAACATGGTCTATGGAAGTTATACTTTGATGGTTCCAAAGCCAAATGGCAAGAAGGTTGTTGTTCTCATTTCTCCAAAATACAAGGATGAGAAATTATTCTTCAGGTAAAGGTTACCATTTAATGCTCTAACAATTTTTTTTAGATTATGAGCAATGTTGGTGCATGGTCTTCTTATCACATGAAAATAAGGAAGATTAAGGCCTTACAGATCTTTGGGGACAAAATGGTTATTCACCAGAATGTACCAATAAGTTCTAGGGAAAGAATAAGCTTCTCAAAGCTTATAAACATAGATTCATGGGACCTCCTTGAGAGATTTGATGCTCTAATCTGTAGGTGGTGCCACAGTAAAATGAACAAAAGTTGATTAAATAGTCGTGCTTGGTTCGTAGTTCTCTCCTATTGAGGAATTTGTCAAAGAAAACACTCAACACATGTAACCGATGGTGATCAAACCATCCATTCTAGATAACAATACCAGCTGGCAATTGTTTGACAATGATGCATAGATCATCCAGTTTATCCAAACTTAAGTTGAGTTCCCATCAACAAGTTAACTTAGATGACAACTATGGTGACTAAGTGATTCAAGTGAAGCCAAATCAGTTGCCTAAAGGATTGGTCACCTTAGAGAAAATGTTTAGCCCTAATGATGAATTCAAGGGTGAAGAAAGGTACATGCGTATCACGCAAGAAGACTGCTCCCCAGTCACTACCTACGCATGACACAAAGTGGTTTTGAAAAAAAAAATGATGTGCATGGATGAAGAAAATGTTCTGGCCTTCATCTCTCTCTATCAAAAATACATATGATATATTAGACTCATGGGAGTAAAAAGATCTCAAAGTCTTTGATCATAGGTTTAGCTCAACACTGAATCATTAACCTTGATTCTAGTATCAAATTCTATCAGATAGAAGCAATGACCAGTTAATCCAAAGATAGATCCCCTATAAGAAAGATACCTACTCTAAACTCATTGAGGTGAAAAATTATTTTTCAGATCAAGTACTCTACTTCGGTCGTGAATCTAGTTCTTCAGATTCGGCAAGAAGATTGGTGAAATTAGACTCTTTGTTGATTTTAAGATTTATTCGAACAAGGCCATCAGTTTGAAGGATCACTTAAAAATAGGCCTTTACCTTCAATGGAGTAGATTCTACAAATCCTGTGGATAGTCAATTCAAAGATTTTCAATGCTAGATGGGCTGATCGATTTTCAATCAGATCCTAAGTCAAGGAAGAGTATCAATTGTTCAGTGTAGGCAATGTTGGATAACCAAGTGGGGAACATATGCAGTTATCAAAATATTTGTCCCTTTGGTCAATCAAATAAATCCATGCATACATTTATAAGCACCATGGATATTAGAAAAGATTCAAATAACTGCATAAATGAGTTGTATCTTGGTTTACCTGTGATGACATAACAAGTCTTGTCAAAGTAGATCGCACGGATCAATATGGCAGATATAGAGAAAGTAAAATTGAGAGATGCAGAAAGTATGGGGTCGAAGCTCTTAACCCCAAGAAGTGATAATTTTTAAAATGGCGCAGGGTTTGAAGCTCTTGGGCCAGGTGATTTCAAAGGATGACATCACAATTGATTAGGAGTGGGGCATTTCATCCATCCTAACTCTTTCCTTGTTGGTTGTCAAGAAATCCCTAAAGTCCTTCCTCAGTAAGATAAATTTTGTTAGGTGTTTTGGTACCTAAATTTGTAGGATGTAATTCAATAACATGCCATCACCCTTATGCTCAAGAAGGACATAACCTTCAAATAGACAACAAAAGGAAGAGAAAGCTTCAACAAAGATCAAGAAAGAAATTACTTACACACCAACACTCATTAACCTAGATTACTCAAAGAATTTCATCCTTTATGCTTATGGAGCTGATGCAAGTGTTTTTGTTGTCCTAACACAAGAAAATGAACAAGGGCTGGAAAAACTAGTGGCTTTCTTTAGCCAAATGCTGAAGGATTATGAATTAAAATATAGTCACATAGACAAGCAAGTTCTTGCCATCATGCATGCTGCTCAAGAAATTCAAAAGTATGCTCTCCACAAATCATATCAAGGTGTTAGTCTCCCACTCCTTCTGTCAGAGACTTCATCATCTGAGCAGAAATTAGTGAGAAGAGAGCACGATGGGTAACCAAAATCATGGAGTATGATGTGACTATCAAAGCCACAAAGTTGGTAAGAGGATGTGTGCTCTACATAAAAATTGCATGCGGATGCGTAGAATGAACCTGAGACTTCATTATTTATGGATGAAGGTCTCTTGTCATGCGTAGAAATTGAGCAGAAGATAGATCCTGCGTATGCACGACTGGATGAAGGACATGATCACATTCCTTTCTGAGGGCATGCGTACCCTCCTAGTTTGAACAAGGGAAAAGAGAAGGCATCTGAGGTTGCAATCTATCCCTTATGTTTTGATTGATGGACTTCTCTTCAAGAAGAATCTTGATGGCGTGATGTTAAGATGTAATCAACTAATGTGTAAACTAAAAAAGTGTTAGTAAAATTTCACTGATGGATTCTCTAGTGGACACTTCTCTGCCAAGACTATAACAATGAAGATCATAATGACAGAGAATCTTTTGGCCTACCCTGTTTGCAGATGCACATAGTGGGTCACAAATTGCAAGGAATGTCACTTTCTTTGTAGGAAAGAAAATATTGGTAGCGCTTCCCCTCTGACCAATCCAAGTGGATCAGTCATTTTACGCAATGGGGTCTCAATTTCATAGGCAATGATCAATCCACCTTCAAGCATTGGACACAAGTGGGTATGCTGACAGCTACAGATTACTTCACCAGATGGACAAAAATTTTCACACTCAAGGAATCAACTAAATCAGTCATCCTTGATTTTCTCGAAGGTATAGTCACAAGGTTTGGCATTCCTCAAACCATTATCTCTGATAATGTAAAATCCTTCCTTGGTACTAAAATCACTTATTGGACTCTAGGTCATGGGCATATATATGAAGACTTCTTCTGACTATTACCCTTAGGGAAATGGTCTGGTAGAATTCAACAAACAAGAACCTGATCAAAATCATGAAGTGCACAATGAATATCATCAAGACATATGGCATACAAAGGTCTTGTGCACGTGCTCTGGGCAGATAGAATCACAGTAAAAAAGGTAATAGGAACTTCACCTTACAATATTTTCTATGGAAAGGAGGCTACTCTTCCTTTGATGCTAGAATTGAATTCATTAGCATTTTCCCAGTAGCTGGAATTTGAAGGCGCAGACTAGAAAGAAATTAGAATGGTATAAATGGTTAATCTTGAAGAATCAAGAAACTCTTCCATGATCAAGCTAGAACAACATCATCAAACAACAAAGAAATGGTTTGACAAAAAGGCTAGGCCTCAAGCTTTAAAAGTTGGGGACCTGGTTCTAAAATGGGATGCTAACAGAGCTAAGCCAGGGCACCATTAAAATTTTGATGCACTTTGGAGTGGCCCATACATCATCAGTTCCTGCAAAGAAGCTAACTCTTTTGAGTTAACTCATCTTGATGGAGGCACACTGCAAATCCCAGTAAATGGGATCTATCTCAAACCCTTCCATTAATTTTTTTGCATCATGTTGTATATATTAGAATAGTTTAAAATTCATCCAAGTGTATCTCTATGCACATTATTTATTTGTACATAGTTCTTTCCTCTATTGTGCTTCTGTCATCACCAATCCGGCACTATGATAATTCACCACCGAGAACTCCTCATGCTATGATTATTTACTAATGCACAACCTTTAATATGGTGGATGTAATCTGCAAACACAATAACAAACATAACACAAGAATACCATAGACTATGATACAAAGGAATGATGAAAAATATGAAAATATAGGTGTAAATTATAATATCACCATCAAATTATTACAATCTCACCCATGAGGTACTTCAAGTGTTACTGACTTCACTTACCTTCCAACAATAACTATGGTAGAAACTTCACAATGGATTCTTTAACATACCTTCTAAATGAAGGCTTCCTTTACACAATTATTCATACAATATTTCTCACTACTTCTTTATATGCTAAATGAGGGGGGGTGGCCTCTTTATTTATAGGAATTCAGGCTTATCCACCCTATCTCTAAGATAGGATAGGAAATTTCTTCCGGAGAATCATATTCCATGCCTAAACTCTTGCCTTTACATGTAGGCTTATCTTCTAAGATAAGATCAACCTTATCATCTCACATGGGTTCCACCTTTTTAGACTTTTCCACAAATAAAATACAAAAAAAAATTATGACATCACTCTTTGTCTTTATTACATATATAATATATCTAATTCCTAATCATGTAGACCCTACTTCTCTACTTACCCCAACTTTGACATTTTAACATTATCGGACCACTTACGACAAATATTTACTTTTTACCACAACATTCCTATTGTACTTTGACTATTAGCGTACTCTACTTTATTGGTGGCACCATACTGACGGTGTCATTATCTTCTATTGGACGTCACTACTAATTATACTTAACAACATCCTATTTCT
The DNA here is from genome assembly GCA_019776745.2 of Taxus chinensis. Taxonomy (NCBI): domain Eukaryota; kingdom Viridiplantae; phylum Streptophyta; class Pinopsida; order Cupressales; family Taxaceae; genus Taxus; species Taxus chinensis. Next base: position 325,476,981 of record CM034155.1, on the reverse strand, counting down.
AATACATACATTAATAAAATAGAAATTACGGAAGAAAATTTTAATGTCGACATTTTCCCTCTTCCTAACTTCTACTCCGTCCTCGGAGTAGACTCTTATGGAAATTCTGAAGTTGGTGCCTGGAAAATCTTTAACTTTACATGGTTGACCCATTTCGTAATGGGAATACCATCCAATTCCTCCAGTCGATATGTACCATTTTCGTGCACAACTGCTATTTTTTAGGCCCCCATCCATTTGGGAAGAAATTTTCTCTGCCTTCGTTTTTTGTATCTGGAATCATATACTAGAACCAAGTCATTCACATGAAATGTAGATGAATGGATCTTTTGATCAAAGTATTCCTTCTGCATCATTTTCTTCTTATAGCTTGTATCCTTCGCTATTTCCCTCATTTCCTCTAGCAAATGAAGATGCACCAACCTTTCTTTTACTGAATCACTTTCATCCATCCTTTCCTTTTTCATAACTCTCACAGTGGGAATATCAAACTCAATAGGAAGAACTGGATCAATGTCATAAGCCAACTGAAATGAGGAGTATCATGTTGCTGACTTTGATGTTGCCCTATATTCCCACAATGCTGCATGAATCCTTTTATCCCACTTATATACCTTCAAGGCTACATCTTTTGCTAGAATTTGACACAACGTAAAAAATTTCCGTTCCACTTGTCCATTTGTGCTTAGCTTGTATGTTGTTTCCTTCCTATGCTTAATAGAAAACTTATTGACTAGGGCTTCTACCACCTCATTAATAAAGTGGCTTCCTTGATCTGTTACAATTTCTAATGTGTAACCAAATCTGGTGGCAATGCGTTCATATATGAACCTTGCCACTTCATCCATGGAAGTTGTTTTTCAATGGCCTAGCTTCAACCCACTTGGTTAAATAATTTGTGGCAACTACAATATACTTATTTTGGCGTGGGCTGGTTGGAAGTGGACCTACAATATTTATTCCCCACTTTTCAAAGGGACAGAGTGGAAGAATAGGGCATAATGGTGCTAATGAAGTCTTACGGTTACCATGTGTTTGATAAATAGCACATGTCTTACAATAATTATGACAATCTCTAAAAAGAGTGGGCCAGTGATAGCTTGCATCCAAGATCCTTCTTGTTGTAAGTTGTTTAGAGAATTTTCCTCTACACGTACCATTGTGGAATTCTTCTATCATCTCCTTCCCTTGATCACGTTCAACTGCTCTCTTGTACTGTCCATCAGGTCCTATTCAAAATAATACTCTATGCAGAATAGAATATGGATGACTGGCTTGAGTAATCTTCCTCTTAGTCTTTGCATTGGTACCATCAGGAAACTTGAATTCATTCAGATAATTCTAAATATCTATGTATTCACTAGGGATTGTGTCAAGGGATAACAATGCTGCATCTGGAAAATCATCATCATCACAAGATGAACTTAAACCATCATAGGCTCGAGAGAGTGCATCTGCATTGACATGCTTCTTTCCTAGCCTATCTATAATATCAAATTCAAATTCTTGTAGCAAAATTATCCATCTTGCTATCCTCCCTGATGGGTTAGGCTTATTTACAATATATTTTATAGCCTGATGGTCTGTTACAACTATAAATTTCTACCCTAGCAAGTAATTTCTAAACTTATTTATAGCAAAAATGATAGCTAGAGCCTCTTTTTCAGTTATAGTATAATTTATCTCATCATTTCTCATTTGTCTACTCCCAAAGTAAACTGGATGATCATTCCCATTTTCATCTTTTTCACTCAAAATATTTCCTAGTGCTACATCTGAGGCATCAGTATACACAATGAATGGCTTGCTCCAATCTGGATTCTTTAAAATAGGTGAAGACACCGGGGCTTCCTTCAGTTGTTCAAAAGATTCATGTGATTTATTTCCAGGTTCATAAGTAACATCTTTCTTCAAGAACTTGGTTATTGGCTATGTAATCTTTGAGAAATTCTTGATGAACCTTCTATAGTAACCCACATGGCCTAAAAATTATCTCAACTTACTTCTATTCATAGGAAATGGAAACTCTTTGATTTGTGAAACTTTATCAGGATCGGTACTAATACCATCTCTGGATACAACATGCCCTAAAAAAATTCCTTTAGAACATCCAAAGACACACTTTGTAGGGTTTAGTGAGGATTTTTCTTCATCTAACCTTTGAAATGTTATCTCCATCTGGTGCATGTGGTCCATTTTGCTCCCATAGATGCAAAAATCATCCAGAAATACTCTGCTGAAGCTCCCAATGTAGGGTTCAAACACCCTATTCATTAAACGCTGGAACATTTTCAGAGCATTACACAACCCCAAAGACATAACTCTATAAGCAAACGTTCCCCAAGGAGTGGTGAACGTGGTCTTCAGCTGATCTTTCTCTGTTATACAAACTTGGTTGTATCTGTTATAGCCATCAGCAAAACTATAGCACTTTTGGCTAGCTACTTCGTCCAAGATCTAATCTTAGAATGGAAGAGGGTAATGATCCTTCTTTATTGCCTTATTGAGCTTCCTATAATCAACACAAATGTGTAGCTTCCCATTCTTTTTTATTGAGATTACAATGGGAGAAACCCATTCTGAATTCTCCACTGCAAATATGAATCTTGCATTAAGCAACTTATCTATTTCTTCTTTTACAGTCTTAGAAAAATAGGATTCATTCTATATGAAATTTGCTTTATGGGCTTAGCACCATTTACCAGCTCAATAGAATGTTCTACCTAACTTACTTGATGGAGTTCCTTGTAATCAAAAGTGAATAAGTGTATGTTCCTTCGAAAGATCCGGTGGTATGATTCCTTCTCAGTCTCCATCACAGCATCACCAATATTTATTTGTTCGAGACGATCATCAATTTCTTCTTCAGATAATTTTATGGGTTCATGAGTCAGTGTGACTGGAAGGATATCCATGACCAAAACATCAACCTCACTTTCTTCATCTTCTGTGTCCACTTCACTGGTACTAGAGTAATCAAAGGATGTCCAATCATTAGTTTCATCACTTGAATCCACAGGTTCTGTCTTATGATGCTAAGGGATCATGTTTATCTTCATCCTCTCTCTACCACATCCAAATGTCATGAAGCCTTCATTCCAGTAGTTTCTTGCATGAACTCTCCTTAACCATGGTCTTCCCAACAACATTGGGTACGCAACAGTACCATTTTTTATCACCTGAAAATCTACCACACATAAAACACCCATAATAGATATTGCCACATTTGAAACTACACCCTTTGGTTTAGTTTTTCCTTTATTTAATGACCTTAACATAAGTATTGAGAGGCAACCAAATTTAAACCCAACATATTCATCAACTAATACATCATGAATTGAAATACCATTACATAATACCTCAGCTTATGGAGCGTAGGGATCCGCCTCTGCCTCCAAAATAGGGACCTCAACCTCCTTCCTTTGTTGAGCATTGAGTCCACTTCGCAGCTCCCGCCTCTTCTCAGAAGACATAGCCAAGAGTTGACCATATGTAATATTTACAGGCCTTTTGGATAGATCTTCTAAGATGGAGTATGGTCCTTGTCCCTACGAAATCAGAAAATCTTGCACACCCAACTTTCTTCTCCTATGTTTCTTACTAGTTTCTCCTTTCATCTTCTTAGGATCATTTCCATCTTGGTTATCTTTTTCTTTCTTTATTTTTGTTACAAACACGTCTACTTCATTATTTATGCTCTTATCTACAGCATCAAAAGAATTCACAGGTACTTTTCCTTTATCATTATCTCTTGTACCAAATGTAGAAGCTCTATCTGGACAATTATACTTATAATGACCCTTTTTATAACAACCATAACATACAACTTCAGAAATATTTCTTTTTGGACCTCTATCTCCTCCCTGAGAACTAAATTCCTTTCCTTGAAGAAGATTAATAGTTAACTGGCCCATCTTCCTGAGCAGATCTTCATACTCAGTAGATGTACTAGGAGAAAGATTTGTGCTCACCGAGAGTGGTTGTGGATTCTGGACCAAAGGTGCTGGTGTAGGCTCTACTTTAGCAACAATTTCTTTAGGCTCCTCTTCCATGCTTTCTTCTTACCTTCTTGTAATCTCCTTTGCTTGTTCAATGGTAGTTGGGTGGTCATACTTCACTTGTTGTCTGATCTCTGACTTCATCCCAAGAATGAAGTGCTTACAGAGGAGATTATCCATGCCATTCATCAACCCATCCACTAATCTTTCCTTCTAGATCTAGGCATCGAGCTTCCTCCTTACCTCTAGAACATGAGCATGATAATCTCTTATCTTCTCCTTCTCTCCTTGGGCTAGCTTTGTGATCTCGATCATGAGATCTGCATATTTTTGTTGTTCACAAAATTCTTCAAGAAAACTTTCAGTTAATAAATCCCATGAGTTTTTCACATTATCACCTAGTGTTTCAAACCACCTAAGAGCTGAACCATCCAAAAAGGTAGGGAAAAATTCAATCCATTGTTCCCTTTTTATAAAGCCATTACAAATACAAGATCGTTTAAACTCTTGAATGAAAGAGGAAGCATCTTCATCAGATTGGGCTAAAAAAACAGGAATCTTCCCCATTTTTAAAAATAACCACAGTGAAATACCAACCCACAAGTACAATCAACAAGACTTATGTACACAAATAATTGGAATCACTATAATAGAAAGTGAATTTACACCTTTCTACAGTAAAATAGAAATGACCACGGTAAACTATGGTAAAACTTGACTTACTGCGGTAAAAAATGACTTTACTGTGGTAAACACTATTCACGGTAAAAAGTGAAGTTACTGTGGTAAACACTATTCACAGTAAAAAGTGACTTTACTGCGATAAATACTATTCACGATAAAAAGTGACTTTACCATGGTAACCACTATACACAGTAATAACAAGGTTACCCTCCAAATATTTTCTGAGTGGGAATATCTCTCCAGAAAATCCACCAATGAGGAATGGTCCCGGCAACAGAACCAAAATGTCATCACCAATCCGGCACTATGATAATTCACCATCAAGAACTCCTCATGCTATGATTATTTACTAATGCACATCCTTTAATATGGTGGATGTAATCTAGAAACACAACAACAAACATAACACAAGAATACCATAGACTATGATACAAAGGAATGATGAAAAATATGAAAATATAGGTGTAAATTATAATATCAACATGAAATTATTACAATCTCACCCAGGAGATACTTCATGTGTTACTGACTTCACTTGCCTTCCAACAATAACTATGGTAGAAACGTCATAATGGATTCTTTAACACATCTTCTAAATGATGGCTTCCTTTACACACTTACTCATACAATATTTCTCACTACTTCCTTCTATGCTAAATGAGGGGGGGTGGCCTCTTTATTTATAGGAATTCAATTTTATCCACCCTATCTCTAAGATACGATAGGAAATCTCTTCCAACCAATCATATTCCATGCCTAAACTCTTGCCTTTACATGTAGGCTTATCTTCTAAGATAAGATCAACCTTATCATCTCACATGGGTTCCACCTTTTTAGACTTTTCCACAAATAAAATACAGAAAATATTTATGACATCACTCTTTGTCTTTAATACAAATATAATATTTCTGATTCCTAATCATGTAGACCCTACTTCTCTACTTACCCCAACTTTGACATTTTAACACTACCAGACCACAACATTCCTATTGTACTTTGATTATTACCATACTCTACTTTATTAGCGGCACCATACTAACAATGTCGTTATCTTCTATTGGACGCCACTACTAATTATACTTAACAATATCCTATTCCTAATACATACATTAATAAAATAGAAATTACGGAGGAAAATTTTAATATTGACACTTCCCGCATGCTCTTCTGTTGCTTCCAGGATGCAGGTCTTCTTTCAGCAACTTACAGGATTCAGAATAGAATCAAGAAATGATACTTCAAGTGACTTCAGGGGTAATTCTTCAAATGATTACGTAATAGACTCCATGCCCAATGGATGCTCTAAACTACTAATCTCCTTCATCTAGCAGGAAGATGGCCCCAAAATTCACCAAAATTGTTATCCAAATAACTCTCCTTGTTATTTGGATAGCTTGTATACGTATTTTGGTTTTGAGCTCTTCATTGCAATGTTATGCATGCTCAATTTTCACTTGGCACATTCCCTTGGTTGCATTTCCCCACATGTTTTCCCTTCTCCCCTTTCATTTTCCTTTCTTCTTTGTTTCACTCCTCCCTTGCACGCATATCATATGCATCTACCTTCTTCCTAGTAGCTTTTCACCCTGCACACGCTTAGCACTTGCCTCAATCAGCCAAGTCCCTGGCCCTCACGCGCTCCCTGCTTATTACTTTGTACTAATTACACCTTGACCATGCATTATCTACTCACCAGTTTTCCTCATTTTCTCACACGCATTGCACGCACTTTCTTTTTGTCTTCCTCCCATGCATCATTCTTCCACAAGCATATTTTTGTGCCCTCCTCTGTAACTTTCTATGCCATGTCATTCTGATATGATTGAGTGTGCCACACACAACTAGTTAAAGCGTGCCAATAGGGCACCATATTCTTGCAAAAAATCAACGAGTGACAAGTGGAAGAAATGAAAAAACATCTACACAGTTGGCCATCCTTTTAGCTGATCCACACGCACCACGTTTTTTACATGCACCAACAACTCTAAAAAACTTCAGAAAATCATATATTTTGCTATAAAACTCTAATCAACGCATTACTAGACTTTTCATATAGTTGTTGACATAGGATACAGTGCTAGACATTAAAATTCAAATTCTTAGTGGATCTGATAGGTGAGAAATGTGAAAACATCTTTCTGAGCATTGATGAGCAGATCTTATCACTTCAACATCCCGATTTGATATGATCTGCCCTCCTTCCTTCTCCAACACACCAAATAGACCTAGGGAAGTACATTTGACATATTCTTAGGTGGATTTTCAAGCATTGAATGCTTCTTGTTGGTGTTTGCATTTCAAATTCATATTTTCCCTCTTTCTTCTCTTCTTCTTCCATTAATTCATCTATAAATGTGAGATTTGGGCTCATTATTAATGTTGAACATTTTGGATCCTTACACACTTTTCTAAAGACTTCATTTTTTCTATATTTTGAGTTGCAGAGCTCTAAATATGGCTCTTGCATGTGGATATCATCCTTTTTTTCCATTGTAACATCTCTGTGTATTTCTAGAAGTAATATAAGAATCATTTTGTGACTATTCTCTGTCTTAATGTGTTTGCATTCCTTCTTCTTGATTTTTCATTGCATTGTGTGCATGTTGTGCCATTTCACATCCTTTGCATCTCCTTATTTAGTTGTGTTACATGAAACTAATGTGGTAAATATGTTTTGATTTGTGTTACACGTGCCTATCCTTCTTGAAAAGAGTTTGCAAGAATCGAATCGGAAACGAGGCACCACGAAGTAGTTGCACTCCAATGGAATCGTGATAGCTCCAGTAATTGCAAGAAATAATTGATCAGTAATGGAAGAACTTGCTCAACAGAAACAAATCTTGCATAGAGGAAAGATAGCGGAGTGTCTTGGCATGCTCATAAATGAATAGTAAAGGGGTACATATCGGTGCTGAGTAACCCTAGTGCATGACACACATGAAACCCTAAACCTAACCCATGTGAGATGACCCTCCAACATGAGAGGAGGACACATAGGATTACTCACACTAACACCCCCCTTCATTGAAGCTAGGGTAGCGGCTGTGATGAGTCAAATGGAAGAGGAAGACACTCCTAAACAACTAAGAAATATGTGTCAATGGGGCCCAGCAACTAAAGGCCTGATAAGGTGCCCATATACAAACACAATCTTTCTAGAAGAAGAAGAAGAAAAGGACTACATAGCCTGAAGAAGATAGGCAACTGCAAAATACCTCACCCCAAGAAGAGACCGTAAGTGAAGAAACTTCATCTTCGTGAAGGGCTTGGTGAATAAATCTACAATCTGATCAGCTGTCTAAATATACTAAATGTCAATGATACCATCATGAATAAGCTCCCGTATGAAGTGCATATGGATCTCAATGTGCTTCATCCACTGATGCTAAACTGGATTTATGCAAATACAAATTGTGCTCATGTTATCACAGTAGATAATGGTAGGCCACCAAAAGTGGATGCCAAACTCTATTAGAATACCTTGTAGAAAAAGAGCTTATGTGGCAGCGTTAACTGCTCCTTTGTATTCTACATTTGTAGATGATATTGCAATTACATTCTACTTCTTGCTAGACCAACTAATAGGGCCCGAACCAAGAAAGAAATTGTAGCCAGAAGTATATTTCCCATGATCTAAGTCACCGGCCCAATCAGAATTTGTGAATCCAATCAAGTCAATAGCTACCCCTCCATGATAGTGAATGCCATTAGCATAAGTGCCACAAACATAATAAAGGATCCGTTTAGCTACTTTTCAATGCAGCTCATGTGGCTCCTACATGAATATAGACACGATCCCAATAGCATACAATAAATCTGGTCAAGTGTGAGTCAAGTAAATCAAGCTCCCCACCAACTGTCAATAAAGAGTACCATCAACCAAGGGAGTAGAGCAATCTGAAACCAACTTAACCCCGGAAAGAAAAGGAGTAGGAGAAGACTTACAATCAGACATCTGAAACCAAGCTAGAAAATCAAGAGCATACTTAGGTTGCAAAATCAAGATTCCTGAGTCAGATTGTGAAATCTGGATCCCAAGGAAGTAATGAAGTAGACCTAAGTCAGTCATGGAAAACTTGTTGGCTAAGGTGATCTTCACAGAATCAATAATAGAGGAAGAGCTTCCTGTGATCAACAAGTCATCAACATATAGAACAAGAATGAGTATGGAGTCATATTGCCGTAGGATATAAACATTTGGATCAGAGTGACACCTAGTGAACCTTGATGTAACTAAGAAGGAGTCCATCTTGGCATACCAAGCCCAAGGGGCTTGTTTAAGGCTATAAAGAGACTTCTTTAACTTACAAACGAGGGAGGAATCTTGGACATAACCTGGAGCTTGTTCCATATAGATCTCTTCCTCTAGGTCACCATGAAGGAAGGCACTCTTAACATCCATTTGATGGAATTTCCATCTGTTCACTGAGGCAATGACTAGGGTCAGTCAAATAGAAGTCATCTTTGTAACCAGAGAAAAGGTTTCTATATAATCAACCCCAGCTATCTGGGAGAAACCCTTAGCTACTAATAGCGCTTTAAATTTTTCGACGTCTCCATCTACTCCATACTTTTTTCGAAACACCCACTTACACCGAATGATTTTTCTTCCTTTCGAAAGAGTGGTGAGATCCCAAGTATCGTTCTTCATAAGAGAGGATTACTCCTCATCCATGGCAGAATCCCACTTCAGAATACCATAAGCCTCCTGGAAACACTATGGATCAGAATTAGAGGTGAAGAAAGAGTGGGGTCTAATGAAATATGAGCGAGTACATCTCATATCCGAAGTATCTCTAACTAAATCTCCAGCACTTTGCAAAGTTTTCCTTGCCCAAAGGGGACCAAGAGGATCAGGCTCAGAGTCAGAAGATTCTTCACTTGAGTGAGAAGGGACATAGTCCTCGTCATCACTACTGTCAGAATCAAAAGACTCAAAGGTCTGATGGTCGGGAGGATCTAAAAGAGGAGTACACTCAACAGTATCATCATCTTATGAGTCAGAATCCGAATCAGCGAGCTGAAGAACCTCAATAGGTGGAGAAGTAGAAATTGAAGAAGACTCATCGAACTTAACACTTATCTCAATATATAGCTCATGTGAAGTAGGATTCATCAATCGATATCCCTTCACACCATCAGGATACCCTACAAAGATACAAGGTTTGCATTGTGGTTCTAAAGGCCCTTGGATCCAAAGACTCGAAAGTGCTCAATATCAAGCTTGCATCCAAACCAGGATTCAAAGGGTGTCATCCCTCTTACTGCCTTGTGGAAAACACGGTTCTAAATGTAATTTTCACAATTTACTACTTCGGCCCAATACTACAGAGGACTTTGAGTGAATCATACAAGTGGCCATCTCCTTCAGAGTATGGTTCTTTCTTTCTGTGACTCCATTCTACAAAGGGATATAGGAAACTGTATGCTGCAAAGAGATCCCTTCAGAAGTACAGAAATCCATGAACCTATTATTTACATATTCACCTCCATTGTCAATTCGAAGAACCTTGATAGACCATTCTGCCTGTTTCTCAACAAGAGCCTTAAAGTCCTAAAAATGTTCAAAGACTTCAGACTTAAGCTTAAGAAAATATACCCAAGTATATCACAAATAGTCATCAATGAAGGTTAGCACATAAAGAGCTCTAGTAAATGAAGGAGAAGGAAATGGACCAGAAACATCACTGTGAACAAGATCCAAAGGATGAGTGGCTCTCCAGGCTTTTCCTTTGTCAAAGTTCTTTTCAGGATGCTTTCCAAGGATACAACCCTCACAAAGACCCTTAGAAAACTTAACGCGAGGCAACCCATTGACCATTTAATTTTGACTCAATTGTTCAAGGTAGTGATAATTTAGATGTTTGAAATGCTCATGCCATAACTTACTAACCTCATTTGCATGAGTGAGCAAGGCAGTGGGCATAAAACCAGAAGTAAAGTGGAAGAAGGTGTACAACCGTGAATGGTGATCTGCCTTTCCCTTAGCCACTATAGTGTCATTGTTAAGCTCACAGATAATCACCGTGTTAGGACCAAATGCCACTCACATTCCTTCACCAAGGTGAGTAATTTGGTAAACCGATAAGAGATTGGTAGAGAGATCAAGAACACTCAACACTTGGTTAAATGTTCCCCCATCCATCTCTACCAATCCACTACCGGAAACCAACATTGTCGTGTCATTACCCATCATGATTTAGGACATTCCACAAGGTTCGATGTTGGAAAACTCAACATGTGAAGAACCCATGTGGTGTGAGGCACCGGAATCTATAATCCATGTCGATGAAGGAGCAACTTTGGCTACAAGGGCCTTTCCTTTCTTCTTATCATTTTTAGCCTCTTTTGCAGCAGAAGACTCAGCCTTCGGAGCACTTTGTTTAATGGATTCAGGAACACTTATTTTATTATTCTCAAGTAAATGAGATAAGTGATCAGTCTGTTTCTTAAAACAGTGTTGCTCGTCGTGATCAGTCTTCTTACAATAAGAACACAAATACTTGCTTTTTTATGCCTTAGGCTCAAAAGTCGAAGTGTTTGTGTCATTTTTAGGTTTGATCTTGGTTTCTTTCTTAGGTTGATCCTTAGTTCCCTTATTCTTTTCAGTCTTCTTTCCCTTGCTAGTACTTGCTACAAGGGCATGTGACTTGGACTTGAGAGACCCCATTTGAATGAGTTTTTCCTATTCTCGAATGAGTTGGGACTAAAAAATAGTCAAAGGAGGGCATCATCCAAGTATCGCCCAAAGCAGCTTTTATAGCATAGAAAGTTGACACGAAGATAAAATATTCAGGACCTAGCTTAGAGAGAATCGAAAAGATCAGTTGAGAATCTTTCTTTTCTACTTGACATCCTTTTAACAATAATCTAATGTGGACAAATTTCAAGAAGAAGGCTTGTAGGTTTTCAAAGTCACTAGGATTTAACCCTAGTAGTTCATTTTCCAACTCATGTGCTCTCATGTCATCTAGTTGTCCAAACATCGCATCCAGCATTTTCCACATAGATTTAGGTGTTTCGGATGCCTCAATGTGGAAGAGCAAGGCAGGAGAAACGGACATGCAAAGAAGACCTAAAGCTTCATCACTACGGTTTAACCACTTAGATTTTTCAGGTTTTTCATCTGGTTCAGTCTCAGTTCCCATGCTACTGTGAAATAACCCTTTACCCCTTAGTTTCATTATTATTTTTGATCTCCATTCAAAAAATTTAAATGGCATAAGCAAAGGAATTGAAAGTGCATCCATAGTGAGAGAGAGAGAGAAAGAAATGCAGAAAAGAAACACAACCACCCAGGACAATAACAACCCCCCTACTTTCATCACTTTATAGTTTAGTGTGTTGATTACAATTGGGTCCGTGCGTGTGGTTTGAAACACTTGGTAACTTGTCTTGTAATTAGCGGAATAACGTGCAAGAGAGGAGACCACAATAGTGTTTTGTGGAGCGCAACAAAAAAGGAACACCATAAACAAGCACAAGCAAAAAACAAAAAGGAGGTGAAAACCAACCCTGGTGGTGAGAAAAAATGTCTTGCATCGTAAAAGGAAACCCCCTTGTTGTAGACTGTGGTAGATGCGCTCACTAGTCGCAAGCAATAATAAGGGTCAAATACAAGGTTTTGGGAACTCAAGGAGTTCAGATAGTCTTCAAAATGCTAGAAAGGAGATTGGAAGGCAAGGAGGTACACAAAGTGTCACTGTACACTTGAGTGCGCGATTAGAGAAAAAATCGACAATAACCCCTAAATCTTATCATTTGGAAACACCCAATTTTACTATTTTTAGAGCTATTGGAGTTTTAAAAAAAACCATAGAGAGGTTATTTAGATGTTGACTTTTTTTTACGTAAAGAGAGCAATAATGTGTAATTAATAAAAAAATATATTTAATTAAATTAAATCTAATTAATTACAAGTAAATAATTAAGATCGAAAAAAAAAGGATCCTAATTAAGATCTAAAATGATTAAAAAATGAATTAGAATTTTAAATAAGATCTTTTAAATATCTATTGAAACTTCTAATTAAAAACTAATTAAAACAAATTTCTAATTCATGGGTTTAGAAACTTGATATATATATTAAAAAAATGGAAAAGTTAGAAACTTTAAAACTTACCAAAAAAAGAGAAGTTAGATTTGTTTAACAAACAAAAAAAAACTTACCATGAAAAAAAACGGGTCGTTTTTTAAAAAGGTAGAGGATTTTTTAATAAAAAAGGAAGGAATTTAAAAAACTTACCAAAAGAAAAGGCGTAGGATGGAAACCTTACCACGTTTGACCTTTCTCACACCAAAAAACAAGATGAACAGGCCGCGCGGGAGAAGAAAAAATGCCAAGAAATATGCAGGCCACACGGGAGAAGAAAAACCATAAAGAAATTTACAGGAAGATGCATGGGCATAAGTTTTCAAGCCATTTTGGTGTTGGCAGATGTGTGGGCGCCAAGGGAAGGAACTTACAATCTGCACATAAGAGTTTTACAGTCCATAACAGTCCATGAAAAGAATAGTCCAAAGCAGATGCGTTTGTAGGCCGCACGTGTATGAGAAAAAAGGACAGGTTGTATTGTATTGTTGTATTGTATGGTTGGAAGTTTGAACAATCCACAATAGTTAGAACAATCCACAACAATCCACAAATGAAGGAAGTTTGAACAGCCACAACAGTCCACACAGGCTGAATAATGAAAGAAGTTTGAATAATCCACAACAGTCAAATTGAAACGGTCAGAGGGACAGCAGTCCATGCACAGTCAAAAGTTCATCTATGAGAAACCATGACAGAAGAACACAAAGATCCTATAACCACAAACTATCATGCATAGACAAATATCTTACAAAAACCAGAGATCTTAAGAAAATTTCACTTTCATTTTAATAATTTAAAAAGAAGGAAATGAATCTCTATTTTGGATTTAGTTACATCCAACTAAAAGAAGCAGTAAAACCCCTTATTTCTCAAGGTATTATGAAAACCTACACATGCACAAGAAAAAAAACACAAAAAAAAACTTTCCGAGAAAGCTTGTTAGATATATTAGAAAGATAATTTCCAGAAAATAGTGATCAACAGATTTGCATGCAGAGTAAAATAACGAAACCAAGAAAGAGTAATCGCAACAAAAAAAATTGAGTGCACGTTTACTTGATCTCAGCTCTGGTACCATGAAAAGAGTTTGCGAGAATCAAATCAGAAACGAGGCACCACAAAGTAGTTGCACTCCAACAAAATTGTGATAGCTCCAGCAATTGCAAGAAAGAATTGATCGGTAATGGAAGAACTTGCTCAACAGAAACAAAGCTTGCATAGAGGAAAGACGGCAGAGTGTCTTGGCATGCTCATAAATGAATAGAAAAGGGGTACATCTAGGGTGCTGAGTAACCCTAGTGCATGACACACATGAAACTGTAAACCTAACCATAAACCTAACCCATGTGAGATGACCCTCCAACATGAGAGGAGGACACATAGGATAACTCACACTAACACTTCTTTCATGCATTTACCTTCATTTTCACTCAGAAGCAATACTATTCATCCCTCTTTTCTTGTGTTATCACCTTTTAGTGAAGGTTTCCTTTCATGTTATCATTCTATCCCTGGTCCCTTGGCATTATTAGCTTATTTTCCCTTTTAGCACTAGGAGTAGTAGTAGAAGTAGAAATAGATAGAGGAACTAGCCTTCTCTAGAGATCCATCCCAAGTGCGTAAGGTCCCACATTTTGGGGATGATTCCATTTTTGTCACAAACAACTTGGTTCTTCCATATCTGAGATGCGGGTGTAATTTTTATGACCAACAGTTAATCTGGTGATGCTAAGTACACCTAAGAAATATGAGTCACCAAGGGTGAGGATTTTTTCCAAGTAAATAAATACAAGGAAAATAATACTCTACACCAATAGCCCCCTTAAGCATAGATTAGGTGGGAAAAAAATAAAGGTGGGTCCTAGAAAAAGGCCTGATGAAGTACTCGCGTATAATGTAACTCTCAAAAATTGAAGTAAAAGGAGAAAATGTTGTGGGGAAAACTCCCTATAAAATAGAGACAAATAAGAGAATGTACGACTAGAAATCCCCACTCAAAGCTACAATTATCTGAATCTACCCTATATCCTACAAAGAATCCTCCTAGAGAGATTTTGGATCATAAGTAGATACAGTGAAGAGTGGATCACCATGGAAGAGTGAATGAAGCCACCATGTGTCTAATGTATCTATAAACAAGGTGTGGTTCCTATTCAAGGAACCATAGTCCTCATGCAACATAAAAGTGATAACTTCTCCATGAAGGGGTGTTGAATCCAAAGCAACAAAAAATAAGGAATGTGGAAGGCCTTATAACTATGTATAAGACTTTTTGATGTATGATGAGTCCTGAATCAAATTTCCTACTCCATAAAATTTTTACAATGGGCCAAAAGTAAGTAGATCAAGAAATAACTCCTCAAAAATTGGATGGTTACAAGTAGATGGTGGAGGTGGGTCCCCATCATTTTTATAGTCATATGTGCAAGAAGAGAAGTCATCGTCTTTATAAAAGTTCTCAAGCTTAGGAGTATCATCAAGTACAAGTGAATATGATGAAGAATCTAAAGGAGGGGCGATGTGAGAGGAGTATAACTGAATTTCATGATCAAATAACTCAATTCGCATGCCCTGAATAAGGTGAGTAATCTGATAGACTGCTAGGAGATTAGTTGACAGTGATGGAGTACTTAGAACATTATTGAATATTCCTCCAATCAGTTTAGTATACCCTCTCCCAAATACTTAAGTAGAAGTATCATCACAGAGTTAAATAATAGACATGTCACATGGATCTAAGTAAGTGAACTTAGCATGTGATGAAGCTATATGATGTGATGCACCAGAATCAATAACCCATGTAGGATTCAGAGGTACCAATGCAACTAGGGATCTCATCTTTGTTTTCTCCTTTTATGATTCTTTCTCTTTCCCTTCTCCATTTTCATTTTCCTTGAAGGATTCATGAATAGATGAAGATGGTTTTATAGACTCAGGTAGACATATTTTGTTCTTCTCAAGAAGAATCATAAGGGGGTCAAATGTTTTCTTCAAAAATTTACTTTCATCATGCCTACCTATTGAATACCCATGTTTGATCTTCTATTTCTCAAGCTTAACACTAGAATAGGAAGTGCTAAAAAAATTACTAGTGGGTTGATCCTTCTTCTTCTCATGATCCTTGTTGTTCTATTTGTTCTCTTTTGAATCCTTTTGTTTTTCATTCCCCACAATTAGAGCACGTGGTTTAGTGGACTTTAATACACCCATTTAAATTAGTTTATCTTATTCCTAAGTCAAGTCATCAACAAACTCATCAAATGAGGTAATTTTCCATTGTGATCCAAGCTCCCTTTTAGTTGCATGGAAGGTAGAGATGAAATAGAAAATTCATGACTTAGTTGGGTGAGGATAGAAAGAATAAGCTATGAGTCCTTTTTTTAAATTCCACATTATTTCAGTTGTATTCTCACAGATTTAAAATTGGTTAAGTAGTCCTGAAGTGTGTCAAAACTACTAGGACTAAGACTAATGATCACATTTTCCAGTCCATTCCCTCTCATTTCATATTATTTCCCAAAGATTTTTTCTAAGGTGTCACATACATTTGTGGGTGTTTTTATAAAAAATATATGAAAACACAAATCCGTTGACACTAAAAGGAATGAGAAACCATATGCTTCATCACACTTGTTAAACCATTTTCCTTTATATCTATTGGTTGTTGGTTCAGTTTGTGAACCCATAGTTATTCCATAGAGCTTCTTGTTTCACAAAGTGAATGATATGGAAGTCTTCCATTCATGATAGTTGAATGGAGTAAGAAAAACAATTGAATTGGGATCCATTTGTAAATTTAAGTGTGTTTGAAAAATTAAAAAATGAATTTAGATTAAGGAATCATAATATTTTTTACACCTCTTAAAATTATAGAGGTTCAATAGTACAAGGAAAGAGAATACCTTCAATGTGCATATCTAGGAAAAACCCACACTTTAAAAAAATTGAAACTCAAAAGGAGCTATCAACTGAAAGTTATAGAAAATCAGAGTTTCAACCCTGCTAAATACCTTAGAAATCATGAAATCCAATAAGATTGAATTTTTAGATTAATTTTTACCTTCCAAAACTCAAAAAATAGTGGTTGGGGTTTATAACTTACCAAACACCTTCGCATACCCAAATAGGTTGTCGGGTTTTTGACCTTTCCAAACATTTTTGAAAACCTGAAAAACTACGTCTGATTTTTCACCTTATTCGACACCTCCCAAAAGTTTATAGACATTTTTGGGGTTTCTATCTTGACATTAAAATCCCAAAACCCACCACTTAAATTTAATATATGTGTTCCTATCATGGGGTTTCACACTCATTGAGCACCTCTGGAAACCTGAAATAGACTGTCATGGTTTTGGACTTGTCGAGAAAGTCACGTATCCTAAAATATGTTTAACAAGGGTTGAAACCTGAAAGGTTTTAGATAAGTTTTGTAACCTAAATCTTGTCAAGAAGGTGTTGGAACCTGAAGAATGTCAAGCAAGTTAAAAACCCTGAAAAACTAAGCATTGATCATGATTCGAGGGTTTGACCACAATTTTTAGCTTATTTTGATGTGTCTAGATGTTACAAACTTGAAAACTTGAAACATTGGGTGTTGACCAAAGTTTGGAGCTTTGATCACAGATTACAAGTTCATGTCAAAGTGTTGAGATGTCAAAAAAAACCTGAAAACTTGAAACACTCAGTCAGGAGTTTTTACTTTTCAAACACCTTGAAAAACCCAAAATGTTCTGGAGTGGGTTTTTTGACTTGATGAACAACATTCAAATCCTTAAATGCACATATGACTAGGAAAAATTATAGAAAACTCCAAATCTTGAAAAAATCCTTTTAATAAACCCTTTTTTTCAAATTATGAGGTTTTTTGAGATTTTTTTGAAACACCCCAGAATTTTTGTAGACCCTCAATATTGAAATTAACCAAATTTTCACATAAACTCATCAGATTAAAAAAAATTAAATAACACCACAACTAAATAAAATGGACAAGTGTTTTACTAGTAAGGCTCTTACACCGTATTGAAGTTTCTGCTAGAACCTCTGATAAAGAATACTTACACACATGTAGTTACATGAATTCCAAGAATGATCTAACCATAATGGTGCAAAATCAGGAACCTCTCAATAACTCAAGTAGTGTGTACAAATAGGAGTGTTGTGTAGCTCCTCCATGAAAATATTCCTTGAATAGGAAGGGGAGTTACACTCCAAGATGGGAATATAATTCCTATGACACATTATGACATGTAAGACATGTCATAGTAACTCCTATGACGCTAAGTAAACCTAAGAAAGATAAGTCGCCAATGGTGAGGATTTATTCCAAGTAAATAAATACAAGGAAAATAATATCCTACATTATCTTGCCTCTATTTACCTTTACATGTACATATAAAAAAAAATTAAATAAAGATGCACACTCAATGGATTCAAGTCATAGTGAGATAAGAATGAAATAACATGCCCACACATGAGCCATTTGATTCACAATAATTAGGCTATGATAAAGCACACAAATTTTTCCAATCTCAAGAAAATGTTCTTCCTTAAGACCACCTATCAAGGTCTTGTACTTTTCTAGGTGGTATGTTATTGTGGAATTCCCCATAATTATGCCTCTCTTAGGTTTCTCATTTCCATCAAGGTCATAAATAATTAAAGATTACAATGCAATATTTTTTTCTATATTACACATTTCTTGAATTTCCAAACTCCAAATGGAAACCATGTCTATATGGTAATTGAAAAAAAAAACATATAAAATAAACAATAGAACTACAAAATAATTCATATCTTCCTCATGGATATGTAATTATATACAAGAATATAATATTTCTCAAAATGTAAATCACTCACAATTTCAAAAAAATCATTTCTAATCACATTCACTTGCCTCTACCATTATTATTGCAAAGACAGTCAAATGAAATAGATAAACATAGTGAATAAAGGTATTATTGAGATAGATTGTAATATTTGTACATAGGTGAGTATGGTAAACACACATTGTTTACCACTATGCACATAAAATATTCAAATTTTTACCACATTTTGTATCTCTTTTGTTAATCACAATGCACCACCACACATAAAACATATAATAAGAATGTATAACATACACCCTTACACAAGCATGTGTCATCCTAATTGTGTGGGCCCTCTCTATTGAGTCGGCAAAAAAATGGATGGTAATCTTCTTTGTAAGCTTGATCGCACTATAAGTTGTATAGTGTGTCATTGCCCCGCCAAAAATAGTATTGATGTGACATCGTGGAGGGGGAAGAAAATAATTAATTGTTAATTTGAAAGGTAAAAAACAAGCCTAATTATCAACCCAGGACCACACCCAAATTTAAAATTTATTACAAGATGAAATGATAGGGCAATTTTCGAAGGCATGGAAACCACCATAAGTACATTGTGATCAAGATATGCTATGGAGGGTTTAGGTTTTCTTACACCTCATATGGGTGTGTGAGTACATCCTGTTGCAAGAATAAACAACAAAAAATACACCTACATACACATAAGAGGCATAAAAAACATAAATCCTGCATACCATGTCATTATATGTGACACACTATTTCATATTGGTGTGCTACTCTAATGTCAGGATACTTCTATATTCATATAATAAAACATATCATGCTTAGTTATAACACGCATGCATCATCCTAATCGTGGCTACCACCTTAGATAAATCTGATCATGACATTGTATGTAATATTTATGTTTTTAGGTTATAACTATCTTGGCACCATAATGCACCACCACCTTAGACCAAATTTAATCACGACATAGTATGAAAGATTTATGTTTTTTAGGTGATAAGCATCCTAGCACCAGAATGTACCACCATACATAGTAGGAACCATTTTAAAAATGCAATAATTCCTCTCACCATGCATGTAATGTGACTAAGAGATGGTATGGAGGATTTATGTTTTCTTACATCTCATCTAGGTGTGTGAGTGCATCCTATAACAATAATACATAACACAAAATATGCCTATATACACAAATGGAGCATAACAAAACATAAATCCTACATACCATGTCATGATCATATCCAATTTGAGGTGGCATCCATGATTAGGATGATGCATGCATATTATAACATGGCATGTTATGTTATATTATATTTTCTTATATGAATATAGGATCATCTTCACGCTAGAGTAGTACACCAAAATTATATAGTCCTTCAATGCATTACACTAGGGTAGTTGGAATGGTTATAAGACAATTCGTGATTGATAACAATTACATAAATACCAACTAACATGTATGGGTATAAATATATTCATATTCTACATTTGATGTCATGTGTTTGTGGTAAACACATAGTGTTTAACACCTGCTACGAGATACACCTTCTACAATCCTAAACATTTGACTAAACATAAACATCACAATACTTTATGCCTAATTTCACAAACAATAATATCCTTCCATTTCCTCTTTTTATATATTTCTTTTAGTGAATAAAGATGGTGAATTTCTTCCCTTTATGTCCAAATAAATCAGCAACAATATCCTTCCATACACCTTCGAGCTCCACCTTCTACCTCAAGCCTAAAATTTCGCCAAAAGTATATTTTCTTCCCATTAGGATGGTGAGTAATTTTTTTTGATACCAATGTGATTTAACAAAAATTAAATCTTCATCAAAGGACTAGACTATCAAAACTATACAATATACCAACATACAATGATAAGAAATTGCAACCAACAAGAGGATAAGATTGACTTAGTTGGTATCTGACTGTTTGCAGTGGATTTGGGTTGAATAGATGGTAAAACAAGCTCAGTAAATATTGTATATGCTTCACCTAGAAAACAATGATTTGAAAGTTGTGTTGGATAGAATCACCTAGAAGGGGACATAATCACCTAGGTTCTAGTGTCTAAAATGGGTTCTCGTATCTTGATAATGGGTGTATATATGGTTCTTTCAGTGTATGACAATGTTCCATTCACTTCACTTGGTGTTGCATCCACTTCGTTGTAGGTTTATCATGTTGCATTTGTACCTACAAAACAAACCCTAGCTATCTACACAAGAGTGAAGCACACATTAGATGGAATAAAATATTCATATGATTGAGTCAGACTAACCTCGATGGTCACACCAATGTGATTTTCAACAAGCATTGCACTACATTTCAAACTCAATTTAGATCTGGGATGTTTGTGTGTGGTAGAAATTGTGTCCCTTGAAAATAGGTTGTCCTTGTGTAAGTTGCACCAAGATAGTGGGATACAACCACTTTTCCACCAAGATGATGTGTGCTATGGAATTTAGAATTTTCCTTCCTATACAATGAATTATACAACCTAAATACAATCCTTAAGTTATTCATTTTTCCCAATTAGTAAATAGAAAATAGTGACCCAATTACCCCCTAGAATAGTTAGTAGGTTGTCTATATATATGGTTCCTTTGCTTGAATTTTGACATTAACAACATTATAAGTTGATCCAAAGTGATAAATAAAAAATTTGAAATTATAAACAAGTGATGGGTAATTTTCAAAATATAAGAACAAGGAAAAGGAACATAAGCACCCACAGGGGGACAATAGTATCAACCGTTGCTGCCCCTTATTGGGCGCTTATGTACAAAAATCTCTAAATATAAATTAGGAAATATTTATGTGAGTAACACATTATGTGATGCCCAAAAGTAAAGGAATAATTCTAGAAAAATAAGGGACAAAAGCATGGAAAGATTAAAAAAAATTCTAATGTAAAACAAAGCAAGTGTTGTCAATGTCTAGTTTTCTTGCTTACAAAGTTGCATATAATTACCTACTAGAGACATAATGTAGTAGTAATAAGTGCATATTTTTGTGTCTACATATAGTCACTATTCCTAACCCATTAAACTCTAAGGCACATCGGCATATCACCCAGCCTGAATTGGGCACTCACCCAAGGCGTGTGCAGGCATTGAGCCCCTCCTTTATGTGAGCTTTATGAGAATGATCATCACTAATGGATAAGTAATGCACAAATATAAATGCATACATTCTAGAACAGAGATAAAGAAACTCAAATCCACATACAACTGCACCAAAATATGAAGGAAAACATCATAATAAAATAGAGGAATCATATCTGAACCATAAGTACTATCAAGAACACAAATGGTTTAGACCCATAAACATAATAAAGAACACCAATATTCAGAAAAATCCACCATATATTAATTAAAAAATATTACAATATCCAAATTCATCAAGAAATCCATAACTTGACCAGATACATTCATATATTTTTAGTATTTTCCTACAATGGCTCCATTACAAAAGTTACAATAGTGATCAGACATATTTCTCCTAGCTCTCACTACCTTCACTCTTCTTGCCTCTTTTCACACACCCTCTCTTGTTTCCATCCAAACCAATGCATAAGAAGGGACTCAAAGGAATATCCTCTAACCACCTAATCATTACCTAGGAGCAAGTTGCATGCCAAATGGCACCATGTCTTGCCATACTCAAGTATATTTAACATGCAAGTGCCAACTAATCCATAACTAACTCTACTTTACATATCTTAATCCTATCATGATTACCATATCCTGGAATATGCTTTCCTTCAGCTGAAAGTCTTCATATTATAACCTTATCCATAACCAATTTTGTTTGCATCTGCACGTGTTCCTTTATCATGACTTTAACCAAGATCCAAAATGTGGTTAAGTCCTGACCTAGTTCTTCTTAGGCATGACTCTTTGCACCTCCCTAAAAGCTACTTTCGTGTGAGCCTTCATCCCTTGCTAGCGCACGTTGAAAACCTCTGTGCCCCTAGTACTTGGTCATTTCAAGGGCTCAACACTACATTTCCCCCCCACTTTATATTGGTGAATGAATATTTGATATCATAAAGTATATAGGAAGAATGTACCTTGTACAGAGCCAAAGAAGCTTGTAACTGATAACATGTTAAATGGAAATTCTAAAATGTGTATCATAGAGTCTAAGAGGGGATAAAATCCTTAGGGGTGACTTGTGTAAGTAGTGAAAAGGATACATGCATTTGTAACCAAATATTACCTTTTCCTAATTATTATGTGCTTGATATTTCTCTTTGTTCCATTTGTGTTTCCTTTTGTCAAGATAATGACGGATCTATAAAAGAAGAAAAGTGTAGTCAATGTTAATAGTATATAAAATTAAACTTAACTTAGAGAAATCATAAATCTATGCATGTATAAGATAAACAAGTGAATCAAGGATAGACTATACTTTAATGCTAAGAGAGAAAGGGTAGAATGTCCCTATGTATTTTTGTCTCGGATAAATTTTCCTTATAGATGCTTGGAAGGGTTGGGAGTGATCAATTATCGAACTTGGTGTCACCCTCAAAATTTCATTAATTTTTCAAGTCAAGTTTCGAAAATTTTGAGTTGGTGCCTTTGAGAGATGTTTGAGCAGAGTGAGAATTCTGGAGGGATAAAAAAATTGTGTTTTAAAGAAGTTGGTGCTCATTTGCAATCTCACCCTGTTAAATTAAAATCTTGTAATCCACATGGTTTGATAAACTTTCTGTCTTCCTATTTAGATGCTTAAAAATTGTTTCCTCCATTCAAATTAAATTGTCAAATCCTTTTTCTATGGTTGTGGATCGCATCGAGCTTGGTATTGTTTATAGTTCTTCTTTTAACGAGGAGAAATTTGTTTTTCGAGCATGAAGGATAGAGTTTTTTCCCCTCTGCAATTTTTTCTACATTCGTGAATGAAGAGCGTATCTTCCCTATCAATTTCTTTTTCAACATCCACGGATACGTGGAAATCTCTGATTGGATACAGCATGACAAGTTTATTTGGTGAACTTGTCACTTTTGTCATTTTTGCAAAAGTATCAAATTGGTCCCATGGCCTAAAGGATCCTGATTGGTCGAATCGAGCTATGACAGAAAGGCGGGCCCTTTTCATGTTTTGATGCATTATGGAAAAAAAGGCATAAAATTATAAAAGAATGCCTAAGGCCCGCAAAAGGACACGTGGTTGTTTTTAAGTTCGAAGTGGGAAGGCAGGTCATCGGAGCCTTTTGGGAATTTTGGCTTTATTGCCAAAAGGAGTAAAGTTACAAAATCAGTCGTAACCCCGCTGAAGCCATGTTAAGAATATATGTTGAAAATTCAAAGAGGTGAGGCAAATCACTGGATGACTTTAGATTTTTGGCTTTATTTTGTAAAAGGAATAAAGTGTAAAACTAAAGTGCAACCCCATTAGCGCACCAGAAAAATTCAAATGTTGAGCCCACATCAAAATTCAAAGCAGGGAGATGGGTCATCAGAGCATTTTTAGAAATTTGGTTTTGTTGTGGAAAGGCATAAAAGTTATAAAATGACCTGCAACCACATTGATGCCCAGGAGAAGCCACGTGGTCAGAGTCCAAAAGACAAAGCCAACCATTGAATCGGATAAGTATAAAGATCTGATGGAAGCCTCCACATGTCCCAACAACACACCTCCAAAGGCCAAGTTCAAAGTAGGATCCTAATTGAGCACAAACTATCCACGTGCCTCATCGGTGCAACTTCAAAGGCACGGCCCAAAGAGAGACCCTAAACTAGCGCCAACCCTCCATGTGTTCCAATTCTGAAAAGGGGATACTGGCCATTGAAAATTCCAAGCTCGGGAAATGTCGAAGGAAGCTTCCATGCATCATGTTGGTGCATCTTCAAGGTTAAAATCCAGAGGAAGTTCCCAAACGAGCTCCAGCTCGCCACATGGTTAGAATAAAGAGGGGACAGAGCCAGTCATTGAAAATTCTAGAGTATGTGGAAGCCTCCACGTGTCCAATTGGTGCACTTTTAAAAGTAAAGTTCAAGGGGAAGTTCCAAATGTGTGTTGAACCTCCACATGTCTCGGGTCAGGAAGAACATCTCTGCCAATAAGAGGGACTTAGGCACAATATAAAGGAAATAGAGTGGGCCTGTCATCACCAATCTGGCACTATGATAATTCTTCACCGGGAAATCCTCATGCTATGATTATTTACTAATGCATAGCCTTTAGTTTGGTGGATGTAATCTGGAAACAAAACAACAAACATAACACAAGAATACCATCGACTATGATAAGACGGAATGATGACAAATCTGAAATATCAAAGTAAATTATAATATTAACATGAAACTGTTACAATCTCACCCATGAGGTACTTCAAGTGTTATTGACTTCACTTGCCTTCCACCAATACTATGGGAGAAACTTTACAATTACACCTCTTAATGACTTCTTCAACACACCTTTAAACCGATGGCTTCCTTTACACACTTCATACAATATTTCTCACTACTTCCTTCTATGCTAAATGAGGGGGGTGGCCTCTCTATTTATAGAACTTCCAGGCTTATCCATCTTATCTCTAAGATAGGATAAGAAATCCACTCTAACGAATTATATTCCATACCTTAACTCTTATCTGTACATGTAAGCTTATCTTTTAAGATAAGATAAACCTTATCATTTTACATGGGTTCCACATTTTTAGACTTTTTACAAATAAAATACACAAAATATTTATGACCTCACTCCTTGTCCTTATTACCAATATAATATTTCTAATTCCTAATCATGTAGACCCTACTTCTCTAATTACCCAAACTTTGACATTTTAACATTACCGAACCACTTACGAAAAATATTTACTTTTTACAACATTCCTATTGTACTTTGACTATTACCATACTCCACATTATTGGCGGTACCGTAATGACGGCACCGTTATCTTCTATCAGACACTACTACTAATTATACTTAACAACATCATATTCCTAATACATACATTAATGAAATAGAAATTATGGAGGAAAATTTTAGTGTCGACAGGTCCGTGAATGACACCACATGTCAGTTTGGCGTAACTTGAGGAGTAAAAAGAGCGGGAAAAATATTAAGACACGTGAGATCGCCACGTGGGCCATGTATGGACATAACCTTTCGCATATTACAAGCTCACATTAAATGCCCAACCCTACACCTTCAGACAATCATGCCTTTCAACCAAGAGCTCAAAATTGAGTGGGAAAGGAATTTTTGGAGAGCTCCTAGTGCCTGCCACCATTAATGATCCAGTCCACCATTTTTGAGGCTATCAAGTCTCTCACCTATCACCATGGAAACATAAAATATTATTTTCAACAGGATTTGATGGTTGGGAATCTAGAAAACGTCTTTCATGTCATTAATATGTGATCCAACTACTTTAACTAGATCAGATTTGATTTGATCTTCCATTCTTCCTTCTTCAACACGCCAAAGATGTGCAAAACCATAATTGACATATTATAGGTGGATTTGAAGGGATAATGATGGTTGGTGGTTGAGCTTCCAAATCAGATTTCTTTTCTTCTCTTCTTCTCCTCTCTTCACTTCATCTATAAATGTAAGAGCTTGGCTCATTACAGTTGTTGGACTATGATAATTTTGAAGTGTAATTATAATCAAAATTAAATCAATATAGAATAATTTCTCCTTTCTATCTATCTTCATCCATTGTCTCTTCTTGCTTGTCTAAAACCTGTCGATCATTTATCTTTTGTAATAAGAAACTTTGTGTTCTTATTGATATGATTTATAGAACTTTGTGTCTATGGAATGATATCTTATGTTGTGAATGAGAATGATGTTGTTTTGTATCACCTTTGCTCAGTACGTATAAGGTTATACTCTGTTATCTATATTTCCTAAAAGTACTATTATATTCTACTCTTTCCTTTCTTCAGTTCTTCCATTCGTTTGTATTGATAAGCTATTTTGGTAAAAAAGCATTTCAAGATGTCAAAAATCTAGCCTTAAGATGAAATTCATACATTTTTATAT
This sequence comes from Taxus chinensis, assembly GCA_019776745.2. Lineage (NCBI taxonomy): Eukaryota > Viridiplantae > Streptophyta > Pinopsida > Cupressales > Taxaceae > Taxus > Taxus chinensis. The sequence goes on along the minus strand of CM034155.1, from coordinate 325,450,363 downwards.
AAGCTTTGTTGTTTGCTTTCAATAAGGAAACCTCTCCCATAAAGAGGAGGGACTTTCTCTCCCCTGACTATGGTTTTGTTAAAGTACCATTTTAAAACCCAACAGTTTTTGGTGACTCCGCTCGGGATTTCATTTCAAACGTATCCCTTTCTAAAATAACAACTTCAAGATCATTTTTGATCTGGCAACTCAATGATATACGCCGGGGTTCAAACTTCTATCATGTTCATTCTCTTGATCTAGGAACCTTCCTAAGAACGAAGGTAAAATGAAGAACGCTTGTTGGCCCACATCACTAATGAGTGATAGTGATAGTGACAGTGATGAGGATGATGATGGAGATCTCCCTATTAAAAATTTTCAGGCTCCAGTCAGTTCTGAACAGGCTCAGTTTTTTTAGAACTTCTACAAGGGTATATGTCCAAGATTTTTTTCACCAACATTGTTACAACCTGCAGATTCCATACAATTCATGAGAGAAGTAAAAAGACAAAGCAGGCAGCTCCAGGCACATGAGAAGGTAAAACAAGATGAAGGACACTCAGTCAATGAATTTGAGACACCTTATAACAAAGAGGAGAACATGCAAGTTCTAGATACTACTCATGATGATTCTCCAAATCATCAGGTATTCATTCCTCAGCATTATCTCAATTCCACCAATGAATGTCTTCTTGTTGCTCCACCTGATGTATGTCAATTTAATATTCCTTCAAATAATGAAGAAGACAAAAAACTTGAGGCTTTCTTTCAACCTGAAATAGAGTCTATAGAAGATATGTCATGTACCAATGTTGAATGTTCTTATTTTGAAAGACGTGCCCCTATGCTAGTGGAAGTGGATGTTCATCATAAAAAAATGGACAAGATCCCTCTCTCTCCTATGATTGAAGAATTTCAATGCACTAAGATGAAGATCATTGTGGACCATTCTCTTGTTGTTTTAAGTTCTCTCAAAGATAAGCAAGTTCGTGTACCCAAAGAAAAAGAAATTAATGAGATCACTAGTTCCCATGTTATATCTATGGATGAGATGAGCACACATGAGCCTTTTTGCAGTCCTTTGAAACAAATAGAAAATGGAGAGCCATGCCTGGAATCTTTTCTTCGCAACTATGATAGTTCTGTCTGAGCTCACCCTTCGGAATGCAAACAAAAGGAAGGGGATGATGTTTTTGATCAATCTTTACTTATTTTGATAGCATTTCAATTCCCTTCTAATCATGAAGACAAATCAGCAATGCAGCTTGTGCCTAAGAGTCGTGATCTTCTAGAATCAGGTGTTGATTTTGCAAAAACAATAGGTATCTTTTTCAGAAACATGGTCAATATTACACCTAATGGTAAACCATCCAGTACCTTTTTCCAAATTCCTCTTGAAGATGATTATAAGGAAAATTCAATGGAATTTTATGTTTCTCATGAGATGTGCCATGGTGATAATTGCAATCTTCATTCATATGCTAGCATCATTCCAACAAAAAAGGGAGTTGACACTATTGGGATTGAATTTTCTCATGGATCCAGTTATCATAGTTTGGTTATGTGTAGAAATCAGTATGAAGGAAGTCGAGGGTCGTGCAAGTATTTATATGGAACTATTCATCCACAGAAGAGGAGCCTCAGGAATATATTCAGTTCTTCACAAGGACCGAATGTTTTTAGTATGGAGTATCACTATCTAGATGGTCTTCTTTCCTCAATTTTTATTTTCAAGCCACATAGTGTTCCCATAATATTTTGGTATGCCAAACTGCTCATCTTCAACTCACAGGTACCTCATACTTTCACCATGTTGTTCCATAAAGGTACTTATTTTTCTTAGCCTGTCTCTAGAGTTGTGTAAGTTTCATGCAGTCCTCCTTCTTTTCCCTGTAAATATCATCTTCTTTCTTTGTATATATTTTCCTTGTTTTGGCTTGTTTCCTTTCATGTTCATCACTAGGTGTTGTGTTTTGTTTTTGTCTTTCCTTTTTGGTTTGTTTCCCTTTTGTGTGTGTTGTCTTCTGTATTGCTTTTCCTTTGACTCTATTTTCCCAATGGATAAGGCACCATTTTACCTTCCCAAAGTTTTTATTAGATTCGTGTCTTTCCTTGTTCCTTTGTCTAAGCCAATTCATCCCCAAAAAGAGCCAGTTGTTTTCACCCTCAAAATTCCCCTCATTTTTCAAGTCAAGTTTCAAAATATTTCAGTTTCTACCTTTGAGAGATGTTTGAGCAGAGTGAGAAGTCTAGAGAGATAAAAAAATGCATGCTTTAAAAAAGTTGGTTCTCATTTGCAATCTCACCCTGTTAATTTAAAATCTTGCAGTCTATATGGTTTGATAAAAATTTTGTCTTCCCGTCTGGATGCTTGAAAATTGTTTCCTCCATTCAAATGTAATTGTCAAATCCTTTTTTATGGTCATGGATCACATCGAGCCTGGTATTGTTTACAATTCTTCTTTCCACGAGGAGAATTTTTTTTTTCAGGCATGAAGGATGGAGTTTTTTCCCCTCCTTTGTATTTTTTTCTACAGTCGTGAATGACGGGCATATCCTCCCTGTCAATTTCTTTTCCAACATCCACAGATATGTGGACATCTCTGATTGGATACGGTGTGGCGGGTTTATTTGGTGAACTTGTCACTTTTTTCATTTTTACAAAAGTATCAAATTGGCCCTGTGGCCTGAAGGATCCTAATTGGTCGAATCAAGCTATGGCAAAAAGGCGAGCCCTTTTCATTTTTTGATGCATTATGAAAAAAAGGATGTAAAAGTATAAAAGAATTCCTAAGGCCTGTAAAAAGACACGTGGCCATTTTTAAGTTCCAAGCGAGAAGGCGGGTCTTCGGATCCTTTTGGGAATTTTGGCTTTATTGCCAAAAGGATTAAAGTTACAAAATGAGCCACAACTTCACTAAATCCAAGTAATGAATATACGTTGAAAATTCAAAGCGGGGAGGCATATCATCGGAGCACTTTGGAGTTTTTGGATTTATTTCATAAAAGGAATAAAGTGTAAAAGTAAAGCATGACCCCATCGACGCACCAGAAAAAGTCAAATGTTGAGCCCGCATAAAAAGTCAAAGCAAGGAGGTGGGTCATCGAAGAATTTTTAGAAACTTGATTTTGTTGCGGAAAGGCATAAAATTTATAAAGTGACCCACAGCCGCGCTGACACCTAGGAGAAGCCACATGGTCATAGTCTAAAAGACAAAGCCAGCCATTGAATCGACTAAGTATAAAGAGCCGGAGGAAGCCTCCACACGTCCCAATGGAGCACCTCCAAAGGCCAAGTTCAATGTAGGATCCTAAGTGAGTGCACACTCTCTACATGCCTCATCAGTGCAACTTCAAAGGCATGGCCCAAAGAGAGACCCTGAACTAGTGCCAGCCCTCCACATGTCCCAAGTCTGAAAAGGGGATACCAGTCATTGAAAAGTCCAATCTTAGGAAAGGCTGAAGGAAGCTTCCACACATCAGCTTGGTGAATCTTCAAGGTTAAAATCCAGAGGTGTTTCCCAAATGAGTGCCAACTCGCCACATGGTCAAAATCAAGAGGGGACAGAGTCATCCGTTGAAAATTCCAGAGTCTACGGAAGCCTCCACACATCCAATTGGCACTCTTTCGAAAGAAAATTTCAGGGGGCAGTTGCAAACATGTGTCAGCCATCAACGTGTCTCGGGTTAGGAAAAATGTCTCCACCAATGGGAGGTTCTTAGGCAGAATATAAAGGAAACAGAGTGAGCCTGCGGATGACGCCATGTGTCAGTTTGGTGCAACTTCAGGAGTAAAAAGAGGGGGTGAAATCTTAAGACACATGAGGTCACCACGTGGCCCGTGTATAGACATACCCTTTATCATGTTGCAAGCCCACGTTAAACACCTGACCCAACACCTTCATATAGCCATGTCTTTCAACCAAGATCTCAAATTAAGTGGGAAAGGACTTTTTGGAGAGCTCTCGGTGCCTGACACCATTAATGATCCGGTCCACCATTTTCTAGGCTATCAAATCTCTCACCTGTTGCCATGGAAACATAAAATATTATTTTCAGTAGGATTTGATGGCTAGGAATTTGGAAAATGTCTTTCATGCCATTAATATGTGATCTGACAGCTTCAACTAGATCAGATTTGATTTGATCTTCCATCCTTCTTTCTTCAGCATGCCAAAGACATGAAAAACCAAACTTGACATATTATAGGTGGATTTTTAGGGGCATTGATGGTTGGTGGTTGAGCTTCCAAATCATATTTCTTTCCTTCTCTTCTTCTCCTCTCTTTGCTTCATCTATAAATGTAAGGGCTTGGCTCATTGCAGTTGTTAGACTCTAATACTTTTGAAGTGTAATTATAATCGAAAGTAAATCAATTCAGAAGAATCTCCCCTTTCTCTCTATCTTCATCTATTGTCACTTCTTGCTTTCCTAAAATTTGTGGATCATTTATCTTCTGTAATAAGAAACTTTGTGTTCTTATTGATATGCTTTCTAGAACTTTGTGTCTATGGAATGATATCTTATGCTGTGAATGAGAATGATTCTGTTATTTATCACCTTTTCTCAGTACGTATAAGGTTATACTCTCCTATATATATTTCCTAAAAGTACTATTATATTATGCTCTTTCCTTTCTTCAGTTCTTCCATTCGTTTGTATTGATAAGCTATTTTGGTAAAAAAGCATTTCAAGATGTCAGAAGTCCAGCCTTAAGATGAAATTTGTACATTTGTATATAATCTTTGTTGCTTGCTTTCAATAAGGGATCCTCTCCCATAAAGAGGAGGGACTTTCTGTCCCCTAACTATGGTTTTGTTAAAGTACCATTTTAAAACCCAACAGAACCGATGTGAATACTCTGAGGATTTAGGCATCCTACCACCAGAGGAAGAATGTTAGGAGAGAAATCAACTTTTCCCTCTATTCATGATGCTTCCCCATGGATAAACATCATTACAAATGGTCACCAACCCAATAGTAATGGCCATAAATGAAACTTCATTCTAGGTATATTTTTGTCCCTACATATGCCCTAGGTGTCGCTCTTTATTTAGATATCGGTAGGAAAAATGATAACCGAGAAGGAAAAGTGGTTAGATTCCTTGCCTAAAGTATGAAACATGCTCTATTTTTTGTTCATTTATTATGTACTAAATGTATGTTACTGGATTCTATGAAAAAAATCACTGACAACATATTCCAACTATCAAATGCTTATTTTTCCCCAGGACAAAATCACCCATGTGGGACAATAACACCCATTGTTACTTTCTACTCTGGGTGCTTTTGTCCCTTTGTTTTTTTGGTCCATGTCTAATTCTAAACCATTTTATGATTTCATTTTCTATTAATTCCACTTAATACCATTCCATCTCTAATTTCTAAACTACTAGGAAGGTGAAATAATCACTCAATGGTTTCCCCCCAATTTGGGTGCATGAGATGGATTAATGTGATCACATCCTCAAGGGGAGGATATAAATTTAATGTACACATTTGAATAAAAATTCATGCAAGGGGAATATGGTATGTGCATGGTAACAACCATGACACATTCAGAACAATAAAAATAAAACTAGTAAGAAGTGTTAGTGATAAATAATCATAATATAATGGAATAGAAACAAATCAATCATGCAATAACACAATAATAGGATAGTATGATAGTTGATGCAATACATGGTACAACACTCAATATTTCACAAGACAATTGAGGCCTTCAAGGCCATATAATCAATCAAGAAATCATGGGGCGTACCCCATAAATAACGGAAAACAAATCCCAATCATAGGATATAAGACACAAGAAAAACAGATAACCGTGGATAGAAGTGAGCCTCCAAGAAAATTGATAAACATGAAGCACCCATTAGCATGTTAGAATAATAAATAGTATGTCACAATGTGTATATATGAATGGAATAGAAATAAATTAGCATATATTAAAATGATAACAAATGAATATGGAAAGGTATGGAAGGTAGATGCCCCCATGATCCTTGGTTAGACTAGTAAAGAGCAATGTCAAACATCATGCATTGTGTGATAGCTTGTATATATCTTGCATTCACCTTAAATTACCATGTGAATATACATTTGTATATGTACAAGGATAGAACATGCTATGAATAAAGCTAACATGGTAGACAAAATGCAACTTGGAATAGTATAAGCAAGAAAAGATACATCCAACCAATATCTAAGCTAATGTTTTTTTGTAGTTTTATAAATGATTGAATGTTTTTGTATTATTAAAATATGAGATTTTATGACTAAGGGAAGGGAAGCATGGTTTCCCCTAGTGTGTATGTGTGCAAAGTGAGGTTCATTTAGGTAAGTGCACCCTAAATAGTTATGTTTGAGCCTAGAACAAGAGTGCATCATTGGGTAGAAAGGGGGGGAAATACCCTCCAAGTGTGAATTCCAGAGTGATCAATACAATAATGACATAGGAAAACAACCTAATATCTACTAATGTGAAAAAGGAATGCATCTGAATATGATCTAAAGACCTAGTGTCATGTGTCATGATGTGTTGAATAAGACTATGTCATGTATGTGGAGAATAAGATTGTGAAGTGGGCCTAGACGTACCATGTTTAACATGTATCATGTGTGGGGAACTATTCTTATGAGGATGTCGATGGGACCGATAAAGACATTGTGGTTGAGAAGAAAAAATCAAATGTGAAGGATATCTACATGTGAAGATGTGGAACTAGTGCTAGGAGTGGTAACAACTCTAGATGTCATAGTAGTGTATGTCAAATCCATGGGACCCTCATCACTAGGTATTGAAGTAGGTGCCATAGGGGTAGTGATGCAAATAAAAATACAAAATCACCCAATTTCAAATGTTATGATGACTAAAAAATCAAATTATGCCTTAAAGGCCTTCAGACAAAATACTTGTTCTCATACACAAACCTACAAAATCATGTAATTCCTTGATCATTCACCTATTACATTAAACAAACTATCTCAATATGTTCTTAGACACTTACCTATGTCAATTCAACCCTTTTAATGCATCAAATTAACCCAGAAGACTAAAGGACTTACCCTTATGCAAAACTTCTTTGCATGGTTTCTTAATCAATTTCCCTTGCTAAGCTCATGGTTGAAGGGTTTAGTATATTTCCAACACAAACTGAAAACATTTTCTATCACCCTTTATCCACCTTGATATGTGTTACAAGTTTCAAATTTCAACTCTCTTGCAAGGTGTCTTTTCTAGTCTCCATCCTCCTTGTACTTGTTTGCTTCGTTCTATCCCTGAGAACTCATTCTTCTTGTAATAACTTCCAAATTTCTCACTCCCTTAACATACTAATATCATTTTTGCATACCCGTTTGGGTCTTATTTCAATGTAAAAATTTTCTCAATGGCTTATCTTACCAAATTCCTTCTTCCTTCAATAATTCACTCTAGAAACTAGGTCTTAAGGGCTTATTACAAGTTTATAGGAACTTTGACAAGAATTACAAACACTTAAAAATTAATTAAATTTTTAGACACTTTTAAAGTCCTTCAGGACCTTCTCCACATACTTCCTTTCAAATTTGGAATCTTAACTCATTATATCCTCTTTGTACTCTCAAAATTTGCTCCAAATGTGATATTTTAATCTCTCTTTCCAGATTTGTGACTGAACTGATATAAATATTTATAACTAAAATCCTTTTGTTAGTTTTTTTCCCCTTACATGTGAATAAAAATACCGCAAGGATTATGTCTATAAAGTTTCCAACCTTGTTCCATCATTTTACTCCTCCATTTATACTCCCTAGTTTGGCTCTTTCCTTCTTGATGATCATGTACATGTTTCACTAAGGACTGCCACAATTTTCTATTAGTTGGGAAGGCTCAAAAGCTTGCAATCAAGATGGTTCTTCAAATAATACCTTTCCAAACTTTCTTGAGGGTTAGAATTTTCTCTTCACTATTTCACTCCCTTCTGTTTCACCTGATTCTTAGACGTTTCTTTGAATATTGACGAAACAGATAGGGTAATGGGCGTAGGAGGAATACATGTTGAAATGCGAGTTGTTGGGTTATTGCACGCATATGAATTCTAAATTCATAGTTGATCGTGAGAGATTCCTTTTGGCTAGGAGGAACTACCTGAAATGGAACACAAGACCACCAAATAAAAGTTAAACAATATGTGCAGTGAACTACCTAACGTGTGCTAGATCTGGTAAGTGTGATACTTCCTAGATGGCTATCAGTCCACTGTTTAAAACAATTTTATGTTTGAAATGAAGTAAATACTATTGTAAGTAAAATGATTTAGGTATCTCATTTAAAAACACAATAAGAAATATCTAATCTAACAGACTAGGTTAAAATAAGATCCGAAGGTCAAGTAACTAGTTCTAGGTCTCTGCAGGTCTGTCAGAGGTCTCAGGCAGGTCACAGGTGATTAAGGGTGATGTGAGAATAGATGGGGTAGGTTGTTGTTCTGGGATCTATTGGTAAATACAAAGACCAACACCATTTAAGGGTGACCAACACCGGTTTGGGATAACTGGTGTTGGTTACTGTGGAAAACTAGGAATGCCACAGAATGAGCTTTGGGACTCCCTTGTGATTGCACAAAGGACTTGGTTGGTCGGAATGAGGTATTAGGTGGTTTGGGTGGGATTTGGTGAGGTTTTAATGGGGATATGGAGGGGTGAGTATTAAAGGAGGTCAACAGGTGGCTAAGAGAACAAAGGATGAAGATACAATGATTAAATGACTGAACTAGAGGAGTAAACTATTCTACTTACTTGAAATCTGGTTCTGGGTGCTTATCAGTGATGGATGAATGTGTTGGTAAGAGGTTGAATGCTAAAGGGGATCTCCAAACATTGGAAACCTCCTGCATGGGCTGCATGTGCATTCCCTTTTGCTTGGTTGGATCAAATCTGTGCTGGGGCGAGTGTGAGATGATTGTTGGGTGATTGTTGGATGCCTATGTAATAGAAAATGCTTGATCTCCTTCCTTTCATGTGTGTTCTCACATAAAATTTCTCTAAAAATATTTCTTATCTCTTAGAAAAATTCCCAATGTTTTCCAACCTTGAAAAAAAGGTTGTTTTGGGGATTAAAAGGTGACCGACAGCAGTTCCGGCTTAACCGGTGTCGGTCAAGGCGGGATTTCCTAGGTTTGCTAAACTAGGCAGATCCCTTTGATTTTTTGGGATCTTGTGTCATTCACCCACAGATAAAACTAGAAGCTTCTTGTCAACATGCGGGAATGTGGTTAGAGGGAATGTAGGCATTGATTTTCAGGGTTTGGGTAAGTCTTAGTTAGTTATGAAAACTTACTAAGAATAGGTCTTAGGGTGAGTTGGCTTGGTGAGGTGTCTAGGTGAGGTGTAAGTGTGGGAATTATTTAAATTAAAATATTTAAAAAATAAATATTGTAAAGATAATGAATTAATTAAATTAAATTAATTAAATTAATATTAGTGGAATGAAGAGGGTCATGGCTAGGTGAATGTGATGAAGGTATTTATTTGTTGAGGGACCAAAGGGGAGTGTGACCTAATTTTAGTGTCTACATTTTGCCCCTTTTTATTGCGTAGCTTGTATTAGTAAGCAACGCTAACAAAAATAAGATGTGGTTGCCCCATGTGTGGGTGAAGGTGATCCTCCTCAAACCAGAAACTAAAGAGGTAGAAGTTAGAAGTGGTGAGTGGTTTGATAAAAGGTGAATCAAATGAAGAGGAAGGTGAATAACAGGGAAAGTGAAAAAAGGAAAAAGGTCTACTCAGGTAATCTAGGTAATGGGTCAGGGTCAAAGGTAGTAACAGTCAAACACACGCACACGTATAAACTGCAGCACAATACCAGGTTGAAGAGTAGGAAAACTCTACATTGTCTAAGGTTGATAGGTTTATCCAAACAAGGTTGGAGTGATTATGATATCTAAGGTGTAGGATATGGTCAGGAAACACAATGTACGTTAGGTGCAAGAACGTTTAGGTATGTTCTAATACACCAAAGGTAGGGTCAAGATAAATGGTCACGGAAATAGGCTAGGTAAGGTCATTAGGTCAATAACACAGGTAACAGTACTGCAAGGTATAACGAATACATGAGGTCAAAGATCACTAGCAATGGTCCAAGTCTAAAAATCTAGGTCACGGCACGGGTAAGGCTGAGGTATGGGTAAAATAATGAGTCCCCAAAGGAGGATGAGGGTAGGTTATAAATGACGAGGTATGGAGGGTGAGGTAAATGGTCAGGGTAAATGTTGGGTGCGGTTAAAAAAAGGTGAAGAGCAAGGTAAAAGGGTAAAATTTAGGGAAATGTGCAAGAGAGGGTGACTGATACCAGACAATAGTAACCGACGTTGGTAGAGGATAACTGACCTTGATAAGGTAGGGCACACGACCGATTCTGGTGAAGGTAAAACTGATGTTGGTTAGGTTAGGTTTATTATAAAAACAAAAAAATATGTGTTTTTTTTAATTCATTTGTCATTTAGCAAAGTGAGAAAACGACAAAAGAGAGAAAAGAGAGAAAAGTGCCCAGACGGAACGGTGTGTTGAGTTGGCACTCCGAGCAATAGGTGATTGGTTGTTGAGAGGTGGGTCCATAGGATCGGTGGGCATGATTTGATTGGGTAGAGCACTAGGGTAGTGAGTTGGTGATGGCAGAGGCCAGGAAGGGATCAGGTGGGCCACCGGTGAAGTGGCTAGACGTGTCACTGAGATGATAGCAGCACAATGAGATAAGTGTCCAACTCTAGTTCTATTTGGTTAGATAGATTAGATGATTGGCAAATTGTTTTTGTGGTTTTTTGTTTTGTGTGGGGGAAAAAATAAAATTTAAAAATGGGAGGGTAAAGTGGCTTAAATAGGAATGGGGAGATAAATAAGTGGGAGAGGAGGGGGGGATGAGGTGTAAGGGAGGTGTAGGTGTTTTAAGGTGGGTAAAAGGGTCAAGGGGGGAATTTTTTGAGAAAAATGAGGGTTCGGGGGCCGCGGGTTTTCAATGCGACAGTGACCGGCGTCGGTCAGGTTTGGCCGGCATCGGTAGGGTGTAACTGGTATCGGTCACTAATTAAGTGACCGATGCTAGTTAAATGGTGAACGGGGTCAGTTAGAGAGAACCGGCACCAGTCAGGTTTTGGGGGACAAGGGGCCAAAAGTGCCATAGGTTGGGTGATTAAGATGGGTAGGGGTAAAATTTGGTGTTGGGAAACGATAGGGGGTAAGTATGGGTGTGATAAATGTAGATTAATGTATTATTCGTATTGGATGTAGGGGAGATATCAGCTATGTATGCGGGACAGGGTTCCACCCCTACTCGTGATAGTGTGTGGTGCAGCGACCCTTGAGGAGCTGCAACATGTGGAGGCAGTGGGATTGAGTGGGGTTTGACACTAACGACATGTGGTCAGGAAGCCTAGTTTGATGTTCGTGCTCATTAATAGATGGGATTCCACAACCAACAAGTTCCACCTATCGACGAGTGACATTACAGTCACCCTGGAGGACGTGTTCAGGATTCTATGGCTACCCATATTGGGTACGCAGGTCTACTCTATCTCTTCCGAGGCCTTAGAGGAGCTGATGCTAATGTTGTTTGGCAAGGGGATGGCCGAGATGACATTCTATAGTGCCAGCATTCACTGTGGAGAGATGTACCCAGCCAGTCTGGAGGAGACAAGGCTAGTAGTTCTATTGATGGAGGCAGTGTGTTACTTTGCACTGCCAGATGCAGAGGGTGGATGTTTTCCCTGATTTGTTGATGGGGGTACTCCACGACATGATAATTCCTGGTGTAGCTATACAAGGATTTGTGGGCATATGGGCATCTACGCAGGTTCAGCCTATGTTATACCATTTTACTTTATTGTTGGGCTTATGAGAACATAGTTTGTGTGCGGCTGGTAGGGATGCCCTGAGTAGATGCATTCCCACTGAGATTGGTGCGGGTGGGGTACAGGAGATGGGTGCATGCTATTGGAGATTAGATATCAGATAGGCCCACACATAATGTGGCCTATTTTAGGTGTTTATTAGAGGGGTTATCCGGAGTGGACATCATATGGAGGCTGTATGTGGGATTCCCCTCATATAGGCATATCCACAAGGAGCTAGCTGAGCTCTAACTATTGAGATGGATACAAGTTCACCGTGTCAGGGAGCACAAGATGATCCTAGTTGACAAATTCAAGCAGTAGTTTGCGCTATTATAGGACCTACCTCTTCCCTTCCTGCAGTATAGGAGAGATGACATGGAGAGGCCCTTACCTCTACCACAGCTGATAGTGCCCACAGAGCAAGAGGATCAGGTAGCAAACTGGTGGATAGATGATGTCGGTGTCACAGACAGGTATAGATAGTGGTGGGTGGCTCATTTACGAGCCATACCACCCAGACCATGGTAGCTAGATCTAGCCACCATCACGGTGTAGAGAGATGCCCTACAGGGGTAGGTGGCTACTTTGATTACCCAGTTGGGTATGGTGCAGACATAGCTAGTGAGCTTAGAGGTAGAGGTAGTGGAGCTACATGTACAAGTGGCCAGTCTATAGACCCAAATAGCTAGTGGTGGGGATGGAGATGGAGAGGAGGATGATGGTCAGGTGGTGGCCTTACAGGCACAGGTGGCAGGTTTGCATGGCCAATTGGCCATATCCCAGGCATAGATTGGGGCCTTACAGGCCCAAATACAAGCACAGGGATAGGGGCACCACCATAGGCATCGGGACCGGGTCCCAGTTCATAGGCAGAAGCAAGACATGGTCCCACAGGACAGGTACAAGGGTTGAGGCCTATGGGTCCACCACAGACCGTGCCTATATCTAGGTTACAGGATGCCCTAGGTGAGGCCAAATACTACCAGGACCAACTGATGGTGGCCGAGGTATACTTTCTATCCTATGGAGAGTACCGGGCACAACAGATGTTGAGAGAGAGGACTAGACTAACAATGTGGAGAGCACATGGGGGCATTGAGCTCCGAGACCATATCATGGAGAGGCCACCAGCTCATGGAGACCAACTCCAAGTGAGGCACCAACAGGGATGTAAATTGGGGCCGAGGAGGTAAAGGGTATAGGTGAAACAGATATGGAGGATTTGTGCCGAGATGCCTGATATATGGCTCCTAATTACAATATTCAAAGAAACTTCTAAGGCTCTGTCTACATAATCTAGGTGATCGGCCAAACGTGAGAACAACATGTCTATAGGTGATGTTGATGAGGACCCAATGGCTATTCCTATAAAACATGTCTTAGAGACAGGAAATTTGTTAGCTTCAACTTTCGTGGGTAAGAGAGTCGAAAGTAGGTCTGCATGATCTTGGGTGGCTAATGGAGAATTCTCACTAAGAGGCAATGATATCTCAATTGGGTCTGTGATAGGTGGAGGAGATGATGGGCACTCCTCTATAGGTGGAGGAGATGATGGGTGCTCCTCTGTAGGTGGAGGAGATGATGGGTGCTCCTCTGTGGGTGGAGGAGGTAAACAAGTATCCTCCATGGAGTGAAGAAGTATTATGGGTATCAGTTCTCTAGGTGGAGAATCCAAAGGTGAAATAGTCTCGATATTAGTGAAGGGATCCTCCACAGGTGAGGAAAGCGGTGAAAGGTGTTCATCTATGGGTGGAGGAATAGGTGAGGTAGGTTCCAATGCAGAAGGAGGATTTCAGGGTAGAATCTCCTCTATGGAAGGAATATAGGGTAATTGGGAAGCAACAGGTGGGTCACTAAAAATAGCATGGACCTCGCGGGTATGGCTATCATGATTTGAGGTCTCACCGGTTTGATCAAATGAAGGGGCATGATTGGGAAAGGATTTCTTGAAGATATGTAGGTTTTGATTGGTAGGTGCGTTATGATTATCCACGGTTAACTCGCCTTTCTCAAGAATTTCTTGGACAAATTTTTTGAAAGTGATGCAATTTCCATCACTATGACCCTTTACTCAATGATAGTTACAGAAGTCGTGTTCTTTATACCATGCGGGCATGGGGTGAGTAGAGTCAAAACTAGTGTGTGGTTTTATAGGTGGAAGGGTGATGGCCCCCACTTTGATGAGCTTTTCTAAGACAAAAGAGTAGGGCTCCCCAATTGGGGTGTATTTCCTGTTGTTCTCGTCTGAATTGAAAATTTTAGATGGGTGAGAGATTAGATGAGGGGGTAGCCTGATTTGACAGATGAGCTGGACCAGATTTGAGTACCACTGTATTAGCAGTGCCCTTAGCTTTTGAATAATTGTTCTGTAGTTTGGAAGAAGGGGTATCATTCAACTTGAATTCCGAATTCTTACCGCGTAATTGGATTTTCTTCTCTTCGATGGCCCGAATCTCTAACTTATATGCCATGGTGAATGCTTCATCAAATGTTCAGAAATTTTGAACCTACAGAGTCAGTGAGATATGTCTAGCACAAGCCTGTGTGAAGAGCTTGATGAGTTTTTGTGTGGCAGTTGGAAGGTGAGTTGATTGATCAGGCTACAATAGTGAGCAATAAAATTTGTGATAGATTCATCCTCATACTGATGCGTGGAGTATAGGTCAGTCATGGTAACCTTCTTGACAATATTGATGGAGAACTGATCCAAAAAGGCTTGGGCTACCTAATTAGATGAAAATGTGGAGTGTCTAGGTAACCCTCTATATCAATCTAACACAGGTCCAGTCAAAGACATGGGAAAGGTCCTTAAGAGTAAAGCATCATCGTGAGCGATTATGTAACACCCATGTTTGAATGAACATAAATGTTGTTGTGGGTCTTCCTTGCTATTGAAGCGGTTGAATTTAAGCATCTCCCAATGTATGGGGTATGGACGAATGGGAATGGATGGATGGATGGGCTTGTTGAAAATTTCATGATAGGTGAGAGTATTGTGGGAGCTACAAACCGATGCCTCTAATGTTTGTATTTTATCCATCATTAATTTGATTAGGTCACTTGGTAGGTTACGATGAGTGGGTGCCTCCTGTAGTGTAAGAGGGTTGGTTTTGGGCATATAACGGGGGTGGACATTCCATTATATGGTGCTACCGTGTAGGTAGATTGAGAAGAACACAGATTGAGAAGAAAGCAGTGAAATAGGGGGTACATACCTGGAGTGAATAATAGATGAAACATGAAGCTGCTGATAGTATGTATATGGAGGTGGAAGGGTCATGGTGACCCTAGTGGCAATGGTGGCCAATGGTTGTGGAATAGAAAGGACCACATGTTCTGAAAGGGGGTAGGGTTCACTGACATCGGAGGTGGTAGTGTAGCTACGAGTATATGTGAGATAATAGGGGCAGATGAGGTTACGTTTTGGGTGATTGTTGAAGGTATGGTGGATGTAGTGGGTGTAACAGATGTAGCATACGTGGTAGTAATAGTGGGTACAGGCCCTAGCTGCAAAAAAATTGGGGTTAAGGTAGATGCAGGTAGCATGGAGCTAGATGGGGCTGATGCAAGAGTGGGAGTGAGATTCGGGGGGATAGATATGGGAATGATTCATATATCAACTGACCCGAGACATCTCAAGTGGACAAGTGTGAAAGGTAAAATTGTAAGATGACATGATTTTGGTCAACGATTAACATGTGAACTCCTCATCTCCAGTAGTGATAGTGATAGGTTGGATAGGATCCATGGACGGGTGATAAAATGGAAGGTGGTGAAGGACTAGGTGGGAGTGGTTGACAACTAGTGCATGGAATACGAGTGCACTTGCTTGTCTGTGGGTCAGCACCATATGAATAAGTACTAAGTCAGGTTGGGCTGCTTATTTATAATTGACATAGCAAAACATAGCAGGAACAGGTGAAATAGGTGCAGTAAAAAGTGGATTAGGTACCAAATGTTAGCTAGAAAACGACACAGAGTAACCAATTCCAGATTAGGATAAATTGACGCCAGTTCACAAGTAATTGCGTCTAGTCACTATGGGAAATGGACAGTTGGTCAAAAATAATGTATAAGGCCAAATTTGACAAGTTTATCAAATCTGATGAGTTTTACAAGGTCAATGGGAATGACAGGGACTCTGAAAAGTTGAAGAAGGTGAATAAATGTCATGTTGGGTAGGTTAACCAAAATGACAGTGAATCGACGCCAGTTGGGTATAACCGACGATGGTCAGGGGGTAACTGATGACGGACGCTAGAGTGACACTGGTCGCTGTGAAATTGAAATAGTGATGAAGGAAAAATGGTTGTGAATTAAAGTTTGATGTGGAATCAAACCCAAAATTTTGAGAATGATGAGAATATGGTCCAGGCACACTCAGATGAAGCTGGAAAACACCAACTATGATGAGGAGCGTGCAAGGATGCAACGATAAACAAGAAGAATGAGAAACGTGACCTCTCACCTTAAAACACAAGCCAAGCAGAAACACTAAGAAAAATACGATCCTAAGAGTTCCTTTTCTATTATGTTTATTTAGCTTATGCTATTTAAGGACCGACTCATGAACAATAAAATATTTTTTTTTGGTGAGGATGGCTTCCTACAAAGAAGGAGATCTAAAAGGTGAGGTTTTGAGTATGTTATGGTGGGGGCAGGCTTCACTCTGAAGTATGACTCAACAGAGAAGCGAACTGGGGAGTACTTGCCAATCCTCAGTATCAGTGCGGTTGTTGATAGGCATTCCTAGGAAAGATGTTGTTTAAGAATATGTATTTGTTTTTAATTTGTGCAATGTGGTAGGACTCAGAGAGAGAGAGAGAGAGATGTTCTTTCTACCATTTATTTGTCAACCATCAGCTGGGAATGACTTCCAACATATAGGTTGCCCTCAATTAATGTGAGCTAATGTAATAAATTAGAATACGATGCCCTTATTTTAATCCCAAATTGAAATATGAAGTTCGATGACACAAATGGATGAATAGGAAGAGGGATTATCTTTCAATAAAATGTAGAAAAAAAGAATAATTGATTCTTTTTAAGTACACCAAAAGAAAGGTTTCTTTTAGAGCAAATAGAAAGAAAAAGAGGGTTACTAAAGAAGAAAATCAATGTGTATGCTTTTCAAAAGGGAAACAAACATCACAACTTTTCGTAGGAATGAATAAAATGCAAGGAACCCTAAATGGGTCCCACCGTGCATGCCAAAATGTTTCACCTGATTCCTAGACATTTCTTTGAATATTGATGAAACAGATAGGGTAATGGGCATAAGAGGAATACCTGTTGAAATGTTGGTTGTTAGGTTGTTGCACACGTATGACTTCTAAATCCACAGCTGATCATTAGAGCTTCCTTTTGGCTAGGAGGAACTACCTGAAATGGAACACAAGACCACCAAATAAAATTTAAATAATATGTGCAGTGAACTGCCTAGCGTGTGCTAGATCCAGGAAGTGTGATACTTTCCTAGACGGCTGTTAATCCATTGTTTAAAACAATTTGATGCTAGAAATGAAGTAAATCCTATTGTAAATAAAATGATTTAGACCTATCTCATTTAAAAACACAATACGAAAGATCTAATCTAACAGGATAGGTTTAAATAATATCTGAAGGTGAAGTAACTGGTTCTGGGTCTTTGCAAGTCTAATAGAGGTCTTAAGTAGGTCACAGGTGATTAAGGGAGATGTGAGAATACATGGGGTAGGTTGTTGTTCTGGGCTATATTGGTAAATATAGAGACCAACGCTAGTTAAGGGTGACTGATGCCGGTTTGGGATAATCTGGTGCCGGTTATTGTGGAAAATTGGGAATGCCATAGAATGCATCTTTAGGAATCCCTTGTGATTGCACAAAAGACTTGGTTAGTCGAGAATGAGGTATTACGTGGATTGCGTGGGATTTGGTGAGGTTTTAATGGGGATATGGAGGGGTGAGTATTAAAGGAGGTCAATGGGTGGCTAGCAGAACAAAGGATGAAGATACAATGATTAAATGTTTGAACCAGAGGAGTGAACTATTCTACTTACTTGAAATCTAGTTCTGGGTGCTTGTGAGTTATGGATGAAGGTGTTGGTAAGAGGTTGAATGCTGAGGGGATCACCAAACATTGGAAAGTTCCTGCATGAGCTGCATGTGCATTCCCTTTTTCTTTGTTGGATCAAATCTGTGTTGGGGAGAATGTTGGATGATTGTTGGGTGATTATTGGATGCCTATGCAATAGAAAATGCTTGATCTCCTTCCTTGCATGCGTGTTCTTGCGGAAACTTGCTCTAAAAAGATGTCTTATCTCTCAGAAAAATTCCCAATGTTTGCCAACCTCGAAAATAAGGTTGTTTTGGGGATTAAAAGGTGATCGACAGCGGTTCCAGCTTAATCGGCGATGGTTAGGGGTAACCGGCATTGGTCAAGGTGGGATTTCCTAGGTTTACTAAACTAGGCAGATCCCCTTGATTTTCTAGGGATCTTGTGCCATTCACCCGCGGATCAGATTGGAAGATTATTGTCAACATGTGGGAATGTGGTTAAAGGGAATGTAGGCATTGATTTTTAGGGTTTGGGTAAGTGTTAGTTAGTTATGGTCAACTTACTAAGAATAGGTCTTAGGGTGAGTTGGCTTGGTGAGGTGTCTAGGTGAGGTGTAAGTGTGGGTATTATTTAAATTAAGATATTTAAATAATAAATATTGTGAAAATAATGAATTAATTTAATTAAATTAATTAAATTAATATTAGTGGGGTGAAGGGGGCCATGACTAGGTGAATGTGATGAAGGTATTTATTTTTCAAGGGACCAAAGGGGAGTGTGACCTAATTTTAGTGTCTACACCTTCAACCACTCTTGTCCACATAACCCTACATCTCTTTCCTTGTCAAAATTGTACCCTACTAGTCTCTTGACTATTTTCGTGCACCACAAGTTCTTGGAGGTTAATAAAATATTGATCCTTCATGAATATGCAATGGATAAATTTGGTGATTGTTACATCCAAATCTTATGCTTTGAAATAGTCCTTTCATCATTAAATTTCCTCCCTTGTTTCAAACCCTAAGATGTTTCTTACAGGCCTAAGTAGCCTTCTTTACTCTAATTTTATCCCACCTATTTTAAAACCACAAGCTCACTTCCAAAGGACTATACCAATGATATAAAGATTCTAATTATGACAATGAAGATATATCCTTTAACCATTATTATGTTACCTCAAGTGTCACATACTCTACATGTAGAAATAGGGTATACTTAACTATTAAGAGTTTCACCCAAAATGCAATTCAACCTTTGTTTTGTCAAGGTTTCCTAAGATTATAAGAATTCTTACTTCATTTTCCTTGTACTTCTCTTCTCTTTTTTTTAATGAAGAACATAGATAAAAATGTTAACACACTAAAAATCATGTTATAACATAGTTTGTTTCAACCTTCACATTGTCTAGAACATCTACCTCACCTAGAATTAGAGATAATACCATTGAACAAAAAGGAAATGAAGGTAATTTCCTTACCAGAGTAAAAAATATCATACTCGTATGAATTGATAAGAAGTATGTGCCTATCAATAAGCATGCACATGTCTAAATGTTACTTCAAGATCTAAGACTTATCAAATTGTTACAAGATTTTCCTTTAAGGTTCTTGGAGCTTTAATTCCTATTCCTCCTTGATCACTTGAATGATGGAGTGCTAAAATAGTTATAATGGTTTAAATATTCTCTTCCAATGTCCCCCTAACTGAATCTTGCTCCTATGACCCTTCACATTCTATGATTTGTTTATTATTATATTGATTTGAAAATCCTTTCAAAGGTTGAGTTACCCAAATGTAGACTACCTAGATCTAATAGTGAATTTCAAGACCTTAAAAGGAAATTTTACAACCTTATAACATATTACAGGCTCCAAGAAAACACGCAAAAAGTTAAAACAAGTCCAAAACTGCCCTCATGATTCAAATTGTCATTTTTGAAGGGAATTGAAATAATTTGAATTTTAGAAGGACTTGACACACCTTGAGACCACTAGATGACCCTATAGACACCAAAATTAGGTCACACTCCCCTTTGGTCTCTCGTCAAATAAATACCTTGAACACATCCACCTAGCCATGGCCCCCTTCACCCCACTGTAATATTAGTTTAATTAATTTAATTTAATTCATTCATTATCCTCACAATATTTATTATTTAAATATTCTTAATTGGGATAATGCACACATATCCACTTCACCTAGACACCTCATCAAGCCACATCATCCTAAGACCTATTCTTAGTAAGTTTCCATAACTAACTAAGACCTACCCAAACCCTAAAAATCAATGCCTACATTCCCTCTAACCACATTCCCACATGTTAGAAGGAAGCTTCCAGTCTAATCCATGGAGTAAATGAAACAAGATCCCAAAAAATCAAGGGGATCTACCTAATTTAGTAAACCTAGGAAATCCCACCCTAACCGATGCCAGTTACCCTTAACCACCA
Organism: Taxus chinensis; assembly: GCA_019776745.2. Lineage (NCBI taxonomy): Eukaryota > Viridiplantae > Streptophyta > Pinopsida > Cupressales > Taxaceae > Taxus > Taxus chinensis. The sequence goes on along the minus strand of CM034155.1, from coordinate 325,430,027 downwards.
CTGGTTAAGCCAAAACCATCATCGGTTACCATTTAACTCCCAAAACAACCTTATTTCGAGGTTGGCACATAGTTTTGGAGGTGGGCACATTTCTGAGGGATAGAGACATCTTCTGAGAACAAGTGATGAAACCAAAGTAGTATGTAAGTAGAACCAGCTTCCGTATCAGCTTTAGAACACCCATAGCCAATACCTGAAGCAATCACATAGCAACCTGCCTTCACGGGAGCATCCGGGGAAGTGCCAGCACTACACCAAGTTCATTCAATCACCCACCATTACCAACCAGGCATCAAGCTTGTAAAAAGAATAAGTTTGTTAATCTGTATTGTTTCCTTGTCATTTGAGAAAATCCTTTTACATTTGTTACTAGTTTCTTCTTTCATTTCCATTCCCCGCCATTTTATCTCCATGCAAACTTAACTGCCTCTTTACCCATACCATTGAACTATCTATACTTGGATTTTCATTATTCCTGTGCATATCCAAGATCCATTTGAATCTTGCCACTACCCTTCCACCTTCATCTAATCCCACATCTATCACCCAGCCAAGTCTTATTGGGTTTCATGTACCTTGACCATACCAACGCCGGTCACCCATAATCGTCACCTATTAACCTAAACCGACGTTGGTCTCTATGTCTTTAACCAAAAACCCATATCAGAGCCTAAAACTACCACCAAATACCCTAAACTGTCCAAAACCAGATCTTGACCAATAACAGTATCCTGACAGTGACCCTGACATTCATATTCAATCATAGCCTAGCCTGTTGTGAATGAATTCACTTATTGTATATGAATGAGATACCTAAATCATTTTAACTACAGTAGGATTTATTTTATTACCAGCATTAAGTTGTTTTAAATAGTGGATTGACAATCATCTAGGAAGTATCACACTTCCCGGATCTAGCACATGCTATGCAGTCCACTGCACATATTGTTTAACTTTTATTTGGTGGTCTTGTGTTCCATTTTAGGTAGTTCCTCCAAGAAAAAAGGAAGCTCTCACAATTAGCTGTGGATTCAAAAGTCATACACGTGCAACAACCTATCAACCAGCATTTCAACAGGTATTCCTCCTAGCCCATTACCCTTATTTGTTTCATCATTTTCGAAGAAACATCTAGAATCAAGTGAAACATTTTGGCACGCCCAGTAGGACGCATTCACGGTTCCTTGCATTCATTCATTTCTAGGTGAAAATTTACATGTTTGTTTCCTTTTTAAAAGGTTCTCACATTAAAATTTCTCCCTTGGAATCTTCTCTTCTTTCTATTGTCTCAAAGCAATCATGTTTCGGTGCTTAAAAAGAAATCTTCTTCTATTTCATTTGCATTGCATTAGTGACAGATCATACTCTCTCCTATTCCTCTTATTGTGTCATCAAATTCCATATTTCGATTTGGGTTTAAAATTAACTTCATTTCATCCTTCTTTTCTACATTATCTCACGTTAAATGAGGGCAACCTATATGCTGGAAGTCATGACCAGCTGATGGTTGACAAACGAATCATAGAAAAGCACTTATTTCTCTCTCTCTTTCTCTGAGAGTCTTACCAAACCTCACAAAAATTGAAAATAAGTACACATTCTTAAACAACATCTTTCCTGGAAGATGTCTGTCAACGATCACACTGATCAGATGATTGGCACAGTACTCACCCAGCTTACTACTCTGTTGAGTCATACTTCAAATCGAGGCCCGTCCCCGCCATAACATACCTGAAACCTCTCCTTGTAGATCTCCTTCTTCGTAGGAAGCCATCCTCACCAAAAAACTCTATTCTACAGTTCATGAGTCAGTCCTTAAAATAGCATAAGCTAAACAAACATAATAGAAAAAACACTCTTAGGATCGTATTTTTCCTAGTGTTTCTTCTTGGCTTGCATTTTGAGGTGAGAGGTCACGCTCTTCATTTTTCTTATCTCTCCTTGCACACTCCTCATAACAGTTGGTGTATTCCAACTTTATCTAAGTGTGTCTGGACCATATTCTCATCATTCCCAGACTTCTGGGTTTGATTCCACATCAAATTTTAATTCACAACCACATTTTCTTCATCATTTTTTAAATTTCACATTGACTGGTGTCGGTCCAGCGACCGTCGTCGGTTACCCCTGACCGTCATTGGTTACACCCAATCGGCATCGGTTCACTGTTATTTTGGTTGACCTACCAAAAATAACACATATTCACCTTCTTCAACTATTTAGAGTCCCTGTAACTCTCATCATATGCACTTTACTGGTAAATCTCATCAGAATTCTGCATACCTGGTAAATTTGGCCTTGTACCTTGTTTTTGACCAACTGTCCACTTTCCACAGTGACCGGTAGCAGTTACCTGTGACCGGCATCGGTTTACCTTAACCAGAATCGGTTAGCCTGTGTCATTTTCCAGCTGCCATTTAGCCCCAATTCAACTACCGTTTTCTATTTATCCTACTTGTGCTATATTTCAATGTCACTTACAGAAAGCAGTCTTACCACGTTAGTACTTGTTCACATGGTACTGACGCATTGATAAGAAATCACCCTCATATTCCAGGCTAGTTGTCAACCACTCCCACATAGCCCTTCACCACCTTCTATTTTATCACCCACCATGGATCCTACCCAACCTATCACTATCGCTACTTGAGACGAGGAGTTCACATGACTCCTTGATCAAAATCCTACCACCTTGTAGTTTTACCTTTCCCACTCATCCACTCGAGATGCCTCAGGTCAGTTGATATACGACATACCCATATCTATCCCCCGATACTCACTCCTACTTCTACTATGGCCCTTGTTAACCCCACGTTGCCTGCATCTACCTTACCCTAGTCATTTCGCAACTAGGCCATATACCCGTTATGACTGCCGCGTCTGCTACATCTATTACACTTGCCACATCCACCATACCTTCGCCAACCATTCTAGAATACCACCTCATCCATGCCCCTATTGTCTCTCATATACTCGTAGCTACACTACCACCCCTGGTGTCGGTGACCCCTACCCCTTTTCAAAACATCATGCTTTCTATTCCACAATCATTAGCCCCCATTTCCACTGGGGTCAGCACGACCCTTCCACCTCCATATACGTACTATCAGTAACCTCCTATTTCATCTATCATTCATCCTAGGTACACACCCCCTATTTCACCACCTTCTTCTCAATCCACTTATGTGGCTGCACCATATACTGGAATGTTTCCCCCGTCATATGCCCAACATCAACCCTCTTACACTACAGGAGGCACTCAGCCATCATAACCTACCAATGACCTAATCAAATTAATGATGGAAAAGATGTAGACATTAGAGGCATCGGTTTCTGGTTTTCGAAACACTCTCACCTACGACAAGATTTGTAATGAGCCTATATACCCATCCATTCCTATCCATCCATACCCCATGCATTGGGAAATTCCTAAATTCAACCGTTTCAATAGCAAGGAAGACCCACAACAGCATTTACGGTCTTTCAAACACAGGTGCTACCTAATCACCCACGATGATGCTTTACTCTTGAGGACCTTTCCCATGTCTCTGACTATGGACCTACATTAGATTGGTATAGTGGGTTACCTAGACACTCTATATTTTCATTTAATCAGGTAGCCCAAGTCTTCTTAGATCACTTCTCCATCAATATCGTTAAGAAGGTTACCATGACTGACCTATACTCCACGCATCAGTATGATGAGGAATCTATCACAGATATCATTTCTCGCTAGTGTAGCCTGATTAATCATCTCACATTCCAACTACCGCAAACCAAACTCATCAAGTTCTTCACACGGGCTTGTGTTAAACATATCTCGCCGACCTTACAGGTCCAGACTTTCCAAACCTTCGACAAAGAATTCACCATGGCACAAAAGCTAGAGATTCAGGCCATCAAAGAGAAGAAAATCCAACTACATAATAATAACTTGGAATTCAAGATGAATGATGCCTATTCTTCTTTGAAACCATAGAATAATTATTCAAAAGCTAAGGGAACTGCTAACATGATGGTACTCAAAGTTGGCCCATCTCATCCATCAAATCAGGCTAGCCCCTCATATAATATCTCACCCATCATGACTTCAATTCAGATGATAAAAATGGAAATAAACCCTAATTGGGGAGCCTTATTCTTTTGTCTTAGAAAAGCTCATTAAAGCTGGGGCCATCACCCTTCTGCCTATAAAACCACACACTAGTTTTGACCCTTCTCGCCCCACACCCACATGGTATAAAGAACATGACTTCTATAACTATCATCGAGTAAAGGGTCATAGTGACAGAAATTGCATCACTTTCAAAAACATTGTCTAAGAAATGCTCAAGAAACACGAGTTAACTGTGGATAATCCTAATGCACCTTCCAATAAAAACCTACACATATTCAAGAAACCCTTTCCGAATCATGCCCCTTCTGCTGATCAAACCGGTGAAACCTCAACTCATGATAGCCATACCCGCGAGGTCCATGCTATTTTCATCGATGCACCCATTGCTTCTGAATTACCTCATATTCCTTCCATAGAGGAAATTCTAGCCCGAAGTCCTCTACCTACACTTGAACCCACTTCACTTATTCCTCCACCCACAGAGGAACACCTTTCACCACCTTCCTCACCCATGGAGGAGCCTTCTGCTAATATTGAGGCTATTTCACCTTTGGCTTCTCCAATTAGAGAGTTATCACCCATAGTACTTCTTCAGTCCATGGAGGATACTTTTTTATCTCCTCCACCCATAGAGGAGCACCCATTTCCTCCACCCATAGAGGAGCACCCATTTTCTCCTCCACCTATCAAGGATCTAGTAGAGATACCTTTACCTCTAGGCAAGCATTCTTGATCAACTACCCAAGATTCTGCAGACTTACTTTCGGCTCTCCTACCCATAGAAGTTGAAGCTAACAAATTTCCCATCTCTAAGACACATTTTATGGGAATTTCCATTAGGTCCTCATCAACCTCACCTACAGATATGTTGTTCTCATGTTTAGTTGATCATTTAGATTATGTGGATAGAGCCTTACTATGGGGGCATCTTCTGCTTCCTATCTCAACACAAATGCAGATGTCACTTGCTAACACTTCCACTATCTACCCAAAGATATTTTGACCAATCGAACCAAACACAACCACCTCTATCACAACTTCTTCTGTGACACCTATCACAGCTCAACACACACCCTTACCCATAACCCAACATACATCTAAGTCTAAACCCACACCTACATCGTCCTCCTCACCTAAACCTATTACTACCTTAGGGGTCACCCCAACCACCAGCCTTACTCATCCACCTATCAAACTAGATTTAGCTACATCCTCCACATTCAACACCCAACCTACTCCAGCACCCAAAAAAAAGAACCAAACCCATAGAACTCACACCCTGGCTGCACCAATCATACCTTCATCACCTTCACCCGTTCCATCCGTCTTAGGACCTCAACCTTACAGCATGGTTAAGAAACCTCCACCCGTCAATAAACCAAAAACACAACAACCCATTCCTCCCTTGCAAACCTATAACATACCTAGGCTCCTGACATGGCTTACACCCACACCTACAACATATTTACCACCCATACCTCCAATACCCTCTGCAATTTTTCACTACCCACTACACTTCAGTCTCTATCCCTCACACCCCCTACACGACCCGCGTCATCTACCTTCACATCACCTCCATTATCCCCGTGGGTAACTCGCCCTCTTCCCCCATCTTCTTTTCCCTCTAGATCTCATACACTCATATCACCTTTACCCAAGAAGGTGCAACCCAAAGACAAAAATTTGTTACCCTCCAATAAGGTAGTCAAAATAACCATACACCCTCTTGCCAGTTCATCTACCATACCCCTACCCAAGCAAACATGACCAACACCCAAGACCACACCTACACCCAAAACCATTGCTCTACCCACTCCCCCTCCTGCAAAGACCGTTCCTCAACAATCAGCTGCACCTACACCCAAACCCACTTTCACTTCCCATTGCGACCCACTAGCAAGGTCATATGCCAAAATATTAACCAACCTCCTTGAGACTTTTGTCATCACATTACTGCCACTCAGACCTTATGACCCCCTCAAACCCAAGCCAAAAGGGTTTGATGACACTAAAATTTACACCTACCATCATGTGCCAGGGCACGATGTGGAGAACTGCAAGGCTTTGAAAACCATCCTTATCCAGTTATGTCCTCCTGAAGCAAACTTTGACGATGATGACCTTCTTGATGAAGACCCCATTTCACCAACACCCATTCCCATAGTCCTTCCCTCACTGACTACTCAACAAACATGACCTCCACCCCCACAACTCTTAGAGCCACCCCTAAGATTTGAAATTAACATGGTTTGCATCAGAGAACTAGCCACACCTTTACCTAAATTTCGTTGCACCCAGCTCACTTCATAAGGCTTTTCTCCCCTAGTAGGTTTTTTCCCATCATGTCGTTACACAACCCATCCTACACCTTCTCCATTTGTCAGCTCCCCTTAAATCAACATGATCCACATCACTACCCATGCTAAAAAAGACAAAGGCAAGGAAAATGCAACTGACTTGACAACCAATCCTATACCCAACATACCATCTGCATCCACACCTAAGATTACTATTCATAGCCCCACATACCCTATTTCTAATGGGGTCACACATTACACAATTCTTAAACAACTACACCAATTGCCCCTCAAAATTTCCCTATATGACCTCATCCAAACCTCAGAATCCCATCTTCAAGCTCTCATGGACGTCCTACAATCTATTGAGGTTTTACCCAATGACCCTACACCATTAGTCTCCATTATCACACCCCATCATGTAGCCTCTCTCACTAAATTTCTACCTTTATCCATACCTCACCCCACTCACCAAGTAGCCTCCCTTAGCTTCTCAAAGGAAGAGATCTCACCTTACCAAACTGATGACCCGTACGCAGCTCTCTTTATCTCTATCCACATCAGTGATATGCGTGTACAATGTGTAATGATAGATGGGGGTGCTAGCATTAACATCATTTCATCCCACACATTCTCTCAAATGTGCATACCTGAAAATTGCATGCATAAACATCCTATCATGTTGCATTCATTCAACAACGCTATCGCCTATACACTAGGCACCGTTATCCTCAACATTCATGTGGGCCCCCATATTGTTCCAGAGTTATTTTACTTCTTGGAGGGGGAATTTCAATATAACCTATTGCTTAGCAGACCCTGGATTCATGTCATGGGTTGTGTTCCTTCCACTTTGCATCGTTGTGTAAAGTTTGAACATAAAGGGCACACCTATACCATTCCAGTTGATCCATTACCTTTTAAAACATGCAACATGCTTTACCAACCCAATGACATTCTTATACCCATTAACGCATATACCTCCATGACCACTACCACTTCACCTACACCTCCGCTTACCAGTACAGTCATTACCTCAACCACACATACCTCCTCCATTCCTACTTCCGCCAAAACCTCCACGGCCAACCCATCAGCCTCCCAATCTATTAACTCCACCTCTGCATCAACCTCTGACACATCATCTATTCCAGCTACCCACATACCAACCACTGATCCCTTGGAAGGCATTTTTCAATGCCTCACTCTGGGGGAGTATTGCCTATATAGTGTCAACACATTCCTTACTCCACAAGAGTATGGAAGTCTTCACCAACATCCTCACTATGATCACCGCATAGGAGAACACCTCCTTTATGGTCCTCCTCACCTTCGTACTAGTCTCACCTATGGAGGTACTTGATACTACCACTTACACACCCAAACCACTGTCACAAACCCGCCCATTTTCCACTAACTTCCAGTCTCTCACCAATCATCGTTTCCCCCACACCTTCCTGCACAAATGTGCATGGAAGGGTTTTGTTTTTGGCTTTTACGAGCAAGGCCACCATATTTTTATTCCATGTACTACCCGTAAACATAACAACTGTAGTGGTATCGGCTTTGTTGAACCACCTACCAAGAAAGCCCGCATTGAACTCATCAAGGACATTAGCCCTTCTCCACCCTCTTCACCCACTCCACCTTCATCACCACCTTCACCGACGGAGTTGATGGATCCATAATCTATCCCTCCTAACTTTTTTTTTCATAAACACCATTTCCTTGGGGCCTCTAACTTATCAACGCGAGGGCAAGGCTCCTTCCTCTCTTCCCTTCCTGTATCCTGAAATGATCGATGATGATACACCTTCAATTAATGGTGTTCAATGTCAGGATGATGAATCTATACTCACTTACCTTGGTGTAGAAGACTCATATATTCATCGGTCGTTACCCTCTGAGACGTAAACCATGTTGAATGAATCAACTATCGAGATCAGCATTCATACTTAGGATGACCCGCACATCCTAAAGATCGGTCAATCTTTAGATGTTGTTGAATAGGAATCCATCACTTATTTTCTCTAAGATAATAACCACGCTTTTGCTTTGTCTTACGCAGACATGCCTGATATTGACCCCACCATATTGGTCCATAATATCGTAACTGTTCCTGATGATAAACCCATCAAACAAAAAATGAGAAAAATGCACCCTCGAATTGCCCTTCTTGTCAAAGAATATCTTTAGCACCTTCTTTTTGTTTCCTTCATCTTACCCATTGATTATCCCCCTTATATTTCTAACATTGTCCCTATCACCAAGCCAACAAGGGGACTCCAGATTTGCACAAATTTTTATGACCTCAACTTAGCCTGTTCAAAAGATGAATTCCCTCTACCTGGTATTGACCAGCTGGTTAACCTTACCGCTAGTCACGAGATGCTATCACTCATGGATGGCTTCTCGATTTATAACCAAATCTTTCTTTCCCCAAGAGGATCAACACAAAACCATGTTGATCACCCCTTGGGAGGACCTTCTACTACTGAGTTATGCCATTTGGCCTTAAAAATACTCAGGTGCCTCATATCAACAGGCTATGAATTATATCTTCCATGACATCATGCATCGTATATATGGAAGATTGTGTGAAAAATCTCTTGGCCAAATCTAAATGCTGCTCTGAGCATCTTGTTGTACTCAAAACCATTTTTGACCACCTCATTAAATATTGTGTTTTCGTTCAGCCTAAGAAGTGCGTCTTCGTGGTCCTCTTAGGAAATCTACATGGGATTTATCGTTTCCCTACATGGTATAGAAGTTGACCCTACCAAATTCAAGTCCTTTCTACAAATTCCTCCACCCACTAATCTTAAACTAACTCCGTAGCCTGCAAGGTAAGTTACAGTCTATTCACCGTTTCATTTCATAATTATCTTGATTGATGTCAACCATTTCATCATCTACTCAAGAAGGGTGTCTCCTTTAAATGGGATGATGAATTCCACAAAGCTATTTGAGGCCTTAAAACAATACCTCCTCTAACCACCTGTACTCATCCCACCTAAAGATGATCAACCCTTCTACCTATACATCTCTGCTACCGATCACTCCTTGGGGGCCATGCTCACTCATCGCAATGAACAACACAGGGAGAAAGCATGGTTTATCACATAAGCCAGTACTCTTTTGGACTACAAAACCTGATACACCCATCCTCGAAAAAATTTCCTTAGCCTTAGTTTTTTTGGCCACAAAACTCTTCCATTACCTACTCAACCAAAAAACCTATGTTTTGACCAACACCGACCCCTTACACTTCATGTATGCCAAACCTTATCAAAATCAGCATGCCACATGATGGCTTATGCTTCTAGTTGACCTTCAACCTCAAATTCATTCATCAAAAGTCCATCAAGGGCCAAGCTATCATGCCACCCAATTGGCCAACGCACCTATTTCCAGGGATCAACCCTCTAATTTTGACTTTCTAGATGAGTCAATTACTACTCTTTCCTTGGATGAACCCACTTACCAAATGACACTCTTCTTTGATGGTTCTAAGTGTTGAGCATGGGGGTGGGGTCTGGTGTTATCCTCATTCTGCTTGATGGTGAACCCATGCCTTTGTCTTTCAAACTCGATTTTGATTGTACAAACAATATTGCCAAATACGAAGCACTTGTATTAGGTCTCTAAGCTACCTACATCCTAGATGTCAAATCAATCAACATCTTTGGTGATTCTCAATTGGTTATAAATGAATTCAATGTTATATACCAATGTCATAATGATATAATTCAAAAGTATTAACATCATGTAGACATATTTTTGACCACCTTCGACCGTTATGCCCTTCAAACTGCCCCTCATTCAACCAACAAATTTACAGATACCATGGCCTGCTTGGCTTCTCAAATACCCACTTCGCCTATCGAATCTAAAATATTTGTCACCATACAAAAACTCCAATCACCCTCATATTTACCTCATGAAATTTAATCCATCGGAACTACTACCCCCGACCTGAGCAACCTTTGGTATAAACAATACTCTGATTATCTTTCTCTCTCCATCTTACCTCCTGATCTCACCTGCAATGGACAACGCACCTTCCTTAAAAAGGTCTCTCGTTACGTCATCATGGCCTCCTCCTCTATAAGTGTGGCTTTGATGGTATTCTCTTACGATGCCGCACGAGTTATGAAATTCCTTATACCATTAAGGAAGTTCATGATGACATATGTGGAGGTCACTTCAGTGGTGTTACTGTTGCTAAGCATATTCTTCACCAGGCTATTACTGGATGACCCCTAACCTTGATTGTTTTGACTATGTCAAACGTTGTGTAAAATTCCAACAACATGCCAACCTTCATCATACACCCAGTCATGCCTTATAGGTTACCCCATGACCTTTGGCCCTTCTCCCAATGGGGTTTGGATCTTGTCGAAGAGATCAACCCCCATTCTTCCCAATGTCATCAATGGATCATCACCACTACCAAATATTGCACAAAATGGGTTGAAGCCATACCACTCATCTCCACGAAAGCTGAGAAAATATGTGAGTTCATCAATCACCACATCATTTGTGACTTTGGTGTTCCTCATTGCCTCATCACTGATAATGGAAAATAATTCAAAAACAAAACATTACAAAAAAATTGCGGCGCCTTCGGCATTCAGATAAGTTTCTCGTCACCTTATTACCCACAGAGCAATGAACAAGCTGAATTTACTAACAAAACCTTAAAAAAAATTCTCATGAAAGTGGTTAATGATACTGGGAAGGACTGACATATGCACATTCCTTTTGCCCTATGGGCATACCACACTAGTATTCATACTTCCACTGCTGCCACACCATTTTCTCTAGTCTACGGTACAGAGGTTGTTCTACCTCTCAAAGTCCAAATTCCCTCACTCTTCATTTCTCTCCATGACATGCTCAATGATGATGACTTTCATCATGACCATTTAGCACAACTTGAGTTATTAGACGAATGCCATCTTAACACTCTTGAAGACCTTCAAGTTTACTAAAAACGTATTAAATGTGCCTATGACAAATGTGTTCATGAATGAACCTTCCAAGTCAGTGACCTTGTCCTGAAAGAAAATCAACATATAACCAAATTAGAAACAAATTAACATGGAAAATTTTCTCCTAATTGGCTTGGACCATACATCATGACCCATACTTATGGATCAGGTGCTTATCGTTTATCTTCACTCGATGGTAAAACCAAACTTGAGCTCCTTAATACTTTGAATATTCAATCATTCTACTGTTGACTTTCAGTCCTACATCACCTTTTACCTCTTTTCATGCTCATCCCTTGAGTGCTATCCACTTCTTACACCTCACCAATGATTAAACAAGAATCATGTGTGTACCCCTCACTTGTTATCTTCGCTTGAATATGTGTACCACGACACTGCACATAGCATGATTCTCATGGATACTTTTCATCTACCTTTAGATGAGATCCCATGGTCGGTTCACCATGCTTTATGAACAAGAATCTTCTAATTCACCTTGGTCTTGTCTGTGACTTCAAAATTCCTCACATGGGATCAAACTCCTTGAGTCAAATTTTGAATAAAAAGATTATTCCCTCAAAAGGACATCTTCCTCTCAGTAATTGCTGCTATAAATATATTTCTCCATCGAAGGACCCTGGAAGGACAGCTATGTAAATCTATTTAAAAAAACACACAAAAAAATGAGAGAAACTAAAAAAACACACAAAAAAATGAGAGAAACTTATTCCCGCATCAATCAACTTCATAAAGACAGCAAGGAGTAATTTATTCATCCTATATAGAATTCCCACATTGATCATTCTATCTCCAATATCAGTCAACACAGAAATCCTTTTAGTCATGGACTTGCCCATTGTGACCTTGGATCTCTTGCCCAAAGAGCATGCTACCTCATACCATATCGAAATTAACCATCTTCTCATACCTCTCACCGTTCACACTCCCATTTCCTACCACCTCAAGGGACCTCTTGGAAACCATGACATTTGGTGACAATGTGACTACTTTTTACCCTTAGAATAATCAATCATGCAATGCCTTTAGGGTCTTACGTTCATCACCTCCTCCAAAGGTATGACCTACTCATCATGATCCTCGCTAATCAGGCATCTTTCTTTCCCCCTCTTATCTTTCAACCTTCTTTACTACGTATTGATTTCCTTATACACGATTTGGTCCTCGACGCTTACCTTTGGGTAATATTCTTCTTCTAACTTATTCAAAATCACCTATACCAAGTTTCCCACACCTCACCCACACCTAAGAAACATAAACCCAAATCATACCTAAAACCTACCAACTCATTTTCATACCTCCTCATATTCTTCCCTATCTTATGGGAGAACTACATTGGCCTGAGGTCCCTTCTCATTGGGACTATGTAGGAAGCACTCCAAGGGCATGGGGCCCTTAAAGATTAGCTTGACCACTTTCTACCCTAACCAATTCATCTTTCATCTTCCTAAATTACATTCTACCCCCCCCTTAGTTTCCTTATTAGGTCAAAAATTAGAAATTAAACCAACCAAAATACAAGTTGCTTAAATTTTTTATCATCATCACAACATACATTTATTATGACTACCATTTCTCTATCATCATCATGCATGTATTATAAAGCATCTTAAACATGACCCATCCCATCATTCATTACACAAATTAATGAATCACAACTTCAAGCTGTTTTCAACTCCACCATGCCTACGAACTAACTCAATTCATGCCTAAGACCTAACTCAACCATGCCTATGACCTAACTCGATCCATGCCTAAGTCCTGACTTGATCCATGCCTATGACCTGACTCAATCCATGCCTAAGACCCATGCCTAAGACCTTACTCAACCATGCCTATGACCTGACTTGATCCATGCCTAAGACCTGACTCAACCATGCCTATGACTTGACTTGATCCATGCCTATGACCTGACTCAATCCATGCCTAAACCAATCTAACTCGATCCATGCCTATGACCATACTCAATCCATACCTAAACCAACCTGACTTGATCCATGCCTAAGACCTGACTCAATCCATGCCTAAGACCTGACTCAATCCATCCCTAAGACCTGACTCAACCATGCCTATGATCTAACTCGATCCATGCCTAAGACCTAACTAAACCATGCCTACGACCTGACTCCATCCATGCCTACGACCTGACTCAATCCATGCCTAAACCAACCTGACTTGATCCATGCCTAACCAACCTAACTGCATCATGCCTCACTCACCTAGTTTCCATACATATCACGAAAAAATTAAAATTCTCATAAAACACCAACAAATCAAGAATCTCATCCATCTCATCATATAAAAAAATATGTGTGTCTCTGTACAATATATACAAATTATCCAATCATGTACAACTCTCAAAATCATCGGCACGTAGGCCGGTATCATATATAATAAAACAATAAATCAATACAAAATCTCTTTGGCACATAGGCTAGTATGTGATAAAAAATATAAGAATATCTTGGCACACATGCCGGTATATATCAAAAATTAAAACTATGTCAAAACTGGATGGCATATATCAGGCATCCTCTCGGTGGACATCCTCCATATCTGTATCACCTATCCCCTCTGCCTCCTCAGCCCCTATCTGGTGACCTGATAACATCTCCTCACCCATCATAGGTGGTGGTTGGGTCCCTGCTGGTGCATCAACTGGAATTGGCCTCCGGGAACTGGTGGCCTCACCTTGACCATGTCTTGGGGCTCGCTGGCCCCCTGTGATCTCCATGCTATGGGTGCATGATCTGGTCCTCTCGCTAGAGGCCTACTATGCCCTATACTCAACATATGATAAACAATTTATCCCTGCCACCGTCAGCTGGTCCTGATAGTACCTGGCCTCGTCTCTCACCTCCCGTAGCCTAGATATGGGAACTGTTTGCGGTGGCCCCATCGGCCTCTGACCCTATACATGTCTTATGGGACCCTGTCCTAGTGCCTATGGTGGTGCCATCAGCCCCTACACCTGTTCCTACATCTGGGCCTGTAAAGCCCTAATATGTGCCTGTGTCATGGCCAACTGGCCATGCAAACCTGTCACCCATGCCTATAGGGAAGCCACCAAACCACCACCCCCATCTCTATTTCCATCCCCACCCTGGGCCATTTGGGCTTGAAGACTGACCACCTGTACATGTAACTCAGACACCTCCACCTCTGAGTTGGTAAGCTTTCCCTACACCATACCCAATCGGGTAATCAGGGTCACCACCTGCCCCTGTAGGGTATCCCTCTACACTATGATGGTGGCTAAATCTGGTTGCCCCGACCTAGGTGGTACTACTCATAAATGAGCCACCCACCACTATCTGTATCTATCTGTAACCCCAACATCATCAATCCGTCAGTCTACCACCGGCTCCTCCTGCCTTGTGGGCATTGTCGGCTGTGGTAAAGACAATGGCCTCTCCACATCATCTCTCCTTTACTACGAGAAGGGTGGATGTCTGTCTTGTTGCACTCAAAATTATCATCTAACCCTGTCCACTGGGATCATCTTGTGCTCCCTGACATGGTGCCCCTCTATCCATCTCACCAATTGAAGACCATCTAACTCATCATGCCTCCGCCTAAATGAGGGATAACCCACATATGGTCTCCAAATGATGTCCACTCCAGACAACCCCTCCAATAAATTCCTATAATAGGCTACATCATGTGTATCTCTGTCCAATCGCTGCTCTCCAATCATAGGTACCCATCACTTGTACCCCACCCACACCAATATTGGTGGAAATGTATTTTCTCGGGGCATCCCTACTGGCCACACACAAACTATGTGCTCATCGGCCCAACAGTGTAGTAAAAACATGCAACACAGGATGAACCTGTGCAGATGCCCATATGCCCACAAATCTCTATATATTTACACTAGGAATGTTGGTGCCCAGGAAAAGTGGGTCTGATCTAGCACCATGCCATGTAGTACCCCCATCAATGAGTGGGAAAATCTCCATCCCTCTGCATCTAACAGTGTGAAAGAGCACACTTGCCTCCATCAATAAAACAATGAGCCTTGTCTCCTCTCGACAGGCTATGATACATCCCTACGTAGCTCAGAATGGCACTATGGAATGTCATTTCTACCAGTCCCTCTCCAAACACTGTCAGTCATCAACTCCTACTGAGCCCTCAGAGGAGATCGAATACACCTGCGTACCTGAGTATCGATAGCCACAGGATCTTGAACACATGTCCTCCAGGGTGACTGTCATCTCACTCATCGATAGGTGGATTGTGTTGGTTGTTGACTCCCATCTATTGATGAGAGCGACCATCAGACTCAGCTGCTAGAACAAATTCCAATAGCGCTGGACCCCATTCAGGCCCACCTCCTCCACGTGCTGACACTCCTTAGCGGTCATTGCCATGCCTTGCACTCTTAAGAGCAGGGGTGGCACCTTGTATCTTATTCGAAACTAATCTCTCCCCTACATCCAATACAAACCACAAATTAATCCACATTCATCATACCCATACTCACCCACTATCATTTCCCCAAACCCATTTTTCCTCCCGCCTAGACTAGTTTTTTCAACAACGCACCCTATTCTACCCTTCCCTATCTCACCCACTCAACCTAGGCCCCTTTCAGCCCCTTGTTCTCCAAAACTCGACCAGTGCCGGTTATCTCTAACTGACCTGGTCACCCCTAAACTAGTATCAGTCACTTGTTTCATGACCGATACCGATTTTACCCTACTAATGTCGACTAAACCCAACTGACGCTAGTCACTGTCATGGTGAATACCACGACACCCAAACCCTCTATTCTCTAATAAAATCCACCTTTCCCTCTCTTCTACCCACCCATCCTCACCTAAAACTCCCCTCAGCTCCCCCCACCCCTCCTTCACCCACCCACCTCTCTCCCTATTCCTATTCTACCCAATTTACCCTATAACATTTCAAATTTCATTTTTTCCCCCCCCCACCCAAAACAAAAAACCCAATTCGTCAAACCTCGATTTATTCCCTCATCTATCTAAAAAAACACAACATGGGTTTGATCCTTACCTCATCATGTCCCTCTAGCCGCTGCACCAGTGGCCCGCCCGATCCCTCTCCAGCCTCCGCCATCACCAATCACTAACCGTGCCTCCAACCAATTAAATCACACAATCAGATCCCATGGATCCACCTCTTAAATACTAATCACCCACCGTTTGGCTCGCCAACTCAACTCTCTATTCTGTCTAGACACTTTTCCCCTTTCTCTCTCTCTTGTGTCATTTTCCCAATTCATAAGAAGACAAATGAATTGTTAAACATGTGGATTTTTTGTTTTTATAATATCCCTGACCTAATTGACATCAGTTTTACCTTTACTGACATCGTTCCAGTGCACTAGCTTACCGTGGTTGATCGAGCTTGACCGACATCAATTCCTTTAAACTGTCATCAGTTTCCATGCTTAGTCTTTTTCCTAACCCCTACCCCCAATTTTTTACCTGAATCCTTTTTTATCCTACACTTACCTCACTTGGCCACACCACTTGACCTTCTTGATGTCACCCTTTATGCCCTCACCTTGTCCTCATTCGGGGACTCATTATTTTACCCATACCTTGGCCCTACTCGTGTCATGACTTAGATTCTTAGATTTGGAACATCGCTAGTGACCTTTAACCCCATGTGTTTGCTATACCTTGCGACACTATTACCTATGTTGATTGACCTAATGACCTTACCTTACCTCTGGTTGTGACTGTTTATCTTGACCTTACCTTTGGTGTACTAGAACACACCTAAACATTCCTGCACCTGATCTGCATCGTGTTTCCTGACCATATCATATACCTTGGATACCAGAATCACCTCAACCTTGTTTGGATAAACCTATCGACCTTAGACAATGTAGATTTTTCCTACTCTTTAACCTGGTACTATGCTATAGTTTATACATGTGTGTACGTTTGACTGTTACTACCTTTGACCCTTACCCATTACCTAGATAACCCGAGTAGACCTTTTTCCTTTTTCCTCCGTTACCCACCCTCCGCTTCATCACATTCACCTTATAATCAAACCACTCCCCACTTCTACCTTTTTCCTATTCATTTCTTGGTTTGAGGAGGATCACCTCCACCCACACATGGGACAATCACATCTTATTTTTGTTAGTGTCGCTTACCAATACAAGCCACACAACAAAAAGGGGCAAAATGTAGACACCAAAATTAGGTCACACTCCCCTTTAGTCTCTCATTAAATAAATACCTTGAACACATCCACCTAGCCATGGTCCCCTTCACCCCACTATAATATTAATTTAATTAAATTAAATCATTATCCTCACAATATTTATTATTTAAATATTCTAATTGGGAGAATGCCACATATCCTCATCAAGCCACCTCACCCTAAGACCTACACTTAGTAAGTTGTCATAACTAACTAAAACCTACCCAAACCCTAAAAATCAATGCCTACATTCCCTCTAACCACATTCCCACATGTTAGAAGGAAGCTTCCAGTCTGATATGTGGAGGAAATGAAACAAGATCCCAAAAAATCAAGGGGATCTGCCCAGTTTAGTAAACCTAGGAAATCCCACCCTAACTGATGTCGGTTATCCTTAACCGCCACCTGTTAAGCCGAAACCACCATCGGTTACCTTTTAACTCCCAAAACAACCTTATTTTGAGGTTGGCACATTGTTTTGGAGGTGGGCACATTTATGAGAGATAGAGACATCTTCTGAGAACAAGTGATGAAACCAGAGTTGTATGCAAGTAGAACCAGCTTCGGTACTAGCATCAGAACACCCATAGCCAGTACTCAAAGCAATCACACAACCACCTACCTTCACGGGAGCATCAAGGGAAGCATCGGCACTACACCAAGTTCATTCAATCATCCACAATTACCAACCAGGAATTACGCTCGTAAAAATAGTAAGTTTGTTAATCTGCATTGTTTCCTTGTCATTTGAGTATATCCTTTTACATTTGTTATTAGTTTCTACTTTCATTTCCATTCCCCGCCATTTTATCTCCATGTAAACTTAACTACCTCTTTACCCATACCATTGAACTATCGATACCCAGATTTTCATTATTCATGTGCATATCCAAGATCCATTCGAATCTCCCTACTGCCCTTCCACCTTCATCTAATCCTGGATCTATCACCCAGCCAAGTCTTATTGGGTTTCCTATACCTCAACCATACCGACACCGATCACCCATAATTGTCGTCGGTTAACCTAAACTGACATCAGTCTCTATGTATTTTACCAAAAACTCATATCAGAGCCTAAAACCACCACCAAATACCCTAAACTATCCAAAACTAGATCTTGACCAATAACAATATCCTAATAGTGACCCTGGCCTTAGAATTCAATCATAGCCTAGCCTGTTTTGAATGAATTCTTTTATTGTAGATGAATGAGATACCTAAATCATTTTAACTACAGTAGGATTTATTTTATTACCCGGATCTATGAAGGCTCATCCACGGGTGAGGAAGGAGGTGAAAGGTGTTCCTCTGTGGGTGGAGGAATAGGTGAAGTGGGTTTAAGTATAGGTGGAGGACTTCAGGCTAGAATTTTCTCTATATAAGGAATATGAGGTAATTCGGAAGCAACGGGTGCGTTGCTAAAATAGCGTGGACCTCGCGGATATGGCTATCATGAGTTGAGGTTTCACCGGTTTGATCAGCAAAAGAGGCATGATTAGGAAAGGGTTTTTTGAAGATGTGTAGATTTTTATTGGTAGGTGTGTTATGATTATCCATAGTTAACTTGTCTTTCTCGAGCATTTCTTGGAAAAAAAATTTGAAAGTGATGCAATTGTCATCACTGTGACCCTTTACTTAATGATAATTATAGAAGTCGTGTTCTTTATACCATGTAGGTGTGGGGCGAGAAGGGTCAAAACTAGTGTGTGGTTTTATAGGTAGAAGGGTGATGGCCCCAGCTTTAATGAGATTTTTTAAGACAAAAGAATAAGGCTCCCCAATTGGGGTGTATTTCCATTGTTCTCATTTCAATTGAAAAGTCTAGATGGGTGAGAGATTAGATGAGGGGCTAGCCTAATTTGACGGATGAACTGGGCCAGCTTTGAGTAGCACCACGTTAGTGGTTTCCTTAGCTTTTGAATAATTGTTCTGTGGTTTTGAAGAAGAAGAGGCATCATTCATATTGAATGTCGAGTTCTTATTACGTAGTTATATTTTCTTCTCTTCGATGGCCCAAATCTCTAGCTTTTGTGCCATGGTGAATGCTTCATCAAAGGTTTGGAAAGTCTGGACCTGTAGGGTTGGTGAGATATGTCTAGCACAAGCCTGCATGAAGAGCTCGATGAGTTCAGTTTGCGGTAGTTGGAATGTGAGTTGATTAATCAGGCTATGCCAGACAGCAATGAAATTTGTGATAAATTTGTCATCATACTGACTCGTGGAGTATAGGTCAGTTATGGTAACCTTCTTAACAATATTGATGGAGAAGTGATCCAAGAAGGCTTGGGCTACCTGATTAAATGAAAATATAGAGTGTCTAGGTAACCCACTATACCAATCTAACATAGGTCCAGTATGAGACATGGGAAAGGTCCTTAAGAGAAAAGCATCATCGTAGGTGATTAGGTAGAACCCGTGTTTAAAACAATGAAAAAAAAATTTACGGGTCTTCCTTTCTATTGAAATGGTTGAATTTTAGGCATTTTCCCAATGCATGGGGTATGGATGGATAGGAATATATGGGTGTATAGGCTCATTACAAATCTTGTAGTAGGTGAGAGTGTTTGGGAGCTAGAAACTAATGCCTCCAATTTCTACATCTTGTCCATCATTAATTTGATTAGGTTGTTGGTAGGTTGCTATGGCTGGGTGCCTCCTGTAGCATAAGAGGGTTGATGTTGGGCATATGAGGGGGCGACATTCCAATATATGGTGTAGCTACATAGGTGGATTGAGAAGAAGGTAGTGAAATAGGGGGTATGTACCCAGGATGAATGACTTTTATTTGGTGGTCTTATGTTCCATTTCAGGTAGTTCCTCCAAGCAAAAAGGAATCTCTCATGATCAGTTGTGGATTCAAAAGTCATGTGGGCACAACAACCTATCAACCAGCACTTCAACAGGTATTCCTCCTAGCCCATTACCCTTATTTGTTTCATAATTTTCGAAGAAATGTCTAGAATCAGGTGAAACAGACCCCTAAGGACCTCTAGCACCTATGACCAAACTTAGAAATCCAAAATTGACGTAATCAACCGTATATATAAACTAGGGAAGTGATGCTCCTGCATCATACTCCCAAGAGGAAAAGAGAAGCTTACCCACACTTATGTTAGCTATCTTTGTTCTTCTCCTTCTTTCTCTTCTTCCAATTTAAGATAACCCTTTGGAAATGTCTCTTTCCTATATATCAACTCTATTGCACCTCTATTAGCTATCTTTTGTCCTTCATAGTCTGGTTCTTCCTTGAAATTCTCATTTTCTTGATCACAGTGATACCTCTAGGGCGGTATTTAGTGTCTTTCTCCTTAGGTATGAGCATATACCCTTGATTTATGGTCATACATGATGTATATTCATCACTCATGGCTATGAAACTATTCCCCTCATCTCTTTGTATTCTTTCTTGCATCATATTTTCTTCAAAATGATGATATATTAGCCTTAGCTCAAAATATTCCTTTTTCCTTGATTGTAACTCAATGAATAAACTTGTATTCATGTCACTTTTACCTTTTTCTTGTTCTTTTTCAATTTTTTGATATCTTATCCTTCCTCTTTGTGAATTTTTTTTTGCTCTTTCCATAGGGTTTTACTCATCAACCACTCAGTGTGGCACATCCTCAAAAAGGGTTGGTTCAAGGAGTAAATTTCTAAGCTTAAAGGACATGATCCCTCTCTCACCATAGAGTTTGGTAATGCATGGGATAAAGGTAGGGTTGTGGTGCGGGGTATGGAATTGGAAGTTTTGGTGCAATTTATTACACAAGTCATGGGCATGGACATGTAAGGTGTAAATATTTTCAAGGACCACAATTGAAGCAATCATGAAATTCATACATTTTTAAAGGTAAGGAAAAAAACATTTTCCTCATTGATGACACTATGAGGTCCTGTATTCCTAGTATTTGGAATGAAGTGTGTCTTCACATCATGTGTTATATCACTCTAGAGGGCATGTTTCGTAAGATATATACACATCATCTTTCATTGTTGAGTATGTTCAGGCATCATGTCATGATTAACATACCTTTATTTTTGTATATGTCACTCTCTTCTTCTATAAATGATTTTCAAAATGGGAAGCTAGATTAACCCAATCATGAGGCTCTTATTATCCTCCTTTTTTAGAATGGTAAACCCCTTATTCCTAAGGAGGTTGGCTCAATAGGGGATGAGCTTGAGGATGACATTACCGTGGTTGAGTGTTTAGATAAAATGTGAATTGGTAATGAACCCCATAACCAAGATGTTGGGGAGGAGTGTCTAGAGATTAGGGTTTTGGAGGACAGTACAAAGGAAGGCCCCTCTAAGGGGAAGGAAAAAATTCAAGATGAATAGAACAACGAGAATCTCTACTGTAAAATTCAAAAGTTGGAAATGATAATGGAGACCATAGAGGAAATTAGCTCTGTTATGAGGGATAACATGATCCAATTCATTGAAACATCTGAAAAGATATGTATTTCTCAGCGAATGATGAGAGGGGAGATGATAGAATTGGAGAATTTAGTTAAGGAATTAAAGAAGAGGCTGGACATGGTGGAATCGAGTCTAAAGAAGAGAAAGTTCTAAGTTCATTTGAGAAGGTTGGGTGAGGAAGATGGTGGGAAAGAGACTCAGAAGGACCTGACTCAAGACCATCTATAGGAAGACTCCACTAGTACCCAGGGCAGCCCCTCCAAATGTCACAAGAAAAATTAGTCTTTTTTTGGTTGTTTAGGTCTTTTTGCTGATTGTATGAGAATTGTGTGTGCTTGTGTTGTAGACTGTTGGTTTTTGTTTGATCTACTTATTGGTTTTGTGGACTTGGTTCCTCTTGATTTAAGCCTGTTTAACTCTCTTTTTAGTCATGTTTCTTTTTTTTCTTTTGTTTGGATGCTACCATGATGTATCATTTTATGTAAGGCCTATGGGATCTGATCCATGTTTATTACCTTATCTAAAAAAAATGTTTGTTGCTCTTGTAAGGACTGGTTGTTGCATGTCCTTGTCACACTAAAATTTTTACTTGTTCTTTCATTTTAGATGCTCATGTGAGCTCTGCTAGATCACTATCTCTCATAAAATCTACATAGTCTTCACTTCTTTCACCTGCTTTGTTCACTTGTTCTTACCTTTACCATTCTAACTTCACCATGTTTCTCATAAATTGATATTCACCATCACTTATTTCACTTGTACATGTAAAATTAAATCCGAAAGCACTGTTGGAATAAAAATAAGAGGTTTTCATGCCTCATTCATCATCCTCTTTCTTTGTTTTTCCTTGTGTTCCCTCTTAATTGCTTCACTCAACCTTTTCTTATCACCTCTCTCAATCTCATGATCTTATTTCTTTCTCAGTAGACCTCTCTACTGGTCCTAGAGCACTTTAGCATGTGTTTTTCTTGTCACTTTATCATCTCTTTCATGTCTCTCATTGTTATCTTCATATTCCACCTCTTATTTACTTATAACCATCTTAATCTCTTTCTCAAAACCTTTGTTCAAATCATTCTCATGAGACTTAATAGTCCTAAATAGGGTCTTCTTACATATTTTTGTATTCTCTACCAAAAAATTCTTGGCTGCCATCATCATCACTAGTCTTATTTGTTATTATTTCTCTCCTTTGATAGGTAGAAGAGAGTGGCTAACTCCATTTGATAAAATAGTATAAGTGTTATCCTTACCATTTTGAATTTCTTTCCTATCATATCGATAGTGTAATATGAAAAATATCCATATGAACTAAATCACATATCACTTTGTCTTTATACTTTCCAATTTGAAACTCAACCTGACATTTTCCCTAGCCAAAATGTGATGTCCTTTTTTCATCCATGATAGCTGATAGGGGTTAGGGTGCATGGTAGTTTTCAGTCCTAGATTTTATACCATCTCAAATGAAACAAGATTTTCACTACTTCCACAATCAATAACCACTTTACAAACTTTCCTTTTTCCTTATATGCAATCCTAAAAAAACACCTTCTTTGAGTTACTTTATTCACTGATTTACTTGGTTTCAAAATCACTCTTCTACACAATAATTACGTACCTCTATCTTGTATAATCTTATTAGCATCTTTATTATACTTTCTCATCTCCATATTCATCCCATAACACTCATAAGCCTTGTGTCCTACATATATTTGACACTTGTAGCATCTACCTACAAATTACAATTTTTTATCCCATTTTTCTGTATATAGATCATCTCAGTCCTCTTCTTCATCTATGTTTCCTACATGCTCTCTAGCCTGCTCAATATAACTTACATCATCATTTCCATCTTTGCTTCCTAATCCAACTTTCTCTCTTCTCTAATCAGTATAATTTTTCTTTTCTTTCCTACAATCACTCTCAAATAATGTCTTATTCTTTTCAAGAATAAAATGCACACTCTGATACCATTATGATGTAGAGAAAAATACAAACTCGCCCATATTCTAATGTTAGGATGACTAAAAACTCAAATTATGTCTTAAAGGCCTTCAGAAAAACTACTTGTTCTCATACAAAAACCTCCAAAATCCTGTAATTCCTTGATCATTCACCCTAATCCATTAAACCAACAATCTCAACATGTTCTTAGACACTTATCTATGCTAATTCAACCCTTGTAATACATCAAATCAACCCTGCAGACTAAATGACTTACCCTTAGGAAAAACTGCCTTGCATGGTTTCTTAAGCAATTTCCCTTATTAAGATCATGGTTAAAGGATTCAATAGATGTCAAACACAATCTGAAAAAAAATTCTATCACCCTTTATCCACCTTGATATGTGTATCAGGTTTTAAATCTCAACTCTCTTCCTAGGTGTCTTTTCCACACTCCACTATCCTTGCACTTATTTGCTTCCTTCTGGCCCTAACAACTCATTATTCTTGCAATAACTTCCAAATTTCTCACTCCCTTATCAAAATAATACCCTTTTTACATACCCATTTGCGTCTTATTTCACTATACTGAGTTTCCCAATGGCTTCTCTCACCAAGTTCCTTCTTCCTTCAATAGCTCAGTCTAGAAACTAGGTCTTCAGGGCTTATTACCAATTTATAGGAACTCTGTCAAGGATGAAAAACACTTAAAATTTTCTTAAAGGTTTAAACACTTTTAGATTCATTTGGTACCTTCTCCACATACTTCCTTTCAAATTTGAAATCTTAACTTGATGTATCTTCTTTGTACTCTCAAAATTTTCTCCAAGTGCAAGACCTCAATCTCTCTTTCTAGATCTATGACTGAACTGATATAAAGATTTATAACTAGAATAATTTTGTTGTTTTAATTCCCATTACATGTGGAGGAAAATACTGCAAGGATTATTTCTACAAAGTCTCCAACCCTATTTCATCAGTTTATTTATCCATTCTGACTCTCTAGTTTAGCTCTGGTCTTTTTTATGGTTGTCTACAGGTTTCACTAATGACCATCACAATTTTATATTAGTTGGGAAGGATCCAAAGCTTGTAATCAAGGTGCCTCTTCAAATAATACCTCACCATACTTTATTAAGGGTTATTAATTTCTCTTCACTCTCTAGCTTCCTTCAACCACTCTTCTCCACAAAACCCTAGGTCTCTTTCCTTGTCAAAATTGTACCCTACAAGTCTCTTGACTACTGTCATGCATAATAGATTCTTAGAGGTTAATAAAATATTGATCCTTTATGAATATGCAATCGTGAAAGGTGGTTATTTTTACTTCCAAATATTATGCTTTGAAACAATGCTTTCATCGCTAAATTTCCTCCTTTGTTTCAAACCCTAAGAGGTTTCGTATAGGCCCGAGTAGCCTTCTTTACTCTCTAATTTTCTCCCACATACTTTTGAACCCTAATATATCTTCCCAATGAATATACCAACAATATAAATTTTCTAATTATAACAGTGAATGTATATACCTTTAACCCCTATTATTTTACCACAAGTTTCATGTACTTTGTATATAGAAACATGGTATACTTAACTCTTAAGAGTTTCAACCAAAATGCAATTCAACCTTTGTTCTGTCAACGTTTCTTGAGATTATAAGAATTCTTAATTCATTTTCCTTATACTTCTCTTATATATATTTTCAATTAAGAAAAAAAATCAAAATGTTAACACACTACAAATCATGTTATAACACAGTTTTTTTCAACTTTCACATTGTCTAGAACATCTACCTCACCCAAAATCAGAGATAATACCATTGAACAAAAAGGAAATGATGATAATTTCCTTACCAGAGTAAAAAATATCATAATCGCATGAATGCATAAGAATTATATGCCTATTAATGAGCATGCATAGGTCTAAATGCTACTTCAAGATCTAAGACTTATCAAATTGTTACAAGATTTTCTTTCAAGGTTCTTGGAGCTCCAATTCTTATTCCTCCTTGATCACTTGAATGATGGAGTGAAAAAATAGTTACAATGGTTTAAATATTCTCTTCCAATGTCCGTCTAACTGAATCTTGCTCCTATGACCCTTCAAATTCTATGATTTTTCCTTTATTACATTGATTTGAAAAGCCTTTCAAAGGCTAAGTTACAAAAATGTAGACTACCTAGATCTAATAGTGACTTTCAAGACCTTAAAATGACATTTTACAAGCTTATAACATATTAAAGGCTCCAAGAAAACACACAAAAATGTTAAAACAAGTCCAAAACTACCCTCATGATTCAAATTGTCATTTTTTGAGGGAATTGACATAATTTGAATTTTAGGACTTAACACACCTTGATACCACTAGATGAACCCTAAGGACCTCTAGCACCTATGACCAAACTTAGAAATCCAAAATTGGTGTAATTAACCCTATATACAAATTAGGGAAGTGATGCTCTTGTATCATGTAGTAGCAACTATAGTCGTAATAGAGGCCATAGATAAATGGGTCCATGGTGGGATGCCTTGAATAGTGGGAACATGATGTTCATGCATGTACTTAAGACATAAATGAACTATGGATGGGATTACTTTATTAGCCTTAAGCAAAGAAAATCCTAAGACCATGTCACAATGTATAACCTCAGATCGAACAAATAAATTCATAGAGATAATAAGAGGCCCAATAGTGATTAAGAGAACCACATGCCCACAAGAAGTAGGCAATATAAGTGTCATATGGGATAATGGAAAATCAATAGATCATAGGAAAGATAATGAACATGCATTACGTTTGAAACTAGGATGCACCATAACATTGTTAACAACATGATTACTAATATAATCATCAATGTGTAGTCTATGTGATGAAAAAGAAGCATGAAATTTTTCATAAGTGAAAGTAATAACATATGGGGGAATATCAGTAGTACAAACAAGAAACCCAAAAGGATGATCAAAAGACGATGGAGATGGAACTGCATGATAAGCATGATTAGAAGAAGACTTAGGAATTGCTTTTTCATGATTGGGAAATGGATCATTGAAAATATTAAGTTTGTTATTGTCATTTATATATCTATTAATAGTTGGTTCATACATTAGTATGAATCAATTCATGAATCAAATTTATAATCTTAAAACATTTATCACTAGAATGTCCATTACATCTATGATAATCACTATGTGCATTTCCATCAAAATTCTTACCATGAGGATGATTAGGATCTAGCTCGAGAGGGGATGGAAGAGAAATCAGATTTCTTTCAATGAGCTTAGGTAACAAGATTTGAGAAGGGTATGGAAATCTAGTAAAAGTGTGTCGTATAAGTTGTATTTGGAGATTTTTTGTTTGAGATATAACATAAACAATAGGCTTAGGATCATTAGATTTAATCTTAAATGTAGATATACTTTGGAATTTGTTACTAGATTAATTGAAAGTATTATCACCATACTTAATATTTCCATACAAAGTAACTTATGTTCACATTCTTTAAGAATATGAGATCAATGATAAAAAAAATTAAAAGAACCAAAGATCACACATTATTATAGAAGAGGAAAGAGACTTTGGATAAATAGATCTTGTAATTCAGATTTAACCAATACATTGTTTATTTAGTAAGATTACTCTTATAATGCAAAACATAATCACTAAGATGCTCATTATATCCTTGCTTCATTTTAGCCATTTGTGCATATGATATTTTGGTTCCAATTTTCATACAAAAATCAGCCAAGAATAGATTTTATAAAGGAGTGAAATATCTAATAGATTGTATAGGTAAATCATAAAACCATCGTAAAACATACTCGTGTAAGCTCCTAAGAAACAATTTTTTTAATAATGTATTGTCATAAGCATAGTCAAAGCATGCAACATGAAATGATCTAATATTCTCTTGTGGATCTCTATGACCATAAAAAAGAAGAAACTTGAGTAACACAAAATTGGGGGGAAAGTGGGTAAGAAGAAACTTCACGTGTAAGAGGAATATGTAGGAGAAGTGTAGAATTAAGAGAGGGAGATAAATACGAAAAGATGCATTGTAATTGACAATTTAAGCCTATAGATAATGGTGTAGGGACTCTAAGGCATAGGTTCTTGAATAGGTACTAGTTTGGATATGAGAAATGATAGGGGAATAGAAGTAAGTGGTAGGTGTGGGGATAGGAACATAGATGGTGGAAGCCCCCGCATTAGTATGGGGAGAAGAAAGTCGAATAAAAGGTGTGATAACAATGGTGAGCCCTAAATTACGAACCATTCTAACATGAGTATCATTGTCATGAGCATGCTTGGAAACCAGTACAACATAAAGAAAATGTGGTACATGAGTGGGATTTTAAGGCAATGAGGAATGAAAATTAGTGAGAGCATATATTTGTTCCTGATCAAAATTAGTATCTTCATCATAAGAATGTTCACTATCATAGGGTTCTACCTCATGAAAGGGTACATGATTGGAATATAGGAGAATATATTTTTGAAATGATTATGAGTAAGAGGAAGAAGATCAATATGTTAGGGAGGACCAAATCGACCACTATAGGGGATGGGCATAAAATCATGCAAAACCTAGAGCCACCAGGTTTTAGATCTGATAGAGAGTATGTATGTGTCGGGTTTACCAAATGATTCGAAAAAAAATAAATCTTAATCGAAGGACTAGACTAACTAAAAAATATTTAAAACATACAATATACCAACATACAACTATAATCAAGTGAAATCAACAAAAGGATAAGAGTGACTTAGCTGGTATCTGATTGTCTAGAATGTATCTGGGATGGACGAATGGTAGAAAAATTTAAGTCTTGAGTGTACGTGCTTCACTTGGAAAATGGTGATCTAAAAGTTGTGTCAGAAAAGATCACCTAGAAGGTGATAGTATCACCTATGCTCTAGTGCCCTGGTAATGGGTGTAGATATGGTTCTTTCAGTGTCTAACAATGTCATATTCACTTCACTTTGTGTGACATCCACTTCATTTTAGGGTTCTTCTATTGTACCTGTACCTATAAAAAAAACCCTAGCTATCCGCACAAGACTCAAGTGCATATTAGATGGAATAAAATATGTATATGCTTGAGTCAGACTGACCTCGATAGTCACCCCAATGTGATTGTCACCAAGTGTTGCACTACATTTAAGACTCAATGTAGTTCTGGTGTGTGTGTGTGTGTGTGTGTGTGATAGAAATTATATACCTCAAAAATAGGTTTCCCTTATGTAAGTTGCACCAAGATAACAAGATACAATTACTTTTCCCCCAAGATGATGTGTCCTATGGAATTCAAAATTTTACCTTCCTATGCAGTGAATTATGCAACCCAAATGCAGTCATTAAGTTGTTCCTTTTTCCCAAGTAGTAGATAGAAAACAGTGACCCATTTTCCCCTTAGAATGGTTAGTAGGTTGTGTATATATATGATTCCTTTGCTTGAATTTCAACATTAACAACACTAGAAGTTGAACCAAAGTGATAACTACAAACTTATAAAAGATAAACAAGTGATGGGTTATTTTTAAAATATAAGAAATAAGTGAATGGACAGAAGCACCCATAGGGGAATAATAACATTGACCTCTATTGTCCCTTATCGGGCACTTATGTCTATAAAGCACCAAAGATAAATAAGGCAATATTAAGGTGAGTAACACATTGTTTCATGTCCAAAAGTAAAGAGATAATTCTAGATAAACTAAGGACGAAAGCATGGAAAGATAAAACAATGTCAATGTAAAACAAAACAAGTTTTGTTATTGTCTAGTTTTCTTTCTTAAAAATCATGCATATAATGACATACTAGAGTTGTAATGTAATAGTAATAATTGCATGTTTTATTGTCTACAAAGTGCTTTTTTATTGTCACCAAATGTCAATGAATAATTTTTTTTGGATGAAATTTAGAGGTCTCTAACTTTAATCAGAAATAAATTACCTTATAAATAATGTTAAAAGTGATAGAGAGGAAATTTTTTAGGTCAAAAGCTCCATAAATATCTTGAAACCATTGCATTACGTAAGTGCACTCTGAGAGCTTTCTAATGCCTATTAGAACACGTGAATTGAACAATGTATGCTCTCGATAACGCTAATTAAAATTCAGAGTCAAACTAGGTCAACAAAGAAGCACAAATCAAACAATACTCTAGCTCGTGCACAGAGCCTATTTACATATTTCAGATTTGATCAGGGCTAAAAATGATCATGGATGTGTTTGGTCTAAACCTCCAGTCTTCGAAAGGTGTGCAAAAACTGTGGGTTTCAATAGTGGGTTCCACTTTTGTGTCAGAAGGGGACCCAACTGCCATATTGCTATTGGTGGTATATTGGTGTGAATTTAATTTTTCCAATTACACTATAGTTTATACTTGTTGATCAGAGAATACTTTTTAGAGAACACACTAGGAGTCCGCACACGAGAGAAGTCTAGGATTAAGGGCACGGAAGGATAAGACGGACCTATGCACGGAAGCAAGTTTAGCTTTCAGGACTTAGCCAATTTTGAGCATGGAGACCTATTTCTAGAAGATGGCATGTGGAACACACCAACGATGTAGAGACATGTGCGCCATGCATTGTCTATCTTTGGAGGAGTGGATTGAAGAATTTTTGCATGGAGATGAGCTAAGAATAGAATTGACACTTTAGTTAACTACAAGAGGTCTATAGATAGCACACTTGCATGTGTGGCTATGCCTAAAAATGGCGTGTGGCTATCAATAGCATGCGGCCTATTTCTGGAATAGATAAGTAGTGAAGGGAAAGTCCCCACCCTATATATATGATGTTAGGTACATAGTAAGAGGTGTGTGTGTGTGTGTGTGTGTGTAACAGAGAATATACAGAGTGTGTGTATGTATGTGTGGTAAAGAGATATACACATATGACTAAATTACTATATCAGTTCTATAAGCACATCAATATAGATTGACATTACTGTAAGGAGCTTTTGTATTTATTAATAGATGGAAGATATTGGCTGAATCTAAGTGTCATTCTGTGTGTAGTTGCGTAGTGCATGTTATTAATTCAATCATGATTACTTTTTAAGCTTGTTCTTTCATATATCTGAGCATAGTATGCATTATAGAATGATGGATTAGTTATGAATCTATATGTTTCTTCCTTCATCTTGCTAACATCCTACTACAGCAACCCTAAAGAGGGACCTGGTACCTTACGCTTCAGGTGAGCGCTCAGTCAAGGCTGAGTGATGTGCCAACACGACTAGGGTGTTATTTGGTAAATTCTAGGCTGCATCATTGGTTCCATTGTTGTCGGGACCTCTTTTTCAGTTATTTTCAGGATGGTTCACGATGAAGACGTACTGGTTAACTCTAGAAAGTATTGAGGAATGGATACACGATCTGGAGGAAGAATATGCATGGCGGTTCAGCAGTGGATCTGAGTTTAACATACACACTTGGGTAGAACAAGAATCTATATGACAGCTTATATGAGATTTTTTGCTATCTTTCCAGTAGAACTATACGAGTGGCTTACTGCTTATGCGTCTCAGTGGAACTGGAGGTATCACGCACTTGTCTGGACACAGGAAGAATTTTAGGCCCTTTATGATGTTGATCTGATCTAGACTCACACTGTGGATATGTGGTTTCATGGTGTTCTAAACAGTTATATTATGGAATATTCAATTTCAACATACTCTTTCCCAGAGGTAGCTGAATTCCAATTTTTGTGGTATCCAAGGGGAACATATTTGTAAGGTATTCCACTGGTGATCAAGATCTTGATGGTAACTCTAAACCTAGAGAATAAACTGATGGCTAACTAAACTTCACCACGCGTGAGGGCAGGAACAGGTTTGGTGAAAGATGGCAGACCTAGTGGTAGAAAGGTAGAGAGAGGAAAGGCAGGCTTAAGTTTAATGAGGTGTATGTGAGAGGGAGATAGAGAAGCAGTTTATGTTGCAAAAAGTATGGCATTGAGGAGAGATGGCTTGTGAAGGATTTACAGCTCACGTAGGAGACGTGGAGCTAGAGCATCAGGAACTCCCCCATCTTGGAAATCATGATAGAGATCCCCCCTCGGCCTCACACAGAAGTGCGCCAGCAGAAGACTACATGGACCATGGGTGTGCATCTTAATCCACCTGGTGACCTAGCCCTTGCGCTTGGTTTTCCAGTATCTAGTATGACAAGTAACTAGAAAGCTAATTTGGGAAGTAGGAGAGCAGGAGTAAGTCAGGGATCAAGTACATCAATGGCAGGATAGATGACTTCAATGATATTTGGAGGAACATTCTTAGGCGCATCATCTACATAGAATGTGAGTGCACAGAATGTTGGATTCACCTCTGGAAGTGGAACTACCTCACAGACTGTAGGGGTTCAGTATAGTACTACTATCAGAGCATAGGGGAGTACATCTATAGGTCCTATTCCAACTACAGGTGGAGGATCAGGAGGTATAGGTGGTTCTAGTTCCAGTGGATCTA
Organism: Taxus chinensis; assembly: GCA_019776745.2. NCBI lineage: Eukaryota > Viridiplantae > Streptophyta > Pinopsida > Cupressales > Taxaceae > Taxus > Taxus chinensis. The sequence goes on along the minus strand of CM034155.1, from coordinate 325,397,571 downwards.
GTGGTTCTGGAGGTAGAGGGAACACAGGAGGTTCTGGATCAGGTGGTCAAGGTCTGCAGCAACCATAGAATATCTATATGGAGATGTCTCTTCATCTCACAGAATATAAAGGTATAGAGGATGCTACCAAACATGTGCATATGTGTGAAATATTGTGGCGCACTAAAGGGATCACAATTGCTGAGCGCAAGGTAAGTCAGTTTGCTACTACATTACAGGGACGTGCACACAGCTGGTATAGGAAGTTTGACCCTGATCAAACTTGTGTGGATTATGCAGCATTGAAGGATGCTTTCTTAAAAGAGTTCCATATCCCTGAGTTTGAGTAGAAGAGTATTAGTGCACTCAAGGATATCAAGCAAGGCACTACTGAGAGTGTACATGAGTATGATGCTCATTTTAAGACACTTCTATCTAAGCTATCTTATGATATTCACGCTAGCCAACATGCACAATGGTTTGTTGGAGGACTGATTACACCTTTTAGGAGGGCATTGTCACATAAGACATACACTAATCTATGTGAAGCACTGGAAGCATGTTTGCATGTTGAGGCAGTTGAGAGCATTGACACTAGTGTTAGTCCATTCCTAGAGGCACAAATTGTAGCTATGGCAAAACAGTTAGAGAAGCTATCAGAAAATTCATCCCATGAAACGCGCTCAGGAATTTGGTGTACAGATTGTGAAGTGGAAGGTCACACCAAGGATAGTTTCCCTCACAGATTTGTACACTCATTATTGTTGGACTGTGAGATTTTTCATTTGAATCATGATGCTAGTCACTATCCTTTGTTACAGTGCGTGATAAGGAAGAATGTATCTTGCTTTTGCAAGATTTGTAGGTCCATGACCCATGATACTGAGGATTTTCAGTTGATTGGTCAGATCCAGGTTGCTATAGACATTGGGATACGATAGAAAAGTATCACAGATAATTCTAAGGGTAAGAATGAGCACCAGGATCGGGATCACAATCAAACATGCTATGTCAGGAATGAAGGGCGTTTTGAAGGAGGTCATAGAAGGGGACGTGGATACTGTGGTGGATATGGAGGATGAGGCCATGGTGGAGGAAGAGGTGAGTTCCCTCGTGGAACATATTATACGTGCAGATCTCCTGACCACTATAGGTGTGAATGTCCTCAGAATATTGCATGTTCTTTCTGTAGAAAGAACCATAGCTATGAAGTGTGTCTGGACTTATATGAGAATCTGATTAAGTAGCATAAGCAAGAAAAAAAGGCACCGGGATGGTTAGAATCCAGCGCATGGTAGAAGATCAGTGGATGCCCAAGATAGTAGAATGACCTGAGGCATTGACAGTGAAGATTACTACACGCACTGAAGTGGCACACGTAAGAGAGGCATTGCACCAAAAGCCTACGATCACCAAGGAGGAGGTTTTGCATGCAAGGTACCCAGATCCTGCTCATCAGAAGGAAGTTTACCAGGATACCATGGAAGTGCTAAGGAATATTCAGGGTGAAATACAGTACCTAAAGGAGCAGAAGAAAGCATCAGAGATAGTCCAAACTGATGTCGATGATCTGTGAGAGGTGTGCAAGATGTTGTGCCAGGAGAACATTATTCCACTATTAGGAAGTTGGTTAAAAGGGAACACTCCACGCGTAAGTCTTGAGACCGAATGGCAGATTCTACATGCAAATATTCCCCTTGATAGCCTTGACTATGACAAAGAAATTACTCTGAATGTTGTTGTAGATGGGTGGCTGTTGAGCAACATATTGATTGATACAAGTGTAGAAGTAAATGTGCTTACATTAGATGCATGGGTACAAATGGGGAGGCCTCCATTGCAGCCATCATCTAATGTGTTATTTATGGCAAACCGGACTAAGGCCACTCCCATAGGAGTTTTGAAAGATGCATCTATAACTATACAAGGGGCCAAGTTCACTGGGGATTTTGAGGTATTAGCACTTGCAGAAGCAGACAATTTTCCAGCCCTACTTGGACGCCCTTGGTGTTATGCGAATAATGTTGACTTGAGGTTCAATAAGGGGTATATCAGATTTGAAAACAAGGAGGAAAGGGTTGTGATACCTTTGACAGATGGGAATTATACACCATATGTTGAGCCTCTAAGTGAGGAGGACTTAAATAGAGTTTATGTACACGCTATTCAGGACCCAGAGGTCAATGAGCCATCAAAAGAAGGCATCCTACAGTGGGAGGATTCTAATTCTATTAGTGATACTATGAGTATTGCTTGTGACAATTGGGCTCATGGTACATATGAATTGGTAGGGCGCGAGGTAAAAATTATGGTTGCATGTAGGAATAGATTTCATTCGGTTCGATGGATAGGTAACATAGTACCTTGGTATACAGGGGCAAAAGATCTTCCTGCATTTTTTAAGGCCATGGAAACAAAGTGGGTAGATCAAATTAAGAGAAGAGCTATGTTAGTATATACCTTGTGCAGGATAGCAACGCGCTGGTGGGTAGTCCACAGAGATAATCTTATAAACTTGGAAGAGATTGGAGTCACTTTTTCTACTAGGTTTATAAAGAACAATGCACCTACACAAATTTACACTTATCGTGGTGATCAACTTGTTCAACATCATATTCAACAGTGTGAGAGACTCTAGATAACAGGACAAGAAGCATTGCCACCTTCACTCTGGGTGCATCACCTGTATTCTACGCTACAAGGATGCACATACACCTGGTATGTATATGCAGAACTACATCGAGAGACTGAGAAACTGGCAAGATTTTATTACAGGAATGATCTAGAATTTTGACTACTTCTCGACTAAACCTCCTATAGAAGAGGCATTAAAATTTGTCAAGTGCTTAACTATGGGAGATAGTGCAAAAGTAGGAGAGCATATTCAGGAATTATTTGGTGAGACAAAGTTCAGAGCATGTTTTGAAAAGGAAGAAGAACTGGACTCCATACTACTTGAACGCGCTTGCCTTGAGAAAGAGAAAGGAAAGATGGTTTACATCATAGATGATGAGGAAGTTGAGAACCTAGATATTGAACATTCACAAGGGGTGCACGAGGTCTTGGATAGTGCAGACAAGGATGCGCGCACCTATCACGAACCCATGAAAAAACAAAAGGTGAATATAGGTTCGGAGGATGAGCCTAAGGAGGCCATAGCTAGAGACTACTGGTCAGACTCAAAGGTAGCAAAGATCATTGAGTTACTCAAGGATTATCAGGACTTATTCCCTCAGGGGTATCATGAACTTAAAGGTGTGCATAAATCACTTGGGGAAATGAAGATAAAACTTAAGGATGGTGTACGGCCAGTTAGAAAGAGACCTTACATAATGAATCCTAATTTATGTGAAAAGGTAAAGGAAGAGATTGATAAAATGTTGAAATCTGGAATTATCAAGCCCCTTGATGAGTCAGAATGGGTTAGCCCAATGGTGATCAGTATCAAGAAGGATGAAAGAATTAGAATATGTGTGGACTACAGGGAGTTGAATGTTGCATGCGTCACAGATCCATTCCCTACGCCATTCACTGAGGAAATACTAGAAGGAGTTACAGGGCGCGAAATATATTCCTTCACAGATGGGTTTTCTGGGTATCATCAGGTTAGGATTGCTCAGGAGGATCAAGAAAAGACAACATTCACTACTGAATGGGGTAGTTTTTCCTATACTGTGATGCCTTTTGGATTGAAAAATGTGCCTGTTGTATTCTCACACATAGTTGTTCAGGTATTCAAAGATTTTATTCACAACTTCTTATAGGTCTACCTAGATGATTGGATAGTATATGGGCTTGTGAAAGATCATTGCGACAATCTGTGCTTAATGTTTGAATGATGCAGATAGTTGAGTATCTCTTTAAACATCAAGAAGTGCATATTTACTACACCATTTGGAATATTGTTAGGACATATAATCTGCAAGGAAGGTTTGTTGGTTGATCCAGCAAAGGTTGCAGTCATTTTAGGCCTGGAAGCGCCTACCAGTCAAAGTGAGGTGCATGGATTTTTAGGTCATACAGGATATTATAGAAAATTCATCAAAGGGTATGCCAAAATTGTTGCACCCTTGGAAGAATTATTGAAGGGAAAAGGTACATTTTATTGGGGAGAACCGCAGTAGCATGCGTTTGAGATATTAAAAGAGAAACTTACTACCGTGCCCATTCTACGCTTTCCCTCATGGGATAAGCCATTTCATGTGCATGTGGATGCTTCTGGCATGGCCATTGGCACTGTGTTAGCTCAACCTGGTGAAGGTATTGTAGATCATCCAATCTGTTTTGCTAGTAGGAAGTTGACTCCTGCTGAACGAAATTATACAACTACAGAGCGTGAAGCTTTGTCCATGATCTATGCATTACACAAGTTTCAACAGTACTTGTTAGCAACACCATTTGTGTTTTATACAGATCACATGGCATTGAAGTACTTGGTAAACAAGCCCGTCTTATAGGGGCGCATATGTAGATGGGTGCTCCTATTTCAAGAGTTTGACTTCACAGTTGTGGTGAAGCCAGGGAAAAGCAATTCTGGACTAGACCATTTATCTAGAATCAACTCAGGAGAGGAAGCACAGACAATTGAAGAAACCATGCCAGATGCACAGTTGTATAGGTTACAATGTGTGCCCATGGAATTAGAAGACATTGTTGTCTTTCTACGAATAGGTATGGCACCAACAGGAATGAAAGCATTAGAAAAGAAACAGCTTGCTATACGCGCGGCACCGTTTATGTTAATTAGTGGTGACCTCTATAAGTTAGGTAGAGATGAAGTATTACGTTGTTGTGTACTAGAGCATGAGCATCAGGATATTATGGAAGAAGCTCATGGCGGTATTGCAGGAGGCCATTATGCAGGTGATGCGACTGCCCAGAAGATCCTACTTGTTGGATTATGGTGGGAGACATTGTATAAGGACTGTAAAGAATATTGTAAGGCATGTGATCATTGTCAGCGCCTAGGAAAACCAGGGTAGAGAGATGAGATGCCTTTGAGACTGATTCCTAGTGCCGAACCATTTGAGAAATGGGCCATTGAATTTGTAGGACCTATTTCACCAGCCACACGTAGGACTGGATCATGCTATATCATTACTTGCACAGATTATCTCACACGGTGGGCAGAAGCAGCACCTACAAAGGACTGTACAGCAGCTACAACAACTAGGTTTCTATGGGAGAATGTTCTTACAAGATATGGATGTCCCTTAAGCTTGACAAGTGATAGGGGTACACACTTTTTGAATGAGACAATCAGGATCCTATTAGATGAGTTTATGGTTGTGCACCATAAAACTACACCTTACCATCCTCAGGAAAATGGAACTGCTAAGGCTTTCAACAAGATTTTGAGCCAGACTTTGACAAAAATCTGTGATGTTGGAAGAAAGGATTGGGATGAAAAAGTGTCAACTATTCTTTGGGCATATAGAACAACTTACAAGAGATTGAACAAGGCCACACTATTTCAGTTGGTGTTTGGCACGGAAGCCATTCTCCCTATAGAATTTATGTTACCTTCTTTGCACATTGCACACATTGGAGGTCTAGCTGATGAGCAGGATTTAGAAGAGAATATTGAGAAGATGATTCAACTGGATGAGCAAAGAGCCATAGCACGATGGATTCAAAAGTAGGAAAAGGCCAGGCAGAAGGCATGGCATGACAGAAACATAAGGGATAAGAAGTTTGAGATTGGACAAATGGTACTTCTTTATGACTCGAAGTTCTTGCGCCATCCAGGAAAGCTTAAAGTACATTGGTTGGGGCCGTATGTTATCACTTCTATACTTGAATCAGGTGCTTGTCAGTTAGAAGCACTTGATGGAACATGGCTACCCAGTTACTTTAACGGGAGTAGGTTGAAGCCCTACTATAAATAAGTCTTCTTGGTGTTTGTAATAAGGTAGTATTTCCATTTAGATTAGGTTTTTAGTTCTATATTTCCTTAATGTATTTCCTTCATTGTCGTTATGCTTTGTCAATTTAGTTGTTGTCTTTGTGTAATAAGCACGTTTACGCGCATGAAGCTAATTACTATATAAATAATGTCTATGCACAGAGGACTGCACATACCTTTCATGTGGGGTGGTTGTAGTTATCCAAGTAAAAGACTGTGGGAATTGAAAGGTGAAAGGAATAAGCTGCTACGGGTGTGCTTTAAGTCAAAAGAAGATTGCTTCTCAAAAGTGACCAAGGATGGAGATGAATGAAAGGATAGTATAACGCAAGGTAAGTAGAGGCCATGATAGCTACCAGGAGAAGGTACAGTGATGAGGTACTCAGGCATAAGGGCACGCACTGAAGAAAATTTTGTGACTAGAGGGTAGGAAGGCACGCTATAAGGTTATAGCTGGGGTGCGAAGATGTACCATATGGGATGAACGAATTTGGTCAATAAATTTGGATATTTGGCAGGTCAAGGAGCAATAAATGCATCAAAATTTGAAAAAAAAAAAGAATGGGATGCATATTCATTTTTACCATTACGATTAAGAGAATTTGAGGAAAGAGCTAATTACAAAGAGCTGAGTGATCAGGTTAAGGTGTAAAGGGTGTGAAACCAAGCGTGACAACCAGATCTATGTGACAAGAAGCTTGTGTCCCCAGTGGTGAAGGGTTTGAGTGAAGCAGGGAGACAGAAAAGAGTTAGGTTACGAAGTTTCCACCTAGGGCACGATTGAATCGAGCTAGGGTTTGATTCGCAAAGTTGCAGAGTTAAAAAGGAGACATTTGCAAGGTAAAAATGGCACCTAAGAAGGCATATGTAATAATAGTAAAAGGAAAGAAGAAGGTGGTCATTGAGGAAGAAGAGATGGCACACAAAAGCCATTTTTCAGAAATGCAATATCCAGAAGGATTCATCATTGGCCAGGAATGGGATTCACCCATCAGAAAGAGAAAATTAAATGAATACAATCACAGGACCATAGAAAACAAGAAGAAGCTTGATTCCTTGTTCACTGCTAGTACGAACAAGCACACGGTGGATGACATGCCAGTTTATGATGATGCAGGAGAAGAAGCTTCTAAAGAGAATTGGGGTATACCAATTATATGAGCTTCCATATTTTGGGAAGTATGAGCCCTTGTATCAATGGCTCATGAGCAGGGTGCATGAGGACTTCTTCTACTTTGCAAGATGCAGAGTTAGAATCTCGTCTGTGCTTATCTCATTAGTTACAGGTTTGAAGGCCACAGGAGAGGACATAAAAAGTGATCTCATAGATAAAGCTGTGATTTTAAAGACCAGACAGGAGTTAGGGTACCTAAAGGGTCCGCATGGAATGGATATAGAAAAATTGAAGAACTATCTAGTTGTGCAAGCTGCAACACACCTTGTTACAAAGTTGAATGATCAGGAGTGGTGGTCATAGGTAAATACTATGTGGTTACATGTTGCACATAAGATGTCAGAAGGGGAAATCTACAACATTGCAGGCTATATTATAGAGAAAATAGTCGAAGAAGTGCGCACAAGAGGGAAGATCAGCTTTGGGGTTGTTCTACTATCACTGGTATTCATGGAGATTGGAGTACCAGACGGACCGAAGGAAAAGGTATGGGAATACCCCATGGAGAACAAGTCACCAGCTGGAAAGGTTCAGCAAGTATCTATGTAAAGGAGGCCATGACAGATGACATAAAGCAAAGGGCAGAGAAATGGTATAACAGGCTTCGCGCGGCATTTGGAGAGGAGTGGCATGTCCCAAAGGACCTACCAACAGTGGTAGGGAAACAAGTTCAGTTTGTTGTATATCAGCATTTTTACATCATGCGCTTCCTAATGAAAGATGGAGTCTGAAGCCCTTGGTGTAAATTGCCTTACGCATTCACTACAAGGTATTTCCAAGCATCTATTCACAAACTCACAGACACGTGCTGATTGGTATTAAATGCAAATAAGGTAGACTGTGACTACCAAACGTTGAGAAAGAAGTATGTGTATCCTAGCAGAAGTGCTTATACAAAGAGGATCATTTGGAAGGTGCTAAATATTAAGCCAATAAGTCTGGTTGTAGCAGATGTGGGGGTAGCATTGGTGTATCTCCAGTTGAAGCCAAAGATGGAGAATAACAAGTATGTGGAAGGTGAGTTCGCACTTCCAGCACCACCAAAGGGAAAGCATACAATGGAGAACATCCCAGTGCCTAAGCCCACAGAGCCAATTGAAGTGGAGGATGAGGAGGAGGAGCACGAAGATAGTGGTGGTTTGGAGCATAGAGGTAGGAGACATCCTACAAATAAGGATGAAGCTGAGCATGTAATTACACCACCTCAGCCACAAGAGGGGGATGATGAGGACTTGAATGCAGTCCAAGGGGAGCATAGATTTAAGAAGGTGTTTCAGAGAACCAGGACCCAAGGTGCTACTCCAACCATGGTGCACAGATCACCCAGACTCTCTCCACAGAAGGAGGCAACCGTGAAAAGAAGGAGGAAACTGAAGTTAAACGAGGAGGTGGAAGAGTCAGAAGAAAGCATGCCTAATTCTCCTACACTTCCAGAGAACATAGAAGAATAGGGTGAGGGATCAAAGGGAAGAGAAGAGGACGAGAAGAGACCAGAAGAGATAGCTGTAGAGAATGTTCAGGACATGGAGACACAAGTCCCAAATTTGGAAGCTAAAGTTCCTAAGAAGAAATAGTCTAGAAGAACAAGTGTAGAACACATTCCACTAGCCATGGGGTATGCAGAGGATGCAGGTAAAATTATTTGTGCCTGTTTCTAGAGCACGATAGAACAAAGAAGGATTTATTCAGCTGGGAGCTAATGGATGAGGATATGGCGACTGTGCACACTCAAAAACAACTATCATGGTCAATGCACACCCACATGGATGAGCTTGACTTTGATGTGTGTGAAGAGTCATGCATTTCGAGATGACTGAAGAAGGCACCCCAAGCTAGACACATGATGGTAAAGCCTACTGTCATGTCAGATGAGTAGGTCAGCAATGCATTGGTGAAGGTTTCTACTGAGGTGGCTAGAAGAAATATGGACAAAGCTGCAACGATCAGAGCACTGTGCAAGGAACTGAAGACAAAGGATGCAGAGATAGTGCACATAACATAGGAGAGGGACTTCATGCAGAAGAAAAATGAAGTATTTATCAGCATCATAGAGGAGATTGGGGACAATGTCATCAGAGCAAGGCCACACTTGGAGGCCAAGGTACCACAGACATTTCCTTCAATGATACATTATGTAGGAAAGTTGGTGGACTTGGTACTTGAAGATGAACCTCTACGCATGCCAGAGCCAAGAAGCTCAGAGAAATATGCCGAATGGGAGAAAGCCTCAGTGATGTGAAAGATTGCATCTTATGAAGGGTTGTTGCAAGCATTACAGGAAGTATTGAAGAAAGCAGACCAGGCTTTAAACATATGCACAACTCCAGAGGTGCTTATCAACATAAAGACCCTAGAAGAGAACAATGAGGTCCAGAAAGCGATGAAGGATGAGACATTGGGCCGCGCAGAAAGATTGTCAATGGTTAAACAGAAGCACGAGGCCCTGGCAACAGCACAAGAGCCGCACAAGACTTGGCTGGAAGAGCTTGGGAAGATAATTATGCAGAAGATAGATCTTTTAGAAGGAGAAATGACATCAATTTCCAGTGTTGTGTTAGTTCTATAGAATGAAAAAGGAGAGATTACAAGGGATGAGTTGGAATCCATTGTTGTGGACATCCCAGAAAAAGTGGAACAAGCACTCACTGAATGGCAGATTTTGGAGGCCGAAATAAAGGAGGAGTATCCAGAGTTGATACTGCAAAGTGATACAGAGGAGGTTGTCTAATAAAAATTCTTTATTTGTCTACATTATTTCATTCTTATTCTTTCCATTATTCTATTCTTTACTTCAATTTTTGGAGATACCCATTTTCGGGACGACAATGAGATTAGTGTGGGGTAATGTTGATCAGAGAATACTTGTTAGAGAACACACAAGGAGTCCGCACAGGAGAGAAGGCCAGGATCAAGGGCGCAGAAGGACAGGAAGGACCCATGCATAGAAGGCAAGTTTAGCTTTCAGGACTTATCCAATTTTGAGCATGGAGACCTATTTCTAGAAGATGGCGTGTGGAACACACCAACGATGCAAAGACGTGCGCTCCATGCATTGTCTATCTTTGGAGGAGCGGATCAAAGATTTTTACATGGAGACGAGCTAAGAATAGAATTGACACTTCAATTAACTACAAGAGGTCTATAGATAGCACACTTGCATGTGTGGCTATGCCTAAAAATGACGTGTGGCTATCACTAGCATGTGGCCTATTTCTGGTATAGATAAGAGGTGAAGGGCAAGTCCCCACCCTATATATATGATGTTAGGTACATAGTAAGGAGTGTGTGTGAGTGTGAGTGTGTAACAGAGAATATACAGAGTGTGTGTATGTATGTGTGGTAAAGAGATATACGCATATGACTGAATTACTGTATCAGTTCCATATGTGCATCGGTATAGATTGACATTACTGTAAGGAGATTCTGTATTTATTAATAGATGGAAGATATTGGCTGAATCTAAGTGTCATTTTGTGTGTAGTTGCATAGTGCATGTTATTAATTCAATCATGATTACTATTTAAGATTGTTCTTTCATAGATCTAAGTGTAGTATGCATTATAGAATGATGGATTAGTTATGAATCTATATGTTTCTTCCTTCATCTTGCTAACATCCTGCTACAACAACCCTAAAGAGGGACCTGGTACCTTGCATGCTTCAGGTGAGCGCTCAGTCAAGGTTGAGTGATGTGCCAGCGTGACTAGGGTGTTATTTGGTAAATTCTAGGTTGCATCAATAAATCTGAGCTCAACACAAGGGTTGTGCACCATATTAACAAAAAGGAGTGAGACGTGGCCGCTAGGGATGAGATTTGACGGCTGACCCCACCCGTCAAACCAAAAAACTATGGTGTTAAGAGAGTTTAAAAATCCCGTCCATCTTTTTTAAATATCTTTTCTTTATTTAATAATTTAAAAAATACATTGTTTATTTCAGTTGTATTTACAAGTGTCAGGTAAGTTTCAAAGATTGTATATTCAATATAAACACATTTTCAGCAAAATATGTTATTTAAATATTTATGTAATACTACACTTATAATTATATTAAATGTGTTTGTAGTGATAATGATAGTGTTGTCAAATTCTTTCACGTTAAATAAGGACGGGCTGACAATTTTACAAAGTGTAAAATACGGTTAAAATAGGAAAAAACGTATGGGACGGGCGTCAAATATCATCTCTAGTGGCTACAGCCATGGTAAAATTCATCAAAGGGAGGCTATTTTAAGCCTTTAGGGAAAATTTTAAGGGTCCCTCCAAAAAAAGCCTTAGAAAATATTTGGCGAATATTGGTAAAACCACTTTCACATGTATGACGAATTGTAGGAAAAGTAGTTTCATGCGCATGATTTTTTAACATGATTGTGGGAATGGTTGGGCCTTATCCATTAGCCTTATGATGCGGTAGAAATAATATATGATACGAGATGGGAGCACTGTAAATGCTACCGGCTCGACAAGCATTCTGCATGCTACCGGACGGTAGCATTCTAATGCTACCAGCTGGTAGCATTTTACATGCTACCGACCGGTAGCATTCTGCATGCTACCGACCGGTAGCATGCAGAATGCTACCGAATGGTAACATTGTATTGCTACTGTCCAGAATGCTACTAGATGGCTAGCGGACGGTAGAATTCTGTATGCTACCGGCCGGTAGCATTTTGCATGTACACTACATCGATAGCATTCTAATGCTACCGGTCGGTAGCATGCAAAATGCCACCATGACTGGTAGATTCTCTATGCTACTACCAGCTAGTGGCATTAAATGCTATTGATCGATAGGTAAACATTTAATGCTAATGGCACGATGGCATAAAGGTTGAAACCAATCACCTTTAGCTATAAATACAAAGGTATTCATTTTCACTCCACACAACAGAGAGAAATTATGAGGAAAAGATCCTAAGAAAACTTGAATGCTAAAGGACAAAAGAATGCAACTACAACAAGGAATTTTATACATTTTGAAAAAATGAAGAAGAAAGAACACTTCCAAGAGCCGAAGAGCCCAGTTGCTCAACAACAAATATGAAGAATTTTCATTCAAGAGCCTAGTATTTCCTCAACTGTACAAATTTCTAGAAGGATCCTAATACATGTTTTCCTAATGGATCGAAGCAACCAGTTTCATAGGGCTAGTGTATATGCCCCAATTTCAGACAGACCACATATCACTTAACAATCTTCTACTCAACTACGACACTTCCACTTTCACATTTCATTATACACTCCCATCTCATGCAGAGTCATTTGGAATGTCACCTGATGACATTGAGCATCTCACAAGACTACCACACAAAGATGTGGATCCTGTCACGATGAAGGTTGTTTTATCAGATGAAGAATGCAAGTATTTGGAGTCTAATTTTCAATTTTCTATTGATGCAATTGCAACTGCTACTGCTTGTAAGTTTATTTTTTGTTTTACAACATTACATTTTCATTATTTTCAATTTAACAAAGTTTTTTTATGTTTAAAATTTACTAACAAAATGCTTCTCCTTGTTGTATTGACAATTACATCTTCCCAAAACCCTTCAAAAAGAGGGATTCAACTCAAGGATTTCAGTCACCCATTTCTACAGGCTGTTGTGCAGTTCTTCTAGGCCAGAATTATTTTACAAGGTCGATATACAAATATTCCTTGGTGGGCTTTAGCCTATATCGTTTGTACCTTATGTGGGCAAAAATTTGACTGATGCAGCTACTTATCCTCCAGGATAAGAGCTGATTTGGAAAATATTCATTTGAATGAGAATGTTACCATCAGCTCAACAAATTTTATTCTTGGTTTATATTATGAGTCTCTCTATAATTTACGTGGCACCTCTCCTCCGACAGTAATGCATTCAAAGCTATCGGCTTTGAATTTAACACTAACAATTGAAGAGCAAGAGGTGAGTCCCAATTTATTATTAGATGGTTTTTAATTATAATTTTTCATATTGTAATATTTATCTTTTAAAATTAATATTTGAAATTAATTAACAGTTTACTGTTAAATTATAACAGAATATGGTAGTTGTGGTTGCATCATGAAGGGATGTTGCTATCAGAGGTCATTTACCACCAGGTTCAGGAGATTTTGTTACTATTTCTGATGATCAGCAAATAGAGGAGGACACCCCTCCACATTTTGCTAAAAATATGAGGAGTTCCATAAACCCTCAAACTCAATCATCCAAAATACCACAGGCATTAATCACAGATATTTTAATTTATGATGTATATATGTTTCAAAATGTTTGAAAATAAATGTAATTAATTATATAAAACTTGTATGTGTTTCAAAATTTCTTGCAATTTATATTGCTTTACTGCAGAAACTACTAGCAGAACAGGATCATATCAATGGCCTCAAATGTAGGAAGTAGAAATATCTTCAATACCTCAGTCTGTTGCCCCAGGTTTGAATCTCTTGTTTTTTATATTTTTGTTGATATTTGATGATATAAAATTCAACAGTCTAATAGATCTTTAATTCTTAATTATATTTTAGATCACACCTACCAGTCTTTTCAGTCTACTCCTCCACAACCACCACATCAACAGAATCAGGCTTCATTTGCACCTCAGCAACAATCCTCTCAACAAAGTAATTTTTATAATCTTATATGAATTTATTTATTTTTCATTTCTATTATGTTTGAATTTTGAATTTCATCATATTATTTACAAAATTACAATTCAATGTCTCAGGGCCTCCAATTCTGCGTCCACTACAAATGCAGATGCCACCTCCGCCACCCCCACCACAAAATATGAGGACAAGGTTCACTGGAAAGAATATTTCATTCGCTCGGCCAACTGCAAGCAGGGGCACCCTTAATTTTGCTTCTGATTTTCCAACGTTTTCATTGGGCAATTTTCCTAGTGGACAGGGTGTTTCAGTGTTGAACGATATTGATTTAGATGAGGAGTATCTTGGGATTGAAAGAAGACTTCAAGAGCATGGAACATTCAATCCCCAAGATATGATTCATGCGGCAAGGTAACCTTCTCCAATAAGAGAGGATAGATCAAGAACACCATCTCCAGTACAGACTGACACTGCCTTAACTGATGACCAGAAAACTACTTTTTCAGTTGGTGTTCTTTTGGCTGATAATACTAAATCCAATATTGATATTATTTTGAAGGAGGTTGAAGAATTAAAATTGTGGGAGTTTAGGGCTAAATTTCTTATTAAAGAAATAAATTCACGATATAAAAATCACAACCAAAGACATATATTGTATTCTTCACATCAAAACGAGCCAGGAAAGATTGATATTTTGTTGAATTAGGTTGTGTCTGGTTCTGTATCATTTGATAATAATTATGATGATGAAGTGTTGAATATTATGTTGAACAGAGTTGAGAATTTAAATGCAGAAGCACAAGCCTACCACAATATGTGGTCGAGAGACAAGGGCCTTGTAGTTATTGCAAATGCAGAACGAGATAAGGCATTGGTAAGTCTTACTAAATTTTCAAGTATTATTTTCATTTTTTGAAATTTTACTAATAGTTTTTCTCTTTTGAAATGCAGTCAAAGTATAAAAATTTGAAAAATGAGGCTAGTGTGCTTGATTTGCATTTACAAAGTGCCAGGAAAAGTTTAAAGGCAACAATTGAATTGAAAGAGAAATTTGTTATCTTAAACAAGCAGAATAATACCTTGAGAAGAATTATAAAGGAAAATGGAATGGATCCAGAGATACTATTGAAGAAGCAAACCTGAACAAGATCAAACATTATTGTCTGCTGGTGAAGTGGAAAATCAAGAAAAAGAGATTCTTTCGAATATTGAAGTTGCTGCAAAGGATTTGGTTCAGTCTGGTGTTGTCAAAGAAAGTTCTTTAGTGCAGGAGAAAGAATCACATAGAGAAGAATCTTCTCAAGGATGAATTTGCAAAAAACATTGTGAAATTATAATTGTTGTTGTTGAATCTTTTTATAAAACTGTTTAGATTATATGACAATATTTAAAGTTTCAAACTTTAATCAATGTGGATTGTGGTATTTTACTTTTACTTTTGTTATATTGTGCAGAAGCTATTCAAACTGAGTCTCAATGTGACTGTTATTCTCAATTGTATTTGTTATATTTATTACATGGTAAATTACTTATTATTATCATTTTAAAATACTTTGTTGATAGAACAGTGAACTACAAGTAGCATTTATATTTCAAAGAACAAAAACAAAAATTATCTAAAAATATTGGCAACTAAAAAATTTATATGGTTTTTTATATGTACTATATTCATGCGTAAGACTGAAAAATAGTGAAAATTCTCCAATAATGGAATTATATTTTTTCATTTTAAAGACAACAGAACAATAAGTATGACACATTTAAAAAATCTAAATAGTAAACACATTGCAACATTGAAAATAATATTAAAAAATGAACAAACTTATAACAAAAATAACAATATACATAATTATAATCAGAATCTTGATATGAAAATTTCTTTCCAGAATAAAAATGTACAATCAGTTCTTCTTTATTCAATATCAGCTAGGTCAAATGCAAAATTATCTTGAAAACTTTGCTGCCCAACACTTTTATCTAATCTTTCGCTACGATTTTCAGTCACAGTTTCATTGTTATATGTAGTCTCTATATTAATATTACCGATCCCTCTCCTCTCTATAAGAGAATTCCATACAACCATTATCCATTCATAAGGAAAGGTATCCAACATCATATCATGAAACATACAATCTCAAGCAGGTCTCAAGATTTTTATCAAGCCTGTTCTGATATTTTGATTTTATAAATGTTAATGCACTGAAAACTCTTTCATCTTCAACTGATCCCAATATCATTGTTTGACACAGTTCATACAATCGGAAATACTCACTTATGCTTTCACGAAAGGATGGAACTAGGATACAACCTTTTCCATAGAAGTGTAATTGCTCCCTTCTCTGTTGGCTCTTCTAGTAATTCAAATTGTTCCTTCATTACCTGTCTGAAATCATTTGATTGCAATGCAAGAGTTTCCTTTTGAAGAATACCATTAATCTAAAATCCATTACATTCAACTGATTGTCCAAAATGTTTAATTATAGTACCCATGTGTCTTTTAAATGAATCAACTACAACGCCTCCTACAGGATTCCAAAAGTTAGGATTGACAACTCCCATGGCCTCAAGAAGCTCTCCTTTTTTGAAATGATCTCTGATCTCACTTGATAAGCATTGTGAGATTTTCTGAATTTTTTTCCTTGTTTCAGATATAATAACATCATATAAATTACGTGTAATAGGCACTTCTTCAAGCTCTGCTCCAGCAATATCCACTCATTTTTAAGATGTGTGCATTTTAATCTCTTTCCCGTTAACAAAGATACACAGATGACCAAATATATTGAATCTAAAGTAGCTGTTAGGATCTTTTAAATATGTCAGAGCTTGCCAGTGACTGAAAACATGTCCTTTAAAGCAGTCATCAGAGTTATATAACATATCTAGAGTCTGACACACCCTTTTCCTGAACCTAATGAAGTCCGCTATATATATGGACCGTTCTTGTGCAAGTTTTGTTATGCAATTCATCTCATGCAACATTGGAAGAATCCCACAAAGTGTTAACAATGTTTCAAAGTCTGTAAGTCGGTAAAGAAAATATTTTTCCTGTCAACTTGCCTACAATTCTTATACATGAAACCAGTTAAAGATGGATATTCCTCAAAAACTCTGTGTGCAGGCTCATACATAGAAATCCATCTAGTATCAACATCTTTAAGAAGTTTCTTACCATCTGTGACCCCAAGTGAAAACTTCTGAAACTCTAGAAATATTTTCAGACTGCTTGACATATAGGCATGCACTTCACAGATAAGCTCTTCAAATTTCTCAACACATTCAAATGTGCTTACTATCCTATATGCAAGATTCATCTTGTGAGCCATGCAATGAATAGGAATCATGTAAGGAGAAACAAATGTTTGGAGATGCACACATAGACCATTTATGTGACCCTGCATCACTGATGCACCATCAACACCAACACAAATCAACTTTGTGGCTATAGAATAATTATCCATTCTTGTTATGTCCTTCAAATTAGATATCACCAATTTGGAAAGATTTTCAGCATTGTAATTTTCTTGCATTTTATGAACCGATAGTAGATGAGGTGTTCTGGTGTGGTTCTGGAATGTATATACATGCATGCAAACCCAAGAAGTGTTGTCAATAGTTGTAACCTCATCAATTGAAAGGGAGATGAAACTTGCATTCTTTACATTTTCTTTCAAATCTTCTTGTTCAATCATCGCAAGACATCTCACCATTTCCTAGGCACTGCTCTCTGACCAATGTGAATTTGGAAGGTTTGGAAACCCATTGAACTTGAACAATTTTTTATATTCTGAAAATTCTGAAATTGGTCTGCCCATTTTCAAAATAAAGAATATGGTTGAAAACTGGGAGGTTTTTGCCTTCAGATTTTCATTTGCAGCTTTTCCAAAATTTGCATTTATGGTTCCTCCTTTCTCCTGAAGTTTTTGAGTGTGTTTCATCTTATTGTCATACTCCTCCTTATATCTTACATGCATGCACTCTTTTGTAGTTTTCCATCTATGAGTCTTCATTATTTTTCCATCATTGTCAGTGACTATGTAATATACTTTTCCACAATGTTTCTCTATAGTGTCCAATTTAAGCTGCATTCTATGTTCTTTACCCAATTTCCAAGTACAAATAGTACATCTACATTCTTTGGGAGTATCACTACCATTATTTAGCTATACAGGCTCAATAAATGGGTATTTTTCTACCCAATCTACTTGAAACGACCTTCCAATTGTCCAGGATGTTTTCTTCTTTCTCCCAGACTTATTTTTTTGAAGGTTTCATGTCATTATCATCTTTTGCTAGAATATTTTCATTTGAACATTCATCTATTAAACACATTTGGCATTCAGGACAATCTTCAAGCTCTGACATGTCTGGGTCAATAAAATCTTCATCTACTGAAATAATTGTTTCCTTAGGGTTTATGTTTTGGTTTACTGTTTCATTCTGAATAAAATTAACAGAAGGGGTTTCTATTTTCAAAAATGAAAAATGTTTTGACTGTTACAAAGATATTAAAAAAATTAAATTGTACTGATGAAAAAGAGGAAAATGCCAAATGGTTATGATAATCTGTTACAACTTACCAGTACATGTGTTCATGTTTCCAGTGGAAGCAACTTGGGTCTTCATTTTTTTGTGGGGCTGAAAAAATTTGCTATGCTACCTTTTCTTTTTTGTTTTTCTACCTTTTGTTGATTGTTCAGAGAAGCCATTGTACCTATCCATGAAAATATTTAAATTAGATAAATGTAATCAACATCTAAACAGTTCTAAAATTTGTAAATGCAATCAAAAGCACACTGGATGCTACCGATCGTAGCATAATGCATGCTATTATCAGGCAGGCATGCATGTAGTGCTCCCAACCGGTATGCTACCAATGCTACCGATCAATAGCCGATTCTAGCATGCATATGCTGTCGGTCCGGCTGATAGCATGGTAGCTAACCAGCAACATGCTACATGCTACGGTATAGTAGCATGCAGCATGCTTGCCAGACCGGTAGCATGCTCCATGCTACTGGCCGGTAGCATGCAACATGCTACCGGCTGACAGCATGCAATATGCTACTCGGCCGGTAGCATCCTTCATGTTGCTACCGGCATCATGCAGATGCTAGACAGTATGCTACATACATGCTACAAAACAAACTAAAGTACCTTGAAAGTAGAAAGGAAATATCTGCCTCTAGTGACCAATCCTCCAATTTTGAAAGTAGAAAGCCTAAATGAAATATTTGGTAATCGCGAATTTATGGAGGTTCCAAAGTTCGATGTTTAGAACTATGAATAATGAATTATAAATACTTAAATAGAATAAATGAATTATAATATACTTATATATATATATATATATATATATATGAGGCAAATTTGACATATTTTAATTTCGCTATAAGGGCGATTTTAATGATAACACTCAGCTGTCGGTGGAAACTCCTTGGTGAACTGACCCCTAACATTAACTTGTACCTGGATATTTTTGGTGACCTAGTCCCTATACATACCTAAAAAATTTGCCAATTTCAAATTTTGAAAACTGGAATATTCAAGTGAAAAGGTTCATTAAATATTTGTAAGGGTAAATTTTGTACTTGAAAATGATATTTTAATAAATCAGATTATGTTTTAGTAACCCTGGAGACGTAGCACGATCAACGGGTGAAATTCATTATCATTTTGGTGTCACAATTTCTTTATTGCATTCTATTTTTTTCCACAGTAATGATTTAGTATTTTATCATTTTGGATGTAATTTAATCATTAACGAAATTTTAACGAAAAATGGAAAATGGTGATTTGATCATGTTTGAGTGCACATTTGGGAGTGGATCGGACTTTTAGTTTTGGGCGTATGATTTAGTTGAATGATCATAATTTGAACACCATTAATGATTCCGCCTTTGGTAAGGTATTAATCAAGTTGTTGGCTTGGACCTCTATGGGACATTTTAACATGATCCAATTGTAAATGTTGGATAGTAAGGGGTCTACCATAGTTTAAGGATCAAATTTGGTATTCATTTATAAACCTTTTAAAAATGACATGGTGGATCAAAAAGGTTAAATATGCAAAGCACCTAAAACAAATATAGACAAAATTAATAATTAGGAGGAGAAAATCCCAACTCGGTTTTCAAGTTGCTCTTAAATATATTTCAAGTCATTTTTGAATTAATCATCATGTTATTTATTTTTAATTCAAAAGGTAAGTCTCAAACAATTATATGTGATAAATGCAATAATATTTTTTTACGAAAAAAATGGAATTGTGGCCTATGTAGAGATAATGAAAAATGTATTGTGATTCAGAACAAAGAATTTATAATATCTAAATTGAACAATCTCATAAAAAATTCAAATTTTTAATTGTCTCTCGACCCTCCTACACTAAGAGCCTATATCAAGAAAATGCACTCTTTCAAATCTCTTTAACTGTTGGAGTCAATTCTCCTTCCAAGTGTGGATTGTAAACAAGCTTGTAGAAAAACATACAGTATAATTCTTGTAACATTTATAAGCCCAAACTCTATCTTAACACATAAGGTTATCAAACTCATTGGTTTGTCAAGTTTGCCCAATTTTGTTAAGAGTGCTTCTATCCCCAATAATGCTATAGATGAAACAATAACTACATGACATTACAACTATTAATTTTATTCATCATTGGAAATATGGTATGCCTTCATTCTATGGAATTTGAATACACCAATTGCTTTCTTATCATTTGAAAGTTTCAATGGAGCATTACAATTTATATTTGGTCCACAAGTACCATTATTGGTATTTTAAGAAAGATTATCTTCAAATTTTAGTCAGACCACAATAGAAACTATCTACTACAATATAACATTTGATCTAAAGATTTGTGCGCACATTTGATCTTTCTAACATAGTTCCTCCCAATATTTTATTCCAACAGACTTAGTTTCCTCATAGCAAAGTGCAAGTGGAAAATTGTAATCCCCAACCCAAATTTAGTGACTTCTAAAAAGAACTAATGATGTGTGTTTGGGTTTCTACTTCCTGGTTGCATTTTCTTAAAAGTTGTCAATGCCTTTTTTACAAAGTTATTTTGTACATATCCTACAATAATTGCAGCCCATGATATTGTATTTTTATGAGGTGCGGTGTCCTTTTTCTCATATTATGGTTTAAATTTAATCAATCGCAATGGTATCATGAAAATTAAAATACATTAATATTGAATACAATTTATGTTCCCAAAGAGTCCAATTTTAAAAGGAACAATCTTATTGTTATCCAATTTTTCCCCTCAAGAAAAATTGAATAAACATGAACTTGCACACTAAGAAATTGGAGGGATCATTCAGCCATGGGAGCTCACATTTTGATTCAGACGGTTAGATTGTAGGTGGGCTTGGCAATGAAAATGATGTCAGAGGCAAGAAATTGAAGGAAGCTCGGAGTCGAGCTAAACGAAAAAAGGGGGCTCCAAAGTTCAAAATTTTCAAACTTCGGAGGTTTTACAGTTCGGAGTTTTGGCAGACAAGTAAGGCAAAAACAAGAAAAAGCTCGGAGCTTTTGAGGCTCAACTCCCCCGAAACTCTCCTTTCGGGGTCAACGGTGCCATAGATTAGAGATGGCGAAGTACGAAACCCAAAGCCTAAAATAGGGACTTCAGAGTTTTAGAGGTTTCACGCGCCTGAATGGATAAGAAAACCTTGAAACCTCGAAACCCAAAACCTCAAAATCCTCGAAACCCCCAAAATCCCTGAAACCTGAAATCCCCAGAAAACTTGAAACCCTGAAATCCTAAAACCCTGAAACCCCAAAATCCCCAAAACCCAAATCCCCAAAATCCTGAAACCCAAATCCCTGAAGTTCTGAATCCCGAAGTTTGAAATTTTGGATTTCAGAGGTTGCGATGTAGTTTCAGAGTCTGAAAAGAGGCAGATAACCGCCTACATTTATTGCAGTATGGCACCCTCATCTTTAGATGGCCATAACTCTTGATTGGAAGCTTAGATTTTCACAAAAGACTTTTTAGAAAACTCTCAGTGTCCTTTGCACAACTACAATTGGTTTTCTTAATTTTAGTGAGACTAAGTATTTTAAAATGAAGAAATACAATCCATCATGATGGTGTTTCCAGGTTTTCCACCCACCAAAATGATGAGGTATGGGCTTCCTTTCTTCTCCATCAAGCAAAAGTACATGGAGGTATGGGTTTTGTAATGGTACCCATCATTGTTGCAGGAGATTTTAATGCATTTTTGGGTGGTTGAAGCAAGATTCCGAATTCCTTCCTCTCTCTCCCTTCTCTCATTCTTCTTATATATTGTAAGGAAGGGCACATTTCAAAAGGTTGGAAAACTTGTATATGCCCCCTCCCTTCTTTCTTTTTTGTAAGAGATTTGTGGAGATTTCAAACCTCCCTATTGAACATTGTAATGCAAAATCTGTGCCTTTGGCCCTAAATGTGATGTATTGTATCAGCTTTGAGAGCAATAAAATCATATTTGTTGATGCTTCAAACCCTCTTTTGTGTTATATTGCAACTTTATGATCTTTCATTGCATGCAAGGTTATTGTGTATTGTTGTTGTTTTCATTACAAGGTTCTGGTAGTGCTGTGTTTATTACATGCAGGTTGTTCAACATCCTTCTTGGTGCATCACCTTCCCTTAGAGTAGGTTTTATTTTCATGCATTTTCTCTATATTTATCTCCTTGGAAATATTATATTAGGGTTAGATCTGCAACTCTCTGCACTTTGGAGTAGTTGGCACTAAGATAGGATAGGAAGCCGGCCTTCTCTGGAGAGCTTTCCCGATTGCGAAGTCCCACACTTTGGGAAAAGCTCCATGTTATGCAATCACACTGACAGTTTCAATATATCGAGTTACAAATAATCAGGGGTGCTTTGATTACGCATCAACACTTATTTTTTCACGTAATCAATAGATCAACATCCATGCTCTCCAACAATCCATACCTTGAAGCAAAACAAGGGAAACAAAAGGATACTCTCAATGAATTTGAGCACAAAGGATTTTGATGTCTTTTTTTGGTGGGAAGTGGGAAGGAGTCAAACTCAAGACCACTTGAAGGGAGTCAAACTCACTTAAATTGTTCATTCTATTCTCTATTTTCCCCTTTTAGGTTTTACAATTGGGACACGAGTCAAGTGTAAATTTTTTATGGCAATGCACATAAGGTTTTCTCAAAATGTTTTGGGTTTTTTGCGATGAACATAATGTGGAAAAATCCAATAAGGTTTGGGGTTCTATAGGTGCTTGGACAGTACATCATGCCCATTTTTTGTAGGCAAGGGAATATGCATACTTGGTTTAAATAACAGACATTAGGCATTTAAAAAATCAAAAACACATTGTATGGCTCCTGCTAAATAGATAAATAATGCTCCTATTTCGAGCCCAACCTTCTTGGTTAGGGTTCTTGATAATCTCTCATTACTATCACAAAAACACGCCTACTTCGGTTCACTCTCTTGCTAATTGTTTGTGGCGTCACACTTCACCCACCTCTGGTTTGTAATAACGTCGGTTCGTGCATACTAGTTAAGCAATATAATGGTGGATTCTTGTTTTTCTTTGTTGTGGTGGTTTTAAACTGACTATGTGTTGGTTATCGAAAATATCCATTCTTGATTGCACATTTCAAATGTACAATTAAAGATGATAGTTTGGCACTCCAAGATTTTACATATATACTAGTTACCTTAAGGTGTATGTCATGCAAGCAAACCATAATCAAACACAAGACAGACACTTCTAAATCATAATACAACACCAAGGTTTAAAAATCAATAGGTATAACTGATTAAAAAACATAAGAATAATTACCTAGATGACCTAAGGGGATATATAGGGTATTGTTGTTAAAACTAATTAGGAGGACTAAAACGTTAATAGTTAGTAAAAAAAAATCCCAACTCGGTTTTCAAGATAGCTATGAAATATATATAAAGTCAACTATTATGAAGTGAATCATAATGTTACCCTAATATTTAATTCAAGAGGTAAGTCTCAAGGAAATGACTATCGCTGGTAAATGGTGACTATCACAGGTTGTTACGAAATCTGTAACTGGAATTGTGGCCTATGTAGAGATAATGAATACTGTATTGTGGCACTATGAAGGGTAGAATCTGGGTAATGTCTAAGATTGACACAGAAACCTGGGAGGTTACAGGGGTTGCCCCAGGGTTCCTTTATTTGTAGTCTGGGTGCTAGGACACTAAGAGCATAAATCATCAGAAATTAAATATCATATGGTCACAGAATATCTTCGAACTGCTTGGATGTCGATTCATGCTTCCAGATTTATCAGATTGTAATGTAGAATGGCGTGTAGATGCAACATAGAGTTATCCAACCCTAGAAAAATTTATAAGCCCAAGACTGCTATATTAAGGGGTTAGACTGACCTCAAACTGCCAAGTTAGTGGACTTATCACTAAGTGTTGCACTACATTATGTTAAGAGTGCTTCTATCCCCAATAATGCTATAGATGAAACAATAACTACATGACATTACAACTATTAATTTTATTCATCATTGGAAATATGGTATGCCTTCATTCTATGGAATTTGAATACACCAATTGCTTTCTTATCATTTGAAAGTTTCAATGGAGCATTACAATTTATATTTGGTCCACAAGTACCATTATTGGTATTTTAAGAAAGATTATCTTCAAATTTTAGTCAGACCACAATAGAAACTATCTACTACAATATAACATTTGATCTAAAGATTTGTGCGCACATTTGATCTTTCTAACATAGTTCCTCCCAATATTTTATTCCAACAGACTTAGTTTCCTCATAGCAAAGTGCAAGTGGAAAATTGTAATCCCCAACCCAAATTTAGTGACTTCTAAAAAGAACTAATGATGTGTGTTTGGGTTTCTACTTCCTGGTTGCATTTTCTTAAAAGTTGTCAATGCCTTTTTTACAAAGTTATTTTGTACATATCCTACAATAATTGCAGCCCATGATATTGTATTTTTATGAGGTGCGGTGTCCTTTTTCTCATATTATGGTTTAAATTTAATCAATCGCAATGGTATCATGAAAATTAAAATACATTAATATTGAATACAATTTATGTTCCCAAAGAGTCAATTTTAAAAGGAACAATCTTATTGTTATCCAATTTTGCCCCTCAAGAAAAATTGAATAAACATGAACTTGCACACTAAGAAATTGGAGGGATCATTCAGCCATGGGAGCTCACATTTTGATTCAGACGGTTAGATTGTAGGTGGGCTTGGCAATGACAATGATGTCAGAGGCAAGAAATTGAAGGAAGCTCGGAGTCGAGCTAAACGAAAAAAGGGGGCTCCAAAGTTCAAAATTTTCAAACTTCGGAGGTTTTACAGTTCGGAGTTTTGGCAGACAAGTAAGGCAAAAACAAGAAAAAGCTCGGAGCTTTTGAGGTCAACTCCCCCGAAACTCTCCTTTCGGGGTCAACGGTGCCATAGATTAGAGATGGCGAAGTACGAAACCCAAAGCCTAAAATAGGGACTTCAGAGTTTTAGAGGTTTCACGCGCCTGAATGGATAAGAAAACCTTGAAACCTCGAAACCCAAAACCTCAAAATCCTCGAAACCCCAAAATCCCTGAAACCTGAAATCCCCGAAAACTTGAAACCCTGAAATCCTAAAACCCTGAAACCCCAAAATCCCCAAAACCCAAATCCCCAAAATCCTGAAACCCAAATCCCTGAAGTTCTGAATCCCGAAGTTTGAAATTTTGGATTTCAGAGGTTGCGATGTAGTTTCAGAGTCTGAAAAGAGGCAGATAACCGCCTACATTTATTGCAGTATGGCACCCTCATCTTTAGATGGCCATAACTCTTGATTGGAAGCTTAGATTTTCACAAAAGACTTTTTAGAAAACTCTCAGTGTCCTTTGCACAACTACAACTGGTTTTCTTAATTTTAGTGAGACTAAGTATTTTAAAATGAAGAAATACAATCCATCATGATGGTGTTTCCAGGTTTTCCACCCACCAAAATGATGAGGTATGGGCTTCCTTTCTTCTCCATCAAGGAAAAGTACATGGAGGTATGGGTTTTGTAATGGTACCCATCATTGTTGCAGGAGATTTTAATGCATTTTTGGGTGGTTGAAGCAAGATTTCGAATTCCTTCCTCTCTCTCCCTTCTCTCATTCTTCTTATATATTGTAAGGAAGGGCAAGGAAGGGCTCATTTCAAAAGGTTGGAAAACTTGTATATGCCCCTCCCTTCTTTCTTTTTTGTAAGAGATTTGTGGAGATTTCAAACCTCCCTATTGAACATTGTAATGCAAAATCTGTGCCTTTGGCCCTAAATGTGATGTATTGTATCAGCTTTGAGAGCAATAAAATCATATTTGTTGATGCTTCAAACCCTCTTTTGTGTTATATTGCAACTTTATGATCTTTCATTGCATGCAAGGTTATTGTGTATTGTTGTTGTTTTCATTACAAGGTTCTGGTAGTGCTGTGTTTATTACATGCAGGTTGTTCAACATCCTTCTTGGTGCATCACCTTCCCTTAGAGTAGGTTTTATTTTCATGCATTTTCTCTATATTTATCTCCTTGGAAATATTATATTAGGGTTAGATCTGCAACTCTCTGCACTTTGGAGTAGTTGGCACTAAGATAGGATAGGAAGCCGGCCTTCTCTGGAGAGCTTTCCCGATTGCGAAGTCCCACACTTTGGGAAAAGCTCCATGTTATGCAATCACACTGACAGTTTCAATATATCGAGTTACAAATAATCAGGGGTGCTTTGATTACGCATCAACACTTATTTTTTCACGTAATCAATAGATCAACATCCATGCTCTCCAACAATCCATACCTTGAAGCAAAACAAGGGAAACAAAAGGATACTCTCAATGAATTTGAGCACAAAGGATTTTAATGTCTTTTTTGGTGGGAAGTGGGAAGGAGTCAAACTCAAGACCACTTGAAGGAGTCGAACTCACTTAAATTGTTCATTCTATTCTCTATTTTCCCCTTTTAGGTTTTACAATTGGGACACGAGTCAAGTGTAAATTTTTTATGGCAATGCACATAAGGTTTTCTCAAAATGTTTTGGGTTTTTTGCGATGAACATAATGTGGAAAAATCCAATAAGGTTTGGGGTTCTATAGGTGCTTGGACAGTACATCATGCCCATTTTTTGTAGGCAAGGGAATATGCATACTTGGTTTAAATAACAGACATTAGGCATTTAAAAAACAAAAACACATTGTATGGCTCCTGCTAAATAGATAAATAATGCTCCTATTTCGAGCCCAACCTTCTTGGTTAGGGTTCTTGATAATCTCTCATTACTATCCAAAAACACGCCTACTTCGGTTCACTCTCTTGCTAATTGTTTGTGGCGTCACACTTCACCCACCTCTGGTTTGTAATAACGTCGGTTCGTGCATACTAGTTAAGCAATATAATGGTGGATTCTTGTTTTTCTTTGTTGTGGTGGTTTTAAACTGACTATGTGTTGGTTATCGAAAATATCCATTCTTGATTGCACATTTCAAATGTACAATTAAAGATGATAGTTTGGCACTCCAAGATTTTACATATATACTAGTTACCTTAAGGTGTATGTCATGCAAGCAAACCTACCACATACTCATTTACCATGTCGAGAAGCATGGCCCACACAAACATACATGGTATGAACAAGGTACCATAGGTTTTTATATGGTGCCTACTATGTAAGATGATGGGATAACCTACTCCACACCATAGTAATAGTTAAAAGCACCTTTCCTTTTCCTTTTCTTTTTCCCCACTTGGATGGGCACTATGGTGTAATCAAAAAGTGATGAGTGTTAGTGGTACAAAGTGAACACATTCTTATTAGGATGAACCTAAATTTTGTTAGCATGGACCCTAATTTTTCGCTTCTTTCGGCATTTAATGAGGACAGTTGCATGTCTACGTCTCAAGTGTTTCTCGTGTGGTCGACTGCAAAGGCTTTCAAACTATGTACATGTCTTGAGAAGTTTCCTCGCTAACAATGATAGATACGCCGGCACCCCCACTCTCCCTCTTTTAGACTTTCAAAGTCAATTTTCTTCTTTAAAAAACAGGAAGAAAATCCCACCTTCATCTCCCTGCCAATGCGAGAATAATTCGCACAATATGGTAATAAGCACACTCTTTTTTGATATTTTCTTTTCAAAAGTCGCTGGCGTAGGCGACAGGGAAAAGGGGACCCCAATCCCACCACCACTAGTTTTATTTATTTCCACCACTCGTTCAAATTCTATATATAACATCCACATACAACACAAAACACAACTACAACGAGGTTCAGAGAAAATGGATTCTGCTCAACAAGCTCTCGGCTGGGCTGTCAGGGATTCGTCTTCTCTTTTTTCGCCTTTCCAATTCACTCGCAGGTAGGTATTCTTCATTACGATTTTCCTTTTCATTATAATCGTCGTAACCAACAAGCACAAAGTGGTCAGTTCTCTCTCTCCACCAATCACAAAATTCACAGTGATAAAAAAACGTTCTTTTTTGTCACTGCAGAGAGAATGGACCAGAAGATGTAACTATAAAGATTCTTTACTGCGGGATCTGCCATACAGATCTTCACCACGCGAGGAATGCTTGGGGAATTTCAGTTTATCCAGTTGTGCCCGGGTATAGAAATTGAAAAATAAAAAATCTCTTTTTTGCAACAATTTATTATGCGTAGAGTATTCTTCAGGGGGTATTTATTTAATTTAGGCTGGTATTGTTTTGGGGAAGACAGGCATGAGATTACTGGCATTGTGACTGCGGTGGGGAGCAACGTGAAAGGTTTCACAGTAGGAGACCGCGCAGGGGTGGGGTGTCTGGCGGGAGCCTGTAATTCCTGCGATCTCTGTCAAGACGGCCTGGAAAATTACTGCGACAAATATGTTTTCACTTATAATAGCGTTGATACTGATGGGACTGTTACCCGTGGTGGTTACTCAAATTTCATCGTTATTCATAACAGGTAACAATTAAGAAATGGCTGTTGAAGATTGAGGGGGGTTTTTGTTCCGTCATATTCAATTAGGCCATTATTTTTTATTACAAGAAAGATTTGTACAGTATGTAACGAATTAGGGTTTAAGATTTATATATTAAGGGTCTTTTTGGATTGAACTCACAACTTGCTCGACATAATTGTTAAGGATCGAGGAGTTTCTGTTATTAATCAGTATCCCTTGAGATTCATACAGAACCTTTTACAAACTACAACCCATTTGATTGTTGTAAAGAATTTGAGTTTCTCGTTAATTATTATTGTTGGTAGATATGCTGTGCATTTCCCAGAGAAGCTGGCCATGGATGCAGGAGCTCCTCTGCTCTGCGCAGGGATAACGATCTACAGTCCCATGAAATTCTACGGCATGACAGAGCCAGGGAAGCGGTTAGGAGTGGTGGGTCTCGGAGGGCTCGGTCACATGGCTGTCAAGTTTGGTAAGGCCTTCGGTCTCAAGGTGACTGTCATTAGCACCTCCCCACATAAGGAGAAAGAGGCCAAGGAGTGCCTCGGAGCCGATGACTTTCTTCTTAGCAAAAACGAAGAACAAATGCAGGTAAACCGAAACCTAACCCACAATGGATTCATTGGGAAAAGTTTAAACAGGGGATGTTAACTGGTGGTTGCAGTATTCCTTGTAAAGTACTCTGGTTGTTAAAATATTTATTGTTAGTAGCCTGGTTGTTAAAATATTTATTGTATTCACATTCAATAAATGTTAAATACTTTTTTAATATCTATATAATATTAGGCTTATATTTATATTGAATGTGTTCATAATGATAATGAAAGTTTTGCCAAATTCTTTATGTCAAAGAGGGACAGGCACACTATTTTTACGAAGTGTAGGTAAAATATGATTTAAACAGACAAAAATATATGGGATGGACGTCAAATCTCAGCTAAGCCTCACCACAAGTTTATTTTTCTGACAAATGAATTAATCATATTGATGAATGCCAATGTGGATTCAACTTACAAATGTTATATATATTATTTTGTTGCAGAAAGCTACTAAAAGCATGGACTATATCGTGGACACTGTGTCGGCCGTACACCCAATTTTCCAGCTGCTAAATCTTCTAAAAGTGAATGGAAAGATGGTATTGGTGGGAGCCCCTGACAAGCCCCTGCAACTTCCTGCCTTCCCTTTATTGTTTGGTCAGTAGTCTTACTCTTAAAAAGAATGGATTCTTAGGCTTTTATTGAATTCGTGTGGATTGTGTGATAATTTGATATATGTTTTTAGTGAGGCAATTAGGTGTTTATTATAATGGAATTTGTGTGGATTGTGATAATTATATATGTTGTAGGGAGGCGAATGATTGGAGGAAGTATGATTGGGGGAATGAAAGAAACACAGGAAATGGTTGATTTTTGTGGGGAGCACAATATAACATGTGATATCGAGAAGATTTCAATCGATTACGTTAACACTGCTATGGAAAGACTAGAGAAATCTGATGTCAAATATCGCTTTGTCATAGATATTGGAGCTACTCTAAAATGATTAGAAAAACTCTTAACAAATGGTTTGTAGTTGTGTAAGTGGAAGTATTATGTTTTCTATGGACAAATAAATTTTAAGAATAATTCAAATTTTTATTACACTAAAGATCATTCGGAGTTTTATTCTACTAAAGATCATTGTCGTTAACTAATAATTAGTTTTTATTCTACCAAAAATTATCGTTATATAAATATTCAAATCTGTATTATTTTATTTTTAGTTGCACAATCTCATATTTAATTTTGAGATGTTAATAATTAAATTTTTTCAGTGTGTACTTATATTTATCGATTATTGGTTCAATTTAAGATTCTTATTTGTACATATTTATTTTTTGTCTAAGTTGATGTCTTACATTTTATTTTTCTTGTGTCTTAGACCTTTTGTCAATTTTCCTTTATGTTTTTTTTTATCAATTTCATCCCTATCACCATCATTTATCTTTGCACTTGTCATTTTATGGCATTAGTATTCGTGTTCTCCTCCTATCCTTTAATTGTCTCTATTCCTCCACTTCTGGCTTGGTCTTTAGGCTATGACAATATTTGTAGAGTCATGTTAGAAATGTCGAATACCTTTTTTGTCAATTCCCTTGGGTTTGTGGCTTTGCTTTGTCAATATTCTCACCAATTGTATGTATGTAGGCTGATGTGCCCAATGCACAAATTTAAATTCAAGAAATTTGTAAGTCATTAATGCATTAGCTTGTTGACTACAATGAAGACACACAATTCCTATACAAGAGTGATTGAATTTATCAAAATAAAATCAATCTTATTTTTGTTTGAAACTTGGCAAGTCGTAGACCGCCATCCTACAGATTGGGTGGGCAGTTTTTTTTAGCTAAGCAACCAAGAATTGAGGGGTGTCATTCCTCCACACTCTGTTTGAGGTACGATCGTGAAATCCTGGTGGGCTCTTTGTGAGCCAAACAACTTCACCAATGGGCCAATAACCATTCGAATATCTTTTTTGTTTTTGTTTTGAAGAATAATTGTGTCATAAGTCTTAACCAAGTGTTTAGAAATGCATTATATCTTTTGTTGTTACAAGCATTGAGAAATAAGGGTTTGGACACCTCTTTTTCAACCAAAAAATACAACGCACAAATTTGGGTAGAATACAAAGAAATCAAATCCTTGCATGGCATGTTTTCACGCCTATACAATAGACATATCAATCCATAGTTATTGGAATTGTAAGCAACTTCATTTTTGGTTTAGTAAGGCAGTTGTCCCATGATGGGGGCAACCACTATGAATATGAACGGTGGGTGGTCTCATGCAATAAATATGACCGGCGGGTGGCCTTGTGCAAAGTTAATATTTCACAAACTACTTAAAACATATTTTTTTTTGTAAAAAAATGGAACTGCTGCATAAAAGGGTCAGTTCCAAGGAGTGGAATGGGTGGGAGGCTCTAATATTTTGTTTATGCATTCCACTCTTTTCAACCTCTTATCAACAAAACTGGTGAAAGAGTATTTTCCCCAAATTTTCTTCCCTCCAAACTGCTTCCTTCCAAAATTGTTTCTCCAAATCATTAATATTTGCATATTTATATCCTCTGACACCAACAAATACCTATTTTGAATAATTATAAATATAATGATTTTAAATTATACTATAATACATGAATGTTCTCTAAAGTATTTAGGAAAACAATAGAAAAATATGGAACCATAGGGCTACTAATTCTTGCTATAAATTTTTTGCAACCCCTGTTAACAAATTATGCCTTGCGTGGGGTAAATCATCAAGTTATCCTCCACGAGGTGTTAACCATGGGAGTCTAAGACAGGTTGGATTGTGTCAACTCAACCACCATAGAATTTGTGCCTGAGAGAGGAAGAAAGGCCTTGTGTGACTCCATAAAATGAGATAGCAGGGAGTGGATCTCCATCCATGGCCGCCCAAGCTTGAGGGAAAGTCCTCGAAGTGGCGAGATTAGGCTGGAGCAGGAACACAGAAGCCCTATTTCAGGAAGAATGAAAAATTTATCAAGGGAAAGAATGACTCAATACATTTGATTTCATCTTTTATAATGTTCATTGATCCTGGAGAAAGGATTTAAGGCTTTCATTTGCAGAAATTCCTAGTGCCCACAAACAACCTTCTTCTCTTTGAAGGAAACACAACTATAAATGCCCCAATGTTAACGTGGTGCAACAAACTTTTCCCAGGTTTGTAGTGGAGACAAAAGCAATCGCTAGGAGAACGTCAACTTGAATATAAAAATTTGGTCATGTAATGTGTGCATACGAACATTACATGAGAGAATTATGTTAAACAATGTTGTATCGCTTGGTAAACCATATCTAGTTAACAATTGTACATGAAAATGTATGATGCAAATATCGAAAGGGATGTGTCCATGAAGTTAAACTGGAGTCAAACGAAGTAGATACAACAGAATAGGGGTTTTGATGGAGGAGAAGTCATAGGGCAAAGAAAGCACTATGGGGAAGTGATGTGAATCTCTTATTTGTTATGACCATGTACCTTTTTTTTTGTCAATAGTTTGAAGAAGAAATGGTGTGTGACATGTAATTCGTCGAGGCAATGTATGTTCGAGATATCTCTGAATGCATAGAGTGGTCGATCAATACTACTAATGTCAATATTTGTTGCATACAATATAAACCATTATGTATTTCGAGTGGTTAGAAAACATGTAAATGTAAGTGGAATTCGCTTGCATGTCTCTTGGGATACTTTAAAGACAGTGATATGTGAAGTGGACATGGTATACTATCCAAAATAAGCCCATGCTTATTTTTGGCTAACTCCTCCTTTTCCTTTGTTGGTACTTAAAATGAATTTTTCGCACACTTTAGGGAATCAAAAAAATTTGGGTATGATTCCATCAGATAGAGAATTTTCTTACCTTTCCAAAAAGGTAAAATTTCCTCCTAACTCCTTGTAATTTTCGAGTTATGGCTCAGCAGGATTTAGAGGGGAAATTTTCCCTAGACAGGCCCGCCACCAGTGAAAAGATGCCACGTGACAGGGTGGAGCGGTGGGCGTCAAGAGGATTTTGTAGTTTTTGGCGCTTTGTTAAAGGGCACAAAGGGAAAATTTTGGCCCGCAAGCCCACAAAGGGGAAGGAAGCATGTTGGCGGAGGCACAGAGAGATTTGGGAAATTTTCCCTTTTGGCAAAAATGCTCAAAGTCAAATTTTAGCCCGCAAGGCTGCCAAGGAGAAAATGGAGAAAAGTCAGTGGATCATTTTTAATTCAACATTTCCATGTCAAGGTGGAGTAGTGACGAGCGGGGAGTTTTTGAGAAATTTTCCCAATATGAAAATGAGAAGGAAAAGGATAGGTCTTCATCCTGCAGACGAATCAGCAGGTGCCACATGTCTCAGAGTAGTGGACCTGCGGAGTTTTTTGGGAAAATTTTCCAAAATTTTAAAAAGTAAATTTTGACCCTATGGATCCATTTTCAAAATCCAATTTTGCCGCCAATTTTTCCCTAATTTGAGCCCCAAAGTTCGTGCCCAAATTTATGCCCTGATTTTTCCCTAAATCTTCAGATGGGCATATCTTTTGATCCAGAGATCAAATTTGGGAAAAATCAGACTCGTTGGAAAGGTCTTGATCTCCTCTATGCATTGGAGGAATAAAAACATCATTTTTTATAGGTTTTGATGGATAAAATGTTAAAAATGTCTTTCATGCCTTTAATGCAAACCAGATTGCTTCAAATGAGTTGTTTTTTTCTCAATCCGCCATGGTTGCTTTCTCCCACATGCCAAGGATCAAGAATCAACTCAATTTGATGAGGGAAAAAAAACCCTAAAATGTCTTCTCACACCATTAATCCAAGATGAGATTTCTTTGAGAGTTGTGTTTCACCAAATTCATCATTTTTTTCTCCAACACACAAAAAAAAAAAGAGGAATCAATTTGATGGGTTGCAGGCCGATTTGAAAGGGTTAATGGTGGGTGGTTGAGGAAAAGGATCAAATTTTCTTCCTCCTCTATTTTCTCTCTCTTTGTTTCAGCTATAAATGGAGGAGATGTAATCTATTGTAATGTTGGACATTTTTTCTCTTGCAAGCTCTCTTTTCTTCCTTAGTAGGTAGATTTGTAGAGTTTCAGACCTCTCATATAGGCTGCATCACATATTTTGCCTCCTTGCCATTGTAATGCATTATATTAAACTTGGGAATGATAATGTATGTTTTGTGATTGATTTTCCAATCCTCTCATGTGTTTATCATTGTCTTCTAATCTTTCATTATATTCTGGCAATCTATGCATGTTCGGTGTTACATTCTTATGATTTGTGTTTATTTGCAAAAAAAAAGTCCATCACTCCTTTGGTGTATCACCGTTTTAGCTTAGTTTTGTTTCCTTTTACATCTTTTAACTCTGTCTCCTTGGAATCTAGAGTAGGATTTAACATTGAACCTCTGCAAATTCATGCATACACCTAAACAAATGGGTAAGAACCAAATTTCTCTGGAGATTTTTCTCACCTTGCAAGGTCCCACACATTGGAAGAAACTCAATGTTGTGCAATCACACTAAATGACCCAATTCTAGATTGTAGATCTAAAGGTCATTTAGGGGGTGTTGTAGATTTTCACTAACAGTTTTGGCACGGCCGGTGGGACCTTAGGGGTCTTCATCTTCATTGTAACAAGTTGATGTGCAATTTTTGTAAGTTTCTTACTTGAAAGAGCCTTGATTTGCACATCTGGCAACTCCAAAAGGATAGAATCAACTGGTTTCAGCAGTCCAAGCTTGAAGATTCATGAGAAGGATCCAAACAAGGTTAAGGGCCAGAGAAGAGGGATTGTCTGAGTATCTACAATTATCCCTAGAAATAAGAGAAAGGGGAAGAAGGATTCAAAGGTCTCCATCTCCACCAAACAGAACTCTATCAACTCCTCCACCTGGTAGACCTTTCATCCAATCAACAAGGGTTTTTAGGCCAGTCATAATGGCACAACCCAATCCTTATGTCAACTTTACTAGAAGCATCCCACTTTCTCTCAATGCACAAAACCTAGTTCCAATTACAACATTGAAGAACATTACATACTTTACTAGAGAAAATCAGACCACTCCTGGTGATCATGTCAAAGACATTGCTAATGTTTGTGCAATCCATGAGATTATTGAGATGGAAATTGTTGTCAAATTACTAGCATCTTCATTCAAAGGGAAAACCTTGAAATGGTTCAGGAGCCTTGAGGCAGGCTCTATCCAAAATTGGAACCAATTGTGCACAACCCTCCATAACCAATTTGGAGAGAAAGGGGACAACTTATCTCTATTGGAGCAACTGACAACTATCAAGAGAGATCCCAATGAGTAGCTAACAGAATTCAATTTCATATTTAAAAGAACATGGGTTAGAATCCAATTGGCAATGAGGCCAACAGCTCAAGGTGCTTTCTTATACTTTCTTAAGGCTTTAAATTCTAACATTTCTATGTTGATCCAATCCATGGGAGGTGTAATTCTACATGCAGCTTACAACATCACCATTAGGGCTGAGAATTGTTTGATCCAAGCTGGTAAACTTGCACCTAGGCCTCCTATGCCCTTATATCCAGAGTTGGGAAGCCCAAGTACTATTCAAGCACCTACTTTAGCTCTTATTCCCACCCCTAGAAACCAGAGTTCAAATGAAACTTCTACTTCATCCTCTAGTGCCTCAAATGAGATTCAAGAAGTTATGAAACAATTGCAAAATTTGGGCAATGAGCTGGTTATGCTCAAGAGATAGCAAGCTCAAAGTTTTAGGCCTTCTTATCAGCCTCAAACTCAACCTAATAGACAACCATATCAGCCTAATAGGCCACCCAACCCAGCTGCAAATCAAAATCAAGTAAGGCCTCCTGCCAATAGACTATTTCAGCCCTATAACCCCAATGTTGCATCTACCTCTAAAGCCTTAGTGCCAGTACAAAATAATATAGCTCAAGAGTATGACTGGTGTTTCCCATGCAATGAACCTCACAGCCAATCTATGTGCTTCAATGGTGCTTTGAACCAAGCCTTGATGGTGACAACAACTGGTGTAGAGAGTGAAGCGAGTCAAGAAACAAACCAACAACAAGGGACATCTCAACAAGATACAACTCCAAATGAGACTACACTTGTGAATTGGTAGGCTGAGGATTTTTGTGGTGTGAATCAAACACCTTCTCAGAGTGTAGTAGCTAACACACGGTCAAAGAAGAGGAATATTTGTGAAGGGAAGTAATTAGATCCAAGTGATTCACAACCTTCCATCACTCCACAAGGTGTTGGCAAGCAAAATGTAGTTCCAAATGTGCAAGGACAACCCAAGCCACCTTCTAGACCAGCTCAAATGCCAGCTGTTGTAGCCCATGTACAAGAAAATAATGTGTAGACTAAAGGGCAGTAAAGAGATGGTTCATCCCCATTTAACATCATTGAACAAATGAAGAAGACCAATGTGAACATATCTATGTGGGAGTCACTATCCATCCCAGGACAAAGGGATCTATTACAAGCTGCCATGAAGAATTGGTCAACCTCAAATCAGCTAGCTCATATGCAAGAGAAGGTACTCACAAATGCTACTCAGCCTGAGGGGAATCATGGAGGACAACAAGATAAAAATTTGCAGCCCCCTCCATTCTATGTTTCATTGATCATTGGGGATAAACTAGTACATAATTGTATGATTGATTCTGGGGCAAGTAGTTCTGTGATGCCCAAGAAAATAGCTGATCATCTAGGCCTTCAATATGAAGTCATATCTAAGGGGGTGGTGCAATTAGATGGGACAACAGTAACAACAGTTGGGGTAATTAAATATTTGAGCCTTACTTTGCATGCATGCCCCAATGTCACTATTTTGCAAGATGTGTCGGTGATAGATTTGCCACCACTCTTTGCCATATGTTTGTCAAGGGATTTCATAGCTAGAATTGGAGGCTACCTATCTTCTGATTGGTCACACATGCTATTTAGGAAAAGGTATGGAGCCAAGGCCACAATCAGGTCCAAACCTATTGCAAACTTTCACATTGAGCCTCATACTCCAAGCCCAATCAATGCCAAATGTTTAGCGTTTGATCAAGAGGATTATCCAAGCACACATGAAGCTGACACCAAAGTTAGAAGCATTCTATATTTGACTCTTGATGAATGGGAAAGCAAGGTACATACTTTTGATGCCTACAAGGAAATGGAAGAATCTGAACTAGGAGTCTATTATACGCATGAAGAAAATCAGCCTCTTCCTAGCATCACCAAGCCAGACCATAGAGATGACAATGAGGTATGGCAGTTGTTCTTTGATGGATCAAGAAGTAGACAAGGTGCAGGAGGAGGAGCTATGCTTGTTTCACCTCAAGGTATTAAGTATTATTCAGCTTTTAGATTTCAGTTTGCATGTTCTAACAACACTGTTGAATATGAGGCTTTGATACATGGATTGCATTGGTCAAGGAAGAGAGGCATCAAAAACTTACAAGTCTTTGGTGATAGTGAGCTGATTGTTAATCAAGTTAAAGGACAACATGCTACCAAGAATGACTTGCTAAAAATTTATAGGAATAGGGTGTGGGATCTCATTGAGAATTTTGAGGGCTTTGGCATCAACTCCATCCCTAGGAAAGAGAACCAAGATGTTGATAGGCTTGCAACAGTTGGAGAAACTTTTGATGTTGTGGAGAGTATCAAAAGAGATAAAATGCAGCCAAACATCCATGTGATTGTGAGGCCATCAGTGCCAGAAAATAATGCAAGTTGAAAAGTGTTTGAGAGTGACCAACAAATCATCAATTTCTTGCAAGAGGAAGATGAGTTCTCAACCAAAAATCAAGAAAAGTTGGGACAACAGTATGGTGATTAAGTGGTACAGTTGAGAACTAACAAACTACCAAAAGGACTTGTGACTGTAGAGTCTATCTTCAATCCTAATGATCAATTTAGGAAGGAGAAAGAAAACATCCAAGTCAAGGGAGAGGATTCAGAGCCCATCTCAGTTGGAGAAGGCAAGTCACTTCAAATTGGTAAAGTGGCAACCGAGCAAGAAAGGTATGAATTCATGCAACTTTTCCAAGAGTTCTCAAATGTATTTGCTTGGAGCTATGAAGACTTGAGAGGTTTCAATCCCAAGCTAGCTCAACACACAATTGAACTAGATCCAAGTGCTAAGCCCATCAGGAAAAAATAGAGACCGGTCAATCCACACATTGAGCCTCTCATGAAAAAGGAATTGAATAAGTTAATAAAAGCAAGTATCATATTCCCCATCAAGCATAACTTGGTTCCAGTTAGGAAGAAGAGTGGGAAAATCAGGTTGTGTGTAGACTTAAGAGATTTGAACAGATCATCCCTCAAGGATCACTACCCACTTCCTTCTATGGAGTAGATTTTGTAACATGTTGCTGGCTCTGAGAGTTTTTCATTGCTAGATGGTTATTCAGGGTATAATCAAATCATGGTAAAGGAAGATGATCAGTTCAAAACAGCCTTCACCACCAAATGGGGAACCTATGCATATAGAAAAATGCCATTTGGGTTGTCTAACACCGGAGCTACTTTCTAAAGGGTAATGGATATGGCATTCAAGGGATTGATAAAAAAAATAGTGTTGATATACCTAGATGATATTACTATATTTTCTAAAAGTGCAGCAGACCATCTCTTTCATTTGAGACAAGTGTTCCAAAGATGTAGAAGATTTGGGGTATCCTTGAATCCCAAAAAATGCATGTATTCCTAGATCATGAAGGCAAATTCCTAGGCTACATTATTTCCAAAGAAGGGTTAGCAATTGATCCAAAGAGGGTTGAAGCAATAAGAGCACTGCCATTGCCAAGTCATAAGAAGGCTCTTCAAAGTTTCTTGGGAAGAATCAATTTTGTTCGAAGGTTTGTTCCAAACTTTGCAGCCCTTGTCAAGCTAATAACTATGATGTTGAAGAAAAGTGTGGCATTCAAATGGATAGCTGAAGGTAAGGAAAGTTTTGAGGCAATCAAAGAAGCTATCTCACGGGCTCCAACTCTCATTAACCCAAATTTCTCCAAAGACTTCATCCTTTATGCATTTGGTGGTGGTGATACAATTTCTGCAATTTTAGTACAACAAAACGAAGAAAATGCAGAGCATCCAATTGCCTTCTTTAGCCAAAGCTTGGAGGACTATGAAGTAAGGTATTCCTTCATTGAGAAGCATGTTCTTGTAGTGATTAGGAGCTTGAAGAAATTTAAGCATCTAGTTTCAAACAACAAGGTTCAACTACTGGTTTCTCATGTGGGAGTTAAAGACTTCCTCCTCA
Source organism: Taxus chinensis (assembly GCA_019776745.2). Lineage (NCBI taxonomy): Eukaryota > Viridiplantae > Streptophyta > Pinopsida > Cupressales > Taxaceae > Taxus > Taxus chinensis. The sequence continues at coordinate 325,358,126 of CM034155.1, read as the reverse complement.
ACAAAGATCTAAATGAAAAACATGCAGGGTGGATTACTCGTGTCATGGAGTATGACATTGAGATCAAATTCACCAAGCTGGTCTGAGGAAAGGGATTGTGTGAGCAATTGGCCTTGAGTCAACCAATTGAAGCAAGAAAAGAGAAGAATGTTGTTTTGGTGTTGCAGGACAACCAAGAACAAAGAGATGTTCAAGAAGAAAATGGTGGTGTGCTCACTCCTTGCTGGACCCAAGACATAATGCACTTCTTACAAACAGGCCTATGCCCTCTAGAGATGAACAAAGCCAAAAGAAGACACTTCATATTACAGGCTATTCCGTATGCACTTGTTGATGGTGTCTTGTTCAAAAAGGATATCAATGGAGTGTTGCTGAGATGCATTGGGACAAATCAGATTGAGAAAATGTTAGAAGAGTTCCATAATGGATCAGCTAGGGGTCATTTTTCTCCAAGAGTGACAGCTCTCAAGATCATGAAGGCTGGTTATTATTGGCCCAAAGTGTTTAGTGATTGTTATGCATGGATCAAGAGGTGCAAAAATTGTGCATTCTTCACAGGTAAAGAGAGGTTAGCAACACTTCCATTGCACCCAATCTCAGTTGACCAACCATTCATGCAATGGGGTTTGGAATTCATTGGAGTCATTAATCCAAACTCAATCCAAGGGCACAAATGGATTCTAACAGCAATAGACTACTTCACCAAATGGACTGAGGTAGTGGCACTCAAAGAGGCAAATGAATCTAGCATTCTAGACTTCTATGAGGGGATAGCAACCAGATTTGGTATACCTGCCACTATAATATCAGATAATGCGTTGGCATTCATAGGATCAAAGGTAACTGAATGGGCTATTAGAAATGGGATCTATTTGAGCACTTCATCAAATTATTACCCTCAAGGTAATGGCCAAGCTAAGTCCACAAACAAGAATCTATTAAGGATCATCAAGAGGACTCTTGATGAAAATCAGAGGACTTGGCACACTAAGCTCAAATCAGCTCTATGGGCTGATAGGATAACTCCCAAGAGATCCACAGGTAACTCTCCATTCAGACTTGTTTATGGGAAAGAGGCAGTCTTGCCTATGTCACTTGAATTGCCAACATTTGAACTCATGAAGCAATTGGAATTGTTGGAGTTTGAGCCCATGGAGGTTAGATATGCAGAATTGATGGAACTCCAAGAAATCAGAGAGCATGTAGCCCAAACAATGGAAAAGGACCAAGCATTGATCAAGAGAAGCTTTGATAGGAAAGCTAAGGCTAGAACTTTCCAAGTTGGAGATTTAGTGTTGAAATGGGATGCAGACCGAGCAAAGCTAGGAAGGCATTCAAAATTTGATGCCATTTAGAGTGGCCCCTACATGGTCACAAAATGCAAAAACAACAATGCCTTCCAATTGTCTACATTGGATGGTGAGGAACTGCAGATTCTAGTTAATGGAATCCATCTAAAGTATTGCTACTAGAAGGGAAACTTCTCACCTTGTACATATTAGCTTATATTTTTTCATTCCTCCAAGTGCTTATGCACATTGTTTTGTTGTAGCTTAGATTTACATTTCCCTAAGTGCTTTGGCATAGGTTTTGTTGCCCCAAGGATGCATCTTTTGCAGATCATGTTCCAGGTCAAAGTGATTTTTCTACTCTCACAATCTTCATCTTAGAGATTTTCTAATGAATTGAGAGTAACAAGCAGTTGAGTTCATGACTCCATGCCCAATGGAGGCTTCAAGGTAGCTGGTCATTTCATCTAGCAGGCAGATGACCCCTCTGAGTCGCCAAAAGTGTTATCCAAAATAAGCCCATGCTTATTTTTGGCTAACTCCTCCTCCTTTTCCTTTGCTGGTACTTAAAATGAATTTTTTTCATGCTTCAGGGACCCCAAAAATTTTGGGTATGATTCTATCAAATAGAGAATTTTTTTACCTTTCTAGAAAGGTAAAAATTTCCTCCTAACTCCTTGTAATTTTCGAGTTATGGCTCGGCGGGGTTTGGAGGGGAAATTTTCCCTAGACAGGCCCGCCGCCAGTGAAAAGATGCCATGTGGCAGGGCAGAGTGGCAGGCATCAGGAGGATTTTTGAGTTTTTTACACTTTGGTAAAAGGGTGCAAAGGGAAAATTTTGGCCCGCAGGCCTGCGGAGGGGAAGGAAGCGCGTTGGCGGAGGCACAGAGAGATTTGGGAAATTTTTCCCTTTTGGGGAAAATGCTCAAAGTCAAATTTTAGCCCCCAGGCTCGCCAAGGAGAAAATGGAGAAAGGCCCGCGGATCATTTTGAAGCCGACACGTTGTCCATGTCAAGGTGGAGCGGTGAGGCGTGAGGAGTTTTTGGGAAATTTTCCCAATATGAAAATGTGAAGGAAAAGGACAGGTCTTCCGCCCATGGATGAATCAGGAGGTGCCATTTGTCTCGGAGTGGCGGACCCGCGGAGTTTTTTGGGAAAATTTTCCAAAAGTTTAAAAAGTAAATTTTGACCCTGTGGACCCGTTTTCAAAATCTGATTTTGCCACCAAGTGTGCCCTAATTTGTGCCTCAAAGTTCGTGCCCAAATTTATGCCCTGATTTTGCCCTAAATCTTCAGATGGGCATATCTTTTGATCCAGAGATCAGATTTGGGAAAAATCAGACTCATTGGAAAGGTCTTGATCTCCTCTATGCATTGGAGGAATAAAAACATCATTTTTTTTGGTAGGTTTCGATGGAAAAAATGTTTAAAATGTCTTTCATGCCTTTAATGCGAACCAGATTGCTTCAAATGAGTTGTTTTTTTCTCAATCCACCATGGTTGCTTTCTCCCACATGCCAAGGATGAAGAATCAACTCGATTTGATGAGGGAAAAACCCTAAAACATCTTCTCACACCATTAATCCAAGATCAGATTGCTTTGAGAGCTGTGTTTCACCAAATTCATCATTTTTTTCTCCAACACACAAAAAAAAAGAAGAGGAATCAATTTGATGGGTTGCAGGCCAATTTGAAAGGGTTAATGGTAGGTGGTTGAGGAAAAGGATCAGATTTTCTTCCTCCTCTATTTTCTCTCTCTTTGCTTCAGCTATAAATGGAGGAGATGTAATCTATTGTAATGTTGGACATTTTTGCTCTTGCAAGCTCTCTTTTCTTCCTTAGCAGGTAGATTTGTAGAGTTTCAGACCTCTCATACAGGTTGTAGCACATATTTTACCTCCTTGCCATTGTAATGCATTGTATTAAACTTGGGAATGATAATGTATGTTCTGTGATTGATTTTCCAATCCTCTCATGTGTTTATCATTGTCTTCTGATCTTTCATTATATTCTGGCAATCTGTGCATGTTCTGTGTTACATTCTTATGATCTGTGTTTATTTGCAAAATAGAAGTCCATCACTCCTTTGGTGTATCACCATTTTAGCTTAGTTTTGTTTCCTTTTGCATCTTTTAACTCTGTCTCCTTGGAATCTAGAGTAGGATTTAGCATTGAACCTCTGCAAATTCATGAATACACCTAAACAGAGGGGTAAGAACCAGCTTTCTCTGGAGAGTTTTCTCACCTTGCAAGGTCCCACACCTTGGAGGAAACTCAATGTTGTGCAATCACACTAAATGACCCAATTCTAGACTGCATATCTAAAGGTCATTTAGGGGGTGCTGTAGATTTGCACTAACATGTAACAATTAGGGTTTCTCTCAGCATCAGTCATGAAGATGTCATCCGTCAATGAACACCTATATAAAATGGGCTTTGCTATTTTTTAATTTATTTTACAACGTCATGGTTTTTGATTGGAGTGACAAAGAAAAGAATGGAAATTTGGAAATAGAAAGGTGGGAATTAAAAAATTGCATGTGATGCACCTATTCCATGATTCAAATTGTACTAACCAAAATAATAAATATGCTATATATGGTTCACTTTATCATCTTGATCTATCTCACATTATTCGAGTGAGTGCAACTTCAGCTTGAAGGAGCCAAAACAAAAAATGGGGAAAATCCAATAGGTTCCATATTCAAAACCCAAACATACACCTTATTTCTTGTAGTACTTTACAACCTCACTTTTTAGTTTTAAGCTCGAGTAATTGGAGTAATATAGGTGATGCGGGAAAAATCATTAATAATTGAGCCCTTGTAGCATTTATTCATATGAGTGACAAGTAGGTTTTATATGTTAATCAAGTATTGTTATTTTTATTTTTAATTTTTACGGTGTTAAGGTTTTTGATTGGACGATGTTTAATTTGTTAGATAAGAGGAGGACATGAATGGAAAGTTGGAAATAAAAAGGTGGTGATTACATACATGCATGTCCCATACCTATTCCATGGATAAGATTGTTCATACTCGAATAATATCTAATAAATATGCTCCAATTTATCATCTAGATCTTGCTTGCATTATTTACATGAGCGCCATTTGATTTCAAAGGACCACAAATACAAAAAGGGGAAAATCCAATAAGCTTGAAAAGCTCGAAACCTGATCACAGTGTTTGATTCTTGTAGCACTTTATAGCCTTACTTTTCAATTTTAAGCTCGAGTAATTGTAGAAAAACAGGTGATGCGGGACTGATCATTGATATTTGAGCCCCTCCAACAGCTGGTCATATGAGTAGGAAAGTTGGAAAAAAGGTGGGATTTAAAACCTTGTTTATCCTTTTTATCAGTTAGATCTCACTCGCATCAGTCATGTGAGCACAATTTAAGCATAAAGGGGCCAAATAAAAATGGGGAAAATCCAATAGGTCCCTATGCATTGTGATGTTAGTGGAAGGACCCTAGATCACCTGCTTCTATCTTTTCATTTTTTATTGGTTCATTATATTATTGGCCTAAACTTACAGCTCATCTAAGACAAAGTTTTCTATTTCAAAGTAGTGCAACACAAAATAACAGAATATTATAGTTATGCAGTAAATATATGTAGCTAGTAATCTCACATACCTCGTCTTCCTTTGTGGAAAACCACATATAGATTTTGGAGTCTTTGCTTTGACTATCTTGGTGCTTGAATAAGGATGATCCAAGTAATAGGAAACCAGGTGATTACTTACATCAACATTGCAATTAGGTGCAAAAAATAGTCGGACACCCTCAAACATCTGGTGACTAGAATTCATTCCATCAATATGGAAATGTAAGAATATATAAAGGCTTTGAAATCTAGCAGAATTCTTGCGTCCTATCACCAACATGTTTATTCCTAAATTAAATTTTAGGTCAATTTATTTAGGTGTAGGATATATTAGAGTTGGTCACACATATAACAAAGATGATATAATATAAACACTAATCCAGATTTACAACTTAGATCATATGGAAAGACTTAACGTACACTAATCAACCTAATTCCGTAATCAAAAGTATAAACAAGGTAGAAAGAGACACTTAGCTAATTCCTGATGGTTTCTAGAAAGATTTAGGACTCTGCAACAATGAAATTAGGAGATATGAACTTGGGTAACCTTCACAAACTAGGTTGGAGCTAAAACTTAAATTCTTATGGCAGGACCGTATAACACAATCAGGACCATACTATATAGTCTAGAACCTTCTGCACAATCACATACCTACTTTGAGAAAACTTCTGTAACTTTCTAGGTTTCTTGCTTTTCTAGATTTTTATGTTGATGTTAAACCCTAGTTGTTGCACATATAACAAAGCTCTTTGTGTGAACTGATCATCATTGCAAACCCTAGTCATGAATGAAAATTCATGTAAAACAAACATTAAAAGGGTTGTGAACACCCACACACACCACTGATTTTGGCACTACTCCGAAGAGGCATCAAATCACACATCATTCTCCACCTAACATTTGATATCTAGATAGATCAATCAAATTTGGCAATTTTTTTACCATGTTTGATTTGACTTAGCTCTTTCTAAAAACACTTGGAGAGAGGATGTTTGGATGCTTGTAGATGAGATATGTGGCTTCTTTGACATTTTTTGTAGCTTCAGACCTGATGTGTGTGTTACCCTAATGACTATAGATGTGTGATTCCGAGATTAGACGCCATTAGGTTTCCCACATTTGTGAGTTATTCACATTGTGCATCCAAAGCGATAGATGGTTAAATTGGTGAAGCCAATAACCGTGCAAATATACCAGTCTCACAAGGAAGACTAAGAGTGGTCGCAATGAAGTTATTATGTTATTACTAGTCTATATAATCATATACATATATACATACACAACACACACACACACACACACACACACACACAAACACACACACACACACACACACACAGATATAACTATACTTTTTTTTACGAAATAATTTATACCAAGTCTTAATTAAGTGTGCATAATGCCTTAACATTCAGACCCATACCTATCACTATTTTAGTTACTTACATCAACTTTTCAATTAATTCAACCGCCATATCTACTTGTATATTTTCTCATTATTCAAATAACATTGAAGGGTTTAAATGATCTAGTAAGTTCAAAATGATTATTTATCCTACAAGGCTCCCAAGACTTAGATAATATATTACAATTACTAAAGTATTCCACACTATAAATTAAGCTCTAGGTTACTAATAATAACAACCGTAGGTTATAAAGATGTTAACACTTGTATTATATTGGAATTATTTTGTATTAGGACCCTAGTTCCAAAAATAATTAAAAACATTAGGTTAATAAGCATGAATGGGACCCATTAATAAACTTGGTTGATTTGACCCAAGTGGAGAGGAGGATGTAATATGAGCCCTTAGATTGGGCCAACCCTCTCCCTAGGATTTAGGGCATCTAAAAACCCTAATGTTTCTAAAACAACATCTTATCCATCCTTCTCTTTTCATTTTCATTCTATTTCCTTCTTATTTTCTTGTTTTCTATTTTTCTCTATATCTCTTTTTATTTATGTTGCAGGTCATATGGAAAGAGGTTTCAAGCCAAGGATATTGTTTACATATTCACCATATTATATGTATTGTATATGTATGTGTATGTGTGTGTGTGTGGTTGTGTGTGTTTTTTTTTGGCCTAAAGCCCAAGGAGGCCAAGAAAAGAGAGGCTCGACTGTGTTTTGTACACAGTCGACCACAATGGAAGGACATTGAATGGTTGTTGGGAGGAGGGAAGGCCACAAGGGTTAGGATAGGGTGGAGATGGACGAGGAAGTCGGTCATGGAGGGGAACAAAAGTGACGAAGAGGGGAGGTGTGGCAAATAGCCATGGTCATTCCCACATCCCAAAGTAATGAGGGGGGAATGTTGGCGACAGGTCGTAGGGAGGAGTGGGGTCTCGGACCAAGACAAGGTCGAGCTTAGTTCGGGTCATGGCAGCTTGGCCGTGTAGGGGAAGCTAGGGTAGGTGGCTTAGTTGATTTAGACACAGTTTAGCCACTAGGGTTAGGATTAGGGTCGCGGCTCTAATCACTTAGGCTCAGTTTTAGGTTAGTATATATAATATATCATCTTATGTATATAAACCATTAGGTATATTATAATTTAAATACGTACTATTTTGTTATGTATGTATGAACAATATATATATATATATATATATATATATATATATATATATACATATACATATACATATACATATACATATACATATTACATATACATATACATATACATATATATATATATATATATATATATTGTAGTTTTTTATTTTACTAAGAACATCCCAAGGCACACTACCACATCACTCAAATAGATTTGAGCGCTCACCAGGTCCCCCTTTTATGGCATCTTTGTCAAGAAGCTAGCATGAAAATACATAATCTAGATCCTTAACTAAACATGCAAGATAGAACACAACTAGATCTAGATCTCAACCATAGAGCATAAAGAATCAAACAAGAACTAGTAATATATTTACCACACATGATCCATCAACAACGACATCAATAAAAATAATCCATCTAAAATGATCCATTGAATTAATCCATAGCAAAACCAATAGCCGAATACATCATAATAGTCATCACTAAGTCAAGTGTGCAGGTTTACCAGTAGCATAACTCTAACATAACATGATCAGGATCCCCTAAACCATGTAAAACAATACATACATACATACATACATACATACATATATATATATATATATATATATATATATATAGGGGTGGGGACTTTCCCTTTATTGCCTAAGCATCCTCAAAATAGGCTGTATGCTAAGAATAACCATGCGCCACTTAAAAAGATAACAAGGGAGCATGCAAGCTCTTCTAACAATAGTTATCCTATAGATAACTCTAGTTTGAATCCTATTATTAGTTTAACTTAGCATGGCACTTCATCTTTCCCCTGTCCTGAAAATAACTTAGCGTGACTTCTAAGCCTTCTTATCAAAACATGCTTAGCACTCAATCCCATTTTAGCCCGTGTATGAAAAACGGTTATGTATTGATCTTTGACTTCTCTAGGCACAAAACTATAGGGAGAAAATCTTTCCATCTTCCGCACCTTGAATACTTAGGCAATATTTTACCAACCAAACATTACCCCACACTAACTTCATTGCCGCCTCAGCAATGGGTAATCACACCTTGTGCCTTCATGAATAAAGAAATTGAAAAAAAGAATGTTTGTACATAATGAATGAACAAATATGCCAAAGAATCTGGGCACCCTACCCTTTAGAAGGAAAAAATAATTTAGGATACTCACTTTTGATCTCTGCCTCTAACGCGTTCCAATCAATGAGCACCTTATTCATCTTGTCAGGGATACCTACGAGTACTCCTTCCATCTCATCCATACTCATGTCTTTACCCTCATTCTGTAACACTTTAAGGATATTTTCTAGACTCAATATCATCCCATCGATCACATCCATGTGTCACGCTATAAGCTTCCCAATCTCCTTTATTTTATCTTTATGAGGGTCTCGGGCTACTATGAGCGCATCACACTTTTGTGCTAGTAACGTCAACCTCTCCTCATGCCCAAGTTTTTCTTCGTTCTTTGCTGCAAGTACTACATTATCCTCCACCAGAGTCCTTGTCTTGATTATTATCTTAGGATCTGCACACATGTTCAATGCCAAATCTGAATTTTTCATCTCATCTTTCAAGGTCTGGAGCAAAGACTCATACCTTGTGATTCGGCACGCTATCGTTGCTTTAGTTTTTTCCACCTATGCTACAACATCCTTTGGTTTTGACATCTGCATTGTACCCTCATCCAACACCATGTGAACCAATGTGCGCAACTAATGCATAGAAAATGGGAATCTTTGAGCCACCTTTTCCTCATTTAGTGATCTCACCTCCAACATCATCGATCTGCTCCACCATATTAAGTATCGCACGTGCCTTCACCTCAGTTCTCTCTTTTTCCTTTGTCAGGAGTTTAATCTCTACTTCTTTATCCTTTCTATCCTCTAAAAAATTCTGAATAGTTTCCACTTTATCTATATTTTTGCGCACAACCTCTACAGATACCTTCATCAATGCATTAGTTACTTGTTCATTAGAATTTTTTTTTGGCTTGATTGTTTCATGACGGGAATGTGGGGCTTTCTTTATCCTCCGAGAAATGCATGAAACTTCACACACATCAAAATTAGGCTCATCCATTTGAGTCTAAAAACTCCATAATAACTGCTTATGGGTGGGTGTGGTTACCGTCTCTGGATCCATCATCTCCCATCCATATAACCATTCTTTTGCAATAATGATCTGGAACCTGAGGTGAATTATCTTTATTGCATCATCAACATACCCTAGGTTCTGAGTCTGTACCATCTCCTCTTCTTTGGGTTCTCTTGCATGCTCATCTCCTTGCTCCTTTGTTCCAGTTCTGTTGTACTTCCTCTTCCCCCTCAGGCTCCTTTTTTGTGCATGCAACATTATCTACTATCTTCGTGTCTCCACTAGCACAAATTTCCTCTTTAGGTCCTTGCATGCCTATACTGGGGACATCCTCATTGAACAAAGGTTTCTCTCCACCTATATTCTCATCCTCTTGCATCTCCAGAATAGGTGTGGTGACATCTTCATTCATGCTTCTACGTGAGGAATTCTCTTCATCATTATCCTTAACCAAAATGTATGTCCACCTTTTCTTTCTTTCTTCCTCATCCTTCTTCTCCAGTTTTACCCGCGGTGACCTCCTTAATGGTTGTGAGGAGCCAGTGCGAGTATCTGCACATTTACACCTTCTGAGTAATTGTCTCCTCTCATGATTAAGTGTAGTACTATCGTCTTGTTCCTCTTCCTGCTCTAGTACATTCTGCAAGACTTCATGTCCTTGTTCTTCCTACTTGGGGGGTTGTCTATTTCACTGACATCCTTGTTTCCATACTTTATTTACCTTTGGAGGATATGATAAAGAAAATCCCTCTCCTGCGACCACTTTTCCATCCTTAAACTTCGGTCTTAGGTATACATACACGCGCGCGGGCTCAAACTTTCCTATAGCCATAGTCTCTGGAGTTAAGTCAATATTGTGAGACTCCATCGTCTCCAAATATGCCTCCTTATTGGGGTAGGCATATGTCTTTCACAAAATATGAATGCCTACATCTATTTTTTCAACATCAAACTATAATTTCTGTGCATTGTGTACCCTATTCACCAAATCTTTGAAATACTGAGTGGTAAATGCAAAGGGTAACTTACACCATGGGCTCTTCTCACCCATCTTTATGAAAGATCTTCCCAGATAGAATTGTTGCTATGCCAAAAAATCTGCTTATCCTTCCAACACACTAGGAAGTTCAGGTATATGCCACTTTCCCTCAAACGCCTAACGCATCCTTCTAAACCACTTCTCCTGACATTCCTTATAAGTGTTCGAAATAAAACCATGGTAGGTGTTGTTGTATATATTTACCCCCCCCGGGTAAATATAGATAAACGAAGGGAAGTGGCGAGGTCCGGAGGAAAACTTGGAAAAATTCCAAGTTTTGGACAAATTTCCAAAAAGGGAAGTTTTAGTCCGCGGGCCCGCCGGTGAGTTGGAATGTGCCACGTGTCAGACGGGGAAGCGGAGTGAAAATATTGCTAAGTGTTGGTGCATGGGAGAATTTTGAAATTTTGGCCCGCGGCCAATGGGGTGCTGCCACGTGTCCCAGGGGAGATGGCGGGCGTCCGGGGGAAAGTTGGATTTTTTGGCCAAGTTTTGGTCAAAAGGTCAAAACGGAAAGTTTGGCCCGCATGGCCCGCGACCAATGAGAGATCGCCACGTGTCAGAAATTGGGTCTCGGCGTCGGGCAAAGGAATCGGGTTTCGGTGGCGCAGGAACATGTCGGGGGGTCTTAAAAACCCGACATCAAAGGATATGTCGGGGTGTCTCCAAAACCCGCCAACAAAGCAAGATGTCATCGGGTCTCCAAAACCCGACACAAAAGGAATCGGGTTTACAGGGCGGAGAAACATGGTGGAACAACATGTCGGGTGGTCTCAAAAACCCGACATCAAAGAAAATATGTATTTGGGCCTCCAAAACCCGCCAACAAAGGAATATGTCGTCGGGTCTCCAAAACCCGACATCAAAGCAATCGGGTCTCAGCGTCGGGGAAGCACGTCGGAAGAACATGAAAAACAAGCATGTCGAGCACCCCTCCAAACCCGAGCCATCAAAGCAAGTTCGGGTTCTCAAATCGGGGAAACAACGCAGAGGGAACGTGAACATCCGATGTCGAGCACCCCTCCAAGATGCAAATGCGCGAGGGAATCCCGAACCCGACAGGCGCAAAATCCCGACACAGGTGGCGCAGTTCGCCATTTTTCGAGGTTGTTGGGTTTTACCTACCGCCATGAGGAAATGAGTTAAATGCAGTCTTGGAGGTAGTTGGGGGAGCTCCGAACTTCTCTTCTCCCTTTTTTCCTCTATAAATGGCCAGGAGCGGCTCTTTTCAAATGGTTGGACATTTTCGTTTTGCATCCTCCCTTCTCTCCTGCTCGCAAGAGGATTTGTGGAGTTTTCAAGCCTCCCATATGGATTGTAATGCCGTTTTTTGCCTCTTGGCCACTGCAATGTACTGTATCGACCTTTGAGCAATATATATATGTCTGTGATTGATTCTAAACCCTCTCATGTATTCATTGCTGTTATTTTGATCTCTCATTGCATTTTGGTTGCCTGTGCATGGTGTTGTATTGCATCTATGTGGTCTGTGTTTATTCTTGCAAAATGGGTGTTCAACATTCCTCGGTGCATCACCTCCTTAGCTTAGGTTTATTTTTATGCATTTCTCTCTCCCTGTCTCCTTGGTAGTTAGATTAGGTTTTTTTTGGGTAAACCTCTGCGTTTTATTGGTGCATCTGAACAGAGGAATAGGAGCCGGCCTTCATCCGGAGAGCTTTTCCGATTTCGTGAGGTCCCACACTTGGGAAAAGCTCCATGTTGTGCAGTCGCACTGAGACTTTCAACCCATCGTGTTGCAGAGTCCCAGGGGTGCTGTGATTTTGCACCAACAGTTTTGGCACGCCCGGTGGGACCAAGAGGTCATTCCATGAAAATTTGAAGGAGTTTTCATGAAATTTCGCTCGAAGAAATTGCAAGTTTTAAAATTTCAGATTTTGCTCCGTCCAGACTGAACTCCGAAATCATTTTTCAAGGGTTTATCTTGCTCAAAACAGGTCAAAATTTCACCAGTTGGTAGATCTGAGGGGAATCTTCAAAAGGGTATGTTTAGTTTTTTGATATTATGATTTCTGAAATTTCAGGTTTTTTAGTGATTTCGGGTTTTCGGGGTCCGAAAGCATCAAAGCAGACCCAACAATCTTTTCGGGTTTTGGGGGATGCATTGCATGATCCTATACGCAACAGCAGTCATTTCGGGTTTTGAGGGATGTCGAGCATGTCCCGAGTTCCGACCATGGCAATTCGGGTTCTGTGAGTTGCATTGCATGACCTGAGTTCCGCCTGTAGCTTTCGGGAATCCGCAGCTGCACAACAAGGGCCAAGATTCCGGATTGAAGATTGTTCCCCCTGGGTCCTTCAAATTTTAAAATTATATTTTCAATACTGTCAAGTTTGGTGTGTAACTTGGCAAAATCCAGCCTTCTAGAGGCTTGTTATCTAACACATCTGGCGACTCCGAAGGGATAGAGTTCAGTGGTGTAGCAGCACGAGTTGCCCAGGCACATGAGAAGAATTCGGACAAGGTCTAATACTCGAGAAGAAGGGCTATTTGTCCACTTGCAACTTTCACCAGGTTGGGGAAGGAGAGGAAGAAGATCACAAAGATCGCCATCCCCACCTAACAGGACTTTGTCTACACCTCCACCTGGTAGACCTTTTCTCGCATCAACCAGGGTTCTTAGGCCAATCATAATGGCGCATCTACCACCGAATCCCTTTGTCAATTTCACGGGAAGTAGTCCACTTGCCCTAAATGCTCAGAATCAAATTCCAGTTGCAGCGCTAAAGAATATCCCCTATTTTATAGGAGAAAATCATACTACTCCTATTGATCACATCCAGGATATTGCTAATGTATGCGCAATCCACGAAATAAATGAAATGGATGTTGCAGTCAAGTTGTTGGCCTCATCTTTCAAAGGTAAGGCCTTACAATGGTTTAGGAGCCTTACAGCAGGGTCTATTACGAATTGGAACCAACTTTGTTCAGCTCTTTGTAGCCAATTCGGGGAGAGGGCGGACAATTTGTCCTTATTGGAACAGCTGACAACAATCAAAAGGGCTCCTAACGAACAAATGGCAGATTTCAACTTCAGGTTCCAACGGACATGGGACAGGATCCCAATAACTGTCAGACCAACTGCCGAAGGAGCATTCCTTTATTTCTTAAAGGCTATAAATTCAGACATAGCCATGATGATCCAGTCAATGGGAGGGACAACACTGCCAGGGGCCTACGACACAGCAATCAGAGCAGAGAACTATTTGATCCAAGCTGGCAAGCTTGCACCAAGGCCGCCAATGCCTCTCTATCCAGAGATGGGAAATCCTACAACCAGTCAAGCACCAGAGTTGAATCCCATTCCAACTCCTAGAAATCAAAGCAATAATGAGGCATCCACATCTTCAAATACTTCAAAGGAATTGCAAGAGGTCATGAAACAACTGCAGAACCTTGGAAATGAGCTAGTGACTATCAAAAGATAGCAAGCTCAAAGTGCTAGACCGTATCAGCCTCAAGCACAGTACCAGGCTAGGCCCTCATACCAACAAAATAGACCACCACCACCTCAGGCTGCAAATCAAAACCAAAACCAAGGACAACCTCAAGCTGCCAGGCCATTTCGGCCGTATGATCCAAATACAACGACATCCTCAAGAGCCTTGGTTCCAACGCAAAACAACATGGCACAGGAGTACGACTGGTGTTACCCTTGCAATCTCCCTCACAATCAGTCAGCATGTTTCAATGGTGCACTGAATCAGGCCTTGATGGTGCAAACCATTGGTGTTCCTCAAGAACCAAGCCAGGAAGGGAATCAGCAGCAAGAAACAGCAACAAGAAGGACCTCCAACAGAGACCACATTGGCCAATTGGCAAACGGAAGACTTCTGTGGAGTTAACCAACAGCCTTTTCAAGGCGTGGCTGCCAACACACGGTCAAAGAAGAGAAGCATAGAAGAGGGACAACCATCTAATCCAGTTGTTTCTCAACCCACTCTTACACAACAAGGGGTCAGCAGACCAAACATAGCTCCAAATGTGCAAAATCAGCTTAAGGTACCTGTTGTAGCAACACATGCACCTGTTCAAGTTCCAGAAAAGGTTGCACCAAGTAAGGGGCAGCAAAAGGACAGTTCATCCCCCTTTCAACATCATCGATCAAATGAAGAAGACACATGTGAACATTTCCATGTGGGAATCACTGGCGATCCCAGGACAATGAGACTTATTGCAAGCTGCAATGGCTAATTGGTCTGCCACAAATGTATCAAACCAGGGACATGAGAAAGTTCTCACTAATGCAGTGCAACATGATGGGGGCCAGACAAGAAAAAATTTGAAGCCTCCACCTTTCTATGTTTCATTGATTGTTGGAAACCACTTGGTACACAACTGCATGATAGATTCAGGAGCAAGTAGTTCGGTGATGCCGAAGCAAATAGCGGATCAACTGGGTCTGAAGTATGAGCCAGTGCTGAAAGGAGTAGTGCAGCTAGATGGAACGGCAGTGGGAACAGTTGGGGTCATCAAGGGGTTAAGCCTAACACTACATTCATGTCCTAATGTTACAGTCCTGCAAGATGTGTCTGTAATTGACCTCCTGCCACTCTTTGCGTTGTGTTTATCAAGAGACTTCACTGCAAATATTGGTGGATATTTATCTGCAGATTGGTCGCACATGATTTTCAGAACAAGGTATGGGGCCAAAGCAACAATCAGATCAGAATCAATTGCCAATTTCCATATTGAGCCTCATGTACCAGGTCCTATCAATGCAAATTGCTCAGCCTTTGATCAGGAGGAGTGTTCAAGTGATCTAGAAGCAGGTACTAAGGTCGAGGGAATTCCTGATTTAACTTTGGATGAATGGGCAAACAAAAGTCATGAATTTGACCCCTATAAGGAAATTGAAGAATCTGAATTGGGCGTGTATTGTGTACACGAAGAAAATTCACCCATTCCCGACGTCATTCAGCCTGAACAAAGAGATGAAAGACAAAGTTTGGAAATTATTCTTCGATGGTTCGAGAAGCAGACAAGGTGCTGGAGGTGGTGCAGTGTTGATTTCACCACAAGACATCAAGTATTATTCAGCTTTTCGTTTCCAGTTTTCTTGTTCAAACAACACCGCTGAATATGAGGCCTTGATTCATGGACTTCATTGGCCAGGAAAAGGGGCATAAAGAACCTACAGGTGTTTGGAGATAGCGAGCTAATCGTCAACCAAGTTAGGGGACAACATGCTACAAAGAACGACTTGCTAAAGAGCTACAAGAATAGGGTATGGGACCTCATTGAGGATTTCGAAGCTTTCAACATTGTATCCATACCCAGGAAGAAAAATGAAGCCGCAGATAGGCTCGCAGCAGTTGGAGCAACGTTTGATGTGGTTGACAACATCAGAAGAGAAAAAACGCAGCCACACATCCATGTGGTTGTAAGGCCAGCAGTTCCAGATAATAACACAAGCTGGCAGGTGTTTGAGAACGATCAACAGATCGTCAATTTCTTGCAAGAAGAAGCTGAATTCTCAGCTAGAAATCAGGATAGGCTAGAGCAGCAAGTATGGGGATCAAGTAGTGCAACTGCGGACAAACAAGCTTCCTAAGGGTTTAGTAACGTTGGAGTCTATCTTCAACCCTAACGACCAGTTTCGTAAGGAAAAGGCTAACATACAGGTCAAGAGAGAAGATTCAGAGCCAATTCCGGTTGGGGAAGGCAAAACACTTCAAATTGGTAAAGTGGCCACTGAGCAGGAGAAATCAGATTTCATACAGCTTTGCCAAGAATTTCCAGATGTCTTCGCTTGGAGCTATGAAGACTTAAGAGGATTCGATCCAAATTTGGCACAACATACCATAGAATTGGATCCAGATGCTAAGCCCATCAGGCAGAAGCAGAGACCAGTCAACCCTCACATTGAGCCTCTAATGAAGAAAGAGCTTAACAAGCTAATAGAGGCAAGCATTATATTCCCGATCAAGCACTCAAGCTGGGTTGCGAACTTGGTTCCGGTCAGGAAGAAGAGCGGAGAAATTAGGTTATGTGTGGACTTCCGAGACCTCAACAGGGCATCTCTCAAAGATCATTACCCACTTCCTTCAATGGAACAAATATTGCAAGTAGTATCCGGTTCAGAGAGATTCTCTCTCCTAGATGGCTACTCAGGGTATAATCAGGTGATGGTGAAAGAAGATGACCAATTCAAGACGGCTTTCACCACCAAATGGGGGACATATGCCTACAAGAAGATGCCATTTGGGCTATCAAATGCTGGAGCCACCTTCCAAAGGGCAATGGATATGGCATTTAAGGGGTTGATCAATAAAATAGTTCTAATATATCTTGACGACATCACTGTATTCTCAAAAAATGCAGTGGATCACCTCTTTCATCTAAGGCAGGTATTTCAGAGGTGTAGAAGATTTGGGGTATCATTGAATCCCAAAAAATGCATATTTTTGGCTCACGAGGGAAAGCTTCTAGGCCATATTGTTTCAAAGGAAGGGTTGACGATTGACCCAGAGAGAGTTGAAGCAATTCAAGCTTTGCCATTGCCAAGTCACAAGAAGGCTCTTCAAAGCTTCTTAGGAAGGATCAATTTTGTCTGCAGGTTTGTTCCAAACTTTGCAGCTCTCGTAAAACCAATAACGCTGATGTTAAAGAAGAGCATGGCATTTAAGTGGACATCTGAAGGCAAGGCAAGTTTCGAGGCAATAAAGGAAGCTATATCTCAAGCTCCGACTCTTGTCAATCCAGACTTCTCCAAAGATTTCATGTTATATGCCTTCGGTGGTGGAGACACAATTTCTGCAATCCTGGTACAACAGAACAAAGGAGGATTAGAACAACCAGTTGCTTTCTTCAGTCAAGGCTTGGAGGAATATGAAACTAGGTACTCTTTCATTGAAAAGCATGTCCTTGCAGTGATCAGGAGCTTAAAGAAATTCAAGCACCTAGTCTCAAACAACAAGATCCAATTGATGGTCTCCCATGCGGGAGTCAAGGACTTCCTTCTAAACAAGGATCTGAATGAGAAGCGTGCAGGATGGATCACTCGTGTCATGGAATATGACATCGAGATCAAGGTCACAAAGCTAGTACGTGGAAAGGGACTATGCGAACAACTAGCCTTGAGTCAACAAGTTGAAGCAGGTGATGAAAAAGAGACTGCCTTGGTACTACAGGATGGTCAAGAACATGAAAATGATGATGTGCCTACTCCTTGTTGGACTCAGAATATGATTCACTTCCTACAGACAAGCCTATGCCCTCCAGAAATGAGCAAAGCAAAGAGAAGATACTTTAGATTACAAGCTATTCCATATGTGCTTGTTGATGGTGCTTTGTTCAAGAGGGACATCAATGGAGTTCTATTGAGGTGCATTGGGACAGGTCAAATTGAGAGGGTGTTACGAGATTTTCACGATGAAGATTCTGGTGGACATTTTGCCCCACGAGTAACAGCTCTCAAGATAATGAAAGCAGGGTATTATTGGCCCACAGTGTTCAATGACTGCTATACATGGATAAGAAAGTGCAAGAAATGTGCACTCTTCACAGGCAAAGAAAGACTAGCAGCACTTCCATTGCACCCAATTTCGGTTGACCAACCATTCATGCAATGGGGATTGGACTTCGTCGGGGTCATCAACCCAAACTCAAGCCAAGGCCACAAGTGGATTCTCACGGCAACGGACTACTTCACCAAGTGGACTGAAGCAGTAGCGCTCAAAGAGGCAAACGAGTCTAATATACTAGAGTTTTATGAAGGAATAGTGACCAGGTTCGGTGTGCCGGCCACTATCATATCAGATAATGCATTGGCATTCATAGGTTCCAGGATTACAGAATGGGCTATCAAGAATGGAATCTATTTGAGCACCTCTTCAAATTATTACCCGCAGGGTAATGGACAGGCAGAGTCCACGAACAAAAATTTGCTAAGAGTCATCAGGACTCTGGATGAAAATCAAAGAACATGGCATACCAGGCTAAAATCAGCATTGTGGGCTGACAAAATAACACCAAAGAGGTCTACAGGTAATTCCCCTTACAAGTTGGTCTATGGAAAAGAGGCAGTATTGCCTATATCATTAGAACTGCCTGCATTGGAGTTCATGAAAGCAATTGGAGTTGGCTGAGTTCGAACCAATGGAGGCCAGGTATGCAGAGTTGATGGAATTGGCAGAAATTAGAGAACATGCAGTTCAAACAATCGAGAAAGATCAGGCCTTAGTGAAAAGATGGTTTGATAAGAAAGCAAGAGCAAGGACCTTCCTGGAAGGGGACTTAGTTCTGAAATGGGATGCAGATCGGGCAAAACCGGGAAAGCATTCCAAGTTTGACGCCATTTGGAGTGGCCCCTACATGGTCATGGAATGTAAAAATAGCAATGCCTTCCAATTGTCTACATTGGACGGAGAAGAACTTCCAATTCCGGTCAACGGAATCTATCTTAAACATTGCTACTAAAGAGAGAAAAGTTCTACCCTTGTAAATATTAGCCTAGTTTTCAATTCCTCTAAGTGCGTATGCACATTGTCTTGTTGTAGTTAGGTTTCAGTTTCCCTAAGTGCTTTGGCACAGGTTTCATTGCTCCTGGGTTGGTTTTCTACAGTGCAGCGTGTTCTCGGAGAAGGAGTTCAGGTATCAGATCGGTTTTAGGTCATTGCTTATGACTCCGTGCCCAATGGATCGCTAAAAGGCCATTGATCTTCTACCTAGCAGGCAGGTAACCCCGTGAGTCACCAAATTGTTGTATATATTTACCCCCCCCCCCGGGTAAATATAGATAAACGAAGGGAAGTGGCGAGGTCCGGAGGAAAACTTGGAAAAGTTCCAAGTTTTGGACAAATTTTCAAAAAGGGAAATTTTAGCCCGCGGGCCCGCCGGCAAGTCGGAATGTTCCACGTGTCAGACGGGGAAGCGGAGTGAAAATTTTGCTAAGTGTTGGCGCATGGGAGAATTTTGAAATTTTGGCCCGCAGCCAATGGGGTGCTGCCACGTGTCCCAGGGGAGATGGCGGGCGTCCGGGGGAAAGTTGGATTTTTTGGCCAAGTTTTGGTCAAAAGGTCAAAATGGAAAGTTTGGCCCGCATGGCCCGCGACCAATGAGAGATCACCACGTGTCAGAAATTGGGTCTCGGCGTCGATCAAAGGAATCGGGTTTCGGTGGCGCCGGAGCATGTCGGGTGGTCTCAAAAACCCGACATCAAAGAAAATATGTATTCGGGCCTCCAAAACCTGCCAACAAAGAAAAGATGTCGTCGGGTCTCCAAAACCCGACGCAAAAGGAATCGGGTTTATGGGGTGGAGAAGCATGGTGGGACAACATGTCGGGTGGTCTCAAAAACCCGACATCAAAGAAAATATGTATTCGGGTCTCCAAAACCCGCCAACAAAGGAATATGTCGTTGGGTCTCCAAAACCCAACATCAAAGCAATCGGGTCTCAGCGTCGGGGAAACACGTCAGAAGAACATGAAAAACAAGCATGTCGAGCACCCCTCCGAACCCGATGTGCATGCAAGTTCATCTTCCGCCCCGACACAAAGGAAAGCTCGGGGAAATAAAGCAGGTTTCAGGAGAACGCGGACATCAAGCATAATGTCGAGGCCATCCCCAAGCCCGATGCAAATGCGCGAGGGAATCACGAATCCGACAGGCGCAAAATCCCGACGCAGGTGGGCAGTTCGCCATTTTTCGAGTTGGTTGTTGAGTTTTACCTACCGCCATGATTGTTGAAGTTAAATGCAGTCTTGGAGGTAGTTGGGGGAGCTCCAAACTTCTCTTCTCCCTCATTTTTTCCTCATATAAATGGCCGGGAGCGGCTCTTTTCAAACGGTTGGACATTTTTGTTTTACATCCTCCCTTCTCTCCTGCTCGCAAGAGGATTTGTGGAGTTTTCAAGCCTCCCATATGGATTGTAATGCCGTTTTTTGCCTCTTGGCCACTGCAATGTACTGTATCGACCTTTGAGCAATATATGTATGTCTGTGATTGATTCTAAACCCTCTCATATATTCATTGCTGTCATTTTTGATCTCTTATTGCATTTTGGCTATCTGTGCATGGTGTTGTATTGCATTTATGTGGTCTGTGTTTATTCTTGCAAAATGGGTGTTCAACATTCCTCGGTGCATCACCTCCTTAGCTTAGGTTTATTTTTATGCATTTCTCTCTCCCTGTCTCCTTGGTAGTTAGATTAGGTTTTTTTTGGGTAAACCTCTGCGTTTTATTGGTGCATCTGAACAGAGGAATAGGAGCCGGCCTTCATCCGGAGAGCTTTTCCGATTTCGCGAGGTCCCACACTTGGGAAAAGCTCCATGTTGTGCAGTCGCACTGAGACTTTCAACCCATCGTGTTGCAGAGTCCCAGGGGTGCTGTGATTTTGCACCAACAGGTGTACTTGGTGAACTTCAGAGAAGGTGATTTTTTCTCCAAGGGGTACTCCTACATCTTCTCCTTTGACCCATCAGGCACATCGATTTCATTGAAAATGATTAATAAAAAAATAATACTCTCCCAAGTCATTTTATCACATATGTCAGCTTAGGTGTGCGCTTCCACCACTAAGCTTTCCGCAATGTAACCTGCAATATTATAGTATGTCTTGTTTACCATTTTACATGCTATTAGTAGCCAACACTTATTATCCTCTCTCCATCTCTCTAAGGCTCCCAATTTACAACCAATTAGAAATGTTGCTACCTGTATAGTTAGATCATCTATCCATGTAAAATTGAAAGTTCGAACCCCCTTTTTGTAGTGGTACGTGGTGGTTGTCACCTCTACTCCCTCATTATCTGATAAGTTGATGGTAATTTCAGAAACAGAGTCATGCAAGCCTGTGACTTTCCTGATCAAATTCATTGTAATCTACATCCTATTACACATGAAGTAGAAGAAATCCTCATGCATGCATGACATTATCCATTGGTACAAGCGGTTGGGCTTGTCAAAGAACGACAACTCATAAATTTTCATAACTCGGATGCTTTCCAACAATTTTTGCACTAATTTTGTCCAAAATCCTATTCCCATCTATCGTCCTTCTATTGTTCTTTCGAATGGTCTCTGCATTGATATCTTTGAGGGTTTTCTCAATCATGTGGTTGAAGTCGCTAATCTTGCACTGGGTTAATTTTGACGTCCACGGCATCCCTTCGATCACCTCTTTCGGGTACTACATTTTGACTAGCCACTCATGCGATGTTTCCTCGGCCTCTCTCTCAACAACTAGAGCTTGCTTTGGTGTGATTGATCTTCCCAACTAATAGGTTTTCTCTAAAAACTGTAACCTTGCTACTGCCTTACCCTTACACGCCTTGCATCTAAATCAAACCCTTCAATTTCTTGTGCTCTAGCTGTAGCTCTACCTCCATGAAACCATAGCCACGTGAACCTTTCTCCCATACCCACCTAACAAACTCAAGCACACCTACACATCGAATTCTGTTATATACGTGCCATGATTTCACTTGGTTTGTTGGATAATAGGTCATTCCTTGCAGTAACACTTCATCACTCTTCTCAAACGTGAAATCTCAAGGGATGTAAGGTAGCAATAATGTTGCACTCATCAAATTTATATCTAATTTCAAAATTCCGTGCATTAACTTCTCCTCAACTACCACCATATATGGCATCAATTTCACCTCCACACTTTTCCGTGTGTTACACCCTCTCCTTTTGTGCCTAACTCTCTCGCACCCAAGTCATAACCTTCTGGCGCGCTCACTACTTTCTCAGACACAAACTCCCTTACACACGCCCTCCTACGCCGAAGTACCTATCCAACGTGCCTCATACCAAGTAGTTTCCAATGATGCAGCCTACTTCACGTTATCCTAAGTGTTCATCCCTCTACTCATGGCCTTCAATCCGAGAAAAATTTCTTGAAATTCTCATTATAACAATATTTACCCCGAGCACTTGTAATTTTCAATGCACACTAATCTGTAACAAGGCACCAGTCATTTCCCAACTCACCCCACATTCAAAATATGTGTTGTCCTCTGTGCATGAAATCACTTAAATACTAATCAACTATTGGCGTGTGAATGTGCTTATTACAACAAAACACATAACCAAATTGACAAAGCATAGCAACATGAAAGGAAACACATAAAAAGAATCCATCAAAGGGAATCTAATCTAAATGTCATTACTGCCTTATTACAAACACCAAGAAGAATTATTTATAGTAGGGTTTCAGCCTACTCCCGTTGAAGTAACCAGGAAACCAAGTGTCATCCAACGTGTGTAACTGGAAGGTTCCTGAATCAAGTACATTAGTCAAAACATATGGTCCCAACCAATGCACTTGGAAATTTCCAGGGTGGCACACAAACTTTGAATCATACAAAAAAACCATCTGTCCAGCCTCAAACTATTTATTCTTAATATGCCTATCATGTTATGCCTTCTTTCTAGCCTTTTCTATCTTCTGGCTCCACCTAGTAATGACACACCTCTCATCCAACTATATCGGTTTGTCTATGCAATCTTCAAGGATTTATTGTCATCCATTTCTCCTATGTGCACAATACACAAAGAAGTTAACATAAATTCCATTAGTAGAACATCCTTCGTGTCAAACACCAGCTGAAAGGGTGTGGCTTTGTTCAATATTTTGTAAGTTGTTCTTTATGCGCAAAGTACAACAAAGACTTTATCATCACAGTATTTTCTTCCAACATCAAAAATATTAGTCAATGTATGTCCCAATATCTTGTTGAAAGCCTCATCAATGCCATTGGCCTATGGGCGATAGGGTGTTGTTTTATGGTGTGCCACCATAAATTATGCTAATAGTATGTTGATAGTCTCATTAAGAAAATGGGTGCACTTATCACTTGTTAGACTCAATGGGCATTCTTACATGTTGATTATGTTCTCCCATAGAAACCTTGCTACCATAGCTGTCATGGAATCCTTTGTAGGCGTTGCTTCTGACCACCTTTTAAGATAATATGTACAAGTTATAACGTAGCACGATCCACTCCTGCGCGTGAGTGGGGAAATAGGACCCACAAAGTCAATTTCCACTTTTTGAAAGGTTCTGCTCTAGTAATAGGCCTTAAAGGCATTTCATCTCTATGACCAGGATTTCCAAGGCATTGACAATGATCACAAGCCTTACAATACTCTATACAATCCTTGTAAATCATTTCCCAGGCATGCTAATAGAATCTTGCGCATGGTAGAATTTCTTGTGTAATGTCCTCCTACAATCTCACCATGAGTAGTTTCCTCCTAATGGTATATCACACGCATAGCTCAAGTC